>OY728156.1:916777581-917402581 GCA_963277665.1 Viscum album
TATATACCAATATAATGCATCCGTAAAATTAAAAGGTATAAATAGTAGTAATAGAATTTTGAAATATATAAAAATAAATATATTCATATTAAATATAGATAAAAACAGTATAGCTAAGAAAATATTTAAATATTTCCTTACGATTAAAATTTATTAAATAAAATTTATAATTTTTATGTTTGATATATTTATGATTAGAACTAATTTTAAAAGAATACTTAACATATGAAAAATTGATTCCTTATAAAAACCTTTTTTCATGATATTTTATGATTTTATTTTAATTTCACATTTATAAAATTTAGGATGTGAATTTTAAAAAATTAAATTCGTTTTTGGATTTATCATATTCATATTATCTTAAGATTAATTTTTTTATGTTTAGTGGTCATAATAAATTTTCATGTGAATAATTAAAATACAAATTTTATTAATGTCGACACTTTTATGAAATAATTTTATTATATGAAAAAATTGAATTATTTTGTAATATTTTAAAATAAATTTATATATTATAATTTATGAAAAATAATTTTAAAATACTATTTAAAATTTATAAACCAATGCTCAACATTTTTAATGTGTATATAAAGATTTAATGAAAATTGTTTTTGACTGTTTTGTTTAATTAACTATAACATAAAGAATTGAAATTTTCAATTTATTTTATTATTAAATGAATAATTTTTAAATAATTATTATTATTTGAAATATATTTTAATTAATTTAATTTATAATTCTATCCTAATTATAAATATTTTTTCTAAAATATAAACTTTTTCAAAAAATGGGTTTTTGTGCACTACATTCACTAATGTTAAGATTGATTTCCCTATAGTTAGAAAGTTAATGTGATAAAGTGATAATTCTATTTCCGATAATAATTTTCATAATATTTAATATTTTTAATTTCATTTTTTGTTAGAAAATTTAGATTTTTAGGATTAATGCTAATTACCATGATAATGGTGAAATAATTATATTAAAATTATTATTTTATTAATATCATGGAATTTATATTGAATTCATTAAATTTAAATCATTTAAATAATTAATCTAATATTATGTATAAACATTTAAATAAATAAATTAACACTAATATAAGTTTTAATCAATACTAAATAAGATTAAGAATCCATAATGGCCACAATCTCTTTTTCTACTAAAACAGTTTTTCTACATAATATTTTTTCTTATATAGAAGATAGTTTTATAATATATAAAAAATTAATTGGATTAAATAGATGTATAATTTGGTTCCATCACACCAAAATTTGTTTATATGGGTGATGTTATATGTTTAATAAAACATAAAATCACATAGTTAAAAACAAGATACCTAGTTAAATAGTAAAAAAGTAAAACGTAAAAACTTAATGATAAAAACTATATAACATGTTTAAAACATGTGTGCATACAAAATTTTGAGCCTTGATCGACACAAATACACCACAAAATTTATAATTTCAAAACTTTGGAGCCATTTATCATTGAATAGTGTCAGGGAATTATTGAAAAAATGATTAGTGTTTCCAAAAGTTCCCATTTTCTCCACTTATAAGAGGATACCACCACCACCATTCAAAGATTAAATTATCCTTATAATTACTTAGTGAAAATATTAAATTTTATTCTAACTAGAACCCCCAACAACAAAAAAATCCCTTGGTCACTCATAGTTATCCCATCAAGGGACCTTCCAATAGAAAAATAAAGTCTCCAACTTAAATGTTTTCTCCATTTAATATTTTCTTCTTAGTATTACTGTTAAAAATATATTATAACAAAAATTATATGATTAATTAATTATATTTATTATACATATATGTTGTCATATTTTTTGTACAACCATTAGTTATTCATTTCCATCCACTTAGAAAAAAAGAACATCATTAGTGAGTTGTGTGGACTACCGCATCTACAAAACGACATCATTTATTTTTTAAGAACAACCACTCATGAATTGTATTAATGATAGTATTTATAAAAAAATATAATTTTTATAATTTATTCATGATTCTTAAAATATCATTTACTATCCATATTTACCCTTCTCATTCGTTGAGTAATGAAAATTCTAATTGTGTCTTGTGTAGACTACTGTCTCTATGAATAAACATGTCTCATTTTTTCTTACTTATAAAAATTGATGGTTTTAGTTTATAATGGATGATAATATATTATATATATAAGTATTAAATATATCATTATAATGGATCTTTTTGGATGTAATTATTTTTTTCAGGTTATCCATCGATATCAGTAAATAACTCAAAACAAGTTCAATAATGTTTTCATTTTCTTGAAACGTGACTACAAATCCCATGTAATGGTATTGTGACATTATAATTATTTATAAAACATAAATTATAGTACCTTAAATTATTTTTAAATGATTATATTTTAGATAAAAAGTAATATTGACATAGATTTTATGAACCTAGTTCAAAATGGTCACGATTATTAACACCTAATGATGAAAAGAGATTACAAAAATCTAATACATGAAGAGAATTTTCATTAATGAAGAGTATAAATAAAATTTTTTATGATTAATGTTTTAAAATAGGTGATTAATATGTTTATATTCATGATATAGTTGGTTAAGGAACTTCTATAGAAGTCAAGTGTAAAGGTAACATACTTGGTAACTCAAACTCCTTTCTTTGAGTTATAAAATTTGTTATTTGAAATTAGTTTTTCCATGAATTTCCCTTTTAAATGATGTTCCATTTTTAATTCTAGGGAAAATAATTTTTTTAACCAATTCCATTTCCATGAAAGTATTTCTTTTCATTTTTCTTATAACATGATACTTTAAAAAAAAACTCATTACTATGATTTTTTATGAGGAACCCAAAATAATTTCAAAAATATATTTTCATGATTTTTTTAATTATCCTAAAAAATGATCTACCTTCAATATAATTATGTTTCATGTTTCACCCTATTTTATTCTTTTATTATTTTGTGTTATAAAGTTTTCAGTATAAAGACATTTAATTCATGATGTTATTTGGATGTTTTATGAACCCTATATTATTTTCATGTGTCCCTTATCAAAATTTAATGATTATGAATTGGATGTTATATAAAAACCATTTTATTCCCATGGTTCGTTTATATATTATTTTTAAAGGTCATAAAACACATTTTCTTTATATGGGTTATTTTATGGTGTGATGATTGCTTTCACATAGCACATAACTATATGAATTATGATATGGGTGGGACCTATATCTCCCTCCAGTAAATTGGGTATATGATTACATATCATGAGATATAAATGTTATTTGAACGTGTTATAAAGTAGCTAGGTCCAAAATGGGTGAGTGTGGTGGATTTTTTTCTCTACTCACAATTTTACAAGTGAACAGGTTGGCAGGTTTCCAGGTTCACAAAATTAAGAAATCATATTATATTGATTGTTCCACCTTCTTTACCATATTCATGGATCATGTTTTATGCTTCATGGTTTATTTTATCATTCCATGTTAAAAGTGTTATCATTTGATATTTTATGTCCATATTTCATTCTTATGGTTAATACTTATTGATTTATGTTCTTTTAAATCAGATATTTTTCTTTATCCATGATTTTCCACATGTTTATGATCTAGCCATTATGAAATTTGTTATTTTATCCCTTACTGATCATTTTAGATCACCCCTTATTAATTTTTCCCTTCCCCTTGATTTAAATAGAATTATGTCCCATGAAATTCCTAAGAGTGGATCTTGATTATGAATAAATGTTGAAAACATGTGGAATAAGTATTTTTTATATTCCTTGTCTCCAAGAAAAAAACCTTTAAGTCCTTGTATTATGCACCTATTTATAGATGAAACAATTAAACCATGTTATCAATGTATTATTTTTCTATTTTTAGATTTATTCACTTCATATTTTATAATTAAACATACCTCTTGTCTCCATAAATCAAACTTTGAATGATTCACATAATGGTGATGTTCCTGAAAGATAAACAATAATATTCCATTGTGTTTTTTATGATATCCATTAGTCTGAGAATAAACTAGAATATCATATATGAAAAACACCATAAAGTATTCAAGATGCCACTTAAAGTTTTAGTTCATCAATGCCATAAAAATTTCTAGTGAATTTATAAGACCAAAGTAAATAACAATATATTCATAATGACCATAACAAATCTATAAATCTACCTTCAGAATATCCTCCTTATGAACTTACAGTTGGTAATACAGTAATCATAAATCTATATTAGATAAAAATTTGGATCCCATCAATTGATTAAACAGAACATAAATTCATGGAGGAGGATATAAATTCTGTATCATAAGCTAGTTTAGCATACTATAATCCAAACAAAACTGATGAATTTGATATTCTTTCTTCATAAAAAGAATGGTGTTTCCCATGAAGATATACTAGGTAAAGTGAAACCATTTTTTATTAAATTCCCCCCTAAAAATTCAATTAACTTAGTTTTTTGTTCATCCTCTTGGATAGAAGTGAAATATAATTGGTCCCTAGTATGAGATAAATCGTAAATTTCACTTCTCTTTTAGGTGGAAACCTTGAGAAATTATCGATGAAGACACTAAGAAATTGATTTATAATGGTTGTAAAATTTACTTGTTTGGATGCATCATCATTTTCCAAAGTAAATTTTGACAACTAATAATAGATATTCCTGAACACTAGTACCAATGGTCCTTCTCTAATTTCATTCACATTACAATATCCTTTAAAGATATCTTCAACATCATCTAATTATGTGAAAATAACTTTCTAGGCATAACAGTTGATGCGAGCCTTGAAGTATTTCAACAAATCAATTAAAAAAATAATTTTATATATTTATTTCTTAATAATAGATAAATCCCAAACAAATTTAGCTACATCTATAGTTAAAGAGGATTCTTCACACTTAAAGTCTTGACACTCTCCTTGGTCGAGAGGTGTTTGAATTTTCAAGACATTAGGTATAATTTCCACATGAAATCCCATATTATCAACAGCATGGGAGGTAATAATAAAAAGGTATGAAATAGTATCAAACAAGGATTTCATAATAGTATAGTTTAAGAGAATAGTACTGCAAATGGTCAAAGGACTAGATTGATCCTTTGGGAACATCTTCTTAGCACCCAATAACTTCTTTCTAGGTGCTACCAAAAATCATTTATTTATATTATGTGCATTTTATGAATGATGAGGTTTCGATGTGAAATGAGAGTCACCCTAGTTCTCTTGATTATGAGGTATATTGTCATTTCTTCTCAATTGACTCGTATTATCATAAGAATCCTGGGATATGTTTGAACCATTTCCATCATGCATCCTCAGATTCTCCATACAATAACATTTCAGATATACCAACATTACAGAATTGTGACATTGATTCTTATTTGATGTGAATTCCCACTTGATATTCTCCTAAAATTCACACTAATAAAAACTTTTTTGATTATTATAGTGATATGGAAATTATAATTAACTAACTGACTATTTTCACAATGAATATATTTTTTTGCGAAAAAAATCCCACTTCTAATTGTTCCTGATGTCATAGTTCCCACTTGTACCCATGTAGGTAAAAGTGTTTCCCCCAAATTAGGTTTCCAATATATCATTTTATACCATTTATACATATTCACCATGCTTTTATAGTTTAAAATGTATAATACAACCAAATTGGATCATATTTTAGGTTCCATCCTTTATTAAAAATCATCCCTTTCAAGTACTCAGTAGTAGTAATTTAAAGAGAAAAAAATCAACCTCTAGAATTTAACTACATGTTCCATCGTGGATACGATTTTCTACTTTAATGTAAATAAATATATCATCCTTTTGATATTGAAGGTGTGATTATAGGATTTTTTATTAAAAAACATCTCAAAGTTTCTCTCTATCAAGTATAGGTCCCATTTAGTCTTGAAAATAATATAACACCACTTCCTAGAAAGATAATATGGCATATAAGACACTATCCTTACATTCATTTCCTATAGAGTTCCCAAGAAATAAAAAATTTGATTTATCTTCCCAATCCATGCCTCCATTTATTATGGCCCCTAATATCTCCTAAATATTGGTGGATTCTACCTCTAAAAGTCTCTAGATGAATTTTCATTAATGGATTCATATTTTTATTTCTCATGTCTACTGCTTAAAATTCTTAGACTATGATATGGACAAGTAGTTGATTTACTTATAGCTTAGGTTAACCATCATTCTCAGTTTTTTACTCTAGTGTATTATTTGACTTCCAAACTAGTTACATTATCTAAATAGAAAATAAAAAACATAAAAAACAACTAAGATCTTTTTTTAAAAAGAAGGATTGATCTTTCTAAATCATTAAAAGAAAAAATATTTATAAAAAATTTCCAAAAATCATCAATCATAATATGATCAATGAAATCCTAGCTGTAAGTCTTGATACTAGTTCATGATATGCTATACTCATCATCTAACCCCATGACAATGAGATGACAACATATTGAGAAGTGTCTTAGAACACTTTTTACACCCAAACCACCCTAGTAACTTGAAGTTCATCATAAAAATGTTATCTATTTCTTTTTATGCTATAAATTTCAAGTTTTAACATTTTTATCTCCTTACTAGAATCCCAATATGATAGACCGATCATGAATAATACCATTTGTAACATATCACCCCTCACCCATTGTCTTTAAAATAGGTGGAGGTGATACTGAACTTAGGTGGCGTCCTTAGGACACTAAAGACTGGAAACAAGTTCCAAGGGAATACAAGAACATTAGTGGATGATTTCCCATGAAACAAGAGAAAATTGTTGATCATGAAACAAAGACAAAAAAAGTTATATGATGCATGTAATGTATTACTATACCACTCAAACTGGAAAGCAATATCATAATAGAAAATGGAATAAAAAGGTACAACAGTGACATAATAATGGTAAGCAATACATAATTACATTGATGTGGTATCAAATCAAGAATCACCAAAAATAATTTCCTTGAACTGACCCTAGCTCCCAATCCCACTAAATTATGATGCATTACTAGTGATGTACGACACCATGCCTTTACCTATATCATAGTATACGAAATATTCAAATGCACTAATGTTCCCATGGAGGGGACGAGTATAAAAAATATTAGTTAGTCCCCAAATAAATCCTAACTCATGCCATTATAAATAATAACAAGTTATATCACATTTATATTATAAAAAAATGTAAGTAGAGGTAGTTTTAACTAATTCCATACTAAATAAATTAAACAAGTTTCCAAACCATAACCACTTGGTATCATCATTTCAGAACTTACACACCCATGCATACCCAATTATGGTCCCAATATTCATGAGTGGTGACCCGTCCCATCACTGAGTCATCTCCTAATAGAATCTTCCATTTTCAACATTGTCATTATCTCCATGTTTGAACCAACAAGTTGTCTCAAATATATTTCATGAACTCACCCCAACCACATGTTCCTTGTTCTCAAAAAACCCAATTTATTTTGAAACCCAATTTATTTTAATAAATTTATTAAACACCTTACATACATAATTTTAAAACCAAATATTTAGGTATTAAAACCAAGAAAGTTTAATAATAAATAAATTGAGCATGATTTAAAAATAAATCCTGAAATTTATATAATTATTAGTGTGGGTGAGAAGACACATACCCCACAATAGTTAAATAAAATAAGGATCGACAAACAAAACATCAAGATCTAGACTTTAAACTTATTCTCATAAATAGATACCAACAAGATATCACCAAAATACACATCATAGGATATATATATTAAAAAAATAATATATCTATTGCTTAATTATATAGACTATGATAATATACAGAGAGGATGATTAAAAATGAGAAATTACTATTAATTATTAAGATCCAACACACCTTGATTCATCAAATTCATACACTAGATCAAAAAGAACCTCTAAAAGTTTTTAGAGAAGGACAATAGTTCGAAATCCAGAGATAAGATAAGAAAAATGAGGTTTCTGGATATAAAAATCAAGTAAAAATATTATTTTTAGAACAATAAATGTATATTGTCTAGTTAGTCTGCACTATTTGGGAAACAGTGTGCCAACTATGTGCATGCTACTATCTCCAACCCCCACATCGCATGGTTGGATCATAGAGTTTGACAAAATATGTGCCTACTATATTTTCCAAACTATCTCTATTCACATGGTTTCACCTAGAACCTACATGGTTTTTCCAAACCATGAACAAACCGTGCTCCTACTCAAGAACTCCAAGAATCTCTTACATGGTTTCCTAGAGATATTTCATGTTTTTCCCTAATTTTTCTCAAACTTTACTCCCTTAAACCTTTCCAAAGCACTCCAAATCAATCCAGAAACTCTGGAAACACAACCTATGTATTATATAACCTCAAAATCCATAATAATAAGATAAAAATCCTTAAGTCATGGGTGATACACTACTTCTTTTATGTGAAATTGATTTTGGGATATAGTTATAATCATTTTTATTTTCAAAGTCAATGTATGAATATAAGATAGAACCTTATGAGTTTTGGGGGATATGGATTCAAAATTATTATCTCCTATATTGAAGTTTTATTTATCCTAATATATTTCCTTGGGGTAATTTTTTTTAATTCATGAAGAAGTCATGTTGATTTTTATGATTACGCATCAATTATCTTCGCATGAATCATTTGGAAATAAAGAACAATTGTCCCATTCTGTGGATTGATGATTTATTTGATTAGCCAAAGGAAGGTGGTTGGTTATAAAAGATCAATTTTTGGTTAGGATATAATCAGATACAGGTGGAGGATTAAGATATTTAAAATATTTCTTGTAGGTTTTTTTATTGGCATTATTAGTTCATGGTAATACCCTTCATAATCACGAATTCACCATCCAAATTCATAGGAATAACAAACTATATGTTCTAAGAGTTTCTTGATGGGGTTTTAGAATTTTTTTCATTGATGCAATCCTTATATATTCAGAATATGATTATAAACATATAGATATTCTATAATCCATTTTAATGTTTCTTAGACATCATCAAATATTTTTAAAATTATCAAAGTGTAAATTGTGGGCCTTGAGGCATATTTATTTAAAAATTTCATGTCATGGTGAGAATTATTCATAAATCCTTCAATGATCAAGTAACTTTTTTCATGGGCATCCCCCAAGAAAATTGTGTAAGTTTTAAGTTTCCTTGATATCATAAGATATTATAATATGTTTGTTCTTAATTTATCTCATATTGAGACTTAGTTGGTAGCCTTAACCTATAAGGTTTAGGCTTTCATATGGACTGTCAAATTTTAGGCTTCTTTTGAGTATTCAAAGGAGAATCTATTTAGTGCTCATGTTCTCTATTTCATGGAGTACTGAGTTATGTCTGATGTTTTCTATGATGGTTCACAACTCGAATTAGGTTTTTTTATATAATAGAGACCAGTAAAATCTTATGGGTCTCAATAGTTATGAACCCATGAATGTAACTACACTACTAATTATCTCAAACTTACTACAGTTTTGTTTTTCTTGAATTTTTGGTGACACCATCTCATCAATAGAAATTTTTTGGTCTTCAAGGATCAAAATTGTTTGAGATATATCTTCTCCTAGTGAAATTTGAACTTCATGCACTGGAAGTGGATAGAATACTTAAATTATTACAACTTTTAGATTAAATATACACTATATAAAGGGAATGTTGTTTGTGATACATTGATCATAAAATCACATGGTGACTCTAATCATGAGTTCAGGGATTCGTAGAGAGTAATGGAGGATCTAATAGTGATTTACCTTGATATAGAGTAGGTTGATAGTAGAGGTTTTCTATACTAGATTACCATATTTTCATCCTTGGTATAAAATGTGAAGGAATCTCAGTTGGGAGATTATGAGGTGGATTTTTGGTGAGATCATGTTGTTTGTGGTGATCCCAAGAGGGATGGTATAAGGTTGATCGACATTAAATGTTATTCCTGGGAAGGTTTTTTATTCCTATAGTGATGTGAGATGTGGTTCTTCATGAGTTTTATTACTCACCCTCATCCACGAGTCTTGGTGTGGTAGAGATGAATCATTCCTTGATGGGTAAATTCTGGTGGGCAGGGATAAAGAGGTCAGTTGTGGAGTCCATGTCCCAATGTTTGGTTTTTTATAAGGTGAAATCCAAAAATCGTGTTCATTTTAGGTTTCATACATCACTAGATGTTCCTCTATAGAAGTATAAGGGTATTTTATTGGATTTTTTTATCATTTTATCTCAATATTAGGGTGGATATGATGTTATTTGGGTGATTTTAGATCATTTGATGAATTAAACTCAATTCTTGGTGACTAAAGAGTTGAGCATAGTGTATTTATTATTTAGGTAGTATTTGGAAGATATTTGGAGACTCCATGGGATTATAAGGAAAATCACCTATGATTGTGATTCCAGTTTCAACTCCTAGGTGTATAGATGTCTCCAACATGATTTTGGATTTCGATTATTGTTAAGAAAAACATTTCATTGATGCATGGTTGATCAGATAGATAAAACAATCTAGTATTTAGAATACTTGTTGCATTCACGTGTTCTATATTTTTGGGGTTCATGGGTAAATTACCGAACATTGGTTGTGTTTTACTAGAATAATAGAAATCACTTGACCATTAATATGGCCTAATTTTAAGAATAGTATAGTTGACCTTGAATTTATCCATTTTGTTTGATCATGGTCAGAGAGTTGGAAATTCTCATACCAGAATTGGTTTAGTGAATGATAGAGAGGGTGCATGTGATTCATGAGTGGATAAAGTCATCTTAAGATTATTAAAATTACTATGATGATCATAGGAGTCATTTTTAATTACACATTATAGATCATACATTATCTAATGTATATTATTATCTAGGAAAAGGGAGGTTGGATCATGTGAGTAAGCTCTATTTATTGATTTGTTAGATAATTTAATGTGTTAAAACATGATGGTGATGTTTTGTATCAATTATCACTTCCTCTATTTATGGATATTATCCATGAAATCATTCATGTGTCATATCTTTATCATTATCATCATGATGACTCCAATTTCATTTACTTGATTGAGTTAGATATTGAAGAGGATGCAACATTTAAGAAATAGCCTACAAAGATTATAGAAAATTAAGATAAGGTATTTCACATATGTTTTATTCCTTCATTTCAAGTCCTATTGTGTCATAGAAATATAAGAGAGTATATAGGAATTTTAGTGGAAGATACACACTCAATATCCCAAGTTTTTTTATGATTGATTTTTTCAAGATGTAATGTATGACCTTGGTTTAATTTATTATATGACTGATGATGTTTTTTGATTTGGTTCCTTTCTATTATGATAATATATTTGTTCTCTAATTATATTTAAATCCATGTAATAGAGGTATATAAAGG
Organism: Viscum album; assembly: GCA_963277665.1. Classification (NCBI taxonomy): domain Eukaryota; kingdom Viridiplantae; phylum Streptophyta; class Magnoliopsida; order Santalales; family Viscaceae; genus Viscum; species Viscum album. Next base: position 916,789,018 of record OY728156.1, read on the forward strand.
GGTGTTTGTTATATGACCCTTATTATTTTCTTCTCAGGGTCTATTTTAGATTCTTGATTGTGAGAATTGGTTGATAGGTATCTAATATAAGGGCTCAAGTTTTTTTAAATACCCTTTATTTTTCATTTCTAATGTTTTAGGTGAGTTTAAGGATGTTTGGTGGTTTTATTATGAGAAAGTAAAGGATTTTGTATATTTTTATAGAGAATAATTCCATGATGGTTATTTAGTGGCATGATGGATGTGTCATGGTGTGATGGTGTGTGTGTTTCTAGTGGCCCTCTATGTGTAATATGCCATGGTTTTGTGTTAGAACTACTTTATAAAGGATGGTGGTCATTGTTACTTCACTAGTGATGCTTTGAAATGTGTATTGGTTTAATATGAGGTCGGGGTCATATCACCCTTTAGAGTAAATTATTATATATTCTATAACTCTCTTTTATATTTAAGACATATTCATCATTTCTTCCAAAATCCCAGTGTTGGTTTGGTTACCATTGTGCTTGTCATTCGACCAAAATCATGTGTCAATGTAAACATTTTTATGTATTAGAGGTTATCCATAAAAATAAATTTCAATATATATTATAGTTTCTCAGTCAATGGTACCATCTTTATATACTAGAGTTTCTCCATAATTCTTTTTTCAAGTAGTGATGTTATGTTTTAAATCCTCACAGCTATGAACTCTAGAGTTTATCTCTATACATGGGGGTGGTAGGTGTACATGGTACTGGGATCGATCCCATAAAATGGGATACTTTTGTATCATTATGAAGGTAATAAAAACCCATGTAGTTTGGTTCCACTAAAAAAGATATGTTGTACCTTTTAAGGTTATGTGAAAAGTACTATTGTGGTTTCTTTTAAGTTCACTCAACCATGACCACATCTAAGAAATTTAATGTCATGTGGAGAGGACTATTAAAATAAAGATGCCTAAAAATGGTAGATTTGGGACTTAAACATGAGTATCCCTTTCTAGATTACCATTTCTATTGATAATTATAAGGGAGAATGTGTGATGAGCTCATAGGGGGATATAACCACAGTGAGAATGGATTGTATTATTCATTGAGTAATATGATCAAATGAGGAAGAGAGACATGTATCACAAGGAATATGGTCTAGTGAGGTATAGGTTTCATAGGAGGTATACCCCCATAAAGGTATGGTTCTGTATGTTATGTTTGAACCTCATAAAATGATCATATCCATCCTAACTAGTAAGAATCATAACACATATAGTTTGACATACACATTTTAGGGTTGTGTGACTAGATTGTGACATGTAGCTTAACATCATATGGTAAGTATGTTTTTATTTATTTTTATTTCATGTAACAATACATATTTCATTATAAAATCATTTACAAAAAAAAATTATTGAGTGAAACTTATGCATTTCCATACCTAGGAAGATAGGTTGGGGATTACACAAAATATAAGGCACATATCCATGTCTACTTCCTATCAATTAGTGTTAAGATAGCGAAGGAAAACTGGGCTCATGGGGAATATGAGCCCATGAGAAATTATTTCATGTATTTTCATGGGATTACCTTCAAATATGGGTTGGTAGTTACATCATGTAGGAGGATTATATGTGCATCTACTTTCTATCGATTAATGTTTGGATAGTGAAGGAAAACTTGACTCGTGGGGGGTGTGTCCCCATGAGGAGTGAGTGGGGGATTACATATGGTATGCCCTTTGATTTTATAGTGATGTATCATATATTATCACCCTTATACTTGTGTATTACACTTTTTATGGTTTTTAATATCCCATTATTAAATCCTTTCTAACTCAATACATATTTTGAATTCATTTTTTTGAAAACAAGATTAAAAAGATATAATTACACATTGACCCAATTGGGAAACACATTGGTATTTTTATCATAACATTATATACAATGATTCAATTTTGAAAATTCATTATTTATAATGAAAAAATCATTAGGATAAAATTTATTCAACTATACCTATAGCTAGATCTCATCATAGGATGACCAATGGACCCCACAAAGAGAAGAAAATCTAAGAGAGGTAGATTGGACCACCCTTATGTAGTTGGGGCATATATTGGGATACACACTTCCAATTGGGATAATTATACATCCATTGGATAAATAACTCAAAGGTCCATTTATCCACTTAATTTTATGACAATACTAGATGTTTTTGTTAGTAAACATTTTAGACCAAGAGGAGGGAGAAAGTATACCATGAATAATAACCTAGTCCCTTATACACTTGACTTATTTTGTTGAAGTTTGGTTTTACTTGTTAATAAACAGAATTATCTACCTCATTTTTTGTATATTCTTTACCATAGGGTATTATAGGAGAGTTTTATATGTCAATACTCTCATATGTTTCTCACTTCCCATTCTATAGAGTTCTAAACCCTATGTTATCACCCAAGGGGGGAACCTTGAGGTAATCCTGAGATTAATCTTGTAATATTTTTTTATTGATCCTATAATTCCATTTTTTTTATTCTATTTCCCCAAAATTGGTTATTTGATTATTTTTTATGCTGGTATTCTCACATGAGAATCAAATGAATGTGAATCCTCATACTATCATGTATAATTTGGATTGTGTGATGATTTCAGTGTGGTTGCCTCTTCTCTCAACCTTTTCTTTTCCTGAGCACCATTATGGATTATGTTGGTTGATAATTATATAATTATAACTAAATAAGATATATTATTTTAAAATTAAAAAAATTAAATTAATAAATAAACCTATTCATCACATAAATTTCTTTATGTGTTTTAAAAATGAGTATCAATTATGAAGTGAGGCACAATTTACATAATCCTAGAAGGTTATTGATGAAGTTAGGTAAAATTTTCTCTCTCATCCATAGAGGTTATATATGCCTCATCACTTATAAATATGATTCTACTTTTTATGATTCAAAAAACGTTTCCCATTGGTGGATTTGTTTGATAGGTTTATTTTAGGATCTTGGGGCTTACATGAATGATCAACTATTGGTATCCTCGATAATAGGCACATCATGATTCATTTTTCAGCAAAGAATGATTTGATACTAACCTGGTTCAGATCCCCCCACATCTACAATGGATATCATTTATACTTATTTATGTGGTCTTATGATTAACACATGAAATGAGACACCCTAACCATGGTTATTGGGGTTAGATTTCTATAAATCTCTCTTAATTTTCAAAATCCTTCAATAATTCAAATTTTAGGGAATTTAGTTGGTTGATATTTATGTTCTGATAGTATAATTAGAACTATTTTAAATCTTATTTCCCTGTGAATTTTCATTGCAGTTGATGTTTCAATAGTGCCAACAGAGTATGTTGGATTGCGATTGAGGAAGAGTTTCATTATAAGAAATTAGTTGTTTTCGAGACGTGGTTAGACTTTTGTTCTTCATGTAAGAGAATGGGTCACTTGATGGCATCGTGAAGTCATGGTTTCATGATCCACCACCAAAAGATGGAAGTGAGAAGAACTGGTCTTGGTGGTAAGGGTTTGGTGTCTGTTTTTGGTATAGGTTCGAAGGAACAATTTTGAATTTGTGTTTCTTTGGATTGAAGCATTAGTAACCCAAAGTCTTCATCGTATTCATAGGTAGTGCACATTCGGGATGATCCTACATAGGAGGTTCTGATAAAGGAAGAAATTTAGGAATTTCCTTATATCTACATGTCCTATGGATGTTCTCTGCAGGCTTCCCTAGCATCAACTGAGGGCAAGGAGGTGACCGGGACAGACCCATCTGCTGGTCGGAAAGCTGACCAGTTAGGTATGAATGAAACAGAAAATGATGATCCCATCCATAAAAAGTCATGTTCCTTAAATTTCGATTTGAATGTAGTGGATATCTATAGAAGATTGATACACGACTTGGTTGAGTACAAGTTGATAGTGAAGGCTCCTTTTGGGTCAAAGGGGATTGAGGGAGTGTGTGAAATAGGGCCTTTGGAACATAGTATCAATACAACCAAAGTTTCATCCAACAAGTAGGTAGTGTGAATTATAAATGGAGATAGACATAAGGAGGTGTTACACGAAGTGAGTGAGGAAAGTGAAATAGCCTATATAACCCATATAAATTCAATGCATGATGCATCATATATAAACAGGGGCTAGGTGAATACAACAAATAGAAAGATCACAGGAAGGACCATCTCGCCTATTTATATTAGAAAATGTTTTGAATGTATAGAGGTTCAAGGTTTGGTTTTTGAATAAGGAGATTAAATAAAATATGTAATGTGAATCTTGTAACATCCCACCTCAGGATCCACTTGACCAATTCCCCAAGTCAGTGGGTCAGATGGCCTAAAGAGTACCTCTACATATTCCAGATGTTGTTGACTAGAAAAGAGGGTGTAAAGGTGGTATATTAGGGATACTATACCCTCATATCATACTGTAAACGTGGATATATCCTTAAACATACCATAGTAAGATCATATAATTAAACAGAAAAATAAAATAAAAAATATGTGTAAGAATAAATAACTGAGAAACTGAATAATAACCAAAATCCAATAAAAAGTGTCACATACATGGATGCATGGAATGCTGATGTAAAAAGTGGGAATAAATAACATTCATAAAAAACTTTAAAAAGAACAAAAATATACTCCATGATCATCTCAAACCAATGGTCAATATTCTGATTCTATGCCTCTTATATAAGAAAGCATATCAACAACTGGTATTAGGGTCCTTTCCCTTATCCATACCTGCAGTCAAACAAACTTCTCGGGTACCAAATATGGCTTGGGTAGGGTGTGAGATAAAAAACTCAGTAGGAAACTACCAATTGTGTCTATAAGTAATCCAAGTAGTTCTCATAGATAAACAGTTTGTAGGTATAAACAGAATATGAAACAAGTGCTGAAATAAATAACCATCACATTTAGGTTCCTAAAGGACACATGGTGGCTCTACCTACTTCGAATCTGGGATGGAATAAAAACCTGATCATTCAATATATATATAGTTATAATATATATAGTATAGTTATTTATTTCATCCAACTATATAGACCAAGTGTTTTCGGATGTTAGTGGCCATATACCTAGAATAGCAGTTGTTGGTTGGACCAAGGTGTAACTCATACATCAATTTCTAGTATAACGAGCCTATAAGATCAAGCAACGAGGTGCATTTCCTCGTCTTGTAATGAGTGGTAGACACCATACTCATCACTCGAGATGGTGAGTGTTCCATCTTGTAAACACTCTAATAAGGTATGTGGCATGTAAAACCACTATCCAAATAGTTTCTGTGTTGTGAGATATCATGCTCAAGACCTATTGTAAGAGAGTGTGATACCGTTATCCTAAAAAACACCCTTATCATCGTACCATAGCCTCTATAAAGGAATATTCATATTTATAAGATAATACATGAGGAAAAACATCTCATGTATCTCAATGGTCATGTTCATTTATAATAATTCAATATAATTCACAATGTGAATTTAACAAAGCATAACCAATTGTGTACCCTTACCAACCTTTATTAAACATTTCATTTCATTAATTGAATTCATTTAATGAAAGGAAAAAAACAAAAATCAATAAGAAATTACATTTAATAATTACATTTAAATCATTGAAACATAGAAATTCAATTTATAAAACTCAAGGATTCATTTAGGATGGTTCCATGCTCAACGAGGTAGTTGCCTACATGGGAAATTCCAATTATATGTGGGAAACTCACTTAATAGGTTCCTTGGGTTCCATTTAACTTTCATATAATGTGGTCAATTTTAATCTAAAATTAATTTGAGCGATTAGGAGGTGATCTAGGCATATACACATTTAACCATAAAGGAAATTCTACTTAGAACACCCGAGGGGTGTTCATAAATGATATCAACAACCTCTAAAATCCTAAATAAGGATCAAATAGAGTATATCTAGGTGCGTTGATCAATTTGATATAAAGAACTCAACAAAAATTGATTCTTAGAAAAATCTAGTATGTGGCACAATGGCATAACTATGAAGCATCAACAATCATGGGGAATATGATGAAACCACCTATATCAAGTAAGTATACAACTCCTTGCTCAATATCAACCTCAGATTTAGTATAGGTTGGAAAAGATGTAAGAAATGGTCCAACTCCCTAAAAATAGGGAAAACAATATTGCACCTAAATAGCATGATGGATTTAAATATAAACTTAGATAAGAAGGGATAGGATTTTAGATCTCACCTTAAGTAATTCAATGACTTTGACAGATCTTGAATCGGACACCAGATTTGAGAGTTATCTCAATGCCTAGGTTGAAATAGATTTTAGCCACGGGAGAGGAAAACCAACTTCATCCACTGGAGAATAAAGGGGAGAAAGATAAATAATTTTAAAAATTAAATGAGGGAAAAAATATAATTTCACCCTCAAAATAGGGGGAACATGGTTTGGATGTATGGTTTGGCCAAACCACACATAAATCGTACTATAACCACTGCTTAAGGAATTGGCATGCATGGTTAAGATGCACAGTTTCCATAATAATATGAAAACCATGAGAAATCCCAAGGTAAAAAATTGTACTTCGTTCACATGGATATGAACCTAGATTCAAACAGTTTCAGAAAAATCATGTGGCTCCTGATTCACTTTTATCCCCCCATGGTTAGGAGAAACCATGTGGGTTGGGCTACATGGTTTCTCTTAATCATGAAACCCAGTTATTTTTTCCATTTTCTAGAAATTTGGGCTCTAAATGAGCCTGAGACACTCCTAGGACCTTCATTAGGACATATTTCACTTTTACGAAGATTTAAAAAAGGTTTTAAATTGAAAAAAACTAGTTGTACATTATTGAAAATAAAGATAATTACAACTGCCTCTCTTTAAAGAAACTCATCCCTGAGTTTCCTTTCTGAGGGTAAAGAGGTATCATCAAAAAAGAGTTCCAACCACTGAGATTGTATTTTAGCTTCATGTTCCCAAGTCTCATCCTATACTCATTCGTGCTTCCATAGCACCTGTACTAGAGGAACTAACCTTCCTCGAAGTGTCTTCATGCTCTAATAAACAATACAAAATGGGTACTTCTCGAAGGAAGCATCCACATCCATCTCAACCTCATTAGGATGAAATACATGTGATGGGTCTGGATAATATCAGTGAGTATAAGATACATGAAACACATCTTTCATAGACTAGTATCTCGAAGGAAGTGTCGATTGGTAAGCCACTAGTTTAATCTGTTTAATATCCTCAAAGGGTCCAAAGAACCTCAGTGAGAGATTAACCTACTTTTGAATATTTCTATGGTGCAATCTAGGTGAGACTCGCAAGAAACCCCAATCTCCAACCTCAAACTCAAGAGGTCACTGGCATCTGTTAACATATGACTTTTTTCTGGACTAAGATATTATCATGCACTTTCTAATCAGCTAAACCTACTCTGTAGTCTCATGAATGAAAAATGGTTCAAGAATAGCTTCCCACCCTACCTCTATCTAGAACAGAGGTTAACAAAAAGGCCTATAATATAAGGATTCATAAGTATCCATCTTGATGGTATCCTGAAAGTTGTTATTATAAGAGAACTCAATAACATGAATGTGTTTCTCCCAAGAACCCCCAAAGTCAAAGACACATGCATAGAGAATGTCCTCTAACACCTGAATCATACACTCTATTTATCCATCAGTTTGAGGGTGATAGGTCATGTTCAGAATCACTTGTCTACCCAAGTCCTTATGCAACCCCTATCATAACCATGATGTGAAGTGATTATCTCTGTCAGAAATTATGGAATGAGGAGATCCATAAATATGTATGAACTCCCTTACATACATCCTTTCCTAGCTCATATACTGAGAAGTTATCTCAAATTGGTAATAAGTGTGAGGCCTTCTTCAAAAGATCAATAAAAACCCACACTTCATTGCTTCCATGAGGTGCTCTGGGTAGACCAGTCATGAAATCCATTGAAACATCATCCCATTTCCACTCAGTAATAGACAATGGATATAAAATCCCTACCATTCGTTGATGTTCTTCCTTAACCTAATGACAGGTGGAACACTGAGTGATGAATTCAAAAATCTTTAATTTCATAACAGGCCACCTATACTGGCACCATAGATCCTAGTACTTTTTGATGACACTAGGTTGAACTACCCATGTTGAGGCCAGAAATTCCCACATCATCTCATCTATAATGTCTGATTGAACCCATACATTCCCATAAAATTTTAAGGTATCATATCCATACATGGTAAAATATAAACATATATAATTTTGTGAGTTTTTTACCCTTATGAAAAGGCCTTCAGGGTCAGATAGTTGCTTCATCTGAACTCGATCTAGAAGAGGGAGGTCACTCATAAGAATGTGAGGATAGTCTAACAATGATACTCCTAAACCTCAATGTGTATATCTGAGAATAAGTCCATGATCTATAATTTTTCACTGGCCTCATGAACCCCCTAAGTCTGAGTATTCTAGCTCAAAGAATCATCTACTGAATTTCATTTAACAAGTGTGTAGTCAAGCTCAAAATCAAAAAACTATAGGTATCAACCCACCTGTGTTGCCTGAATTTATATCATGTTTTGAAAATATGTACTTTAGGATTTTGTGATCATTGTATACCAACAAATTCTCTCCATGTTTATAGTGTATTCAACAACATAGAGCATGAACTACAATATCTAGATAAAGGCCATGTGTTGGGTAATTTTATTCACGAGGCATCAATTGAAAAGACTCATTTGCAGCGACTCGATCATCATTCATTAGAACAACTCTAATATCAATAAATGAAATGTCACATTAGAATATATAACTCCCTCTCGGATCCAAAGGAATGAGTATCAGTAGTGAAGTCAAATTGACTTTCAACTCTTGAAAGGATTATTCAAAAGATTATGACCATATGAATTTCACATGATCCTTTTTCAAGACCATAAGTGGTGCTATTAGGAATGAGAAATATTGGATAAAGTGTATGAAATATCTGGATATTCCCAAGAAACTCTATATGTCATAAAAGTTTTTGGGCTACTCTCATGAAACTATAACACTCACTTTATTTGGGTCTACTAAAACTCCTGACTCTGAGATAATGTGACCCAATATGTGGATTTTTTATATCCAAAAGTGGCATTTATTGAGCTTATCATAGAGCTGATGATCCCTCAGTGTATTCAACACGATCTCAAGATGGTTGTCTTGGTCATGTCTGGAGCATGAATACAATAAGTTAACATCAAAAAATAATACCATGAATAAATCTAGATACAGGTGGAAAACCCAATTCAATAGTATAAACAATAGGTGAATTTGTGAGTTTGAATATAATAACCAGGTACTTATACATACCCTACCTATTACTTAAAGCTATTTGGGTATGTATGATGACCTAACCAACACCTGATGATATCCTAACCTCAAATATATCTTTGAAAACACCTTTTATCCCTAGATCTGATCAAATAGGTTGTCTATTCTAGGTAGTGGATACTAGTTCTTTATTGTGATATGCTTCAAACAACGATAATACATAAAAATCCTAAGATTATCATCTACCTTATTGAAAAAAAAGATCAACTAACCCCAAAAAGAATAATTAGGGAATATAAATCCTTTAGCCTCCATATCCTTTAACTATTTCTTGAGTTCTAGAATCTCCTTAGTTTTTATTCAATTAGGAGGAATGGTATTGGTGCTACTCATGGAACTAGCTCGATAGTAAACTCTGCCTCTCACCTCGGGGGTATACTAGAGAATTCATTAGGAAAGATTTCCCTAAAACAATCCACTATTGGAGGAAAATAGTGGGTCATAACCCCTAATCATCTAAGAAAATACTTACAATCCGAGTTGTCACAGTCCAAAGCCTTTGTTTCTAGGGCCCTCTCTAGTTGTACTGACTTCCTATTCTCCCTTATTCACATTACTAAAACCCTATGGTGATGTAAAAATCACCCTATGATGATAGAAGTAAATATGGTCTTAGTAGGGAAATAACCATTTCATCCATATGATTACTTAAAATCCTATCATATCTAGGAAGAAAATATTCCATATGAAAAATATCCACCTATTTCAAGGGGAAAATCCTTAAAATAGAGAACACCCTATGATCATATACCAAATAGGGTGTCTAACATCATAACGCCATAAAAGTGTTTGATGTAGAGGCCCTGTCTCTATGTGATTGCCTCAGATATAAATAAGTGTGACATGCCTATGTCAAATAAAGCAGACACTAAAGTGGAGGCTATTAGAATAGTACCTCATACAATAGATGGTCTGGAACTCTACTTCTCTAGAATAGGTTGGACTACATGTAACTATCTTGAACCACGGTCCTAAGTCGCTACCAAAACACCCTAAAAATCCCACTCTAATGGAACTAGGAATCATTAGTCTAACTTCCTCTGCCTCGACTGCCACCTCAACCTGATCGGTTGGTGGTATTCCAGCTACCTATATTTCATGATAGTACAATCCTCAATCTTGAATGTGGAGTAGGTGTAGATACCCTATCACTAATTATAGATGGAAATATTCTATATAATTATTTAACAAATCCCATCCTCCTACATACTATGCATTCCATTGGATCACATAAGTATTGCAGATTCATGTGTCCTAGATTCCTGTAATGTCAACACAAGGAACCAAACTGCTGATACCTCTATGAGTTGCCTCAAAATTCCTCTTTCTCATAGAAGAAGAAGCATTGGTATATCTAGGAGTCTAACTTACCTGATTCACACCATCAGTTTTCCTAAAACGTCTCTTTATAATAAGGGATTGGTTGAATATTTTATAAATAGTGGTCAACTTGAATACATTGAACTATGACCAGATGGTGTAAAAAAGTCCATCCTCGAATCATCTAATGATCATAACATCATAAAAATCAAGAGTAGGATTAGACAACTGCAAGTCTATTAAATTAGTAGAGTATTACATAACCAATATACTTCCCTTATATAGGTTTATAAATTCTCTATCTCTATCATCCCTTAGATTATAGGGAAATAAATAGTCATATAAGATCATCTGGAAGTCTGCCCAGACCATGTCTCAACAATGATCTCTCTAGGAGATAACATCCTACCACCGCTTAGCAGAATCACATAGAATATACGAACTATTTTTACCATCCACTCTAAATTAGTCTCCAGATGATTGAATATAAACAATATATCTCTGAGCCAAGACTCACCAGCATGAGGTCCTCCATCCCCCCAAAAGGTGGGAGGATACGACTGTTGGAATTACCAAGTCAACTCTTCCATACTCAGTGCAGGTCGGACAACACCTTTCATAAACTGTAACATGCAAATAAATACCACCTCAGACTAGGTTTTAGTTCCCAGATCAAGAATATGAAGAGGATACATATATGGAATTGTAGTAGGAATCACTAACATCTCAAGGCCCACCACCTCAAGAGCATGGTCGTCGTCACATTTAGGGTGCGGGACTGGAGGACATCGTGGCAGTATGATTCTAAAATTCCAAATTCACAACTCAGGAAATATTTAAACAACTAAAAAGATTGCAGATGGAAAAATAGTATAGGTATAAAACCTTCTTTTAAAAGCAATCACGACTATCTTCCTTCTTCAAAATCCAGTTCTAGATGGTAAAAGATAACATGATGGCCATAAGAATGTAAGATATACCCCACTACCCACTACTAAGGTCCGTCTTGGGTCTAAGTCTCTATATCACACATATATAAGATGGTAGTTTTTACTTTAAAAGTCATATCCATTTTAGATTTTTTCTTGTTTGAATATTTTAAATCTCTTTAAAATGGTTGAATTAGATGTATTACCATTTCTAATACATAAGGGTACATACTATTTATGAATCCAAATATGGAATCCAATTAACCCATATCATAACGCATTCCATCCCAATTCGACCAATGGTCTATGGATCAATGTTCAATAATTGACTGCTTAAGGTGTCTGCTTTAACCAATTTAGAAAATCTCTATTAGGTTAAGGAAAGAACTATAAGTATCAATTATTTTTTCCAACACCTACATGAAGTTTCAACACAATTCAATACATATTCAAGGAACTAACAATATGTATAGGAAAATGCACACTGAATATTAAACATTTCATGCCAAGATGCATGGAATGTTAGTCCTATTATTATTATAGTGATTCATGAAATGAAACTCCCTAATTTCATTGGGAAAAAGGTAAAATAAATCTTTATTTCAATAATACCAAAATCAATAACATCCTAAAACAAGTGTGTCACTCAATGGTGAAGTTGTATCAACTACAAATGGAATAATCAATAACCAAAATTTTCTATCCCAGGTAATTTGGGTTTCCCCTAAACATGGGTAAGCTACATCCCAAAATATAGTCATTTCCAAATCCATTTAACTCCTAGTCTCCTATCTAAAACCCAAATATTAATAAAAAGAAAAAACAAGACTCTTACACCACTTTCTAACATCCTGAATCAGGATCTAATTAACTGGTTCCTTGATTCGGTGGGTCACATGTCCTCAAACATTCCTCCACATATGGAAAAGGCTACCGACTAGCAGTGAGGTTGTAGAGGTGGTACGATGGGGAGAATTCACCCTCATATTAAAGTGGAATAGTTCATATATCCTTAAACATTAAACAAATGGAGCATATATCTATATAGAAAATAATAATAATTCATCATAAGAATAAATAACCAAGCAACTAAATAATAACCAAAATCCACTAGGTAGTGTCATATACATGGATGCATGGCATGCTGATATAGAAAAGGGGAATAGGGACCAGGCATAAACAAATACTAATTTTTTTTCCACTGGCATATTGATCCTATGCTTGTTCTATTGCTCCTATAATCCATCTTGATCCTATGCTTGGTCACTGTAGCAGCAGTGACACTGTAGAACCGGCGGGCACTGTAGCAGTGGCAGGTCACTACAATGGCGGTAGGGTATTGTAGTAGCGGCGGGTACTGTGCAGGACTGCAGCAGAGTAGGTACTGTAGCAGTACTATTCACAGAATGGTCCTTGGGCCAAAAATGGGCCTACATGCCATGTAATGGGATAAATTCCCACTGGGCCTTCGGGCTATGTAATGGGCCTCCCTCTACCCAGTTAAAGAGGTCTTCTCTTTGCTTTAATAATAAGTGAGGCTTCGGCCCCAACCTTTTAAAAAACCAAAGGTTTCTTGAGTAGTGTGTGAGTTAAAAATATATGTAGTCCACCACAAATAGTGTTTAGAAGTACTCCAAGTATTTATCATAGCTAAATAATATGAGTGTATAAATAGAATAAGAATCAAGTGCTGAAATAAACAACCATCCTTCTCAGGTTCCTAGAGGACACATGGAGGCTCTACCTTCTTTGGAAGATGGCCGGAATGAATGTCTGATTAGTCACTATATATATAGTAATAATATATATATATATAGTATATTTATATATGTAATCCACCTATATGGACCAAGGTAGTTTGGTTGTAAGTGGCCATATACCTAGAATACTAGTTGCTAGTTGGACCCGGGCGTAACTCAGACATCCATGACAAGTCTAATGATCTTATAAGCTCAAGCAATGGGGTGAATTCCCTACATCTCATAATTATTGGGATATTTCATTCTCTTCACTCGATATGGTGATTTTACATCATGTCAACACTCTAACAAGGGACTTGGCACATAAATCCCACTACCTAACTAGTTTCAAGGGCGTGAAACATCATTCTTAACACCCTATGCAACAGAGCATGATACTTTCATGCTCAACATGACTCTTACCATTGTACTAAATCATCTATATAGGTGTATTCAAATATATAACATAATAAAAGATGAAAACATATCATGTATATCAATGGTTAAGTTCATTTATAATAAGGAAATACAATTCACAATGCGCATTTAGCATGGCATAACCAATGGCATGGCCTTACCACCCTTTGTAAACCATTTTATTTAATTAATTAAATTCATTTAAGGAAAATCAAACAAAAATGAATAATCCATTCCATTTAATCAATCCATTTAAATGATTAAAATATGGAAATTTCAATATATATTATTCAAGGAGTCATTTAGGATGGTTTCGTGGTTAATGAGGTAATTTCCTAAATGGGAAATTCCAATTATAAGAGAACCAAGTACTTAATAGGTGCTTTGGGTTTCATTGAAATTTCATATAATGTAGTTAATTTCATTCAAAAAACTATGTTGAACACTTATGAGGAATTCAGTACATATACACATTTAACCATGAGGGGAAATTCAACTTGTCACACCAAAGGGGTATCCATAAATGAGATAAAAAACCCTCTAAACTCTTAAACAAGAATCAAAGGGAGTGTATCTAGGTGTGTTTATTAATTTGATATGAAGAACTCAATAAAAAGGTGATGCTCAGAAAACTCCACCATGTGGTACAACGACATATCTATGAAGCAACAAAACTCACGTGGAAGGTGAAAAGACCACCTACCTCAAGGCCATAGATGAATCCTCTATCAGCCTCAGATTCAGAGTAGGTTGGAAGAGATCTAAGAAATGCTCCAAAATCCTAAAAATAAGGAAAGTGATATTATTCCAAAATAGCATGATATATTCAAATATAAACTTGGATAGGAAGGTAACATATTCTAGATATCACCTTAAGGAATCTAATGCCTTTGACGGATCTTGAATCTAACATCAGATTATGGGGTTAGCTCAATTCCTAGGTTGAAGGATATTTGATCCACAAAAGATAAAACCCCATTTCATCCATTGGAAAATTAATAGTATAAAGAGAAATAGGTTTAAAATTTAAATGAGGGAAAAAATTAATTTCACACTCAAAATAGGGGGAACATGGTTTTACAAACTATTTGGAAAAACTGTGTGCAAACTATGCTCTAACCAAAGCTTAAGAAATTTCCCCAAATTTTTAAGTCACACAATTTCCCTAAATCTGCAAAAACCATGTGAAAAACCACTCAAAAAAACTATATATGGTTTTCACGGTCATGCTCCTAGAGTCACATGGTTTTAGAAAAACTATACAGCTCTTGCTGCATTTTAGTTTTTTCCCATATGGTTAGGAGAGATCATGTGGTCTATGTTTCACGGTTTCTCCTAACTGTGTGGCAGAGTTATTTTTTCCATTTTCTAGAACTCCAAGATCCGAACAAGCATCAGATTCTCCCAGGACCTTCCTGAGTCCCTAGTGTAAATTTACCAAGATTAAATCAATGTTTTAAATTGAAAAAAAAGTGATTCATACCTTCTTGAAAATATGGTTCATTACACATCCATACCCCAATACTAGAGAAGATTTTTTCTGATGGATAAGGATTCTATGAGGATGATTTAGAGGATGAGATATCTAGTCAAACAATTGATAGTGTATATGAAGTTCACATAAGAGGATTGAACAGACTAAGGAGGAATAAGGGTCACAAGGGAAAATGGATTCAAGGAGTTTTAGTGTAATTAAGGTAAATAAGTCTAAATGGCATAAGGATTACTCTTAGTTACCTAAGATAATGGAATCAATGTCTTACCAAATAACCAAGTCAGTGGATTATGAACCCATGGATCATGAATAGGAAAGTAAGAAGTGTTTGAACCCTCATAGTGAAAATCAAATTTATGAGTGTCATGATACCAAATAATAGGACAAGGCTTGTGGTATGATGGAAGATATGATTCAGGAGAAGGGAAGATCAGTTTTTATTAATAGTAATATTGGGGAAGTAGGTAAGGAGGTATGGAAAAAAGAAGAATCATGGGATCTTATTATTCATTATAATGAATAAATGTTATAGGGGTAATTTGAGATTAATGATACCCATAGAAAGGTTAACTAAACGAAGGAGTGGATTATTCAAGTGGTTTTTAATAAGGGTCAATGTGTGTAGATAAATATGCAAGATCATATTTTTTAATGAGGCTCCAATGAAAGGAAGATTAACTCGAAAGAGTATATCTAGACTTGGTTCAAGAAATACTACTATTTTGAATAACTCATCAAGGATGACCCAAACATCAAGACCACTATTATTAAATGAAGTTTATATAGGGGAAATTATTCTAATAGGATTAAACTCATTTTTAATTATTTGGTTATTTCTGATGCTGAGTGTTTATTATATGTTCATAATTTGAGAGGCTTCCCACTTTTTCCATAAAAGTTATTTTCAAAATATAAATTTAGTTTTTAGTTAGTCTAATTTTATGTGCTCGATAATGTGATCTAATTCTAGCACCATTTTCATAGATACATAATAATTTATTTATTTATTTCATTATTTTTTCTATTTTCTTTCCCCTTTATTTATTTACTTTTCCCCTATCCTTTTTTTGATTCTTCGTGTTCTCTCTCTCTAGTTTTGTAATATATCCTTTTTCCCATTTTCCCTTAATATTTATTATTTGTTTTTATTATATATATATTTTCTTAAATTAAAAAAAAATCACAACATATTTTCATGGTTCTGATTAGGAAAAGAAAATTTGGTTAAAATAGACATTGTAATTGAAGACTCTCCACTCACACATTAGGACTTCTAGAGTAGGAAAATAAAGTGACATTGTGAATCCTATTGTATAACCACAAGTGGTCTTGAAATAATATAAAAATGAACCAAATAATATTATTAAAACCATGGATACAAGTAACCATACCTTAAAATTACAAACCACCCCTGATCTAGAGTAATAACCTGTATACATCCAATACATAGAGGAAGCATCCAACTTTAGACTGAGATCAGGACTCATCCACCTCCTTACTAAATTACATGGTCTTTTTGGTTAGGACCCTCAAAAGTAACTCAAAAAGTTTCACATAGTGTGATCCACCATGAAACCCCAAAATGTGTTTGAGGACCTCATAATGTTCAGAACTTTCCCTTTTTACCTTGATGGTGTAGCCAAATATTGTTTATATTATCTTACAACCATAATTGGTGGGTGGAATGACTATAAATGAATCTTTATAGAGAATTTATTCTATTCCTCCCAAACAATATCCATTATAGAAGGAAATATATGGCATTACAAAATCATATGGAGTGTCCTTTCATGAATATTATCATAGATTAAAAATAATTTTCTCAAGTTTCCCCCAACACCAAATTAGCTAATAATTTCTAATTCAATACTTACATGATGGAATTATCCCCATGGATTTTTTAATGATATATGTTTCTATTGGTGGTTCCCTGATGGATACAAATCTTATCATCACTCATGACTTAATAGCCGGAATGGCTCAAAATACACAAAAATATGGTACATGAGCAACTACACCCACTTGAGGAGTTCATGAGGTAAGCCATTCATCCATAGGGGAAAATATAGATAATTTACTTGATGAAATTCATACCCTTTAAAGACAATTTTCTCATGATCAAGTTATTTTACACTATCCACCCATTCCATTACATTATGGTATTTGTTTTGATAACACTCATTTCTATTATAAGTTCCCCCAATTTCAGGATTCATATGAGTCTTGTGTAGTGGTATTTCATAGGATTACTTTCTAGAAATCACCTCCATTCAAGAAATAGAAATTTATTCCAAATATAATACTAGGTTGGAAAGAAAAACCACAATACTGACATAGAGTCAAATCAAGCTTCTATAAATAGAACTGGTAGAAACAAGGAAAAGGTATGAATCCTTCATATCCTTCACCTTATTGGAATAACCATCCTCATAAAAAATATGAATAAATCATCAAGTAAATGGTGATGAAAATGGAATCCCATAACCTATAGTTTTAATAAATAAAAAAATCAGTTATTTATGACCAACAGACTCTAGTGGGGAATTAGAAAAAACCATTAGTTGGATAAGGATTCAAGATTTTGGGAAAATACCATCCCAACCTATTTTCAACCCCATGGATAAATGTTTATATTTGTTCTATAACACTTTATAGTGGTAAATAACATCCTCTTTTCAATTATTCTACATAATAGGTGTATCCTCCTCTTAAAAACTCTCTTTATCTACCCTCAAAATATTCAAGTGAATAAAAAAAGGTTTAAAGGATATCATTGAGGATTTCCCTAAACAATCCAATCCTCTTCCCTATCCCCAAATACTCTCTCAATACAAGAAAAATGTTTATAATGAAATTGATAAAGATATCATGCATACATTTTAACATGTATAAGTTAACATTACTCTATCAGATAAAATTAAACAAATTCATTTCTACGAAAAATTTCTTAAAGAGATTTACACCCACAGATGATGACTGAAGGGGAATAAGATTGTAAACATTAGAAAAAATGTCTTGGCATTTATAAAACCAGTGATTCCAACCAAATTCATGGATCTTGACAATTTTAGGATACCTTTCACCAAAGTATAGACTTTATTTTCTCATGAGGTGGTTGGTTTAGGCTCTTTGGTCAATGTGATTCCTCACTCTGGGTATACTTATCTATGGGTTAGAGAGATTCAACTGATAGGAATCATCATGAAACTTTTGAACCAAAGAACAACATATCCAATAGGGGTGATTTATAATGTACTCATGAGAGTAATAAATATCATCTTACTTATATTCTTCTACATTCATGAGATGGAAGATAGCCAGAACCAAAGACATTATCCTCTCATACATGAATGTAATTTCCTTAAAATGGTAAATACAATAATTGACATTAACAATGGTACACTATATATGATGTTTGGGGGATACAATGTAAGTTTTATTATCCTTGATGCTATGAAACACCATGTTGAAGATCACTACACTCTTTCTATCTATTCAATGGAAGTTCTCTCCAATGACACCCACACAACATTCTATTCTCAAACCATACTCTAATTCATCTTCAAATTAATCACTTATTAATTATTTGGGTTGTAATTCTTGTTTTTAGTGTTATGTGAGTTATTAAAAGTGTGAATTTTTTGTATTAATTGATGATTGTTTTCATTTTACATACTAGTGATTGTCGAGGATTCTGTAAATCTCATTTCCATTGATTATCTTTCCATAGAGAATAAACATGAGCATACAGACAGTTTCATGGACCTCAATCATCCTAAATCCATTCTCTAAATCCAAAAACCACAATTTTTTGAAGTAAAACCACTTACATTTAATTTAAAATACACCTATCTTGAGGGTATTGACCAATTGACCATCATTATTTCCATTATTCTCTATACAGAGAAGGAATCAAAACTATTAGAATTTTTGAGAGAGTGTAAAAAGGTTATAGGATAGACATTATATGATCTTCCTAGGACTTTCCCATATATTTTCATGTATCATATACTTTTATATGATCCATAAGGAAAGCTCAGTTTTGGTTAAATTCCACCCTCCTTGAAGTGGTAAAATAGGACAATAGTAAATTACTAATAGGTGGGATCATCTATCCCATATCTTATAATAAATGGGTTATCCCAATGAAAATTATGCATAAAAAACAAGAATAATAGTAGTTTCTTATGAATTTAATGGATTGGTTCCAACATATATGAAGAAAATTTAGAAATTATATATTCACTATCATTAAATAAATCAAGCCACGAAAAAGGTCCACTTTCCTAGACCTTTCATTGAAAATTTCATAGAAATATTTGTTGGTAAGTCATGTTATTGTTTCCTTTATGACTATTTGGGTTATTATAAAATCCATATATCCATTGAATATTAAGAAAAGAAAACATTTACTGGTCCATTCAACAAATTTTGATACCATAGGATTCAATTTTCTCTCTATAATTCTCTTTGTGATTTTCATTATTATATTTTGAGTATATTTTATTATTACCTTGAGAATTTTATGGAATTTTTTATGGATGAATTTATATTTTATGTATATTCCATTGATAATTTTTTGGTTCACCTAGGTTCTATTATCCACTATTTCATTGAAAAAGATCTCATAACAAATGATAAGAAATTCCATTTCATGGTAGATAGGAGAATAGTTCTTGAATTTTTTATTTCAAGTAATGGGATTCAAGTTGATAAATCAAAAATTAAAATAATTTCCTCCCTTTAATTTTAAAAATTAATTCATTAGGTGAAATATGTCTTGGTTCATACTGATTATTAGTTAAATTTCATTAAATAATTTAGTAAGATCTCACTTCCCTTATCTGGATTATTATAAAAAATTTCAAGTATTTTTATAGAAATTGTCTAGATGAATTTAATTCACTGAAAAAGATCCCCATATTACCTCCCATCATCCAACCACCAAGGTAGTATCTCCATTTTGAACTTATGGAGGATGCCCTTATCTTTATTGTTGGATAAGTTTTATCACAAAAGGTTGAGAGATCTCCTGATTTCATTATATATGACTCACATACCCTTGAACCTTTCCCAGAAAACTACATGACCAATAACACATTTTTCTATTTTTTCTATCAAAAAATTATTTTCAAGTCTTGTTAGGTAAAAATTCATTGTTTTTTATCATGTTTCCCTTCAATTTCTCCTTATGAAGACCAAAGTTAATCTTCACCTCATACGATGGATGTTCCTCCTCTACAATTTTGACCTAGATATTTGAGATAGTATAGGAGTGAAAAAATTTGTTAGTTTACCACTTTAGTAGGATTTCCCCACCATTGGAATACCATGTTGACACTTCCCTCTTGATTAAATAATTTTTCCCTGATGATAACCTTTATGATGTGGTGGACCTTTCACCATAATATGGAAAAATTTTAAATTTTATAACAGAATCTTGGGTCCCCATAGATTTTATCACTTAACAATTCCAAAGTATTAAGTATGAGTCATGATGGTACATTTGGAATGACCCTTACTTTTGGATAATTTATAGACACTAGGTTTTTTGTCTGTGTTTCTAGGACCATGAGTTTACCACAATTTTGAGATTATTCTATACTCTAGATTATGGGGGTACTTTGGTTCTCAATGTATATATTGAAAATTTCATAACTCTAGACTTTATTGGATACAATTTTATAGATATTTTCATCAATTTTTTATTTCATACACACAATTTCAATTCACAGGTAATATCTCCATAAGTAATTTAATGAGCCCAACAAACCATGCTATTTTGTGAGATATTTAAGGCATGGGTAATTTAATTCATGATGACATTTCCAAATTCATTTTTTTTGTGTTTATATCTTATTATTTTTTGAATATGTCTCTAAATTGGTGGAATTAAAGTATACTAGGACTAATGACTGTCAAGTGGTTTTCAACTTTGTGAGATCTCATATTTTTAGAAGATCTGGTTTACCTAGGTTCATCATTAGTGATCAGGGTTCCTATTTTTATAATAACATAAAAATCATGATCCATAAGTATGGGATGATTCATAAAGTCTCCACTAAATACCACCCCCAAACTAACAGAAAATCTAAAATTTCAAACTTTGATGTTAAGAAAATCCTAGATAAAATGATATAGATTAATAGGAAAGATTAGATCTTGCACTCAGATGATTCATGTTGGGCATACTGTATATATTTTAAAACCCCAATTGGAATTTCAACATATAATATTGTGGTTGGAAAAGATTTTTCAACTCCATATAGAGGTATATCACTATTCATATTAGGTTGTTAAACATGGTAATATGAATCTCTCATATATAGGTGAGAATACGAAGTTATATATTTAAGAGTTGTAATAAATTTTAAATGATATATATAATAATTCTTAGTATTATAAAGATAATAAAATGGATATCCATGATGGTATGATTCATCAATAAAAGTTTCATATAGGTGGTAAAGTCCTCATGTCCAATTCCAGGTTAAAACTCCACCAAGGTAAGATTTGTTCATGATAGATCATTCCTTATATTATTACTAAAATTTACCCTTTTTCTTCAATATGGGTATATCATGATAAGAGTATCTAGATGTTTAAAATCAATGTAAAAATACTTAAACACTTCTATGAGGACTTTCCAAAGTATACAGTATAGTAAATTTAGCTTATGGATTCCACATATGACACCACTTAGTAGGTGGTCCCTTATCCCTACCTTTATTTACTTTTTTATTTATTTAAAGTGCTTACATTGAGAAAAATGTAATTTTTAAGTTTGGCGGAGGAATACATAGGATAGTTAGGATTTAATTTCAGAAAAAAAAACATATAGTGTATTTAATTTTACATGTCATTTATGTATATATTTAAAAAACCATAAACAAAAAAAAATGTTGTGTTTCCATTTTTCCTTAGATATTATTTATTTTAAATTTTCAAATAAACATTGATCTTAAAGATAATAACAAAATTAATTTTTCATTATTGAGTTTATTATGGGAAAAATTCATTTATTTTTGGAAAAATTATTTCAAATGAATATTTATATGGAATATTTTTTCTAAAAATTTCATTTTTAAATAATTCTTAGGAGTTTAATAGATTTTTGAAACTCATACCTCATTAGCACATGGAAATATTTTAAATCCCTTACCCAAGAGACATTATAAGCCCTTTATTTTATATTCCTTATTTTAATCACTTTATTGAGAGTCTCAGTTCATGTAGATAAACTATAACTTTACTTTATTCCATTTATAAACATAAGATACTATATTTATGATAGATTTCATAATTAATTAAAAACCCTTTGCATAATTAACCTATTTTTTGGACCACCTTAACATTTGACCATTATTAATCCTTAGAGTCTATAAAATTACTATTAATAAATCCATGTTACAAGATAATTTATTTATATCTACCAATATCTTGTGTAAATTCTTAATATATTTTCAAATATTGTGGGGGAGAGGGTGTTTCGAGGGGAATTATAGGAAAGCATTCATGGTTATAGGTTTAGTGAAAGGTTTACTGCATTATTTTTGGGTAGTAGGTTCACAATAAATATTATATAATTTATTTACCCAGGTTTCTATATTTACCTCCAAATAAATTTTTATTTAAAAAACACAAAAGTTCTATACATTTAAAAAAATAAACAAAATAAAAATAATATAAATTGAGAAAAGAGGAAGTATACTCATTATTATTCACTGCTTGGTTATGTGACTCATAGAAAAGGAAAAAGGGGGAGAGTTAGTTATAATTGACACACACTTTGAGGGTTGAATGGGTACATTCATTTTGAACACTTTCTAAATTTTGACATTCTTTTTACTAAAGAGATTAAACACTCCCCTTGTACATCATATTTTCAACATCAAATCCTACCAACCATTGAACCTTAGAAAAAACTTTTGGAAGAACACTTGAGTATTTCACTAGTTTATACTAGTAGATAACTTAAGATCTAGTCAAGAATATGGTTAGATCACATTAAATCTAGGAAATGATCATAACACCACTTTCATATATTCCTGGAGTGGGGAGGAAAAATTTCAAATTGAGGTATGTTTCAACATATTTCATGGGTGAACAAACGATGTTGATTTTTTTTGAATATGATAGAATAATAATAATCATAAAATTGATTTTATAAATGATATATGATGTATTTCATTAAAAATTAATATTGTATGTTTTCTCACTTTTGATTTAGGAATGAGATTTAGTTTGTATATAAGACTTTTCCAAGTTATACAAAAGTTTAGGTGTGGGGATATGATTACACAATGATATATCATATATTATCACCCATATAATTGTATATTAAATGTTTTATGTAATTTAATATCCAATTATTAAATCCTTTTCACTCAATATATATATTGAATTCATTTTGTTGAAAACATTTTTGAAATGATGTAATTACACATTGACTCAATTGGATAGTACATTGGTATTATTATTGTAACATTATATACATTGATCTAAATTGGGAAATTTATTTTTTTTAGGATGAAAAATCCATTGGTCTATAATTTATTCGACTGGACCCAAATTAAGACCTTGTCACAAGAGGCCCAATGAAGCCCATAAATAGAATAAATTTGGTGAGATATGTATTGGGCCACCCTTCTGTATTTGGTCCATATCATGGGATTAAAACCTCCAATCGGGATGATTATGCCTACATTGGATATATAACTAAAATTACCACCTATCCAAAAAAATTCAATTCAATAATTGGTGTTTAATTTATCTATCCATCCAGACCAAGTGGATGGAGAAATTCTACCATTAATAGCACATAGTCCCTTAGACACATGACTATTTTTTTTGAAATTTGGATGTAATTGTTAATAAAAATAATCTTATCCATAATTTAAAAATGGATCTATATAATTGGGTAAAATAGGAGATATTGGGACATCTATACTCTCATCCTTTTCTTACTTCCCATTCCATGGAGTTCTAAACCCCTTATGACCTCCTGAGGGAAGAACCTTGATGTAATCCCATGCTTCATCTTGTAATATTTTCTTTTTAAACTGATTAATTTTAGGTTTTTATTTAATTTTTTAATTTTTTATTGTTTTTATGTTGGTATTATCACACAATAATCAAATCAATGTGAATACTCATGCTCTCATGCATAATTTTTATCATATGATGATTTGAGTGTCGTTGCCTCTTCTCAGAACCTTTATCTATCTTGAGTTCTATTGTGGATTACATCAGATGATAATTTTATAATTACAACTAAATAATAAAAATGTTTTTAAAATAAAAAAATGAATTAAAAAAACCTAGTCTTCAGGTCAAGTTCTTCATGTGTTTCCATGATGAGTTTCAGTTATGAAGTCGGGAAAAATTTATTGAGCAACGATGGTAGTCAACATAGTTGGGGTGGTAGCTGAGTGGTTAACAAACCTCATAAGTCTATATGAAATCCCAAATAATATCCTAGTGGAGAAATATTTATAGTTACAATAGTAGGAAATATTCATTTTTTTGGTCCTTTGGGCCACTGGTTAGTGCC
Source organism: Viscum album (assembly GCA_963277665.1). Classification (NCBI taxonomy): domain Eukaryota; kingdom Viridiplantae; phylum Streptophyta; class Magnoliopsida; order Santalales; family Viscaceae; genus Viscum; species Viscum album. The sequence goes on from OY728156.1 coordinate 916,813,857, forward strand.
TACGGGACACAAGGCCTTCAGGGAACCTAATAAATTCATACCACAATGCCCTCAGGCCACCATAGGCCTTTTGTTTATGGTATTTTAGTCCATAAAGACCTTGTAGAATCCCATGAATACCACACAAAGTAGGTCCATGAAGAGGATTCATAGAAAGTATCAACCACTAACACAAAGGTAACCAGATTAGAAAAATAAGAGGGTTTGCAAATATCCCTCAGTACCATGAATTTTGAAACTATATTCAGGTAAATTCCAGATGATTATAAATGTGATGTGTGGATCTATTCACCTTCAATGATGAAGATTCTTGGGAGGGGAAATTATACTATAGTTTGGTTAGGTCTTCGGGTCATGCATTGGTCATCGTGTCTTTGGGACTTTGGTTTATGTACTGGTCCTTGTTCCACTGGCACTATGAGTCATGTAAGGATTCTCTCTCAACCAAGTTAAAACATGGATTATCCAAAAATAAATAAAAAAATCAAGTCCTTAGATCCATTTAAGATTTGATGGTAGTTAGTGAATCACTTTGTTCCTTAAGATGAACACTAGGTTGTATCCTAGAATAGAATTAATATCATTTTGTTTCTAGGTGTTTCAAATAATATATTAAGATACCAAAACCTCTATATTGAAGTGATAATGGATGAGAATGTTGATTCAATAAGGTTTTCCTTATGACTTTTCCATTCCTTCTTGTTTTGAAAATCACAAAGACCTTATACTTAAGCAAATATTATTTTTACCCCCATAAGGAAAATTTACTTCTTTAAGGAAATTTACCTTAACATAGATTTTCTTATACATAGAAATATTATTATTAATTTCAAAAACTGGATTCATAACCACATTTCTGGATCCATATAATAAAAAGATTTGGAGCATTCTGTTTTTAGGATCCGAATTCTGGATGTGATCTGTAATGTAGTTCTAATCTGAATTCTGGACTCCGAACTCTTTAGTAGTTTGACTCCGAACTCTGAAAAAGTTTGACTCCAAACTCTTAAGCAGTTCGACTCCAAACTCTTTAGTAGTTTGACTCTGAACTCTTAAGCAGTTCGACTCCGAACTCTTTAGTAGTTTGACTCTGAACTCTGAAGAAGTTCGACTCCGAACTCTTAAGCAGTTCGACTCCAAACTCTGAAGAAGTTCGACTCCGAACTCTTAAGCAGTTCGACTCCGAAATCTTTAGTAGTTCGACTCTAAACTCTGAAGAAGTTCGACTCCTAACTTTTAATTAGTTCGACTCCGAACTCTTAAGAAGTTCGACTCCGAACTTTTAAGCAGTTCGACTCCGAACTCTTAAGAAGTTCGACTTTGAACTTTTAAGCAGTTCGACTCTGAACTCTTAAGAAGTTCGACTCCGAACTCTACAGGTTCAGAATCCGATCTATGGTGAAATCAGACTCCGAATTCCTACAAAACAGAATCTGAATATTTCTTAACATAGACTCCGAACTTCATTTTGGTTAGACTCCGAACTTCATTTTGGTTAGACTCTGAACTTATTATTTTGCTTACACTCCGAACTATTGATTAGATTTTACTTACATATGCTTCATTTCAAAACGATGTCGTACATTCAGTTATACATAGTTTGTTATAAAACAATGTCATCTATTCTATTTCTAATTAACCTTTGGTTGAGTTACACGTGTACAGGTCCCTCCGAGTTTCATGGAAAATATGACCGTTGGAGGAGGGAGCTGACCATTAGAAATTTTCCTATAAATAGGAGCTCATTTGAAAGAGCTCACATACAATACAACAACAAAAACTTAGAAGTTGATCGATCTAGATACCACACGCTGCTAAGGTGATTTCTAGAGAGAGAAAGATTTTCATGCCTTGTGCGTACTGAACCGCTCGTTCAGTTTTTGCTTCGTGTGACTCCGAATGTTGGTGATTACATTCGAGGACTTCCGGGGATAGGAAAAAAGAGGTTCCAACTACCTTGAAGTTCGAGGGCTTCCTTGCTAATGAAGACAGAGGTTCCAACTACCTTGAAATTGAGGGCTTTCGGGGATACCAAGATAGAGACTCTGATCTTCGTATCGAGGGTTTACCCTGGTGTGGGTAAGACAGACTTGCTTGAAATTATAAATCAAGGGACCTTTATCCAAGGTTGTTGGATACCCTTCTCTCTGGGTTAAAAGACTTATATCTTGTTACTCGTAGTTTTACTACTTGTTTATTTCTGCTGCATTTTGTATTATAAGGAAAGTATAACTTTCTTATACTTCCTTACTTGTACTCTGTTTCATTTAGATTCTATACGCTTTAAGGTAGAATCTCATATTGTAATCTTTGTTAAGTTTCAATTTCCGGAACCATATTTCCGGAACCTACTTTCGGAATCTCTTTCCAGTCTTAATGAATTTCATAGAACTTAAAGTTTATAACTTCATTCCTTTTTCAAGTTTTCAATTGGTGTTAGAGGTGTTGTGAATTTACTTAGTTTAACTTTGTTAAAATTAGCTCTTTCCTTTGTTTAAAGGAATTTTTAAAGTATACAATTCACCCCCTCTTGTATATTGAGCATCTGCATCATTAGTTCGATCCTACAATTGGTATCAGAGGAGGTCTCTGAAATACTTATACTCATGTATAAGTTTTTCTTTTTTTTTGCTCATTCCGAACTTTGTCATTCCAAACTTTTTCATTCAGAACTTTATCATTCTGAACTTTTTCATTCCGAACTTTTTCATTCCGAACTTTATCATTCTGAACTTTGTCATTCCGAACTTTCTCATTCCGAACTTTGTGATTACGAACTTTTTCTACTAACAAGTTTGTGTACCGAAGGTTGTTTTAAGTATGGCAGGAATCAATGTTGGTTCCATTGATAATATAAATACTAGAAGACCACCAATCTTTGATGGTAATGACTATGAGTACTGGAGAGATCGAATGAAAACTTTCGTTATCAATACTGGAGTGGACAACTTTGTTATGCTTACTGGTGATTATAAAATTCCTGATAAGGAAGTTAGAACTTTCACTAAACAGGAAAAGCAAGAGTATCAACTCAATTATAAGTTACGCAATACTCTACTGTGTTCAATGAATAGAAATATATATAGCCAAATTTCTTCTTGTGAAGCAGCTAATTGTATCTGGAAGAAGTTAGAGGTTACACACTTTGGAACTTCTAAAGTGATTTAAACTAGGAGAGCTATTCTTAGAGGTGAATATCATGGCTTCAACTTTCCGTATGGTGAGACAATTTGTAAAGTTCAACAGAGATTTATGACTATAGTCAACAACTTACAGTCTATGGGAGAAAAAGGTTTAGATGATAAAGCACTTGTGGATAAGATAATTGATATTATGCCCAATGAGTGGGAATCCAAAAGAACTGCTATAGACGAGAACAGGAAGGTCACTCAAATTTCTCTTGAGGAGCTATTTGGAACTCTTCTACAACATGACACAAGAATGAAGAGAGATGCTGACAACATAAAAAAGAAGAATGAGAATGGTACTGTTGCTTTTACAACAACATCAAATCAGATGAAAGCTAAGACTCCAGAGAAAGTAACCAGATCCAAGTCTAAGAAAGTTATTTTCCAATCTGAATCTAGTGAGAGTGAAATCTCTGAAAATGAGTTAGAAAATCTTGCTCGAAGGATGAATGAAAGAGAGCTGGACATATTAGACCAGATTTCCCTTTGCTTAAAAAGAAATAAAGGAAAGAAAGGTATTCAAACAGGAATAGAAATAAGTATTATAAAGCCAAAGTTAAGAAATTTTTGAAAGATAATGATACCTGGAGTGCCAGTGGTGGTGACTCTTCAGATGAATCTTCTGATTATGAATCTTCGGGACAGAAGAATCTTGGTCTTATTTCCAGATTACCTATTGACAAGCATTTTATTATAGATAAGGTACGAAATACTGAATTATTGACCAATGTATCTTTAAATTCTAATGATAGAAAATTTTATAACTCTTCTGATGAAGAATCCTCTTCTGATGAAGAAAATACTTTACCTACTTATGAAGAAATTTATAGGTTTGCTGAACTTCTTGATATTGAGAATTCTAAACTCAATAAAAAACTTGATAAAGAAAACTCTAGGAATTCTATTCTTACAAAAGAAATATCAGATCATTCTAAATATCTTGATAGGAAAAATGATGATTTTGAAATTATCTCAAAAAATCTTGAGGAAGTAAGTTCTGAGAAGAACAAACTTTCTAAAGAGTTAGAAAAAGTAATTTCTAAGAAAAATGTTTTCGAGCCTAGATCTAGTTCTAAATATAATGATTTTGAAGATAAAAACTTGGTTATAAAAATCAAGTCTGAAATTTTTTCCTTAAATAAGTGTTTATCAAACTTTACCCATGGTAAGGAAAATTTTGATAAAATGTATTCCCAAATATGACCTTTAAGAAATAAATCCGGATTTGGTTATACCCATGCAAAACCAATTTTTAGTAACAATTATTTTGTTCCTAAAAGTGCCCCATTTTGTACCAAGTGTCAATGAGGTGGTCATTTGGAAAAGAATTGTTCCTTAAACAAAACCCAATCCTTAGGTTTTCATAAAGCTTATTTCTCAAAGAATATGTGGGTTCCTAAAATTTTGTTGTCTGGAAACCTCAGATCCAAGAAATTTTGGATTCCGAAAGTCTAATTCTATTCTTGTTTTTAGGAAAATAAAGATAATACCAACAACAACACATGGTACATGGATAGTGGATGTTCCCGGCACATGACTGGTAACAAAAGTTATTTTGAAAAGATTATCAAAACAAAAGGAGGAAAGGTAACTTTCAGAGATAATTCTAAGGGAGAAATTGTTGGTATTGGTAATATTGTTCTTCTTGGTAAAACCTTAATTTCAAATGTTCTGTTTGTTAAGGGTCTTAAGCACAACCTCATTAGCATAAGTCAGTTATGTGATGAAGGATACCTTGTGAATTTTAGGAATGATAAGTGTTTAGTTCACAATTCCAAGGAAGAATTTATTCTCTTAGCCAATAGGCAAGAGAATGTTTACAATTTGAACCTAGAAGACCTCAGGAGTCAATATTTACCTTGCCTAAGTGCAATGGAAGATCATTCCTGGTTATGGCATAGAAGACTAGGTCACTGTAACCTTAGGAACATATGAAAACTCTCTAAGAAGAAACTAGTTAAGGATCTACTGGAGCTTAGATTTGATTCTTCTAAAGTTTGTGATCCTTGTCAATATGGAAAGCAACATAAATCTAGTTTTAAATCAATCGGTGAAGTCTCAAAAACTGATGCATTACAGTTAGTGCACATGGATCTTTTCGGTCCAACACAAACTGGAAGTATTGGAGGAAAATACTATGTGTTTGTTCTAGTTGATGATTACACTAGATTTACTTGGGTCTATTTTCTAGAAAAGAAGTCCGAAGCTTTTTCTTATTTCAAAATTTTTAGAGCTCAAGTTAAAAATGAGAAAAACCTTCCTTTGAAAACTATTCATAGTGATCATGGAGGAGAATTTCAAAATTCTGATTTTGAAACTTTTTGTAGTAAAAAATGTATTACTCACAATTTTTCAGCACCTAGAACTCCTTAGTAGAATGGTGTAGTTGAAAGAAGAAATAAAATTCTTCAAGAGATAACTAGAACCATGTTGAGTGAATATTCTATAGCTAGACATTTCTGGGCTGAAGCTGTAAGTACTTCTTGCTATACTATAAATCAAGTTTTGATTAGAACTTTTCTTAATAAAACTCTTTATGAGTTATGGAACGATAGAAAACCAAGACTATCCTACTTCAAGGTTTTTGGTTTCAAAGTATTCATTCTGAATACTAAAGATAACATACATAAATTCGTACCAAAATCTGATGAAGGGATTTTCCTAGGCTACTCCATAACTTCTAAGGCATATAGAGTTTTCAATAAAAATACTTGTATTGTTGAAGAAACAGTGCACGTAAAATTTGACGAGTCAGATCCTTTTGTTTTTAAACTATCCCAACCTACATCCTCAGATGTGTTTTCAAAAACTGATTATCAACCTTTGATAGAAGAACCTTCTGATAAGGAAAATGTTCAAGAAGATACTTCTGAAACATTTACCCCAGAAGATTTTCTACCCTATGTTGATGAACAGTTTTTACAAAACCCAAATCAGGTGTTTCTTAAGAATCATCCCAATGATAGTATCATTGGTGATGTAAATCAACCTGTAAGAACTAGAAGTTCCTTAAGAAATGAAATAGAACATCTAGCATTTCTTTCCCAATTAGAACAAAAAAGCACTAATTAAGCTTTAGGTGATGATGATTGGATCAAAGCTATGCAAGATGAACTAAATGAATTTGAAAGGAACAAAGTCTGGATCTTGGTTGAAAGACCTAAGGAAACTTCTGTTATTGGAGTAAAGTGGGTCTTCAGAAACAGATGTGATGAAAATGGATTCATAGTAAGAAATAAAGCTAGACTTGTTGCAAAAGGCTATAATCAGCAAGAGGGAATAGACTATGAAGAAACCTATGACCCTGTAGCTAGACTTGAATCTATCCGTATTCTACTTGCCTTTGCAGCATTCTTTAATTTCAAACTTTTCCAAATGGATGTGAAGTGTGCTTTTATTAACGGTTATGTCCAAGATGAAGTTTTTGTTGAACAACCTCCTGGATTTGAAGATAAAAAACATCCTGGTCATGTTTTTAGACTTACCAAAGCTTTGTATGGTCTTAAACAAGCCCCACGATCCTAGTATGATAGACTCACTGGATTTTTTCTTCAAAATAACTATGTTAAGGGAAATGCAGATCCAACCCTTTTTATAAAGAAATATAAGAAAAATGTTTTGATTGTTCAAATTTATGTTGATGCCATCATATTTGGTTTAACTCAGTAATCTTTAACCAACTCCTTTGTAAGTTTAATGAAATCTGAGTTTGAAATGAGTATGATGGGTGAGTTAAAATTTTCCCTTGGTTTTCAAATTTCTCAAAAACCAGAAGGAACCTACATATCTCAACATATGTATATTAAATATCTTCTCAAAAAGTATGGTTATGACAATACTAAGAGTATAAGTACTCCTATTGGTACCTCAAACTCTTTAGATCTTGATGAAGCTGGGAAACCAGTAGATCAAACATCTTTTAGAGGTATGATAGGAAGTTTACTTTACTTGACAGCTAGTCGACCAGACTTAATGTTCTCAGTATGCTTATGTGCAAGATATCAATCCAATCCTAAGGAATCTCACTTAAAGGAAGTAAAAAGAATTTTTCGTTACTTTAAGGGAACCATGGATCTAGGATTGTTTTATACTTCTAGAGATGATTTTATTCTAAAAAGCTTTTCTGATGCTGACTTTGGTGGATGTAGAATGGATAGAAAAAGTACATCCGGAACTTGTCACTTCTTAGGAGTTTCATTAGTTTCTTGGTCCTGCAAGAAGCAACATTCTGTAGCACTTTCCATTGATGAAGCCGAATATGTAGAAGCTGTAAGTTGTTGTGCTCAAGTATTGTGGATACAACACACACTCACAGACTATGGCTTGAGCTTTACTAAAACTCAAATTTTGTGTGATAACACAAGTGTTATTTCCTTAAGTAAGAACCTTTCACATCACTCTCATGCAAAAAAAATAGATATTAGGCATCACTTTCTTAGGGATCACACACAAAAAGGAGATATTATTCTTCAGTTTATCAGAACACAAGATCAACTTGCTGATATTTTCACAAAATCATTACCCTCCGATATATTTGAATACATTAAACAAAATTTCGGAATGATAACTGTAAGGTAATAATTCTTCATTAACTTCTTGTTGAAAAATTCTCCTATCAGTAATAAACTCCTCTTCATAGGGGGAGTACATTTGGTTGTTAGAGTTTTTTTTTTAAAAAAAAAACTTTCGGAACTGAACTTCCGGAATGGAAATTTCTGAAACTAAAATTTCTGGAATGGGAATTTCCAAAACTGAAATTCTCAGGACTGAAATTCTCGGAATGATAACTTTCGGAATGAAAGTATTCATTCTGAAGACTTCTGGAATGGAATTTTCATACTAATAATTTCGTAATGAGATTTTCGGACTGGTATTTTCGTAACGAGGTTTTCGTACTGGTATTTTTGTAATGAGGTTTTTTTCCTTTAAGAAGAATATTACCAATTACGAATAATATTTATTGTTAATCTATAAGTTGTGATTTTCTTACTTATAGTTTTGTAATCAAATTTTTTCTTACTGGTATTTTCCTTTTTTTAAAAAAATTCGGATTCTAGTTTTTCCTCAAATCCGAATGTTTTACTTAAAAACCTCAAAATATCGGAGTCGAATTTTCCTTGAGGGATTGTTCTCAACTGTCAGATCAGATCAGAGATTTTTCAACCATTAGATGGATTTTGGAAGACCAACGATCAAATTCTTTGCCTATATAAAGGGGACCCCGAGACTCGTCCCACATCGGTTTTTCAAGCTTTTGCGTCTCGAAGCTCTGCTGCTCCTCTTAAGGCTGGTTCCGAACCTTGTGAAGCTGATCCGAATCTTATAGTTTATTTCATTCCAAATGTCTGTTGAAGAAACCTCTCAAGATATGTCAACTATCAAACCAATTTCAAAGTGGTTAGTTTACAGGGAAAGGTTAGTTCATCTGGATTTTTATAAGCTTTATTCTCTTATTTTGAAGAATATTAGACTGAATGGATGGGAAGATGTATGAATAGCAAAACCCGATAAATAGGATCCGGTTTATACCGATTTGTTGATAGGGTTTTATGAGTCTGTTTCCTTCCTGGTGGAAGATGGCAGAGAAATGTTTTCATTGAAGTATTATGGGAAGACTTATAAACTTTCTTACACTAAGGCAGTAAGCCTAGTTGGTATATCATATGAGGGAGAAGCTGAATTCTATTCTCACAAACTTCCCGATGTGCAAGGAAGTTTCAATAAGGAGAAGGCACTGAAGTGTCTTGGGCTTAAGGATAATTCAACAACTAAGATTTCTCGGCTCACTCCGAATAATAGAATACTTCAACTATGGGTGCAATGTTTTCTCGTTCTGAGAAGAGGAGATAAAGAAAATCTGAAGAAGAGTGATATCTATGTCTTAGATTTTTTGGTAAATCAAAGAGAGATAAATCTGATAAGGCATGTCTTGGTTACGATCAAGAATATCAAAGAAGGAAATCTGAGAGCTCAGATTATGATGTTTCCTACCTTACTGTCTAAGTTGATTGTTCGATGCTTGGAATCTTTCAAAGTTTCCTACAAATAAAAGATCCATAATTGAAAGCTCATGCTTGTCAGTGATGATACGCTTAAGAGAATGAAGATGGGGTTTTCTAGTGAGTCCGGAGAATTTTACCCCCTATCCGTGGAGGAATTTGAAATAGCTGAAAAAGAAAAACAATCTCCGGAACCTTCAAAAAAGAAAAGGAAGAAGAGAAAGGCTAAGGAAGTAGTTACTGATGAAGAAGTTCCTCAGCCTAAGGAAACTGAATCCGCACCTCCCAAGCCGAAGAAACAGAAAATATATACAGATGAAGTAGAAGCAAAGTGGAGGAAAGATAAAGAAATGAGGAAGGAAGGGGATCCTCAATTCGGACTGGACCCTACTGAGGCTAAGGCATTAAAAGAAAAAAATGCTGAGGAGCTAGAGAGACAAGAGAAGGAAAAGAAATTGAGAAAGAAGATGTCTGAAGCTGAACTAGTGCAATCTTTGCTAAAAGATACAGAGTTGACTTCCGAAAGTCTTCCAGTTTCGGAAACTTTTGGTTTTGAACCTTCTTTACCAGAAACTCCAGCGAAAAACTATGTCACTTCAGAAAAGGATAAGGGTAAAGGAATAGTTGTAGAAGCTGAGAAGGAAGTTGCTGAAGTAGCAGAGGAAGAAGAAGAAGAAGAAGAGGAGAGTGAAGATCTGGATACCTTGATCAAGAAAGTACAGAACTACAAAGATAAGGCTGAATCCGCAAAGATAGTTACCTCAGGCAAGGGAGATGAGGAAGATAGCAAGCAACATCCAGAAGAAGAAGAAGAAAATGTGCTGTATGATGAAGAAGAATCCTATGAGAAGAATTTTCTTGAGGAAGGTCAAGAAAGACAGAAACCAGATGAGGATCAGATTGTTTAAGTTTCTGAATCTGAGGAAGTATCTCCTAATGTGCAAACCATTCCGAAATCTGATAAAGGGAAGAAAACTCTAATGCAGACACCCATTAAAGATGTCATTAGAAGGAAAGAGGTTGGTGGTACCTCTAGAAGGAAGCTTGTGTCAGATGAAGAAGAGGGATCTCAAAAAGAAGTTTCTGATTCGGAATCATCATCCCACGAGCATGATTTTGTGGTTCAATCTCTGAGAAAGTTGGTGGACACAATTCCTATTCTTCCAACAATAGATTCTAGATGCCAGTTGCTGCAACAATCTATGAATCAAAAATCAGATTCTTTGTCCATGGTAATGGATAATTTTGTGAAGTTGGAAGATGAACAAAAAAGTTTTCCATTCCTTCTTGTTTTGAAAATCACAAACACCTTATACTTAAGCAAATATTATTTTTACCCCCATAAGGAAAATTTACTTCTTTAAGGAAATTTACCTTAACCTAGATTTTCTTATACATAGTAATATTATTCTTAAATTCAAAAACCTGATTCATAACCAAATTTCCGGAGCCATATAATGAAAAGATTTGGAGCATTCTGTTTTTAGGATCCGAATTTTGGATGAGATCTGTAATGTTGTTCTAATCCGAATTTTGGACTCCGAACTCTTTAGTAGTTTGACTCCGAACTCTGAAGAAGTTCAACTCCGAACTCTTAAGCAGTTCGACTCCAAACTCTTTAGTAGTTTGACTCCAAAATCTTAAGAAGTTCGACTCCGAACTCTTTAGTAGTTTGACTCTGAACTCTGAAGAAGTTCGACTTCGAAATCTTAAGTAGTTCAACTCCGAACTCTGAAGAAGTTCGACTCCGAACTCTTAAGCAGTTCGACTCCGAACTCTTTAGTAGTTCGACTCCGAACTCTGAAGAAGTTGGACTCCAAACTATTAAGCAGTTTGACTCTCAACTCTTAAGAAGTTCGACTCTGAACTAATAATCAGTTTGACTCCGAACTCTTAAGAAGTTCGACTCGAAACTTTTAAGCAGTTCGACTCCAAACTCTTAAGAAGTTCGACTCCGAACTCTACAGGTTCAGAATCATATCTCTGGTGAAATCAGACTCCGAATTCCTACAAAACAGAATCTGAATATTTCTTAACATAGACTCCGAACTTCATTTTGGTTAGACTCTGAACTTATTATTTTTCTTACACTCCGAACTATTGATTAGAATTTACTTACATATGCTTCATTTCAAAACGATTTCGTACATTCAGTTATACATAGTTTGTTATAAAAAAATGTCGTCTATTCTATTTCTAATTAACCGTTGGTTGAGTTACACATGTACAGGTCCCTCCGAGTTTCATGACAAATATGACCGTTGGAGGAGGGAGCTGACCATTGGAAATTTGCCTATAAATAGGAGCTCATTTGAAAGAGCTCATATACAATACAACAACAACAACTTAGAAGTTGATCGATCTAGAGACCACATGCTGCTAAGGTGATTTCTAGAGAGAGAAATCTTTTCATTCCTTGTGCGTACTGAACCGCTCGTTCAGTTTTTGCTTCGTGCGACTCCAAATGTTGGTGATTACATTCGAGGACTTCTGGGTATAGGAAGACAGAGGTGACGACTACCTTGAAATTCGAGGGCTTCCTTGCTAAGGAAGATAGAGGTTCCAAATACCTTGAAGTTGAGGGCTTGCAGGGATAGCAAGACAGAGACTCCGATCTTCGTATCGAGGTCTTACCCTGGTGTGGGTAAGACAGACTTGTTTGAAAGTATAAATCAAGGGACCTTTATCCAAGGTTGTTGGATACCCCTATCTTTGGGTTAAAAGACTTATATCTTGTTACTCGTAGTTTTACTACTTGTTTATTTCCACTGCATTTTGTATTATAAGGAAAGTATAACTTTCTTATACTTCCTTACTTGTACTCTGTTTTATTTAGATTCTATACGCTTTAAGGTAGAATCTCATATTGTAATATTTGTTAAGTTTCAATTTCCGGAACCATATTTTCGGAACCTACTTTCGGAATCTCTTTCCAATCTTAAGGAAGTTCATAGGAATTGAAGTTTATAACTTCATTCCTTTTTCAAGTTTTCAATTGGTGTTAGAGGTGTTGTGAATTTGCTTATTTTAACTTTTTTAAACTTAGCTCTTTCCTTTGTTTAAAGGAATTTTTAAAGTATACAATTCACCCCCTCTTGTATATTGAGAATCTACATCATTATTTCGATCCTATAGAGAATTATGGTATTTTTTGGGGTAGACACACTTTTATTATTTTGTTTCAACTCTTACACTTGAATTACATAATTCAATATTTTCCCATAAACTCAAATATCAATTTCTTGAAAAAACCCCTTTATTTATCATACAAAATATTTTAAAATTAATCATATAAGGCTCTATCAAGAGATATCCTAGGGTTCCTTCCATACTAAAAAAATCTATTAAAAATAAACATATAATTTTATGAGCTCAACAACATAATCACCCTTTGATGATTAGTTGATTCTTACACATGGTAGGAGTCTTATATCTGTGTCTAATTCCTATTGATTAATTTTTTACAAAATGATATAAAAAAATAATCACAGGGCATATTTCCCCATGAGAAAGGATTTGGGGCTTATTCATAGGCAAAACTCTCTAATTTATCATGTATGTTGGTAACTAGAAAGAATAAGGAAGGGTTAGGGAATACACCTAATAGTATGCCTAGACTTGCATGGATTTTTGAGTATATTAGAATTTCTCACTTAAAACATGGGATGTTGAGCTGAGGGATGTTATATTGGTTTCCTCATGATTGGATCCCTCATTTTCAGGGAAATAAATGATCTTTATTTACTCAAGGAACCTATAAGTCAATGAAGAAAACCTCATAGATTCCTTTTATAAAGGGAATACATGACCGAAGGGGTGAACAGTAATTTTCATCGCTTGATCTTTTATCTTAGGATTCCATGATGATTCCTTACTAGAATAGTATTTTTGGGGCTTATACCATGGAAAAATAAGGTCGATAAGGTCATTTTTAAGAATCAAACCTAGGTAGATGAACTATATGGATGAAAGGATGTTAAGTAATCCCTATTTCTCATAACTAGAATTATTTTAAAATTGAATTAATATAGGAAAAATTAGTTGTGGTTGAGAGCCACTAGGAGGGTGGCCAAAGATACTCAAGAGTCCCCCCACTTCATGTAGTATTAGGGTTTAATGTGAAGAAATATTGGCCGCATAAGTTTTGGGTATAAGGATGTTCATAAAGGATCTTATAAAAATGAAACTTTTTATGAAAAATATTAGATATATCATGAAAAATCCTTATAGGTGAGGCCTTGTGAATGGTCCTCATAATGAAACCATGTGATCAATGCCTCATAAAATTATTCTATGTAGAAGGATTTATGAAAGTGCATCATTTTTTATTTTTTATTTTTTATTTCCTTTGACTCTAGAATTACCCGGGGATCCTACCAAAGTTCTCCATGATGGAAATGTCCCTTATAGTTTTCTAAATGTCTCATTGTAGTTTCCCAAAGTTCACAACACTATATTCTTCATCTCTATGTCTATATTTCCTTAGAGTTTTTACCTTGTATTTATAGACATCGATTGATAAATGTTTTCCTAAAATTATTGCTACATAAGGAGTGAATTTCTATATAAGTAGTATGTTAGGTTGTCACATGGTCTCTAGTAAATCACTTCCTTATTGAATCATGTCATTGGAGTGTGTGAGGTCTTCAAAAAAAGGCTTGAAAATAACCTCCTCACTTATGCATATCACTATGGAGAATGAGGTTTACACACAATCTCTTATAATTCACCACCTCAACATTGCATAAGACTTCGATTAGAAAATATTATCCATTTAATGGTTGAAAAGGTCCTTCCTGTGGTAATAAGTTTATTTTCAAAATTCACTTTATAAATGATGGGGATTCTTCTTGGATCTCAAAAATGTCTTTATGGAAATATTTCCTTTGAAATTTTTTATTTTAATCCATCTTTAGATGTCATCCAATATTTTATGAGCCTCAAAAAATTATACCCATCAAAATTTGGTCTAATCATCATGAAATGGAGAAAATTACAAGGAAGTAAGATGGATTTTTGGTATTTATGTGTTCCACACATGAGGATCCCCTATATAAGTCAATATGGGGCACTCTCATTTTTCAATATTCACTTAAGAATGGTGATCCCTACTTCAAAAGTGATCACAAGATCATCAATCACTATATTATAAACTAGACTCCTTTATAAGGATCTATGCCTCATGAATATCTTATCAAGAACAAATGATAGCTAATATAAGACTTAATATTCAATCAAGAAAATATTCATAAAGAATATCATACAAAATAACTTTGATTCTCGTATAGAAATTATGTTTTTCATGTATGTGCTATAAAAGAAATTTGACTTCATCATTTTTTGAAGTTTTCTTCTACCCAAGGCTTTTTGAAACCTAAATTTATTTATTTCATTATATAAAAATGTATCTCGAATATAATTTTTATGTTTTATATTAGTGGGGGAATGATATGATTGAAGGTGTTGAAAATAGTCAACATCATCTTGTCCACCCAAGAAATCATGATCTATCAAATCTCATTGGTGAAAATATATGGGATTACCCAATATTATAGAGGGTAACTTTATATGATTTTTAGTTATCAAATTATGTGAATATTACCTCATTGTGATTTAAAAAATATCCAATCAATATGATTAAGAACCAATGTGAATTGGCTCTAGCTAACATTTCATTGATGGGGTATTTTATTAGAGAGGTTGGTTACACAAATGGTCACATTCTAGGATATAAACCGCTGACCACAGAAAGAGAGGATTGATCGCCAGGGCTATGTTTATATAATTATAGATCTATTATGAAGAAATACATAGGTGATTAGAGGATAGGTTGGATAACTAGTTGGGATATTCATTCAAGGGGAATTTTTAGAATAGATCAGGGTTATCCATTCTAGGTGAGATAAAGTTATAAACATTTCAAGAAATATCTAAGATAATTTAGATTATAATAAGTTGTTTGGGTTTCTTAGTATTTTTTCCATTACAATTGAAACATTATCTCATCTTTAATTATCTTATGGATTCCAAATATGAAAAATTTTCATATAACACGTGGATATGTTGGTATAAGCCTCTAGGATGTTCTCATGATTATTAGAGCTTCAATCATGGGTGACATATGTGATGAATTCCTCCTTCCTATTTTAGTATATAAAAAATGAAAATGAATCCTTCTCTTACAAAGTAGATGATTCAAATGGAGAGGCATGCCCAGGGTGAGTAGGTTCATTCAAAAAACAATATACCTTTAAACACTTGGGATGAAACTTACTTCTTTTCAAACTATTTAGAGCCATAGGTGAAGGAGGATAAGGGATTACCCAATATACATGACCTATGTGATTCATATTGTATACTAGATGATACTGTAATAATGAAATTATAACAAATTAGGTTTTGGTATAAATCATAGTATTGAACATTTGGCTTAAATTCCAGGCTTCCAAGAGACATTCCTTAGTGGATATCTTCTTCCATTATGGTAGTCACACACTGGTGTCAAAATTGGGACATTCATGATGGAATCCCAATTGGAAATTAGTAATTTTAATAATTTGGTAGTGCCAATATTATTAAATTTGTACTAAATATTTGGGAATATCTATAATGGTAACTCCATGTATAGGGTTTTAGGCCCTTTTAAAGTACTCTGGAGTGGGATCACTATCCATATGAGAGGCTATGAATTCATTAATGACCAAATAATCCTAAACGCTCAATTTAGACATGACCTATATTTTTTGGGTGGGAAAAAACCTCTCTATTAAAAAAACTAGGATTTGATCAATGTTATAGGTCAACATAATTGAGATATATTAATAATATACTCATCACAAACAAGCATTGTTACAGATAATGTGACTGGAAATCATGAGGGGATGGAATAATTAATATCTTTAAGCGAAGATTTATTTTCTTCCAGGATTGATTGGGGGATTATTGGTGATGGGTATCCCCCCTATATATTTAGTTTATAATTTCATTGTGTAAAAAATATATTCCCCAATCCTTCTCATATAATGTGAATCAAAAAATATCTCATGTTCATACATCAATTTTTGATGATTTTTACATGGTAGTAGATAAGAATCTAGGTTATCTTACCACCATCCAAGGCTGAAATCAGGCTTGTGACTCAATATGTTATGGTTTGGATTTATTCATACCTCAATAGGTAGTTGCCTAACCCAATACTTCAAATCAAGGGAATGCCAATGAACAATGATGAAGAGGGGAGTGAGTGATCAGTAGAGGTAGTCAGACATAAAAAGGGGGATACATAGAGAAGGAATTTGATCTCCCAAATATGAAGTGAAAGAATAATTCTTCTAGATTCATATCCTTTAACAAGTGGGTTAGCTTCCCAATCATAAATTTATGTTAAATTTGTATTCCCAGAATATTGGAGGGAATGGGATTATTATAGGATAACCTTATAATCTCAATATTTCTTTGTGTTTCTCTATGTGATGGAAATTATCATAAAATGGTTTGTATGTTTTTTCACACCCAAGGGAATTTTCTATATGAATCAATGCGAAGAAGTGTAATCACATCTTTGTAACGTTTATGCTATAATCTATTCACCTGAACAAAAAAAACATTTATATGGATCAGGTGGTTGAAATTGTTTTTTCTAGATATTCAAACTTATAAAAATTATATATGGGGGTGTATTGTAGTTTAAAAACATAACTAAATATATACCTCAAAAGTAAATCCACGGGAAACATGAAGTTCTGATGAACCCACAAATTATCAGAGTAAAAATAATATACATAGTGTAAATAAGAATGATCATAAAATAATAATCTTCCAAAAAATAAATTCAAATAAAAAATATAAATAAGTAATGGACTTGTAAATATAGTAGAAATAATTGAAACATAGAGTGCTGGTTAACATACCAAGAACCCCTTAAGGATATTATAAATCAAAATTCAAGGTATCCTAGGATTTAACCAGTAGAATGGTTTATATTCCTATCCCTTATAATCCATCAACATAAATCCATAGAACATATTAGTGTCATCAACATGAACAATCAATAATCCTCTTTGGAAACCATTAATCAATCTGATCAATAACAGTTTGCTTCCATAATCCATAATCTCACAATCACATCAAGAAGAAAAACACCTCTATCTTCCACCTTGTAATTCCTCAATAAAAAATTATTAAAAACACACCATTTATTACAAAATATATTTTTTATCTTTTCATAGAAAGCCTAATGAATGAACTCTAATAAAAAACACTCAAAAATAAAGATTACAAATATTACAGATTATTAGCAACATGTATTTGTATAAAATGGTCAATTGATGCTCTTTATTTTTTAATGATCATAGTAACATATCATAACATTATTCTGGTACTTGAATTTAGGTATTTATTTATAGGAAACAACTTAATGGTAATATTTCACATTATTTATAATCAATTATAAATATATCAAAAAATATGTCTTTTCTTTTGATGAAATTAGTGAGGCTTTATATCTTCCAATGAAGTTAGTAATGTACTATTATAGTGATCATTCATTCGATAAATGAAATATGAAATGAAAACATAGATCTATATCTTTTCACACAAAATTCTATAGAATTAAGATACTGTATTTCTATCCTATATTCCAAAAATACATAAAATAAAATCTTAATGTAAAAAATTCACATGAAGTGTATTTGTTTACATAAAAAAGTTTATTTTGGTTTAAAAAAAATATAAATGATTCATTCACTCAAAAATCTCCCCATTTTTTATAAACATTATAAATTCTAAAAAAATTAAAAAAAACCATCTATTTATAAATAATAAAGTCTCCCATTTTTTTATAATAATTAAAGTTTTAAAAATTATCCACCTTTATAAATTAATTCAATTTAAAATTCCTTAAACTTATGATGGTTTTAATACCTTATATGAAATGGAAGTTTCATATTTCTATGAACTACATGATATTGAAATCATATAAAGATATTTTGAGGGTCTTTTTAAAACTACAGGACTATAAAATTCAAGATAAAATTTAGGATAAAATACTTTCATTACTTCAATTTCTCTAGGGGTTAATGTTTCTGTAGTTATAGCCAATGGAGGTAGAAATTATGATGATTTATAATTTTATTTCATAGAGGATGCTTTCAAAAAATTCAACCTCTTCTTAAATGGTAATTGAATAGGGGATATATGCACCACCTTATTTATATATAGATCCTAAAAAAATTATTTATTTATCTTTATTTTATGATATTGTGGAATATTTGAAATATTATTTTCTGGTTTTATTCCCTTTATCTCTATGATTTTCTTCTTTTCATTTACAACCTTCTCTCTAGGTGAAAATTTAAAACCTCTATCAACAAACTTAATTTCAATCGTAACATAGATTATCTTCATTCTAGAAATGGTATTCAAGTTCAGTGGATTTTCTATTACCCTCTCAGCAATGCCAATATTAGAAAATCCTTCCATCAGTAACAACATAACAAGAAAATTATTCAAAATTATAACATCTTGAATTTTTTTAACTTTACCATAATGGAATATATAGCTTCAACATAATCCCTTATGAAATTAACTATATCAAACTTTATCATATTATATAGAAAATATAATAGATAAACATGTTCAATACTTACAGTATCTTTATCACATTTCCTTGGATGAAGAACATATTTCACCCACTAAAACAGAACTCTACCTTCAATATACAAATGGTTCATTTATTAAATGTTTTCCTTCACCATAAAATGAGTATCTTCCACATTATCTTTAGTTAATGATTCTGATGTCTCTAGAAGGTTTTGATAAAAAAAATTGACACTCTCCCTCTAGAGGTAACTCTATAAGATCTTCCAACTCTTTTAAAGAATAAACAAACTCAACCCAACAAACTAAAAATTATATTTTCTTACATTCAATAACATCAAATATATATATATATATTCTATAAAACTCTCTATTAAATAATTAATATAAAAGTTCTTGATATTCAGATATAAATATAAGATCCTCTCATCCTTGGAAATAAAAAAAATTAATTAATCATATTTCTCATACCAAATAAGATAAATCAACCTTTCCATGAAGATTTTATTAATGAAATTTCTCCAAAATTAGTCATATATGAGTTGAAAAAAGGAAAACAGATAATCAAAAATTATATTTGAAAACTTATAGTGGTTCACAATGAATTAAAAAACATACTTTGGGACCATAGGGGTATTTAAAGTGTATATAGCTACCATAGATCCCAAGAATATCAAACTCATAAAACATTTGGTGGAAAGTTATTCTAAATAAGATAAATTACAAATAATAGAGTTTTATAGATAAATAAAAACTTTTAAAAACTCAAAACATACAAAAAAATATCTTCAACACATGAAAGATCTGATAAAATAAATAATAAGGTTACCATGTACCAGATATAATATTTCATCTTCTGGTACATAATGAATTCGTGTTTTTAGAAATTATTCCTCCAAAATATAAAACTTGTTGATACTATAAGTGTTTTTAAAAAGGATCTCTAGAACTCAAACTTGTTTGGCCTTTTGGTTCCCATAGAAAACCAATTATATTGAAATGAAATCTCATATACTTCCAAATGATTGGATTCTATTCAAAAAATAGGTCTTCCTATAAAAACAACCTCTTTAACACATTGTAAAAAATGGTTCTTGTCTTGGAAAAAAGTAATTATATTTATATAGTAATATTATGGTGGATTTATCTCCAAGACTGAATGTTAACATTTTTTGACAAATAAAATAACTTATCAAAATATTTCTTCCCTATAGTAAATTTAATCAATATATTCTTTAATATTTCAACTTATTAAATTACCTTGATAGTCCTATTTTTATCTTTATCAAAAATTTATATTCTTCTTGGAATTTGTTAAAATCCCATCCTTTTATATAGAATAATATTCTAGTGGTTTAAAATAACCTTTTCCTTTCAATTCTGAAGTGATATTTAAAATCTTATCATGGTCTTTATCCAAATCCAACACAAGTTTAATGTTCTAATTTTTAACTTTAGTTAAAACATCTTCCATTGTATTAATATAATTATTCCTTTCCTAAGACTAATAAGTGAGTCTACCAATTTCACCTTTAGATTTTGAGTATTTTTCATCTTTAGTACATAAATAATAAGTTGACTTTATAACCCTATTATTAAATTTACTTATATCAGTCTTATTATTAGTAACATTAGCCTTAAGTAAAATTTATTTTATATATATATTTTTTAAATATTCTTTCTAGGCATTGAAAATTTCATTCCATGTACTCTACTGTAGAAATCATGTTTAACTCTCCACTTAGACAACACAAGCGAAGTTTGATTATAAACATATATACATTCCCAAAGAAGAAGTGAATTGGATCTCCATGTGTTTAATGACTTCTCACACACTAATGGATGGAGATTATTTAAAAAAATACCAATTTGCTGATGTGGTGGTGAGAACATTTCTATAGGAATAGGTCATGAATTTCAAAAATTGCTGCCAAAAAGGGTGTTGAAGATAAAAAACCAAATTTAAGGTCCATCCAGGAAATTTTTATCATCAAAAGACATCCTTATGGGGGGATATAACCCTGATTAGGGAGTATTTTTCTTTGAAGTCTTTGATTTGACATGTTTTGGAGCCCAAAAAAACTAACATATAAAAATTTATGACTATTTTACTTTAGGATTCATTTTATCATGAATTAAGTTTGGAAAAGGGAGAAAATTCATTCATCTACATCATGGATCAAATAACTCCCACTCAAACACACATCTACTATGTGTCTTTATGTCCTTATTTTTTTATTCATAGGTGGGAACCCTTGTGGATGCCCCCTTACCTTGTGGTCACCCACTTACCTCACTGCATCCCACTTACATCGTGGATTCCCACACACCACACAGACTATGCACATACCTCATGGTCGAAAGACAAATCTCATAGGTGACCTCATGGATCCATCAGGGTCCTAATTTTTTTAGAATATGAAGATGGAGTTTTTATTATAAATACCAAAACCCATTTCCATAAAATGTATATAAACACAGGAGATATAGAATGGGAAAGAATAAACTTAGATTAGAACTTCAACTGATCCTTCTTGTATTCTCTCACATGTCTCCCTTGTGAGGTCACTTACCATGTTATTTCTATGAATTATTATACATTCCAAGTGGCTAGAGACTTTCTAGGAATCCATTCATCTTCCAGGTGGTTTTGGAAATTCTTAGAAGCTACATTCCTTCTAAGCGACTGTGTGGACCATGCAGGTTAGCCCCCTTATGGGCTTACCATAAAGAACACATAATTCATTCACCTCCTACCATGTATATCAACTACATAAGGACATTAGGTGTGAACCTATTTAGAATTTTCTAATATCCCATGAGAGTAACTTCCCATGTTTATATACCATAGGAATTCATTCTTTTGTGGGCATCTTATCATGAAGATCATCCCCCTTACAAGCTTATTGTGTATACCAACTTATTCACAAAGCTACTACATAAGACCCATCCCCACACACCTATCACATAAGTCCCATGTTTCATGCACCTACCATGTAATACCTATCCACGTGCACGTACCATGTGAGCACCATCCCACCACACACTACCCACCATGCGAATAGGTACCCCTCTATGATATTATCACATAGACCCATACCTTCCTCTAACCTACCATATAGACTCGTAAATTATGTGATCTTACCACATGGACCTACCCCATCACCTAACTTGGAACCCACTTCTCTATATTGTGGGAATTCTGAACCCCATGAAAAACTTAGAGTCACATTGTGAACTTTTTAGGATGGTTTGGAAATATTTTGGGTTACAATAACCATGGTTCCAACCTTGATCCTAGATAATTCCTTGAGACTAGATACTTCCCAAGTATTTCTAAAACACCCTCGAGTAGAGATTATCCACTTAATTTCTATAAAAACTATGAGTTTATATTCTCTTATTTGTTTTCAAAACATCATGAGTCAAAATACTCTTCTTGATTTCTATATATATAGACATTATTATAGGTGTATTCTCCAAAAAATACATTTATATGACTTGATTACTAGGTTAGATATATCGAGGCATCATACTTTCATAATCCCCACCAAATCACCTTGAGTTGAGATATTCCTCTTGGTTATCACATATGGGCCTCCTCTTAGGTGTAAGAACCAAAACATACCTTTACCTAACTCACCTAGTATATCTGGTATCTTATGGAATCATATATATATAAGCACTACCCATTAAACTTTAGGTGAGATACTCCTCTTGGTTATCTCATGCGGGCCTCCTACTATGTGTAACCCCCAACTTTTTCTTAAAGGGAATCACCAATGTGTAAGCCCCACTCAGTAAAAAATCATCTCCCCTCTCATGATGTAAGACTCTCACAATGGAAACATACATGAAAAATCCATACTCAAACCATTACTATGAGATCCAATGCAATGCATCCAATATTTCATATCTTGTTTCTCACATAGAGAATGACTCACATGGTCTTAAAGGTTTAGTTGATCATTATGTTATCATAATTGAGATACATCACAATAATCACCTCAATCCTAGTTTCATGAATATAAACCACACAATACATGTCCTTACCATATTATGTTAAACATCATGGAATATTCCTTACATATAACCATAAACTATTTCACTTGAACTATGTGAGATTTGATTTTTTATAATCAATATATGTCAGAAGCCTCTCCCTAGTTTAATCCAAACATCCTCAAGAATATTTTTCTCTTATGTAATGAGCATATGATAACCCATTACTACCTTGATTCTAAATATTCCTTTTTATTCCTTCATATACACCTTGATTTGAGATTCCCCTGTAGGTTCCCTAATACATCTTGAGTTGTGATACTCCTCTTGGTTCCTATATATGGTCTTCATATTTGGTGTAATCATCAAATCGATCTAGTTACCTCATATGTGATGAGAATAGGACCTCTTGATTCTAAAAAGCATAAGTAAAATCATCCTTCTATAGTGATGAGAAAGGGATCCCTCTGGTGTCATGCTATAAAAAATTCATACCTTCCCCTATTTGGTTTCCATCAAACAATTTAACTAGAAATTCATTATCTTACATAAGTATCATCCCAAACATTTCAAGGAACTTTTCTCTTAGTATTACTTACTACATTATGATAAAATTCATGGATCGATCCTGGTCACATGACCTTAAAAGTTATAGTGTGTCCTGTTAAGTGGAAAAAATACACGGGTTCTAATTCCCTTCATATAGATACATTGGAATCCCTTTTCATGATCTAGATCCCAAAATTTACAAAACCTTACCACCTCCCTATATGGTGATAAACTCTAGAGTTCCCAGTTATTCAGCTTTGAACTAAAGAATAATGAACTAATAAGAGAAATATAGAGAACCTATAATACACAAAGGTGTTAATACCTCTATGTAGCTCTGGTTAAATCATTGGAATAGGGGTAACTAGTCCCACACTAGGATTTCATAAGGATTCATGAATATGACTTAAATTTACAACAGTGTATAAGAGTAGGAAATGATATTCTAAAAAAGTGTGTAATGAGCCTAACCTATCACCCTATCAACAAATGTACATTCCTTATCATTGATAGTAGGAAAACCCAATGACCACCTATATTTTGAAAGTAGGTCCTCCACAACAATTCATGCCAAACTATTATGTAGTGAGAGTCAATCAAAATTTTCTATTAGAAACACTCCTTAACTACAATTATATAATATTCTAATTCAGATCTATATTTAACTTTATTACCATCATTAGAATAATTATAACATCCATCATCACTTTCATCATCAATTGATAAATTTTATAGACTATTGTTCAAATAATATTAAGATAAACATTCATCACTATTTATCATCCCCATAAAACATTTCACATCTCTAGAATCCTTATTTTTGTATAAAAATCAGTCATCTTCCTAATGTTATCACTTTTATCTGATGATCTATCAAAATTAGTATATATTTTACTTCACTTCATGCATTGAAATATTTTAATATTTTATTTTATTTTCTCATAGATTATTTCTTAAAATATCTATTTTCTCTAACTCTATACATTTAGGAAGAATGTATCCAGGTTTCTCATATTCTTAGAAAATGGTTTATAAAGAATCCTTATTTTATATTTTCTCTCTCATTTGTTTTCTAATATATCTATTGAAATTTATACTTCTAAAAATATATATTACCATATATACACATCCATTCTTAGTTATTTCATAATAATTATAATTTATAGATATTTTTTAATTCCTCCTTGAAGTATTCTTTCTGGAATTTAGAGCACCATAAGTTGATATAAACATAACTCCATTTTTCTCTTTTTCTATTTATAAATATCTCTTAAAACTATAATAGTTTTTCATAATATTTCTAATAAGATCATTAAATTATAACTTTTTAATATTCTTTATGCCATCAATAGTTGTTTTTTGGGATCACACTTCATCGAAAGTATATCAGCAACATTTTCATCAAGTTTATTGTTAGATGTCTAATTCTATCTAAGTAATTGTAAATTATTAAAAAATTCATAAATATTTGAGGTATATGAGAAACACTATCACCAAGTAAGGAATAAAATTCTTTATAGTCATCCTTTAACATGGATCTTTTAGTTTCAATAGTTTTTGAAGTTACAAAGTTTCTAACTTAAATATTTTTCAATATTCTACATGTGGTTTTACATGAAGAAACTTAGTTGTATATATTACTTTTAATTTCACAAAATATTATATTCTAAACATTGAAATTAAACTAAAATTTATTTTTATCTTCCCTAGTAAACATAGAGACTTATATCTCTAAAAAATTATGTTTTGTTCAACATCAAAACAAATTCCACTCAAATATTAATAAAACGTTTTCAATTCAATCTCACAAATACTCATAATAATTCCTATAAAAATAGGATCTCTTTTTTTATTAAGATTATCTAAACTACCTACATTCATAATACCTTCCATCATAAAAATAAGTAATATATTTTATCTAAAACTTGTTAGTGTAAGAAAATTGAGAATAAAATTCTAACAGATTAATGGAAATTTAAAAGATAATTTCATGATTAGTTTCAAACATAGATATTGGTATTAATTACAAATGTTTCCACATATATGAAAGGGGAGGAAACTATAATAGGGAGTTTGAATTTTAATTAAAAAAACACAAAAATAATTTCTTATCCTCCTAGAGAGTAAAATCACTATAAACATGATGTTTATATGAGCCTAAAAATTATCAAAGTAAAACAAAATATGCATTGTGTAAATAATAACTATCATAAATTAATAAAATTATAATAAATTTAAATTAAAAGAAAAAATATAAACCTGTAATGAACTTTTAAACATGGTATAAATAAATGAAACATGGAGTACATATTAAAAAAGAAGCACCCCTTAAAAGATATTATTAATTCCCACTTTTACCCGAATCACAAGGAGAATATTTAAAAAAATCATGGTATCCAAAAATATAATCTATAAAAATAATATCTTTATATACCTTGGAATCCCTCAAATTAAACCCATTTTAAGGTATTAGAAACATAACCACAAACACTTAGTTTTCCTCCTCAAAATCAATCGATCAAACTAATTTTTAGAAACTCACTTTCATAGCCTGAAATATCATGATCTTAATGATCAGAAAAACTTATTTATCATACTGCTCAAAATAAATAAATCATTAAGGATTGTAAAAACATTATAAGATCTTTAAGAAAAAATTTACAAATAAACTTTTAGTAGAAAAACTCAGAAAGAATTATTATAAAGATTAGAAGTTATCAATAACAAAGTGATACACAATATGATCAAATGAAGATTTTTTTTGAAATCACATGGTAATGGATCATAATGTTATTTAAAACCTAAAATATGTGGTTTTATTTATATTCAAACATTTATTAGTCAAATTATACATTCTTAGGGAACATTTGTAACTATATTAGAATCAACTTCGTTATATTCCAATGAACTCATCATAGCTCCACATATTTTGATGAAATCAATGTTACACTGCTACAGTGATCATTCATCTGGTAAATGAAATATAAAAAAACATAGCTCTTTGGATTATCACACTAAAATTGTCTGTAATTAAGATACCTGTTTTTTATTCTATATACGTAATATACTTAAAACTAAATCATCAAGTTAAAACAAATTCTCATGAAATGAATTTATTCTTAAAACAACTGTATTCTTATTTTAAATCAAAAATAATATAATGGAATCATATTCTCAATAATGATAAGGCCTCAAGTAGGAATAATCAAAGAAGAAGAGGCTAGGAAAATCACTTCTTGAGGTGATGTAAGATAAATTATCATCTATATTAAATGTGAATATTGTTGATTGGTTTGATGTAATTATTATATAGATTTTATATGAGTTTGAAATGGATAATTATCTTATTTAATTTCTTAAATATTCATATATATGTATATAAATCATCCTAAGATAACTTTTTGGTAGAGGAGTCAAGGAGTAATACTACCTTACCTTAATGGATCATTTGTGGGTGGTGATCTCCAATCCTCTTGAAATATTTCTAGTTCCACCACTAATGATTACTCCCACATAGACATATATATGATACATATCTGTGAGGAATCAATAAAAGGAAGAAGGTGAGGTAATTTATGTCCCATATTTACAAAAAAATGATGATTTTATATCATATTTGTTCACTCATCTTTAGAGACACCTCTGCAACATCATGATAATTCATTGGATTGTTCAGATATTGGTTTGATATCCAAGGTTTCAAAGTTAATAAGGATAATATAGTCCATTCACCCCCTAAATGGGGTTCTAAAATAGTGGTAACATGTGAATCTCATGAGAAGTATAACTCGGTTTCCAACCTGAATGCACTATTCATCATCATGGTTGATCCAAGGCTAGTGGATGACCATGTGTAAATTTAATACCTTATTGGATATTCTATAACTAAAATTCTTTTTTATGGTATCTATGTAGAAATATAAGTTGTTCTTATGTTTTCACCATTCTTGATGGTTACACTAACCAAGATTAGTCCCCATGTGCAGCTTCCTTTGGAAATAATTTAGGAATTTTAGGTCAAATATGTCTCCTAGACCTTATTCTCCTATGGATAGTTCAATGAACTTAGAAGTAGACACAATATCTCAAAATACTGAGCATGATTTTACATGGTATTTCCCACTTATTTTTCCTTCTTATGATGTGTTATTATCTTAGGAGGATAGTTCTTTAATAAATGAAGTTTAATATTCACATATCTTTATTATTTGATTTTCCTCTATAATCATGGTCTAATAAATTTTTTAATATTAATGTCGATATACCTACCATTGACTATAGAAGGTGTGGAGGTTGTTTTTGTTTCTCTATTCTCATTCATCAAAAGTTTTTTAGGTGAATATTAATTCAGTGCTAGGTAATGTATGATATATCAACACTATATCGTCTCATTGGCTTGGTCCCTATATATGTTTCAATCCTAGTAAAGGAATTTGAATTCGATATGGAATATGATTCGATACAATGGAGGCAATTATAGTGAGTGTGGAGTAATATCTATACATTGATATGTTAAACCCCTCTTATAAATCTAGGAATATAGCTATATCACCTCCTCTACATGTTATTTACTCTGGGATTCAGAGGATATGATTAGTGAAACATCTATGCCAAAGTGAAGGAGGTGTTTTCTACTCAAGATCAAATAAGTGCAAATAATTCCCAAACCACCAATAAAAAATACATGGCCTACTTTATCAAGATCATGACCCTAATGATTAAAAATATTTAGAATATTAAATAGTTACATCGTAGTGGAAAGATTGATCCATAGAAGGGAGATCCTATGTGGAATGGCTCTAAAAAGAGTTGGAATAACTCTACCAAGTGGTAGAACAACTCTTCCAGGAGTTGGACCAACTATTCTAAGAACTAGTTACAAATAAAAGGGAATAATAGGAGAAGATATAGTGATTTGAGGAGGTTAAGAAGGTTGGGATGTATTTTGTTGCAAGGTAAGATTCATTGTGGCCAGATTTAGATGTGGATTCTTCCATGTTGGCCGAGATGCACCAAGTAATGAAGGACTCAGAGAAAACCTTGACCCATCTTCAAGAGTCAATTTATTTCACCTTATAATTGTATTATCATTTAAGATTTATTTTTAAAATATATGAGAGAGAATATAGACAATGGAAATTCCTCTATTATTTTGATCAATAAATAAAAAATATTGTTTTCAATCATTGTTAATTTTTTTATTCTTTTACCATCCTAATCATCAACTAATGGAGACTTATGAAGCTTTACAAGGGTAACACTAAAATAGCTAAAAAACCCATTTAACTATTGAATGAAAATTTATTAAGTTAATAATGATCTTTGACTTCTTAATTTAAAATGAAATATAGATCAATATATCATCTTTTAGACATGTTCCTTCATATGGGTATAAGTTATCTAGATATGGTAGAATCAGTACCATCACTATACACTAGGGGGAGTCTTGTGTGGTAAAGGATCAAAACATGGTTCTTTACTAATAGATTGTACTTAAATAAATATAGATAGATCAAATATGGTTCCATATGTACCATCACTATAGAATAATGTTATCTTAATTAGATATGATACTTGATTTCCTCATAGATGTGTACTATTGGATGGGTATAGGTGAGCCAAATATGGTGGTAAATATATCATCACCATACACTAAGTTGGAAAATTTGGATATGGGATGTCGAAAGACTCAGTATAATGATAACCATGAAAAAGAATCTTGGAATGATGATTCCAATGTTCAGAGAGGAATCACTACCCTAAGGTCACATATTTGTGCATTTCACATGGGTCATCAAAACTAATATATGAAAGGTAATAGATGGGTGATATAATTTTTTCTATATTAAGGGACCTAGAGAGAATGGATTGACTTTTTATAAGGTTATATGGTGGAAAAGAGCCTTGTGTCTCCTTTTTCTTAACACAAACATCTTATTATGTTTCAAATAAGGAAGACTTAGCAGGTTGGAACTCATATTTCTATCAGGATTCCACTTCTGAGTTTTTGACCTGACAAGTTTTGTGCCTCTATTTTTTCTTTATAGATGCTAAATTTTTTCTTGGTCATTAAAGTCTCATGACTAGAAAAAGAGACTCAATTTTTACCTAGGTTTCCCTTTATGGGTTTTCATCCTAGTGAGTGTTATGTCTATTTTTGGATAGTTTAAGGTCTTATATGCCATACCAACATAGCTAGTGTTTAAGAACATAAAACTTTGTCCAAAAGGTGATGTATTATACATATAAACATTCTTGATGAAAAACCAATGTGAATTAATTATAAATTATATTAGTGTTGAAAACGTCACATACATGTGTGTATAGTTTAAGGTCATAAGGATCAGACCATAGAGTTGATATTTAAAGTTTAATATATTTGACCAAAAGATGACATGGCCTATAAAGTGATGTAAAATTTAAAAATTTATGTGAATATGATCCCAATACTATAATTTACCATCCCAAAAGTGGAGCACATAATTTAAGATCATGGTCCTCAGAACAATATTTCATATGGTTTAATTTCATGCCTTGAAAACCAATAAATGTTTAAGAATAAGATTTCATACTCTTATTTTTGAGAATGGGATGATGTAAAAATGTGTAACACAGAAGGTATTCAAATTATTCTTAAATTTTGAGTTAATAAAACATTTAAATAAAAACTCAAAATATTTGAATCAAGAAATGAAGAGAAAAACATGTATGTTGAGGATGATAAATGAACATATTCAAAAATTGGATTATACTATAATAATATGGTGATATACAAAGATTATTGGACATTTATCTGAGAAAAAAAACATTCCTCTGGTTAAAAAGATTTAATATGGTATCACAAATATCATTACCAAGTAGAGGTTCCACATGGAGTTGAATATTATCACTATAGATATCCATAAAAAGTTTGAGTATTTAAACATCTAAATGAATAAAGTTAGATTATATAGGAAAGGAAACTCAAGAAGGGTTTGGGAATATTAAAGGTCACACCACCATTTATTAAAACCATTCCTGGGGAAAAGGGTTATAGGATGAAATTTTTTGAGCACATATATAGTGGAGAATGAATAAAATATGCTCTAACAATTTTCTAGACCAGTGAGTTTAGTGAGAAGAGATTGAATTTTAATAGGGCCATATAGTGATCCCCACAATATTTGGGCCTCTAATTGGTATTTTTTTATTTTTCCTTTTACAATAGCCTTTCAAATTTGAAAATTGAATGATGTAGTTTAAGTTCATATAGGTTTAAGAAACAATGGTAGGAATTTAATATCATACAACATGGACCATGAGGTGAAATGGTATATCTAGAAACATATAGGAAAAAACCCAACATGAATGTTGATTTTAGTGCCAACTTAAACTATCTTGAGGGGTGTATATAGTTTAATTTCATGGTTCATAGACAATCAATGAAGATGTGTCAGAATAACCTAGATGGGGCTTAAGGATCAAGGGTAACCAATACTTAATGATGTTGTTGTAAATCATGACCCAAGGTATTTGAATTATGAAATGATGTTATGGAACTAGTTTCCCATGGATGATCTGTATTTTCATTTGAATGACAGGTTTCACTGTAATGTTTTGGGGTGTACTGAGATTAGAGGACCCTCCCCTTAGGGAAAAAAGTAGTATATGGTTGGAAGTTATGAATATAGAATCACCAATATCAATATAAGTATGTAGTGTCCCTTAGAGTCTGGAACTCTCATTAATAATATACATGAAATATTTATGATCATTAAAAACACTCCAAGAAAAAATTTTAGTTTGTGGGAAAGGAATATTAAAAAAGTATAAAGAAAGTTCCATCCCTGGACTAACCATAGTTGTGTCATAATTTTCCTTTATAAAGGAGTGTAAATATATAATTATTAGTGGATATATCCAAAATATATGGTTTATACATCACAATATATCTTGAATTAATAGTAATAAAGTTATATTCAGTTCTTATGATATATACAACATCCTAAAATAGAGTCTGATGTAGAAATACCTAATGGGAATGGAGAAACCATACACTGGGAGGGGTTGAATATTGATTGTATTTGTGTTTGGGCTTTATATAAGTGATATATTAATCACTAAATATCTCATTATATGGAAATAAAGCCACACATAGTTCTTGGAAAATAAAATCTCTAAATAGATACATCTCATATGTAGGAGGGGAATTTTATCCAAGCATAGAATTAGAATCAAAAGAAGATCCATGGTTTATACCCTGGGAAGTGTTTTTTATATAGTTAGGGTAGAAATTTCAATACAAATTAGGAAACCAACACTATGAAATTATTCTTTGGGGAAATATATATTTCATCCTAGTGTAGGGTTGTGGGAAATTAATGTATTATAGACACCCTTACATGGAAATGATTCTCATATAGATAAATTAGGGTCACATGGGATAGACCACTCTAAGTAGTTTGGGATCATAAAGGGGAGTCTATATGTTATGAATTTTAATTTCATAAAACAATGATGAATTTGTTCCATAGTTTAAGGTTATACCATAAGTAACTTATTATGGTATATTTCACAAAGATTCAACTCATGTGAAAAATGAAGCGGCATTATCTTAGTACTAGACTCATTTAGGGAAACTAAATGTGAGTTAGGGTGGAAAAACATCAATAAAAAATATGGATTTTATTAGAATTTGGGGATGGAACTATAATTAGAAATACATGAATCACAACATATCCTATAATAATAGGAATCAAGACACACATTGTTCTTATAAAATATAATATCCATGTAGATAAGGCTCATATGCATGGATACATCTATTCTAGTGTGAGGAAGGTTAGGGGAAAGAACAAACATGGGTGGGTAAGGTTATCATCATCATAAAAGAACCAAATATGGTAATGAAGGTTGTGAATGGACTTGTAATAAGAGATCAAGATATTACTATGCACATCATAATATGAGAATCAAGCCACATATAGTTATTACTGAACGACACATTTTTATTCCTAACAAAAATTAGTAAATGGAGGAGAACATGAACTGAGAAATCTAACATAGATCTGGATATAATATAAGAAAAATGGGTCACATCATCAAACTCTCTCAGTCATTTTAGGATGTCAAGTATGTCAAGCCATATTTTTTGTAGTTTAATATTATGTGGTAAGGATGAAATACTGCATAGTTTGAATTCATTCAGTTGTAAATTTTATAAACACGTCATGGATCAATAAAATTATATATACCATGAGTGAGGAAAAATGATTTTTGACTAGGATTGAGGTATATAATTTGAGCATCATTGTATATCTTGAAATAATAGGAATCAAGTCATGCATAGTTATGATGAGGTCCTATTATAGGGGTCATTTGAAAAACCATATGAGAATAGAGATCCTCATGCTAAGATAAAGAGGAAGTTTATATAATTTTAAATTGGGAATAAGATAAATGATTTGGGAATAATTATATATACGTGGTTATAAGAATCAATCCATAAGTAGTTTTGATTGAGTGATAGAATTAATATGGTCACTGGTGACCATATCTATGGCATATTTAAATAAGAAGATCTCTAAAAAAGGTTATACTTTTAAATATTGGAATATTTTTTCTTATCATAGGTTCATGAGTAAATAAGTTTATTCTAGGGGTTATCGTATATATCTAAATAAAACATGGGGGAAATAAGATGACCAGTATCTCACTGTGAAATAGGAACCAATAATAATCGGGGAAGTCGAACAAAAATGGAATTTTTATTTCATTATGGGATTACCGGTGAAATGTATCCACTAGATGGGATACTTAAATTGATCAATCTCTCATGTAAGTAAATTATTCCATACTAGGTAAGATTATATAAGTAGTTTTAAGTCATGAATTATGTACCAAATTTCATTCAGTGTACCATCATGAAATAAGGATATTATCATGCAGTTTTGTGTCTTGTGACCTGGACATAGTGAACCTCCCATGGAATTATGAAAATTATTTCTTGATAAAATTTGAATTGAAGTTTGGTGTGATATAATCTACATCCATTTTGATTAGGGAGTAGGATTCGTTAGAGTAACCTTATTTATGGTATAAGGTCCTTCTTATTTTAGCACTAGTTTTGCTGGTATCATGGGGGTTCTTGGAGCTAAAATTGATTCTAATTATTAGAATGAGAATAAGAACACCTTCTTATTTAATGCTCAGGTGACTCTATTTTGATAAACCATTGGGTTATGAAAAGTGAGTAACTTTTTCTCGTTAATTTGTTCCAGTTCATCAAGTCTAATCTTGGGCTACTCAACTTCAAATAATTGATTTTTGGATGGAAATTTGAGATGAGTTCTACAAAACATAAATGGGAGGGACTTTCTCTATACCATATAAAAGTGACTATATAGTTTCCCATATATCAGTATGGGTTGTGGTGTGATAATACTACAAACCATAAATGAGTTTATAAAGAAATGACTTCTTATCTCTATCCACTATCTTTTTTAGTATATTGGATAGATTTTTATTGAAAACGTCTATCTTTACATTCATTATTACATGGTTGTAGGATGATTTTTTGGGATGAAATTTGTTTTCTTGATATATATTATTCAATTCATAAGAGAAAAAATTGGTTTCATTTTCCAAAAATATGGTGTGAGTAACACTAAATCTTTTGATGATATTATTCTTCATGAAATTGATGATAGAATTTTTTCTAACTTATTTTAGGGACATATCCTTAGCTCACTTGAAGAAGAAATTATTGGTGGTTCAGATTTACCTAAACTACCTAATTTTAGTTGGGGTATATGGCCCCATAACATTGATTCCACATATGAAAAATGGATAAGAGTATATGTTAGTTTATAATATTTTTGGTGGTTGATATATGAAATTGATGTGTATAAGGAAAAAATATCATTTCTCATTAATCATAATATAGTATTAAATCATTAGTGGCTATAAGAATCCTAGTCTATTGATTTTATAGGAGAAATTGGCTCTTGAATAATGAAAATTACATGAGTTTCTATTAATTTTTTTCATAATAGTGAGGGTATCTCCTCCTTAAATGAAAATAAGAAGGACTCACTTAAATCCTCATTTATAGAGTACTTTCTAGAATTTTGGGACATCACAGAGGAATAAATATACTACCTAATTCTAGATATTTTACTTCTTGACTCAATACTGTGGAAGAATTTCACTTTAAAGGTTGTCCATTATAGGGTAAATCCATCTGAAAATGGTATTGGTTGGTGAGAATATGATATTACCTTGATCAATGGTGGAATTGACCTCATTTATTTCAACCATGTCATGGATAATGAATGTAGATACCACCCTATGATGCATGGTATTGATGAATAACTCATCCTAGTTTGGATCTTCCATGTTTTTGGATACCTTGTCCAATACATCAGTGTATGCATTATATGAACATGGGATATGATATAATGTTATCTCATAGGGGAATTCATCCATAAAACCTCATATATAATAAAATAAAGTAATTAATTCTTCCTTTTTGATAGCATACTCACCATTATTTTTCTTAATTACTAAATTTGAATCAGTATTGATATTCAAGATTCCACCCTTATCTGTAGGTCTAATCCTACAATGAGGGATTAGTATTCCTCATCATTATTGGTGCAACCTTCTAACAAAAATAAGGAATAAATAAAAACCAACATTAATGGATAGATTAGAATGAACCACAATCCAACTATGTTAGGATTTTAATTTTTTATTATTCTTATTATTGGGATACTAGAGTTACCATAAATGTAAGTCTCTGATCTCTAAGGAGTTTCATGAATAGAAAAAACCACTTCATTGGGAAGCTCTATATTTACTAGTTTAGTTTTGAGGCATGGTGTATATCATGGAAATCAACCAATTAATTACCTTTTACTATCTTATGATACATTAAATTAATGTAAAATTGTTTTAGGATAATCATCAACAATTCAAGACATCTAGTCAGCATTGGGTGACTAGGTATATATTTAATAGGATCAATGTAGGAGATTAGATGGACCTCATGATTCTTCAGGTGGTTTTTCAGCTTCTATATAATGAAAGTTAATATGAGATAGTTCTTCTCAATATATGAATATCTGATTTTAGTATCTATTATAATTATATTGGGATATTAGAGACTTTTTTCTTTTCCTGAATCATTATTTTGAGCTATCATGGTTCCAAGTGATTTCTCTAAGGTTTTCACATATAATATGAGCAGTTTTACTTTTACCAATTGTTTTAAAACTAGTGGTTCAATGAAGTACTTCTTTAGATCATAAAAAACATCAAAAAATTCACATTCAAATGGTATAAAACTTCTTTCTTTGTCAAATTTTTCTAGGATAATCAATTTATGGTAATGTTGGATATAAAACACTAAATTTATATGACAAATACCTAGATTCCCCTAAACCCTATAAGGTTTAAAGGATGTTTAATATTAAGTATCACATCATTTTTTTTCTGCATCAACTTTAATACAATGATAGAGTACCACAAATACAAGGAATTTTCCCATGGTTTCTCTAAAAACACATTTCATAGGGTTCATCTTCAGGTTTTGTTGCTTCAGTTTGTTAAATATTTCTCAATATTGGTAGGGTGATCAAAGATAAATAGATATTTGACCACAAAATCATCCATGAATCATTATATAATACTTTTTAGTATGTTTTTTATAATATACTTCATGTCATGTTGATATGTAGCGCTATAATTTTTCAATCCAAAGGACATTAATCGATAGTAGTGTTACCCTTGGGGTTCTCTAAAGGTAGTAGCCTCTTAATCTTTAAGGGTAATATGAATATGGTTATATCCTAAGTATCCATCCACGAAGTAGAAGTATTGAAATACCCTGATTAAATTGATCAATAGTTATGTGATCAGTACTGTGAAATCATCCTTTGGACAATACTGGTTGATATCACTAAATTTCATGAAAACCTTGATATTCCCATTATTTTTCATGATGATAATATTATTGGGTACACATTTTTGGTATTAAACCATCTGTATGAAGTTTTATTTGATGATATTGTTAACTTCATCTTCTAGTTTGGCAGCACAAGTTGGGTACATTTTCCTGGATTCTTCCTTATATCCCTAGTGATCATCTAGAAAACCCAATTTATGGGTAGCTAATGTGAGATCTAACCCAATAATTTTAGTATAGATCAAGGTAAATACATATCAATTTTGTTTTATGGAATATATGTAAATATTCTATTCTTTAGGATTCATGGCGGGGATAGTCAATATAGGAAAATGGTCCTCCTATTTACTTGGATTCACCTATTAAAACTCACTAATTGTGGTTGATATGCCTTACCCAAATACGAGAGGGTTATCTCTGAGATATTTTTCTTCCCCTTCATTTAACCTACCATTATGATAATTGTAATATGTAGGGGAATTTTGTGATCCAAAAAATGGTTCCAATGCATCTTTAGATCATGAGGATATTGATGTGGAGGCATCATTATCAGGGGAATTTTGGATATCTTCCCCTTCATCTTCACTACCATTAAGGGTAGAAGGTTCCATGAGGTCCAAATATTTAGGATAATATAAGGTGACATTATAAATAATGGAATTATTATCTTCACCAAAATCATATCCCTCCTATTTATGGGTAGATATCATGGATTATATTAACATCATAAAGATAGAGGAAATGTGAACTGGCCTCATGTCTTCCTCCTTCTCTAAGGGTTAAGGTATATTTAATCAATGATCCTTATTTATGTTTTCTGAGTACTAATCTAAGTATCCCATGAGTAAAATCACTCATGAGTGAGACTGATATGCATAAATAGTGTGATATACTTTTCAACTATCAGTGGTGGTTACTCTCTATGGTAGTTGTCAAGTTATATGATAGGAAGGTTATTAGATGATTCAGATTTTTAAAAGAAATTTTCATGACCCATTAACAACTAAGATTAGGATTTTTTACCTCAATTATGTTAATGGGAAACATATAGTCTTCACTAAGTTAACTCTATGGGTTGGTTGGATCCATTTACAAACTATTGTGGGTTGTGATCTTGATGATGTTATCTACCACCAAATGCTTTTATTACTTTTATAAAATCAATGTATCCAATATTTTGAGATTAAAAAGAATTTAAGGAGTCATTATCATCATATAATACTCTAACTTAACCATTTACAGAGTATTTGAGGGACTGATAGTTCAATGAAGTTACTACCACATGAATATAGGGACACTACCTTCCCAGTATAGAATTTAAAGGTATGTCTTAGAGAACAACCATAAAATCAAAGTTGAATATGAGGTCCCCAAACTGGGTCAAGAGATTAATTATTTTAATAGTTTCTATTCACTCTTTTCATACTCATGGATTGTTAAGTTAGAAGGGGATATATTAGCCTAGCTATAGCTCAATCATAGAAGGGTCTATAACGGTAAGAGATTAATTATAGATCCATTATTAATCAAGGATCAATGGATATCGATGTCATCTAATTTTATAAATATATAAATGGCTCTGATATGTCCTTATATGGAAGTCTCTTGATATTATTACATGAAGGAGATGATTTTGTGACACTTAGGGGGACCATTTTTCATGTGATATGACTCAATTATGGAAAATTAAATATAAAACTTCTAAGGGATTAAAAAGGCCTAAATTAGTGCCTTTATGAGCTCTTTTTGTAGGTTAAGTACATCCAAAATTGAAAGGTTAGCTGGGAAAATAGCCATCTATTTGATAATGTCACACTTCTAGACTCAGTGAATGTTCTTTTTCTCATGAGGTTTCTCCCTGTTCTAAGGTTTTGTGGA
The DNA here is from genome assembly GCA_963277665.1 of Viscum album. Lineage (NCBI taxonomy): Eukaryota > Viridiplantae > Streptophyta > Magnoliopsida > Santalales > Viscaceae > Viscum > Viscum album. The sequence continues at coordinate 916,852,016 of OY728156.1, forward strand.
TAAAACCACTTGATCTATATGTTCATATCTTGACTAATTCTTGATAACATATTCATGGCCTAAAATTGGTTCTAAACCATCCATCCCACATTCTTATATTGTCTAGAAAATTTAAAATTTTCTATTTTGTCTTCCAATATGATTATATCAAAATGAGATCTAAATGAGTCATAAGTGGACTGATGTTCTTGTTAAGATTACTAAAGGGAATTTATATGAGTTTATAAAACATGTATAACTTTATATAAGACGTTTCCTAAATTAAGGGGTCCATATAGACCTTGTCTTCCTTGACCCCCTTGACCTCTAAGACCTCTTCCTCAATTATGGGAGGGGAATTTAGGTTCAGGTGTGTCCTATTCTTTAGAGAAGGGGGTTTCCAAGTGAATTATATTCTCATATCCATATTATGATCCTTCATTAGACAAATAATATGTTTGGTGGGTTAGTTAATGTTTCCTCATTTAGTGGGATGGTGTTTGTTATCCCAAATATGGTGGTAAAAAATTTAAGAGGGTTTGAACCAAATTGGGTACTGATGATGACTCCTCTCCAAGTATCTTCTTCTATTGGTGATGATTTTATCGACTCATAGATGATTAAGATGATCAATATTTCATCTATGATATTATAGGGTGACTCAGAGTCATAACTACCTGTCTTAGTTCGTCACTAAGTAAGGAATGTTCTTGGTTGACCAATTTTGTGGTCATATAGTCATCAATATTTTGTACACTTTTGTTCAAAACATACTATCATTCTCCTTTTCCCTTATATGGGATGGTATATATGATAGTTACCTATATTTAAGTCTTACCTAATTTTACTCATCTAGATTCAAACATCTTATAGAGGATATCTTGGAAGATAAAGAAATCTTGGATGTTATGTCCTAGAATCTAGTGAAAGGGGAAGTAATTTAGGTGTTTGTTTAGTCTAAATTCATTGTACTTTTTTACTTATGTAAATTTAAGAAAGTTGTTATATATAGTAGGAATAAAAAACCTCATAAAGTTCTCTCTTTAGAAGGAATTAAATTTATTCTTCTAGTACTCAAACCCTAAATGATTCTAATACTTCTTCCCCTACCGATGAGTTTTTTATTTAGGATGATACTGTTTTGGGGGAGGTACATCATGATATTGCATGAGGTTGGGTACTAGAGTTGGTGATGGTGTTGGTTTAAGCATAATATTTACTGCATTTACTTTTCCAAATCTCATTCATTAACATGATTGTGTTGGTATATATTTGTCCTTAAACCATCATATAGAATATTTCATGTACTATTCCAAAGCTAAAACCTCTTATAATCCACTATGTTACTTCAATGGGATCAATATCATTTGAAACACATCACCGATATTTTCTATATATATCTTTAGTAAATTCTCTTTTAGGAGTTGAATATTTAAGAAATAAGTTAGCACTTTCCATCTAAAAATAAAACATGAGACCCTATCATTCTCACACTACTCTCAATTTTAGATATCAAGTATCATCATCTTCCTTAGTATATAGATAAATTCATAGAATAATTTATAAATAAGGTATTTATAACATGTAACTGACCCAGATGGTAGGTTGTTATACCAGATGAAAAATGGGCCCTCCAAGTTCTATACAAAGTATCTAAGTTTGGAAGCTTATTTTTATTTTATATTTCTAATCATAGGTCCATATAAAGAAACAAAAATTGTTAGATGCTATTTTAGTACTCTAGTGACATTGAAGATTAGAAAGGTAAGATTCCTAAAGTTAGATAGAGGAGTAGTAATATCCACCCAATCAGGAAATGGATTCTCTTCTAGTTTTTTCACACCTCAAATTGAAACTATTTAAATTTTTATTTATTTTTGAGTCCTTATTTATTTAATTTTCTTTATGGGTAATTTTTGTTTGGTATTAGGGGTTTTGGGCATGCAGATCACGTCACACAATTAAGGTGAAATTTTTTAAAAACCATGTGGGAACCGTGCGACAGATTTATTATTTTTACATATCTTAATTAAATGATCATTACATAGTTCACCAAACCATGTATCCTTCCCATGCATGATTATCTAGAAGCCCAATGTAGGGTTCATGGTTATTGCATGGTTTTCCAAACTATTTGACCTAACCATGTGTTGTGTTCATTTTTCAAAATAAAAATAAAAAATAGAAATGTCCTGCTTACCCTTCAGTAATTTAAACTCTAAAGGGGTTTCTTATCTTATCATTATCTTTCTCATCATTCAACAGACCCATATGCTCTCTTGCATCCAAGAACCACACATTCATAAAGACCTTACTCTTGGTCATTTCTCCTCCTAAATCTTGGTTATATCATCTTAGATAATCATATCTCCTCCTCTGTCACCACCTTGTTCCTTCTTCTCCTTTTATTTATTGAGGAATAAGGCTGGTCAAACCCTAGGTTATTCTTAAGGTTCAATTTTTTGTGTTTTATTTATGGATTGGTTTTCATTACATTTTTTTGTTCCTTGTACTTATTTGAGATGGGATTAGGCCTTGTTCATCAAAGGTTTTGAGTTCTTATTTGGTTTGAGGCAGGTTACCCTATGTCCAAGCCATTAATTTAAAAACTATGACTTATTTATGTTTTTAATAGTTTTTTTAATTACTAATTAATGTTTATATGTTATAGAAAATAATTATGATCTTTTGAAATAGTCCATATCATGTTTTTCATGTTTTATACAAACTTTTAGCATGGTTTTCTCTTACTAAATCATTTTTTCAACCTTGTTTTGAAATGTAATACATCCTAAATATATAATTTGTTTTATAAATGATTTCTATCATGTAAAATGGAAATAACCAAATGTGTTTTAGTCCTTTGACCAGTATTCACAATGGAATAATGGAATGGTTTGGTTTTTTAGGAATCCTTGAGGGTATTACAATTCTTTTGGCTTATTGAATGTGTCTTACATAATAAATATAGATATATATATAGGTACCCTATTTATGAGTATTAACTCATGGTAATGAGAATATGTGCATTGGGATAATGTGTGATTATATATAAATCAATGTTTATATGTTTGTATGGATAAAAGATCATTTTTGAATTTGAAAGATTTGGGGAAAATGGTTTTCTAAAGAAAAGTGTTTACTTTTAAAATGATGAGGCTTATTTAGAGCTTTTAGGTTCATCCTAGGAAATGAAAACCCCTCTTAAGGAAGGCCTCTTTGTTGTGAAATGTGTTAATGGTGTGAAATGTATATTGTATGTGATGTAATTTTGATAAGGGTATTATGTTTTTTTTATGAAATTGGGAAAGGGTTTGTTATTAAAAGGGATTTATAAGGTAATAAATGAATGATTCTATTTTGTATAAGGAATGGGATATGTGTGTATATGATATTTTAATAAATCCACCTTTATTTGTATATAATGTGATGCCTTGGGTAGTTGGGAGGGAGTAATGGGTACATATGTTGTACTAGTTTAGTATTACTCTATAACTAGTTTCCCGAAGTTAGTTCACTCAACTTCTTATGGGATATGCCCCTTGTTCGATCTAGTGAGGGTGGAACTGATTTCTAGGGCATGTTAATTTTTGGTATCCAAAATTTGATGATATTGAATATGGGTGTGTTTATAGTACTTTCCTAATCCATATTTACTATATCATAAGATCCCCTGACACATGTTTTATATATATACTACTTTCCTCTATTTTTTAGAATTTTATGAAATGGTTTCCCATAATCATGTTTTCTTTTTGAAATTATTATTTTATTTTAAGCTCTATCATGTAAATGGGTCATTGGAAAAGTATCACTCTTTTGAAATTATTTTCAAAATAAAAAGGGAAAAGTGTTTTCAATACATGTCATATTGTTGCTTGTTAGGAAATTAATTGAAAACCTTACTTTTATGTATTTATATTTTTTAACTAGAATGGAGTGGTTTTATTTTTAAAGGTAAAATAATGGGCATGGTTTCTCTTTTGGCATACCTACTAAGCATCTCAATGCTCACATCTATCTATTATCATTTTTAATTATAGTTCCAATTTATCCTTTATTATCACCCATGGGGAATTGTGGATATCATATTGGAAGGTGAATTTAATAGTCATAAGGAGACAAGTATTTTTATAGTTTAGTTTTATTTTAGTTTATTTTATTACATTGCCTACGTAGAATTTTACTTATTTCTATAGATGACGGGTAGCTATAGCTATTGGTGGGTGATGAGAAGTCATTAGAGGAGTGGTTTTTCCTTACAGAAGAGGGTGTTCAGAGGGTGACAGAGTTTTTTTTATCACTGATATTTGTGACTTTATTAATTTTTATATAAGGTTATTGCTTGTCTGTTTTTCTATGTTGTGGATTTATTATGTATGAACAGGTCATGCTGACATTTTATTTATTTCCACAACTTATTTAATTAAGGTTTAATTTAGAAACAATTCCCAAGTGATGATTCCATGATGCTAAAAAATTATGTCATTCCATGGGGATCATGAACGCCCTTTGGTCCTTGTCATAGACTGGTTCTAGATTCCAATATAGGGATGTCTTTGGTTTGTTCATGAAATAATGGTATCAGAGGAATTGTGTTCTTTTCTTCATAGAAACCATGGATATCTATTAAGTATATCTTATTAATTGGTATTTATAGTAAATGTATATAGAATCATTTGGTCTTGGGAGGTAGACCATTGGTCAGTTCATGATCACCACTGCTCATGATGAAACTTATGTTACCAGGGGATGTTTGGATTTTAATTTTGATTTTGATTTTGAGCTTTTATTTTGGGATCGAACAAGTGTTGATATGCCGGTACACTATGATACCATATGGATTAGTAACCTATGTGGATCCCACATACATGGTTCTATGTTACTCTTAGTGATCGTTTTGTGGTTGATACAAGGTCCACCAACCTATGCAGTGAATTCATGCATGGTCACTATTACCTTTTTGGTTGGTTTATGTTGTATGTTATCAATCAATTGAGTTTTGACTATGTTTTGGTAAAGGGTTTTGGATTTTAAATTGATTTTCAAGTAAATTTATAAGATTTGAAAATTAGAAACATGTGTTTATAAATGGATTTAAGTGGTTAAAATCATTGTATAGTTTAAAAAGTAGACTTTTTGATGGATGAATGTTCTAAAAATTTTTTTATAGTCATTGTATTAGGAATTTTGTTTTTAAATAATGTGGATCCATTTTTGAAAATTTCTAAGGGATTTTCTTAAATCAATTTTCAAATAAATGGGGTTTTCTAAATTTAAAAATTGGATTTATCAATGAAAGGGGTGATTCAAAATATTTTCTATAATTAAATTATTTGGTTTTAAAAATGGTGCAATAGGTGAATTCCCAAAATTTAAGAAAATTGGTGTATTTCTTTTTTTCTAATTGGGATTTAAAAAATTTAAAATAGTTTGACTACTTTTAAATAAATGTTTAGAAAATTAATTGAAACAATGTTGGTTGGAATTTTCATATGGGGATGAAACATTTTTATGGTATATTTTGAAACACGAGTCTTAACTTTTTAAATTAAATGTTTTAAATATTAAAGATAAATGATGTAGTCTTATAAATATGTTTTCATTTTGGTAAATTGTATTGTTAGTTTTAGGATATGATTCATGTTGGGACCCTTTATTTAGATCCGAAAGTATGAATTGGTGGATTTATGTTTTGTGTTAATTTATTATTCTCAAGAAAGGTCTTAGTAAATATTGGATGGTCAGTCTCTAGGACACCTTCCCCTATTTCAAGATTATGAACAGTTTTGGAAATTATTGTTGGCTATCATTTTGAGGTTTGGGCTTGGAAAGTTTGAGGTAACTGAGATCTAAAGGAAATTATGAGTTTTTTTCATGGTTATTCCCCTTGATAACTCCATAGGGAGTTCCATTTGTTTAATTGTTCATCCATTTTGATGAGGTGGATGCCACGGTGTTGGTACCACTTATTTGAAGGTAAAGTCTTGGATGAGTGGTTGGGATGACTAGTAAGGGTGATTTAATTATTTTGATCAATTAGGATCATTGGGGGTCAGTGTTACAAGATTTGGTCTTAGGTTTTCCTCCCATGACCCGTGACTGGAGCCCATGTTGATCTTGTTGAGGCATTTTGGTTTGGGTAATTATTAGTTGTATATTATCTTATTAATTAAATTTGTTGGTACTTGTTGTTGTCATTTTGTGTGGTAGTCCATTCAGTTATTATTTTTAGTATGTTTTTAAGGTTTTTAGGTGGTTCCTTTTTTATTATGTCTTGAGTCTTTGAAATGGATTTGATGATGGTTGGGTGTTAGTGGTTTCTCCTAGGATCCTTCCCTATATTTTCCTATTTCTTATTACATTGGGTTTGTTTAGGTTCTCTATCTATTTCATTTCTCTATTTGAGTTTTCATTTTTGGGGAAATCAATTTATAACCCTGGTGAAATCCCTTTTCTTTACCTAAATTTAGGAATTATAGTTTTAAAATAAGTATATTTTTGGGAAATTATGAATATTGTTGTTGTGAAGTGGTGGTGTTTGTCATTTCGGGCATCATTTCCCATAGATTTTTACTCTCATTAGGACTCTTGAGTTGTTCCATATTGGGGAAACAATGTTCAAATAGATTCATAATTGGTGGGGAGACCACCATAGAAGGATATCATGGTGAACTTGGTCTTCAATATTCATTTATGGTGTAATTATTTTTTCCCTCCCCACACAACCCTGATCATAGTTGTTTAGTTGGTCAGGATTGTGGGTCATGTGATGGATTCTTATGGAGATCTTAAAGAGACCATGATGATTTTATTTGATGATTTCTATGTTAGGGGTTAGGGTGTTTCTTGTTTTTATTTGTGTTTGGAAATGAAAGTATCTCTATTTTTATTCCCCTGTTTCACAGTTTGAGTCCCTTGGTATTTATAACTATCTCCTTTGATGTTGGTTTGATTTTTTAGGATGATCTATTTGTATTATTTTGTATTTCATAGTTTTGAGTTAGAAAAATAATTTTATAATAGGTCCATTGGTCTTCAAGATTTGAGTCTTGTCTTGGGTAGTGGTTTTACCTTTCCTGGTGTCATGATCAAAAAAATATTATTGAAATTTATGGGGTCAGAAATTGTCAGGGTGAGGATAATTGTCACACCCTAACCCAACACTATTTTATTTTTATTTATTTTTTTCACCTATTTATTTTTTTACTTTTAGGTAATGTTTCTCCAGTTGGTATTTTTTGGGCATGCTGAGCATGTCGTACGATTAAGGTGCGTGGTTTGGAAAACCATGTAACAACCGTGTAACAGCTTCTATATTTTTACATATCCAAATTGAATGGTACATGCATGTTTTTCCAAACTATGTAGTTTGTATTTGTGTGGTTCTCCAGAACCCATGTAAAGTGTGCAAGTTTTTCCAAACCATGCGACCTAACCGTACACCGAGTTTAGTTTTAAAAATAAAAATAAATGGAAATTTACCTCTTGTCATTAAGTAATTTAACCACAAAACGGGTTTCATATCCTTACCTTCTCCCTCTCTTCATGAACCATCCGCCTCCCATATCTTCCATTCATGTTTCCCACATTCACACAACCTCCATTCTTGGTTGTTTATCCTAAATAATCTAGGTGTTATCATCTCATGTAATAATTTATCCTTCTTTGTCACCCCCTTATTCCTTATTATCATTTTATTCATTGCAATTTAAGGCTGGATGAACCCTAGGTTATTCTTATATTTTGATTTTTGGGGTTTTCTTTACAAGGTTTTATTTCCATTTTGTGTGGTTCCTTGGACTCGATTGAGATGGTATTGGGCCTCACACATCAATGTTAGTGATTTCTTATTCATTTTGAGGTAGGTTACCATATGCACAACCCTTTAATTTGAAAACTATAATATATTAATGGTTTTTAAAGGGTTTTTTCAATATTATATAAAGGTTATATGTTTTGGATAATGATTATGATTCTTAGAAATGGTTCCTTCCATGTTTTTAATTTTTTTCTATAAACATTTTTCATGGTTTTCTCTTTCTAAATAAAGTTTTTAACCTTATTTTAAATTTAAAGAATAAAAAATATTTAGTTGGTTTTCCAATTGATTTATATCATGTAAAATGGAAATTCCCAAAAGTTTTTTGTTCCTTAGATTGGTTCTCAGAAAGGAATAATGGCATGGTTTGGTTTTTTAGGAATCCTTGAGGGGATTCCGAGTCTATTATCTTGTTGAATTTGTCTTACATACATAATAAAATATAGATATATATATATATATATACAGTTACCATATTTATTTATCTTCACTAATGTATAGGAGAATATGTGAAATGGGATAATTATTTTTGACATATAAATCAAGGCGTATATATTTTTAAGGATAACATATTGTATTTGAATTAAAAATATTTTAGAAAAAGTGGTATTCAAAATAAAAGTGTTTCCTTTTAAAATTATGAGGCTCGGTTGGTACTTTTAGGTTCTCCCTTAGAAACTTAAACTCCTCTTAAGACAGACCCCTTGGTTGTAAAATGTGTGAAAGGTGTGAAGTGTATATTATATATGATGTAATTCAAAATAAAGGTTTTGTTCTTTGTTTATTTAAATTCAAAAGGGGTTTCGTTAAATGAAAGTTCATAGGTGTGAAATGAATGTTTTTATTTTTTGAATGCAATGTGATATGTATGTATATGATATTTTGATAAAACCCACCTCTATTTGTAAGTCATGGGAAGTCATGCATAGTTAGGAAGGAGATATAGTTACACGTGCTTAACTATTTTAGTATTACCCTCTTACTAGTGGCCCCGAGTTAGTTCCGTTAACTACTTATAGAGTATGCCCCTTAGTCGATCTAGTGAGGGTGGTGCCAAGTGTTAAGGAATGTTGATTTTTGGTATATGGAACTAAAGGATATTGATTATATGTGTGTTTATGGATTTTTCCCAGGTCATATATACTATCTCCAAAGATCCCATGAAACCTATTTTACATACTCATTACTTTCCTATGTTTTTTTTTGCATTTTATGAAATGGTTTCCCATAGTCTGTTTTCTTTTTGAAATTATTATTTTATCGAGTGATCTATCATGTAAATGGGTTATTGAAAAGTTTGTAACTATTTAAAAATGGATTCCAAAATAGAAATTGAAACTAGTTTTCAATAAGTGTCATCTTGTTAATTTTTTTTGAAAATAAAGGAAAACCTTAATTTTATATATTTATATTTTCAAAATAGCATGAATTTGTTTATTTTTAAACATAAGGCATAGGGAGTGGTTTCTCTCTTTTCATACCTACTAAGAATATTTATTCTAATTCCTATCTATTATCATTTTATATTCAATTATAGTTTATCTTTTATTCTCTCCCATGTGAAATTGTGGTTCTCTTGTTGGGAAGTGACTCGTATAATCAGTGCGAGACTAGTATGTTTGTAGTTTAGTTTTCTTTTAGTTTCTTTTATCACATTTTCCATATAATATTTTACTTATTTATATGGATGGAGGATAGATATAGTTACCGGTGGTAAAATTAAACCCATTAGAGGGATATATTTTACTTACATTAGAGGTTGTTAAAAGGGTAAGGGGGGTTTTTTGTGCTAATTACTATTCACTTCTTCCATACTTTTGATATTTGGTTGTTCCTTGTTTATTTTTATCTGGTGTGGATGTCTGGAGTATGGAAAGATCACGATAGATTTTTTTTTTAATTTTTTTATGTTTATTTAATTAATTTTTATGGTTGAAATAATTTATAATTAGTGATTCCTTGGTTCCCAGGAATTTGTGCCAGTCCATGGGGATTAGGAACGCCCTTTGAGCCTTGTCAGAGACTAGTTCAGGTGACTGATAGAGGGAATTATTAGGTTTTTTCATGATAAGTTTCACCAATTATCATATAAATTCCATGTAATATATTTTAGTTTACAAGTACTTAATGGAATCAAGGAGTTCTAGGAGGATTTTCAACTATGAATACACTTGAGTATAGTAGAGGGCTGGAGCTTGACATAATCGTCTTAACCATGTCAACTACTGATATCTAGTTTGATCCGGCCTAGGAAAAAATTGTTAACATAACTATTATTACTCCCCTATTATAGGTAATTACCAATAGCCATGAATATTTACTTTTAGATACACTAGTTTTCTAGACCCAAAGCTCGTTGGATGGTTGGACTCTTCCCTCATGGGTTGAGAAGTTTTCTTGGGTTGAGGAAGATTCTTATAAGGAGTTGTATTGGTTTCCATGTGGAATTTGGAATATGTAGGAATATTTTCCTTGAGTAATTCAGTGTTGATTCACCTTATCAATTCAGTCTCTCCTTTTTATAAAGAAATCCTTTCCTCGATGGAAATGGTTTTAACTTCATCATGTGATGGGTGGAATATGGATGTAGCTACACATTTTAATTTTTTATTTCGATAAATATTTTTCTGGTAAGTGGTGGATAATTATTTGAAGGGAATCCAAAATTTTGAATCTTTCTCTAATTCTAAGTAAGCACACTTTCTTTAAGTATTTTAGTGATGTTTTTTTAACATAGGCCTCTTTATCATGTTATTCAGTGTTATTATGGTGCTCTAGGTTTTTTTGGGTTCGATGATGATTCCATTCACTAATTTTTAGCATGATAAAAGGATCGTATATTCATTATAATGGTAGGGGATTTATTTCATTATAATTATATATCAATAAAAATCAGAAGATTCGTTTGTATTTTCTTTTTTAGTGGATTATTTTGGCTTATATAACTTTTGATTATTTATCTTCTCCTCTCAATGTTCTCTAAGAACTGATTTATAGTGGGTGACCCTGAGAGAGTCTCCAATAAATTTAACTAAATGTGTTCTTAATGATAAGTATGGGTCACACAATAGAAGAAATAGTAAATATATTTCCTTTTGAGAAATCCCAATTTATAAAATTACTCTTTCTATGGATAGGGGGATTATAGTACCCCCAATCCTATGGAATGGGGTTTAATTTTCTTTTACACTATCCCATCATGGAACCATTGGGGATTTTATTCTCTCAGGGTTGGTGGTGGTGGTAAAAATTTCCCAAGCCCTGTAGTTTGGGTCTTCTCCTATAATGATACTAAGGAGTAAATTATCTCAGCCTTATTGACTTTCTAAGATTTAACCTAGGCATGTGATGGATATACGAAATAGTCTGTGTGTGAACTTCTCACCACTAAATATTTTCTTGTAATTATTGTATTTTCCTTTCTTAGGATTATAGAGGACTTAGGTGAGATACACCCTGATATGGGGGGGGGTATTAATCACGGTATGTAATCTTTTCTAATTTTCATCACTTTTCATTAATTATCTCACATCCCTAGGTGATCTTGACCACTTAATTATAAGGTTCACTTCATTTTTATTGTTTATTAATATTGATACATTTATCACTTGACCAACCTTTTCATGTATTGATAATAGTTGATTCACACACATTATCAATTTTTTGTGTATGGTATAGAGAAAAAAACATGTGGTTCATGGAGTATTTTTACATGGTTCACCCAAATGGGTTACTCTAAGGAGAATGTAATTGATAGTGTTTCAAAGAACCAATTAATTATTAACCACACTGATAAATAATGGGTTTTAGGTTAATTCAATCCTACCTAGATCCAGTCCCCTTATAATGGTTAGATTTATCTCACTTCTATGCAAGGCTTAGTACCCACATTCTTCCCTCTAATGATGAGTGCTTCAAATGGAAAACTAGTTGGAATACAAGATAAAAAAATATCACATATTTTTATATATTTAATGAATATGAATGAGTTCCTTTGAAGTCCTCAGAATACTTATTAACTAGTGTTTCATGAATATCTCTATGAAAATAATCATTACCATATTTCCATGAGATGTCATGGAAAACACCATATTTATCTTAATCTTCATTACATGAAAATCCTTGGAATTACTTCACCTTCTAGTTTAAAAACTGTAATGTTATTACCTTTAATACTTAGTAAAAATATCCTTATTAACCTAATAGAAAAAGATAATGAAATGTTTTTTCATTTTACTTCATAAGAGTACATTGATCGGCCACCCAAAAGGTGTCATTAATTCCTCAGGGCATGAATCAAATTAGAGATTTATATGTGTCCCAAATATTACTAACTACCAGGGTGTAATATGGTAGAAGTATAGGGTCGATCCAACATGGAGGGTTCTATTATTGCGAGGAAAATAAATTTGATCTTGATTCCTTTATAGGAGTACTTACTAGCTTGACTAAATTTTGGGTGGTGTTTAACTAATTTTGGGTTTGAATTTAAGTGATTAATGAGGGGTCAGGATCAAGTCCGAGTATCTAGATAAAGGTGATATAATTTCTAATCATGGTAAGGTCCTAAGTGCTTAGTATTCTAAGTAATTGGTAGTCACTAGTCAACCTTGGTCAAGTATTTTAGTTCTACCTAGTATGTGACTATTCCATGGTTAGGAGGCTAACTACAGTCTTAGATTCATTACGTTTAGCTTATATTGCATAAATTTCCATAAGCTAATGGTCATAGTCATAGTTTAATTCAATTAGGATAGGTTCGTTTTCTTGACTGCCTGATGGTCACAGTACAGTCACACAAATGGGCTTTGACTTATGGTTTATATCCTAATTACTAATCCATTTAGGTTTTCCAAGTTTAGAACTAGAGGTCTAATTAATTAGGAAGATACATTGAACCTTGATCCTTACCCCTATGCATTTAGCTATTAATGGTGATAATTAAAGTAAGAAAAGGGGTAAAGGAAATCATAACTTTGATAATGGAATTTAAAAACATGAAATGATATGAAATAAACATACAAGAATAATTTAAATAAAACCTTACTTTCATGGAATAAAAATGAAGCAATGTGGGAATTGAAGGCGTTGAAGAAAAGGGAATCAATGCCTCTTTGATTGTAAAATGTAAATGAATTAAAAAGAACTAAGTTTTTAAAATAGAAAGAAATAAAAAATATTGAAAGGATTTTAAAAGAGAGAGATATCTAATCCAAGCATGTTCTAATGTGCTGTCGAGATACTCCTTATATAGGCAGAAATGGTCACGACATGTAATTAATCGTCACGTCGTGAACCCTTAATCCACATTATTTCAACCAGGATCTCCATTGTGGAATGTGGATATTCAATGGATTAATGAATTTTGACCATGTTCATGTTGTGTACAGATGGTTCACAAGGTGTACCCCATGGTCATCTAGATTTTTTCATTGAATCCTCACGGATTTCTCAGCGTCCAATTTGACTAGTTTCATAACGTGTAGTAGGGACTCGTAATATGAACTGAAAAATTCCTCAGTCTTTGTGGTTGTTAATGACATAGGCTTCATGTATTGATGCAGTATTTTATTATCAAGTACACGGTGTGAACATGGCCATCATGATGTGTACTTGTCCATTTTTCTATCTTTTCTTATTTTCTTCCTTGGAATCATTTGAAGCTCTGTTTCCTGCAAAATTGGACATCTACCATGTGCATTATCCAGTATATTTATGAAAAAATGGAAATGTGATAGAAAAATCTATATAACATTTAGTGTTATCAAATCCCCCCACACTTGAATCATTTCTTATCCTCAAGTAAAATATCAGAAAAAATATTTCAAAAAGGATAAAAAAAATTTCAAGTAAGAAATGCACATTATGTCCATAAAATTAAATTAAGTGTAAGCAAAAAAGTAGTTAAGTTCTAGTTTTAATCTTTCCTAGTAAATTAGTCATGCCTCATAGTTCAGATTTTAAAAAAAAATTATATTCTTTTAATCATAATCTTTAAATAGTTCCTTAAGCTATATGACCAGTTGTAATTTACCTCACCATGATTTTATCTCATCACTCAGGGTAAAATGTAAGTAAGGTATGCTCATACCCTGAGTCCATGTTCCTAATCATAGGCTTGCACTGGTTCTATCATCTCCACTATATAAATACAAGTATAAGAATAATCTTCATGACTTTTAGCAACAAGGTTTTGATGAATCTGAGGCTGTAGGTAGGTATGTAAAATGTGAAAATTAGGCTCAAAAGGAGGGTAATATCTAAAGTAAAATGCAGATTCGACAAGATAAGTGTGGAAAAATTACTCCATCTAGGGAGTTAGTTCTATACATTATCATATTAGGTTGGATCCATATGCATCACAAGTAAGTATATAAAGGAATGATTCGGTTCCTTTCCTTTTCCTTTTGCATTTTTATTTTCCGAAAGTTATGCCTAGGATATATCTCACATCCATCACCTAACCACATATGATCCTTCGAGGAATTCATTGGTCTGGAAAATGTTGATTGTTAACCCTCCTAATATACAAATCATACCATTTTTTTCTTTTCCATTAAATTTTACAAAAGGAAAAAAATATGAATTATATACAACAAATATGCATATGGATCACAACCTAGTAGTCAGGTGAGTTCACCGTACAACCTAGAAAGTGAAAGAATCCTAATCTCTTGGAATTACTCCTCCACACTTGTTCAAAAATAATCTTTAAGAATTGTACAAAGAGCAGGGTAGGAAGTGAAATAGGGTTGAAATATATTTTCTTATAACAAGTCATTCATGGAAACTATGGGCTAAACGAAGGATAGATATCTAGTGGGTCTCAGGTAAAATGGATATCAAAGGAAACCTCAATCATTTTAAAATTTCACTTTTCCAGTCATCATTTTGATAAGACCTCAGTGCAAGTTCTAGTAGGTTTCCATGTCCCCGATATCTCTCAAGAAAAATGATATTGAAGGCTTAGAATCCTCTTGGGAAATGAGAATAAAAATAAAAACTGGAAATTACAAAGGGAATAAATCCTAAGTAGTGAGTCAATTAATCATGATTTCAAAGATTTTGAATTTTAATTAAACTTTTAAACTCATCAATTATTCTAAAATTCTAATAAGGGGTGAAACATGGTTCTTAACATTTTTATTTTTAACTTTATCTTTAATTTACATGGGCATAATGGTTTTCCAATTTACACCATGCTTTTCAATTTGAAAAATGTAACCTAAAATAGTGATAACAAACAAAAATTCAGGTGTATCTTAGTGAAAATATGAGAAAGACCCCCCCTACACACACACACTTAAAATAAGACAGTGTCCCCACTATCTATGAAATAATTGGTGGGAGTGGTGTGTTAGTGATTTTTTATAATTGAATTGGCATGGAAATGATGAAAAAATTTAAAAATAGAAAATTGAGAGCTCCCTGAGATGAATTGGTATTCCATGGGGGTGTCTGAACTGTCTTAAAATTTAAGTTTCATGCACCTTCAAAATATGTTAGTAGAAAAAAAACCTTCACTAAAGAAAAAACATTAATCCATATGTTTAAAAATTTGAATAGCTAAAAAATTGGTAGGTGTAAAAAGAATAAATAACAGTAATAATTTTATTTATTGAATGAAAGTTTGTACAAAGTACTGCAATGAAACATTGAAAAATTCAAGACTCAAACAAAACTCAAAAACAACTATGGGTTGCCTCCCATAAAGCACTAACTTTAATGTCGCCAGCCAGACTTCCTTAGAGTTTAGTTGAATGTGAGGTTGAGGGCATAGCCCTCATGGAATGGTTATTGAAAAATCTTCAATTGTTTACTATTCACTTTGAATGTTGTCTCTCCATCTCATTGAATTTCAATCGCTCCATATGGAAAAACTTGGATAACACCATAAGGACTAGACCATCTTGATTTCAGCTTTCCTAGGAAAAGTTTCAATATTGAGTTGAATAGTCGAACCTTATTCCATGGGATGAAGGTGCGTCTTTCAATCCTTCAGTCATTCCATTATTTTGTTTTTTACTTGTAAATTTGTGCGTTCTCATATGCATCTCTTTTTAATTCTTCTAATGTGGTTAATTATAATAACTACTTCTCTCCAGCCTTGTATAAATCCAAATTTAGTTTTTTATGGCCCAAAATGATCATTGATCTAGCTCTATTAGAAGATAACATGGTTTTCCATAAACCAGTCAAAACAGGGTGGTGTCAATGGGTGTTTTATAATATGTTCTATACGCCCATAATGCATCATCCAGTTTTTGAGTCCAATCATTTCTTCTTGTATTGATTGTTTTTTCTAGGATTTGGTTTACCACCCTATTTGACAGTTTGACTTTCCCACTCATTTGTGGGTGATGAGGGCTTCCATTTTTGTAGCGGATCCCATATCATTGAATCATTTTTCTCATAGATTTATTGGATAAATGTGTTCCGTGATTGCTAATGAGTAGTCGTGGAAATCCAAAATGTTCAAACATGTTTTCCCAAAGGAATTGTATTACCACATTGGAAGTGACATGATTCGTTGATTTGGGTTTAACCCATTTAGAAACATAGTTCACTATAGCTAGAATGTATTTCTTTCCATGTAACATGGGTAATAGTCCCATAAAGTCGATGCCCAGGACATCGAAAACTTCAACTTCCAACATGGGGTTTTGTAGAATTTCTTTTATTTTGTTGATATTCTCTATCCTTTGGCATCTGTCACAGTGGAGGTAGAATCTCCTGGTGTCTTGATGTAATGAGGTCCATAAAACTCCACTTTTTAGGATATTATCCACTATTCACTCAGTCTCATGATGCCTTCCAATTGGCGAAGTGTGGCACATTCCGATTACATTCTGTGACTTTTCTTAGAGAATGCAATGTCTTAAAAGTCCATCTGCACATCACTTGAAAAGTAGAGGTTCATCCCAAAAGTAGTGCTTGGAATTCGAAAGAAACTTTTTCTATTGTTGATAAGATAAATCTGGAGGGAGGAATCCTATTGCAAGAAAATTTTATATTTCAGAGAACCAAGTCTAGGTCTTGATATTAAATAGGATCTCATTAGGAAAATATGCCTCAATATCAGCCTTGTTTTCTTTGATGATGGTAAGAGGTAGTCTAGAGAGGTGATCTGCAATGAAATTTTCTATTTCCATTCATATCTTTGATTATTACATTGAATTATTGCAGCAAGATAATCTAGCGTATCAACCTTGGTTTTTCATCTTTCTTGGTCATCAAGTACCAAAGGGCAGCATGATTCGTATGAACAATAACATTTGATAGAACAAGGTAAGAATGGAATTTTTCAAAGGCATACATGATGGTTGGGAGATCCTTATATGTGGTTGTGTAATTAAACTGAGCTTCTTTTAATGTGTGAATTACATAATAAATTGGGCAGAAGATTTTATTTTTACGTTTTCCTAGAACAGATCCTACAGCAAGGTCGCTGACATCGCACAAAAGTTCAAAATATTTTTCCCTTTTTGGTGTAATGATGAATGGAGATGTCATCAGGATGTTTTTCAAAGTATTGAATGCTTGTCGTCATTCATGATTAAATTTTAAGGGAATATTTTTTTGACAATAAGTGTGTCAAAGGACGTGTGAGTTTAGAAAAATATTTTACGAAGCGTCTGTATAATCTAGCATGACCAAGGAAACTTATGATATCCTTAATAGTGGATGGATCTGGTAGATCTTTGATAACTTTGATCTTTGTTGGATCTACTTTCATGCCTTATTTGGAGATTATTTAGCCAAATACGATTCATCCTTTCACCATGAAGTGATATTTTTTCTAATTCATCACCAAGAGTTTTTCTTTACTGCGTTGAATAACTGGTTCTAGATTGCTAAGACACACATCAAATGATCTTCTATAAACTGAGAAATAATCCATGAAAATTTTGAGAAATTATTTATCCATATCATGAAAGATGTTTTTCATATATCTTTGGAATTTTTTGGATCATTGCACATACCGAAGGACATTCTTCTGTACTCAAAAGTACCAAAAGGAAAGATGAAGGTGATTTTTGGCTAGTCGACAGGGTCGACTAAAATTTGATTATATCCTAAAGATCCAACCAGAAAATAATGAAAACCATGCCCCACTAGTATTTCTAACATTTGGTCCATCAAAGGTAAGGTAAAATGGTCTTTTCTTATGGTTGAGTTTAAACATCTATAATCCATGAAAACTCTCCATCTAGTGATGGTGCATGTGGAAATAAGTTCATTGTTATATGTTCTTGTTACTGTGAGTCCTCCTTTTTTGGGAATGACTTGGAGGGGGCTCAACCATTCACTATTTGAGGTAGGAAATATTATTCCTGAATCCAGGAATTTCAGAACCTCTTTCTTGAAAAAGTTTTTCATGGGTTGTGTGAGTCGCCTCTGTGGTTGCTGTTTTGGTTTTTCATCTTTTTTGAGTAAGATTATGTGAGTGAATTCAATGGGATTGATCCCTTTAATGTTTTCCACTCCCCAGGTGATAGAATTCTTATGTAATTTGAGGACATCAACCAATTTTTCTTCTTGATCATGGGATAGTTTTGAGTTTACTATAATGGGCAAGGAGGAATATTCCCTTAGAAATGAGTACTTTAAAGTACTAGGCAGTGGTTTCATGTATAATTGAGGAGGCTGGATGATGGATGGGGTAAATGATAGAATAACATCTATGATGAGTATATCAATAATTTTGACTTCCTCTAAGTCATATTCTCCTTCTTCTTCTGCAAGAGAGTCGTCACTTTCTTTCTCGATGGCTATATATTCTTCTTTATTCCAAGTGAGATAAATGGTGTGCCATTTCATAGTGTCGTCTAAGTGTTTCATAACACTAATTAGGTTGAAAAAAACTTTTTATTCTTCTACTCTGAGTATGAGATGTCCTTGGTTCACATCAATCAGTTCTTTTCCTATTTCTAGGAATGTTCTTCCATGTATAATGGGCACATCACCTTCTTCTTCCATGTCCAATACCAAGAAATCAGATGGGAAAATGAACTTTCTGAATTTTACTAGCACATCTTCCTGAATGCCTCAGGGGTTCTTGACTAAGAAGTTAGCTAATTGAAAATATACCCTTGTTTCTTTAATTTCTTTGAGTCCAAGATTATGAAATATACTCATTGGAATGATTTCAATGCTTTCTCTAAGATCACAGAGTGCTCTACCAAATTTGAAAGTGCCTATCTGACAAGGGATTGAGAAGCTGCAAGGGTCTCTAATCTTTGGTGTAATTTTCTATTGTACAATAGAATAGCATTCTTATTTTTAAGATATGACTCCTAGGTATTCTTTTTTTCTTTTGTTTGATAAATGGTCTTTTAGGAACTTGGCATAAATGGGTATATGGGAAATACCTTCAGCAAAAGGGATGTTGATATGTAATTGCTTGAACATATCCTGGAACTTCTTGTATTATGACTCATTATTAATTTTCATCACTCTCTCTGGATAGGGAAGAGGTGGCTGGTATGGAGGTGAGAAAACATACATAGTCTCCTTCTACTACTCAGTTATATGTTTCTTCTCAACCAGTACTTCTTCATGAAGTAAGGCAGGATTGACTTCATCAGATTTTTCATCAAGAATTGATTGTTTTCTCAGATATTCTTCTTACAACGTTTCTTCTTTGGGTTGTTGGAAGTCTATAATATTTCCACTCTTTAGAACTACTACCTTGGAATCCTCTCATGGGTATGTCTCAGTGTTATCAGGTAGAGTACCTAGTAATCTCTTAGATAAGGTATTTGAGATTTGAACCATTTTCACTTTAAGGTTCATTAGAGCTACTCTCTGTTTTTTTATATTTTCTCATGGGTCGTCATTCTTTGATCAGACTTTTTCACAAATGATTCCAGGAGTCTTTCTACATTTCTTTTCATAGTTGCTTGTGGAGGTCTTGGATGAGGTGGATGAAATTGTTATGCTCTTTGAGGGAATGGTTGTTTTTGATCTTGTGGTCTTGGTACATGGTTCATTGGAGGGTATCCTAGTGGTCCATGAGCTCTGAATTGGTTATACCCTTCTCTTAGTTGAAAATAACCCAAATTTATTTGAGGTTGCAACTGAGAAGGCCTCTACTGATAATATTATTACTGATTAAATGGAAGGTTTTTCTGATTGAAATTGACGTAATTAAATTTTTTTGTGGTTCTTCATATCCATCTTTGCAGTCTTGATATATATACGGGCCACTTCACATTCTCATGATTGTAATTACATGACGGGTGGAAGAGGGGGTTGAGTAGTTTGTATCTGAAATGATTCTAACTTTTTAGTGAGTTCTTCCACTTACACTTCTAGCCTTGTGGTCTCATCAATTTGGTGTATTCAATTACATGGTGTTCCATGATCACTCTTCCAAAAACTGGAATTGTGAGATACTTTATCAATAATGGCTCTTCTGTCTTCGGGAGTCTTGAACATGAGGCCTCCTTCAGCGGCTGCATCGACAACATTTTGTGCCACTGGCTAGAGTCCTTGATAGAAATTTTGGAGTTTTATCCACATATCCAGTCCATGATTTGGAAACTTTCTCATTAATTTTGTAAAGTGATCACATGCTTCCCAATAAGAATCTTCATCAATTTTTTTGAAATTTTGACTTTCCATTCGGATCTTCTGGGTCTGGATGGGTGGTAAGTACTTGTCTAGAAACTTATTGGCCAGTTTATCCCAAGTCATAATTGACTCGAGAGATTGAATCTTTATCCAGTCCTTGGCTCCGTCTCGTAAGGATAATGGGAATATGCAGAGTCTTATTGCATCAAACGAAAATCCTTGGTTGTGAAAGGTTTTGAAAACATCTAGGAAGTTGGAAATATGTTCATGTGGATCTTCGCTCTGAATACCGCTAAATTTACCCATGTTCTGGATCATATTAATGCTTCCATGTTTTAGGTCAAATGTGTGGTCTTGGATAGGGGAAAAACAATAATAGGAGTCTCACCATGGATTGATGGCATGCCATAGTCTGTGATCTTTTTCTCCTGGTTCATTATTGGTTACTCTCTTGGAATTATTTAATGGTTGGGGCTTCTCAGGTTAGGTCCTGCAGGGTGGTTGACTTACTCCGCCATTTCTGATCAGGGAAGATAATAGAGATTCCTTTTGATCTCAGGATCTAAGGCCAAAATAGATTGTTCTTCAAGAGTCCTTGAATGATTCAATGGGCCATGGTACATGTATAGGGTGAATGAAAAAAAAACAAAAAAGATGCAAGGGCGTCTAGAAACAAAGGAAATGGGGTGAGGGAATGGTAATCCTAGATCTAGACCAGATTCCTAATCACAAAGAAACAGTGTTTCCTCCCTGGAAAATAGATCCAAAATTTTATTGGCCACCCAAAAGGCATTGTTAATTCCCCATGGTGAGAGTCAAATTAGAAATTTAAATGTGTCCCAAACTTTACTAACTAGAAAGGCATAGTATTGTAGAAGTCTGGGGTCAAACTCATGAGGAGGGTGATGTTCTTATTGGGAAAATAAATTTTCTCTTTAATCCTTTGTAGGAGTACTTAATATCTTGACTAAAGTTTGGGTGGTGTTTAACTAATTTTGGGTTTGACTTAAAGTGATTAAAGAGGGTTTGAGATCAAGTCCATGTATCTAGATAAAGTTGATCCTAGTTCTAATCCTGGAAAGGTCCTAAGTGCTTAGTCTATGAAGCAAGTGGTAGTCACTAGTCAACCTTGGTCCAGTCTTCTAGTTCTACCTAGGATGTAACTATTCCATGGTCAGGAGGATAACTAAAGTCCTATATGCATTATGTTTATCTTATATTACAGGAAGTTCCCTAAGCTAATGGTCATAATCATAGTTTACTTCAATTAGTATAGGGTTGTTTTCTTGACTTTGTGATGGTCACAGTACAGTCACACAAATGGGGTTTTACTATTGGTTTATATCTTAATTACTAATCCATTTAGGTTTTCCAAGTTTAGAACTAGAGATCTAATTAAACATATATATACATTGAAACTTGATCCCTACCCTGATGCGTTTAACTACTCATGGTGGTAATTAAAGTAATAAAATGGGTAAAAGAAATCATAACTATACTAATGGAATTTAAAAACATGCAACGATATGAAATAAACAAGCAATAATACTTTAAATAAAACTTTACTTGAAAGTAATGAAAATAAAGTAATGTGGGAATTGAAGGCGTTGAAGAAAAGGGAATCAACAGCTCTTCAATTGAAAAATGTATATGAATTACAAAGAACTGAGGTGTTTAAAGAGGGAAGAAATAAGAAATATTGAAAGGAGTCTAAAATGGAGAGAGATCTAATCCAAGAATGTTCAAATGTACCCCCAACTTCTTTTTATATAGGCAGAAATGGTCATGGTGTGTACTTAATCGTCACATCATGAACCCTTAATCCGCATTATTTCGACCATTATCTCTAGTGTGGAATGAAAATCTTCTGTGGGTTAATGAAGTTTGACCATGGTCACATCATATACAGGTGGTTCACGACGTGTACCTCATGGATAGATGGCTTTTTTTATTGAATCCACACAGCTTTCTCGGTGTCCAGTTTGACAGGTGTCACAACGTGTTGGAGGGACTCATGACGTGAACTAAAAAATTCTTCAGTCTTCATGGTTGGTCACAACTTAGGATTAGTGGCTTGATATGGTCTGTTATTATCAATTACATGATGTGAACTTGGCCATCACGATGTGCACTTGGCCATTTTTGTAACTTTTCTTCCTTTCTTCCTTAGAATCTTAGGAAGATCTATTTCCTGAAAGATTAGACATCTACCAAATGCATTATCCAGTATATAAATTAAAAACAATGGAAAAGTGACAAAAAATATATATATAACATTTAGTCTTATAATACATCACTTGTTCTTTTTCTCAAATAGGGAAGTGTATGCTCTTTATACGTCTTATCAATAAATCCTCTCCTTCAACTTGCTAGTTTTTCAAAAATAGATACAGTTTAAAATATTCGTATTTATAATTATATTATTTTATATAGAAATATAAAAACTCATATGTGAGTCTCTTTCCATGAATATGGAATGCCAATAAATCTCACTCCCTAATTCTTCAATAATTTTTGGGATCCCACAAAAATCCACATCACTTAAAAAATAGTTTGACTATATCATATATTGTGATAAATTCCATTTATGCACTACTTAATAGTGAATCCTTGTAGTGTTATTTTTATAATATTATAAAAAAATTCTTTTAAATATATTCTTGAATCACAATAATTAAAATTATCATGATATTTGAATCTATAAAGCACTTTTCAAGCACTTTTCAAGCATTTTCTAGATTATTTTTCCATATTTCACATAATAAAATATTTCTATTTTTGAATTATAACTAAATCACATATAATTTTTTAGATGATTTGGGTCCTCAAAATTTGACCAAATCATGTATTCAAAATAAATTCCAAACACACAAAAGAATCATCCATGTTTCCACCTACTTTCTCCACATCATGGTGTGCATGGTCAAATTTAGTACCTTAAAATCAATCTCAATCATGATTTAAACATAGATATAATATGTCTTTATTATCCCTTAATTATTAACTTGATTATATACTTGAAATTATTATGATTTATTAATCATATTTTTTAATTAATAAATTCACCATAACTGATGGCCAAATTCCTCTAGAACATTAGAAAAAGGAGTTACTTGTAAAAAATTCCTAGTTACCTTTCTATGGTATCTAGATTAAACCCCTTCTAAGTACCATTCCAAAATGGGATGGTATATTTCTACGGTTACCTTTAGTGAGAACCATTTTTCAAGCACATTACCTTTCCAGATACCCTTTTGATAATCCATCCATGAGCACCTTACCCTTTTGAATAATGTATACCCTTCCAAGTACTCTTTTGAATAAGGTATAAATTTTTGAATAAATTATACCCATATGAACAATTTATACCCTTCTAAAAATACCTCTACTTTCTATTAAAGAAATTTTATAAAATTTCCCAATGCTTTATAAAAACATATTTTTTACCGTAAGTCTATAATGCTCCAAAAAGCCTTCAATATTCATAAAAGATCTCATGAAACACTCCAAGGTAGACAATTGAATAGCCAAAAATATAATCATGACACTATCATTCCATGATCCATGTATAAATTCTTTCCTTTTTCAAAAAATCAACCAACTATAAAAATTGAATCTATTTGTTAATAATTCCAACACAAAATATATTGTAAATGTAACTAATCCAAGCATCATCACATTCTTTAATAGCTACCTTATCAAGTATGGAATCTAATTCCAACTCCTTCCAACACACTATATATTTTCAAAAAAAAATACAACATGAACCCATAGTGTTCCAAAAATATTCCATTTAGATTTCATTAACAATGTGATCTTTAAAATACAACTTTATATCAAACACATTTTAACACTGAAATTCTATATCCCCATTTCTTAATTATATATAAAGGGAAGGGTTATTTCATATTTAAATCCACCCACCCCCTCCTCTATTTTATAGGTCTATGGAAAAAATAAAACACTTTAACCCCCCTTTGACATTATAAAATAAGAGATTATCCACATCAGTTTCTACTCTATCTTTTTCATTATAATTTTATAGGGTTTATTTACTAGATTCTTTCTACCACATATTTTTTGAAGATAATGGGGGAAAATCATCAGTTTTCTGTCTTACCCTTTGGAAAAACCACATCATACATTGGCTCCAATTAAATGTTTATTAGATAATAGCATGATAAAATTTTATGGTTAGACATTCCAAATCTAGAACAACTCCACCTTACTATATTTGAAATACTTGATATTCATAACCATCTATTTATAGAATGATCTGATACACTTTATCATCTCTATATACTCTAAAATAAATAATTCTAGTGATTATAGCCACCACATAGAATTTTAGTCATAAAAAATGATATAATCCTTCTAATCATGAGCTCAGTGTAGGAAACAAGAGTTCTTATCAATAGTATCAAAATTGTCTATGTTACCCACTAGTTTTCCACTAAAGAACTTGTAGCTAAAAAACTATACATTGTCTTCAATAAAGCTCAACCTATGATGTAACATCCCAGGTAAATAATGAATAAAACATTTTCATATTAATTAATATTTACGAATTAAATATTAATTTTACTTTAAAAGAGTTGCTATGTTCGATAGCATACCAGATACGCAACAAAGAGTTTCATTGAAATCTTTCGTTGCACACTAGTAATAAAATAATATTATTTTAAATGGTAGTTAACACATAGCCGTTGTGTTGGCGAGAATGGATAGAAATAACTAAAATATGATTATATATGTTTTTTAAATGTTTTTACTTTTATCTAATAAAAGATAAAGGCTTAAAATACGGAAAGAATTAAATTTTAGGCATATATGCCCTAGTTTTCACTAAAGGTTCACTTATTGCCTTTTGATGGAGAACCTTCATTAAATATAGTTTTGTTCACTCTTATAAATTATATTGTACCAAATAAACTATCCTTTAGAATCGGGACATCAAAAATTACTTTGTGTAAATTTTTGGTATTTTTCCGATAAAGTTCATTTTTTAATGAATAGTGTAAAATGTTGTATTTTAATTCAAAACCTCTTTTTAATATAATTTATTTATATTAATATATTATCTTTTGAATTGGTTTTAAAGTGAAATTAGAATATATTTTTACCATTAAATCCAATAGTGGTTGTTGGAATTAATTTCACTTTGAAATCAGACTTAAACTAGTGTCAATCTTTTGATACTTATTGTTTCATAAAAACACGCTATTTGCTCTGACAGTGGGAATTAATTATTAAATTAATTAAGGCAAATTATATGTTTTGAATTTTGTAAAATGGACTTCATTTTTGAATTCAGAATATCAAATATAGCTTAGGGTAAAGTTTTGGTATTTTTTTGAAAAACTTCAATTTTTAATGAATAATGAAACCACTAAGTGGTACTTAAAAAAACTGATTTTTCGTTTAAATGAAATTTTACCACCTTTGTGTTTTGAATTTCAAAAATCTGACATATATGGTTTTCATTAAGAAGTAAAATATGGTTCAATGGGATTAAAATAATTTTTTAGTGAATAGTAACTTATTAAGTTTTTAATCGCGATTAGAGGTAATTAGTGTAATTTAAGGTAAAAATAATGTTGTAATAATATGAAATGAACTTGACACATGTCCTAACCTCATTGGATGTGTCATGGCCGACCAAGAAAATCCATGGGTAAACTTGGGGACCCCATGTAGCCACTTTGGTTGGGAAATGACATAAATAACTTTTTATTTAATGTAAAAGTAAAAATGACACAAACATGAGTTGTTTTACTAAAACAATTTCTAAATGGGGTTATACAAGTAAGATTTTTTACTATAAATAGTCATTGGAAAGATAAAAATATTTCCTACATCATATTATTTTTTTTTATAATTTTTAGACATTAAATAAATTAAATTATTTATGACATCATGATGATGCAGCGATGACCTCATTATTTAACGATTTAAATAAAATGGAAAGATAATGTAAAATCTAAGACCTACACATGTCCAAAACCTATTGGATGGGTGGATTTCGAACCCTTATCACCTTATCCTTGAAACAAATCAATGTGGGACCATTAAAATCCGAAACTCATTCTATAATAAAGTAACATTTCCTTACTTTCCAAGAGTGCCCCTCCCCTCCTCTTATAAAAGGAACCCACCTCTACCTCCTTACCCACACTTATAAAGCCTTTGGCTTGGCCAACTGATAGAGCGCTATCGTGGGAACACTCAAATGATTAGTGTGATTTTGGGGTACTTAGGTGCAGCAGAGTGGCTGGCCAAGGTCGTCTCTTAAAGGAAGAAGTGAATTAAAACAACTTTTCAGAGGTATTCTAGAAACAAAATAAAAGGGATTAAAAACACTACTTGAAAGTATGGGGGTGGTTGTTTATAGTTTATAAATCTAGAATAAGTTTGTTGGAAGAATATTGCATTTTTTTGTTTTTAATTTTGAAATGAATTTCGATTAAAATGACACGACAAGAAGATGTTTTTTTAGAAATATATTTTAAAAGTCGTAATCGATATGACTCTACCTCTTCATTCACTTATTAATCATTATAATTTAAATCAATATTCACTTAATTATGATCCTCTAATTTGTTATCCCTCGAACCCTATGAGAGTTAACTTAACCACAAAGATGAAATTACTTAAACTCTAGGCTAGCTTCGGAACACGCAATCGCAGCACCCTGCTTTGATTGTTGTTCTAAGGTTAGATTATGGTTAGTGGTTAATTAGAGCACATATACATTCTAGAAATGAGGATTAATTGTGTTTAGGGATTATATTTTAACTCTACAAATTTATCCTGTATGGTCTTGTATCACCGATTAAGATCGCGCTCTCACAATTTACACAATTCCCGACCTCGCGTGTTTTGTGTTAATTGTTCAATTTCTTGCTTAGTTTCTTACAATTTAAAAACACAATTCATGGATCATATTATGTGAATTACAGTAGCTCAATGATTCAAAATAATTAAATGAAGAAGGATAGAGGTCGATCGATTACTAAAAAGAACTACTCTTCCATGGGCGGTGTAGTCATCGTGGAGACGTTTTGCATAAGAAAAGGATTTAAAGGGTAGAACCCAATATTGTCTCCACTCTTAATTCCAACCCAATTAATAATATTAATAGAAGAAGAAAAGTAAAGAACACAGAAGATTATTTGAAGAAAAATTTAAGAAACAAACATGAAATAAAAGAAATACAAAGAAGAGGTGGGAGAGGAGAGACTTTTTGGAAGAGAGGTTTGCACAAAGGCTTACTTCTTCCAAGAGTTTTGAGGGGCTCCCAAGAGACACCCTTTCGTACACACCTTCCCAAAGCCACTACCAGACCTCTAAAAGAGTTAAAATCCCCTTTAAATAGAGTTTGTGAGTTCTAGAAATACATAACTTTTTAAGTGTGAAATGAAAAACTTGGCCAAATATTTTATTCCATGTTGAACCGCCTAGTTGACCTCAAAAACGCGTGAATTTACCGGCCTTCAAGAAGGATGATTTGTTCCAAATCATGTAATCTAGATTTCAACAAAATTTTGGCTCACTAAAAGCCCGGATGTAGAAGCTATGACCCAAATACAGAACCCATGTTCATTCTACCGAGTCCAGCCCACCATTGTCTTAATGTCCCATTTACTCCATCCAAATGCACTTATCAGCTCTAGTGTCCTGAATAAAAGTTGTAGAAATTTAAGTTATGAACACTGTTACAAAATTTAAAATTCAAATGATAAATATAAAAATATTTATCTTTGAAATACTACAGTGCACTATAAAGGGTAAAACTGGAATTTTCTCCAAATTTTCAAATGAATGATCAAATCCCAAATATTTTAGAAATAAACATATTTAAAACAATGTGAGGAAATTATATCATTTATTATCAATAAAATATTCAACAAAATAGTGTTTTATCAACTCCACCACACTTACCCTTTTTCACTCCTGAGAAAAATCTCATATTAAGTAAACATCAATATCAAATCAAAAACAATTTTAAAACACATATCCTTGAGATCAATCAATTTCACACCAAGAATCAAAAGATATCATGCCTCATAAAAAGCCTTATTTCAAGTTCTCCATTTATATCATTCAATATATTTTCACTTCATTTATCCTCCCATGCACAAAACACTTACCTCGCTTGAATTTTCTCTCATCACTCAAATATCAATTTTTTTTTGCAATGTCTTTCTCATCCAAACTCATAAAAGGGTCACCATAGGCTTAATAGATTCCTACATCGCTATCCGATGTGATTCAAGGACATATGTTTATCATGAGGACTTGTCAGGGTTGTTCTGTGGCTTTCGGTTGGTAGGATTTAGATGTGAAAAATTCTGAGGCTGAATGAGGAGGGCTTGACTCTTTTTGAAGAAAAATTGCATTAATCTAATTTTCACTTAAATATGGTCTTATCCTAAATCCCCATAGTATCAATTCAGCTCCATCATCATGAAAATTCATGAAAATTTTACACCATTCATCATTTCAGCATCAAAAATTTCAGTCTTCTCAAACATGATTTTCTTGAAAGTTCCAGATGGGCACAGCTTTCCACCTCAATTAGAAGCTCCAGAAAAGGCACAACTTCACTTGTCATGAAAGCTCCAGAAAAGGCA
Organism: Viscum album; assembly: GCA_963277665.1. Classification (NCBI taxonomy): domain Eukaryota; kingdom Viridiplantae; phylum Streptophyta; class Magnoliopsida; order Santalales; family Viscaceae; genus Viscum; species Viscum album. The sequence continues at coordinate 916,881,026 of OY728156.1, forward strand.
CAGCTTTCAATATAATGGCTTTCTTTAGTAGAAAACACATCTCTTCAGAATTTAATTTTCCACCCAAAGTATCACAGAATGTGGTGGCACAACACAAGACAGCTTCCCCCACACTTAAGCTCAACTATATTATGCAATTTCACTTCAAGAGTTGGATGGATTGGGAAAATTGGCTTGTAATGTGGCTAAACTAATAGGTTGTGCATGGATTTTAAGGGATAAAAGGATTAAATATTCAAGGTATGCCATTATAAAAAAAGGATTATTTGAAATAGGGGCTTTAATAACAAACAAATTCCTCAATCATTTAAACATAAGTACCTCAAACCCTCAAGTTTTGACAAGAATAGATCAAATTCTGGTTAAATCAAGCATGGTTTGGTTCTCTCAAGAAGTGAGGTGAATGTAAAGAATATGAAAATAAAGGTTTAGAAGCCTCACAGGAAATTGATTTCAAATATAAATACAGTGAGATGTGGCATGTGATTCAAAATTCAGTGTACTTTTCATGAAATTACTAAATATTTGAACTTGAAACAAAGTCATTTCAGCATTAATTTAAGCTTAGTTTCAAGGGGTAAATTGTTTCACTTATTGATATGGATTTAAAAATGGTGATGAGAATCATTTCAGCTCAAAAGTTTCAAAAACACACAAAAAATTATAGAATAAACACACAAAATTTGAAAAACACACAATTTTTTTTTGTTTTTTTTAACAGGAAAACAATTGAAATTACTAAACTAAAAGGTTCCCTCCCCCACACTTAAAATATTTCATTGTCCTCAATGTGAACCCATGAGATGATATATGCATATGAAATGTAGAATTTTTAAATAGGACAAATAATATAAAAGTGAAAGGGTTAGGAACAGCCTGATGTGCTCAAGTGATGACGGGGTCATGCAGTGTGATAAAATCCACTACATTAGTAGGAAGTCCCTCAATGTATCTCTTCAAACATTGGCCATTGACTGTAAAGCTCCTTCCAGTTTCCTCTTGTGTGATCTCCACTGCACCATAAGGAAAAACATTAGTCACAATATAAGGACCTAACCATCTGGAACACAACTTACCAGGCATCGGCTTGAGTCGTGAACTATAGATAAGGACTTTCTCTCCAACATGAAACTCCCTTTGTTAGATCATTTTGTCATGAGATGATTCTGATCTTTCCTTATAGAGCCTTGAGTTCTCATATGATGACAGTTGAATCTCCTCAAGCTCTTGAATTTGCGACTTCCTTTGAATTCTAGCTTGGGCCAAATCCATGTTGCATTTCTTTATAGCCCAATATGCCCGATGCTCGACTTCCACTGGGAGATGACATGATTTCCCAAAAACAATCCTAAATGGGGACATACCAATGGGTGTCTTGTATGCTGTCCTATAAGCCAACAATGCATCATCCAAGCGCTTGCTCCAATCCTTCCTATTTGGCTGCATAGTTTTCTCCAAAATTTGTTTCAACTCACGATTTGAAACCTCAGCCTGGCCATTTGTTTGGGGGTGGTATGATGTTGATGTTTTGTGTGTCACCCCATACTTCCGAAGGAGGGAAGCAAAATTCATATTGCAAAAGTGTGTCCCTTGGTCACTGATGATGGCCTTTGGTACTCTAAACCTGCAAAAAATCTATGCTTTGACAAAGTCCACAACAACATGAGAATCATCATTCCTGGTGGCCTTGGCCTCCACCCATTTACTCACATAATCAAAAGCAACCAAAATATACAAAAATCCAAATTAACTAGTAAAAGGACCCATAAAATCAATTCCCCATACATCAAAAATCTCACAGAATAAAATGGGTTGTTGGGGAATCTCATGTCTCCTTGAAATGTTTCCAGTGTGTTGGCAATGAGAGCATGACTTACAAAACACATGGGAATCATGGAATAATCTAGTCCAATATAATCCAGAGTCTAAAACTTACCTAGCTGTCCGTTGGGGTCCAAAGTGTCCACCACATGCAAGTGTATGACAGAATTGAAAAACAGACTCAAACTCATGATCAGGAATACACCTCCTAATAACTTGGTCACTACACATGCGCCAGAGGTAAGGATCATCCCACACATAAAACCTAGACTCACTTTTTAATTTTTGGACTTGATGCTTCTTTAAATTTGCTGGGATTTCAGAGGAAACAATGTAATTAACTAAATCAGCATACCAAGGATGCGTACCTGAGATGGTATAGAGATGCTCATCAGGGAAAGTGTCCCGAAGTGGTACCTGGTCCAAGGTGTCATCCTCTAGTGTGTGAGTAAGCCTACTCATGTGGTCTGCCAACAAATTCTCTGATATCTTCTTGTCCTTTATCTCAATATCAAATTCCTGAAGAAGGAGCATCCAACGGATAAGTCGTGGCTTTGCATCTGGCTTCTTTAGGAGGTACCTCAAAGCTGCATGGTCAGAAAAAACAACTACTTTAGATCCCAATAAATATGAACAGAATTTATCTAAATAAAATATGACAGCAAAAAACTCCTTTTCTGTGGTTGTGTAATTTGATTGGGCTGAATCCAGTGTCCTTGATGCATAGGCGATCACATGTGAACGTCCCTCCACCCTCTAAGATAAGACAGCTCCAACCGCGAAGTTGGAGGCGTCACACATAAGCTCAAAATGAATCTCCCACTGTGGGGGCTGTATGATAGGTGGAGTGGTCAGATGTTGTTTTAGCTCATCAAATGAATTCCTGCAAGAAACATCAAACACAAAATCAGAATCCTTTTGAAGTAATATTGACATAGGAAGAGCAATCTTACTAAAATCTTTGATGAATCGCCGATAAAATCCTGCATGACCTTGGAAAGATCTAACATCACACACACATGAAGGATATGATAAGGATGAAATAATATCTACCTTTGTTCTATCAACATCTATCCCATGTTTTGACACTACATGCCCTAAGACAATGCCATGCTCTACCATGAAATGACACTTTTCAATGTTTAGGACCAGATTCATTTCAATACAACGATTCAATACCTTTCCCAAACTATTTATACATTCATCAAATGAGGATCCATACACTATAAAATCATCCATAAATACCTCCATGCAGGTCTCAATAAAATCAGAAAAAATACTCACCATGCATCTCTAAAAGGTACCTGGGGCATTGCAAAGTCCAAATGGCATCCTTCGGTAGGCAAATGTGCCAAAGGGACAGGTGAATGTAGTCTTCTCCTGATCCTCCAGAGCTATAGGAACCTGAAAATATCCAAAAAATCCATCCAAGAAACAATAGTGTGTTTTCCCAGCTAGTCTCTCAAGCATATGATCAATAAATGGGAGGGGGAAATGGTCTTTGAGAGTGGAATGATTTAGTTTCCTATAATCAATACACACACGCCAACTGTTTTTCACCCTCATTGGTATTAACTCATCTTTCTCATTTTTAACAACAGTAACACCACTCTTCTTAGGCACAACCTGAATTGGACTTACCCACTAAGAATCTGAAAAGGGATAGATTATACCTACCTCGAGCAATTTTTCAACTTCTTTTTTAAGAACCTCCAGGAGGGTGGGATTGAGTCTCCTTTGTGGTTGTCTCACCGATTTAGCCCCATCCTCCAAAAGAATCCTATGAATGCAAATAGAGGGGCTAATACCTGATATGTCAGCCAAGGTCCACCCGATTGCCCTGATGTTCTCCCTCAAAAGATTCAAAAGTTTTTCTTCATGTTCAAAAGGGATATTGTTAGCAATGATAACAGGTAATATCTCACCACTCAACAAGTATGAGTATTTTAGATTTGGTGGCAATGGCTTGAGTTCCAGTGTAGGGGGTGGTGTATGGATGGGGTCATAGAAGGAACTGAAATATGTGCACAAAGAGCATCAGTATCAGAATATACATCATCATAATCAGAGAATAAAGCATCAAATCCATTGGCATACTCAATAGACATGTCATAATTAGAGTTCACATGATCAAAATTCGAATATGAATCCACATCAAAATCAAATCCAAGAGAGGATTGTGTATCAGCAACATGTGTGGAAGTGCTCTTAGACATCAAACTCGAACCAATACTCATAATCTCCCTAAGCATAGGACAATAAAATTCCATGGAGTTTTTATTTGGTGGTTCAAAATGGGAGATAACAAAAGCTGAATGGTCCTCTGAGGGGTACTTCATGGAATCCATAACATTAAATATCACAACTTCATCTCCAAACTCCATGGAAAGTGTACCCTCATTGACATTTATGATAGTTTTTGCAGTTTTGAGGAAGGGCCTACCTAAGATAATGGGGGCATGAGAACTTACCTGATCATCCTCCATGTTAAGAACATAGAAATCCGCTGGAAAGATCATGTCTCTTACCCAGAAAAGTACATCCTCAAGAACTCCCACTGGATATGTCGTAGCTCTATTCACCAATTGCACCACTACTCTTGTTGGCTTCAACTCACCAACCTACAAGGAAGAGAATACAGAGTGAGGCATCACATTTATTGAAGCTCCTAAATCAAAAAGAGCATCATAGAAGTGAAACTCCCCTATGGTACATGGGATGGTGAATGTCCCAGGATCCTTGCACTTTGTTGGCATTGTTAGAGTTGGTGTAATGAGTGTTGAGACATTCCTTACAAGGTTGATCCTCTCATTTCCCTTGAGCCATCTTCGATTGGTGCAGAGTTCTTTTAAGAATTTGGCATACCTTGGGATTTGTTTAATGGCTTCAAGTAGAGGAATGTTGATCTCCACACGCTTGAATGTGTCCCAAACCTCCTTTTGCATTGCTTCTTCAGCCATCTTCTTGGTTTGAACAACCCTGTTTGGAAAAGGAAGGGGTTTAGGAGGAACATCATCAATCTTTTTCTTACCTTTATCTTTCTCCTTGGATGGCTCATCAGTTGGTATGGAATGCGGCTTCTCTGGAGTTGAGGTGAATCCCGGTGGAATGGTAGGTACAGATGTATCGTTCATTTGCTTCCCACTTCTCAATGTGATGGAACTAACATTCTCCTTTGGATTTGGAGTGGGTTGGGAAGGTAGATTTCCTGAATTCTTACTTACAAGTTCATGGATGGCGGTGGCAATATGGATCATTTGAGTCTTTAACTCCCTCAGCTCCGAACATTGACTATTTAGCTCATTCTGTTGATTAAGAACAATTTTCTTCAAAAGATCATCAGTATTAGAATCTACCTTTGGCGGGGGATTCCCTTGTTGTTGGCTTGTTGATGCATGAGATTCAAATCTCCTTTGGGGTTGTTGGAAACCCTGCTGGTAAGGTAGAGGCTGCTGGAAGTTTTGTTGAAAGGGTGGCCTTTTGTTATTGTCCAGAGACATAACTCATGTCTGGTTGATCTTTCCACCCTTGGTTGTATGTTGGAGCAAATGAATCAAACTTTTTTTAGGGATATGGTTGTTGTTGCTGCTGAAATGGTCTCCCTGGGAATACTTCTACACAATCCTCTATCTCTTGTAGTTGTGGACAACAGTCAGTTGGGTGGCTTTTCTCAGTGCAAATACCACAAGGCCTTGAAGTAGGGGGTTGAGATGTCTTTTGTGCCAAAGAAATTTGCCTCACCATAGTTTTAAATTCTTATAACTTGGTATCAATAAAATGACTCTCAAGAGAAGAAGGACTTACCTGATGTACTCCCTTGATATGTGGTGTACCTCGATCACCAAATTGTTGGGAGTTTTGGGCCATCTTGTCGATCAACACACGTGAAACTATTGGTGTCTTTTCCACCAATTCTCCTCCAGCCGCAGCATCTACCATGCTCCTCTCCATGGGTGTGAGTCCTTCATAGAAGTACTAAATGAGGAGTTGCTCACTGATTTGGTGATGCGGACAGCTTGCACACAACTTCTTGAATCTCTCCCAATACTCATACATTGACTCCCCTTGTGCTTGATTGATCCCCGATATCTCCTTTCGAATGGATGTGGTCCTTGATGATGGAAAAAATCTCTGCAAGAAAAGACGTTTCAAATCTTTCCAACAAGTTACATCTTCGGGTTGTAAATAATACATCCAATCTTTTGTAGCTCCATCAAGTGAGAATGGGAATGCTCTTAATTTGATTTGGTCTTCAGATACATTTCTTGGTTTTAAGGTTGAGCAAACCACATTAAATTCTTTCAAATGTTTATTGGGATCCTCACCAGAGAGGCCATGAAACTTTGGAAGTAAGTGAATTAACCCAGATTTTAGTTCAAAGTCTGATTCGAGATTTGGGTATGCAATACAATTTAGTTGATAGTTAATATCAGGTGCATCCAATTCTCGAATGGTTCTATTAAGTTCATTTCCATTATTTCCAGCCATTTGTTCCTATTTTATGTTTGAATTTGAATTGCTTCCAATTTCAATGTTTCCAGAAGAGAGGAATTTACCAACTGGTTGAATATTAAAACTTCCCATAGACTGAGAATGTCTGATTCGTTCCCTAAGGCTGTGTTCAATCTCAGGGTCAAGATCTAAGAGATCTTCGGGATTAGTTTGTGTCATAGATAAAATAAAAATGAAAAGAATGTGAGTTGACCATAGTAAAATAAAAATGAGAAGTTGAGTTTATGGTCCAAAAAGAAAAGAAGAGGATGAAAAAAAATGAAAACTTGAGAAAGGGTAAAGATGAAAGAGAGAGGTGAAGAAAATAATAAAATGAAAAATAAAAGAAATACCTCTAAATGGTTAAATAAATTACTTGCCTCCCCGGAAACGGTTCCAATTTGATAGAGCGCTGTCGTGGGCGCCCTCAAATGATTAGTGTGATTTTGGGGTACTTAGGTGCAGCAGAGTGGCTGACCAAGGTTGTATCTCAAAGGAGGAAGTGAATTAAAATAACTTTTCAGAGGTATTCTAGAAACAAAATAAAAGGGAATAAAAACACTACTTGAAAGTATGGGGGTGGTTGTTTATAGTTTATAAATCTAGAAGAAGTATGCTTGAAGAAGATTGCATTTTTTTTGTTTTTAATTTTGAAATGAATTTCGATTAAAATGACACGACAAGAAGATGTTTTTTTATAAATATATTATAAAATTCATAATCGATCTGACTCTACCTTTTCATTCACTTATTAATCATTATCATTTAAATCAACATCCACTTAATTATGATACCCTAATTTGTTATCCCTCGAACCCTACGAGATTTAGCTTAACCACAAAGATGAAATTACTTAAACCCTAGGCTAGCTTCGAAACACGCAATCGCAGCACCCTGCTTTGATTTTTGTTCTAAGGTTAGCTTATGGTCAGTGGTTAATTAGAGAACATATCCATTCTGGAAAAGAGGATGAATTGTGTTTAGGTATTATATTTTAACTCTACAAATTTATCCTGTATGGTCTTGTATCACCGATTAAGATCGCGCTCTCACAATTTACACAATTCCCGACCTCGCGTGTTTTGTGTTAATTGTTAAATTGCTTGCTTAGTTTCTTAAAATTTAAAAACACAATTCATGGATCATATTATGTGAATTACAGTAGCTCAATGATTCAAAATAATTAAATGAATAAGGATATAGGTCGATCGATTACTAAAAAGAACTACTCTTCCATGGGCGGTGTAGTCATCATGGAGACGTTTTGCATAAGAAAAGGATTTAAAGGGTAGAACCCAATATTGTCTCCACTATTAATTCAAACCCAATTAATAATATTAAGAGAATAAGAAAAGGAAAGAACACAGAAGATTATTTGAAGAAAAATTTAAGAAACAAACATGAAATAAAAGAAATACAAAGAAGAGGTGGGAGAGGAGAGCCTTTTTAGAAGAGAGGTTTGCACAAAGGATTACTTCTTACAAGAGTTGTTAGGGGCTCCCAAGAGACACCCTTTCGGCCAAACCTTCCAAAATCCTCTAACAGCCCTCTCAAATAGTTAAAACCCCCTTTAAATAGAGTTTGTGAGGGCTAGGGATACATAACTTTTTAACTGTGAAATGAAAAACTCGGCCAAATATTTTAGTCCATGTTGAACCGCCTATTTGACCTCCAAAATGCGTGAATTGACCGGCCTTCCAGAATGATGATTTGTTAAAAATCATGTCCCAGAGATTTCATCAAAATATGGGCTCAATCCAAGCCCGGATGTAGAAGATATGGCCCAAATACAGAACCCATGTTCATTCTGCCGAGTCCAGCCCATCATTGTCTTAATGTCCCATTTACTCCATCCAAATGCACTTATCAGCTCTAGTGTCCTGAATAAAAGTTGTAGAAATTTAAGTTAGGAACACTGTTACAAAATTTAAAATTTAAATAATAAATATAAAAATATTTATCTTTGAAATACTACAGTGCACTATAAAGGGTAAAACTGGAATTTTCTCCAAATTTTCAAATGAATGATCAAATCCAAAATATTTTATAAATAAACATATTTAACACAATGTGAGGAAATTATATCATTTATTATCAATAAAATATTCAACAAAATAGTGTTTTATCACCAACCCCTACCCATTTTGTCTCTCCACATCCCTCTCTTACTCCTTGAAGCCTCACTTTGGGCAGAAGTCTTCCCAAGGAAGCCTTTGAGCACAAATCTATGAGAGTTACCCGATTTTAAGGTGATGTCTTCACTTGTGTTCTTTTGTTTTATTTTTCTTCTCCAACCACCTAAACTCTTTTTATTCATTTCTTTTGTAACAACTCTAGTATCTTCAATATACTAGGATGTTGTTATAATAAGCATTCGAACTACACTTACACACATCTACATCTAATGGTTAAAGAACATACTGTTTCTGTGGTTGGCGAATTTCTGCCTCACGAAACGATGATTGTTCAATATTCTTTTAAAAACCTTTAATGGTGGCCATTAAGATGTCACTCTATTTATATATTATATATATTATGTTTATGTTTTCCTCATGCTTCTATATTTTTCATTTGTGGTATACCTTTATGGTTTCCATTGTGGGTAAACACGATAATTTCATTTTAGGAAGTGCGAACTACCACCCCCTCAAAGTTATTTGATTCGTTAATGCCGGATGTGGGATGTATAAAGGATGGATTTAAAGTTATTATATATTATGTTATACTAAAATTATAATATACCTCTATATCATTATTTTTTTTTTCTTTCCATTAAAGTATGAGATAGAAATGAAAGTAGTGTTCATGCATACGTACGTCTTACAGTCTCCATGAAAGGTGCATTTCATTTCTTATCCCCAAATGTATTGTACTATTATAATTACATATATATAATGGATATATATGATGTATGTTACATCTACATGATTAATATAATTCTGGAATTGAAATATACATACCTCTCATTTAGTTTTAATTCCATTAATATGACATAGAAATGAAAGTAGTATTCATGCGTACGTACGGCTTACCGTCTCCATGAACGGTGCATTTCATTTCTTACCTCTAAATGATTATGTGATATTATAAATACATGTATATGCTAGATATATATGATATATATGATATCCAAATCAGGAATGTCATTCTGGATATAAAGAACCTTTGACCACACGAACAACATGTAATTGTAAGAAGTCCACTTTCGACTTAAGAACCAAATATCGACAAAACAAACATTATTAACTACATAATGATTATACCATGGCAAGAAGTGTTATAAAAGGAATAATGAACTTGAAAAAGGTTCTTAATCAAATAGAAATTAACTCAAGTTTATTATTCAGGACGTTAAAGAACGATCGAGTCAAGTCGGACCCGAGGTAAGGGACTTCGTCTCAATCTACTTTCATTGAGGCATATTTCGTTTTATAAACAACTTTCTTTTATACGGTGTATAAACCCCTTTGACTTTTACTTTTATACAAAAGGGATCTTTTTCTACAAAGCGTTTTACAAAATGATAAAAATGAATGTTTCTTTTAACATACGCGGTGACAATGACCTTTTCCGCCACCGCGAGTATTATTTGGTCTTTGGATTCCTGAACAAGCCGTAATGTTTTTTAAATGAAATAAATACCATATACTCTTTTATTTATTTTAGTATTGAAAATGGTTTTTATAATGGATTTGTTATGTCAATATATTTAAGTGATATATTTTGATCAAAGTGTGGAAATTTTTTCTTTCCATTATATTTGTTTTATGTCTTATGATTTTTATAATGGTACATGGACATTTGACGGGTGGTTATGTGATAAACCATATGACGGGTGGTGCCGTGAATACCAGGATAGGTGGTTACGTTATAACCTCCAATGCATTGGGTATGGAAGTCGTCCGTATGGATATTCCATTAAGTATGTATGGAATTTGGCCGTATGGCTATTTCATTAAGTGATATGTGTGGAAGTTCACCGTATGGTTATTCCACTTAAGTATGTTTATGTCCCAAGTTACCTTTATATGTTATGTGTTCTTTATATGGGTTTTATGGTAATCCTTTGGTTACAAAAGGGTAAGTAATGATATTTTATTTAGTGAATAGTTTTTACTACTTCATGAAGGTGAAGGTATTACTTTGATAAAGTATACATGGTTTACTTGATGTTTGAAAAACTAATAGTTTTCATTCTTTGTGTATCCCTTACTGAGCTTTTTATTCTCACCCCAAATTTTTTTGAAATGTTTTTCACAGGACTTAATGTGGAATAGGGTCAAGGATGGGATCAAGGGAAATTCATGCTATATAAAACATGGAACTATACATGTGGCTTTTTAAGAGTTTTTTATTCTATGGAAACTTAGTAGAAGTGTCTACTTTGTAATCTTTTGAGATGTAATAGTTATGTCCTAATTATCTAAAACTCTAAACCTAAAAAGATCCTCAATGTGAATTATTCATTTAATTCAATATTAAGTAAGGTTTAAGGCCGGGGCCTTATATATGACCTCATCACATTCTCACACCAAACCATTAGTAAATAAACAGTAAAAGAGAAACTTACCACTTTTGAATCAATTAATACAAATTGTTACTAATGAAATAGTTGTACCACTTGATATTAAAATACTTTCACCTTAATAGGTTTATTTGATCTCATATGAGTTTGAAATCCATTTAAAAATCTATCTAAAATATCCACTAATTATACTACCATATAAATTGAAATGTTTTTCATTTTTGGTACACCACTTATAGAGACTAATTCCTCTTATTCATAATTTTTTATTACCTTATAACCATGAATAACTAACATCAAATGTCATAAAATAAATATGAAATATAAAGATCATCCATGTCATTACTTACCATCAGTTTTCTTCTTTTAGTGGACTTATTATAAAAAAAACCTAGCCTAAAATGAATTACTACAAACCAAATTGATACACCTTGATATAGATTAGGCTTCCCCAAATATATCCTTCTCTTTTAGTGGACCTATACCACTAAATTCATGGCCCCATATCACTTGTAATTTTACAGATTCATCATGATGTCATTAGTTGTATCAAGTATGGATTTAAAACCTTTTTTTTATTCTAAATAATTCTCTTATTCAGAAACAATAGATTTAGAAAAAACATAATTTTGTTTAATTTTCAGATATAGTTTTGAGAACCAAACATGTTTCTTGACATCACTTGTTTCATAAAAAATTTATTCAAAATATCTATTTGTAGATCTAAAATATGTGCATTATGAGAACACTTACCCATGGATTATTCTCCCTCTGAATTATAAACATATTTCAACAAGTTAGAAATATTTAAATCATATGGAGTGAGGGATACCTTCCACTTCCCTAAATTTTAGGAACATTTTGGTGAGTCACTATGGTCCATAATTTTTCCTTTATCTATCACATTATAATACATTTTTATATTTGAAGTTATTGTAATGGAATCCAACTCCACTTCAGCTTCTTTAGGCTTGTTATTTTATACAAAACCCAAAAAAAACTTTTTATTCCATGGGTGGCCTCACCATTAAGGATTTTTTTCTCTCATAATAATTTATACTTTCTTTATCTAAAACTTCTTGATGGTTTTAAATTCTTAATAGAATTCATTTGGTTTATCAACCATACCTTTATTTTGTACATTTCTTTAATTTTATTTTTTATTGTTTTAGGAACATATGAACCTCTATATTACCTCAAAATATTAATTTTTTTCTTTCCAATACATTTTCATTCAATATAAATTTTTTAAATACTATTATAATAGTATTTATTATGGAATTATTATTTAACTAACCCCTAAAATTTATTTCTATAGGGAACATATTTGACATTGAGTAAAGGTCGACCTCTTCTTTGTATTCAAACAAAAACTCACCTATGGTTTCCACTAGAGACACTATAATCATTTTAGAAATTATTATTATAATAATCATCCCTTGTTTGATGTGATTAGTAACTTAACCTTTCAAAATTACCACCAGCTTCATAATAATTGATGTATTTAAATTCCTCAGAATAGATAATAAAAATTTTTCTATTCATTCCATAAAAATAGAACATGTATCCATACCTTTTATAGAAATTTTATTATTTCCATTAAATTATTTAGGGAATTTATTTTGTTTATTTCCAACACCTCTGTCCTTTTCCATTTTCTTGGGAATTCCCTTGTTTCTCTTCTCCTCATGCCTCATAGTGGTTTAATAAATCATTGTCTTTGTAACATTACAATATTTTTTTGTTTCCCTTTTGAAATAAGTTACTTTTTCCTTATTTCATTATCTCATGGCCAAGGATAATTAAAGATTAAGTACAAAGAATATTTAATTTTAGTCTTACTGTTAGAATTTTATTGTTCCACTAGATTCTTATCTGAGATAAAAACTTCTTATAATTACTTGCTCTTTTTTCTTTAATTTTCAAGATGTGTATACGTGTATTTTTTAGAGTATTCCTAATGTATGTATCATCCTCCAATTGATGGGAAATATATTTTAGAATATAAATTTTCTCCTTAATCTTATTTATTTTTGAGAAGTATTGTCTTTAAGTTATACCTTTTCTTATCAAAGCCTTCATTTATCCCTAACCAATTTTGATAGGTGTGTAGAAATATCTTCCTTATTTTCCCTCAATTTCTAACTTTCTTTTGAATTACAGTCTTTATTATTTTTATCATCTTGAATATTATAACCGTTGTACAAAATATTTTCTAATTTATAAATTTAGGAGTACTATTTTTCCCTTATATTAGTATCCACTTAAATAAGACTCTTGTTCAGGACTTTAAACTTGTCGACATAAATTTTTAGAAATTTTTTATGTATCACCTAATATTTTTTTCATATTTTAATCTTGAAATTTTATTTTTTTATTTTTTAATATAATTACAATGGAAGGTGGATAGATTCCACTTTTTGGTACCTTAGAATCTCTTTATTATCAATAATTCCAATAGAACTTGATATATCTGGTTCTTCAATAAGTCCAAAAGAATCATTGAATGGTTTAATATATTCAAAATAAAATTATTCTATACCTTTCCTTGGAGGGATTCCATGTTCTTTCATCTCAATCAAAAAACTTCCATAAACAATTCCACATAATGGATTTCCTTTTGAGTTATAATTTTTCTTCATATTTCTTCTCTTTCCCATGGATCATAAGAATGTAAGAAAAAAAAATCAACTTAAAAATTCAATCAGACCGGGTTTGAGAAAATAAAATTCAATAAAATGTGACCTATGCTCAAATAACATTTGTTAGGCCCATAAGGTAATTATGTGAGAGCTATCTTGATATGGGGGTGAATCAAAGTATGTAATCTATTCCAATTTTAAATAATTTCCTTAATTCTATCATATCCATATGGGATTTTGACCTCTTTATTTAAAAACCACTTATTTTTATATGTTTTTTATATTTATCATATTATCACTTGACCAACCTTTTCATGTATTGGTAATAATTTCTTCACCCACCTTGTCAGTTTGTGTTATTTGGGGTATATAGAAAACAAAATAACACAGGATATATAGTATTTTTACTTCTCTAACTCAAATAATCTACTCTAAGGAGCAAGAAAATGGTATTGTATTGATACACCAATTAATCACTAACATCACTAGTAAGGTTTATGCTAGGTCACTCTTTCATAGGGTTACTCTCCTTAAAATTATAAAGGTCATGAATATTTGTAGTCCTTCCTTTTTTTTCTAGTTTTTCTGGTATTTCATAAACATTTTTCCATATTTAAATAAGTTGTTTTAAAATTGTTTTGTAAATTATAAAATTAATTCCAAATTTTATTGATAAATTAATTTATATTTTTTAAAGTCATTAAATTATTTTTTATGGAGGTTTTTTTGAATTTTGAATATATTGATAATCTATTTTCTTAATTATTTAAAGGTTATGTTAATTATAATTTTAATATTTTCAATAAATTATTTACCCTTATGAATGACTTTGAAGCTATGTAAAGATAAGGATGTTTTTATAAAGGATGTGTAAGGGTAATCTATAGTTTTCAAAGCCTATGTAAATTTAAGAAAAATTCTTCTATGCTACGTAAATCTACCTCCATATCTATTGTAAAGGTGTATGCATTTTTCTTAAGGATGTGTATAGGCATGTTCCTTTATCATTACCTATGTAAAGGTAATTCTTACCTCATGTAAGGGTATTTCATCTTCAATATGACCTATGTAAAGGTCATCAGATGTTTCTTCTTGGTATTTAAGGTCAATATATCTTTTAAAAGGGCTGTATCATGTTCATGAGTATTTCATTTAAGGGTAAAATAGTATTTCCTTTAGTTTTTTGAAGTTAATCCTTCACTATATGAAGATAAAACTTAGAAAGCTTAAGGGTAATCCAACAGTTTCTTTTATTTTATAAGGGTATTATATGAATTCTTAAACTCTCATAAAGATATATTGAGTTTCCTTAATCCAAAATAAGGTTTCTTCCATGTTATCTAAATGTCACATAAGGGTATCCAACCATATATGGGTAAAACTCTGTTACCCTTACATAGTGTGTATGATTTACATAAGGGTAGAAAGTTTTCTTTAAAATTATTATTTTTTCTTTATAGACCCTTATATAATATGTTATCAATGTAAATAAATGAAATTAAATGTGCAAAAAATCATTTTTGAAAATATTGAGACAATAAAAAATTTATTTAAATACTCCCATCATTTTAGAAGTTTAAAATGGGTTTTAAGAAGTATATAAAAATGGAAATGGTTTTGATATGATTTAAATATCTACATAGAACCTGTATCTATGTAGTTAAAAATAATATATTTTCCTCGTTTGATTATTTATTCATTTCTTGAGTCCGAGTGATCCAGAAATCCATCTCTTCAAGTATTTTGATTTATATTCAATTAATCCATGTTTCTTACTTGTTTGATAAACCTCTAACTTCCATACTAAAGAAATATCTTCCTCTTACCTCTATTTTGGATATAGTTTGTGAATATTATTTTCACCATGTAGGGAAGTTGTGACTTGTATTTATTTTTGTGTAAGTATGAATTAATCATGCTTTAGTATATTTATTTAAATGAATATGATTAACCATAATAATATAATAATCTATAATAATAATTACATGAATAATTTTTATAAAATTATATATATAATATTTTTAAAAATAAAATGAAATGTATAAAATTCATTATTATTAATGATATATTATTATTTCAAGAATTAATAAGAATATAAACTTATGAAGTATATTATTTATTCTAATAATAATATAGAAATTACACGTTGTAGGTTGATATTTTTAACTATATAATTTCATGATTGATTCTTTTTAATTAATTCATTATAATAATTAATGAATTGGGATTGAGAAAGATCATCACATTCTGAAAACTAAAGACTATTAATTTCATGTTTTTGAAATTATCAGAAGACATAGAATATAGTACCACATAAAGATCCTTGTTATTGGATAACAAATAAGATTTATCATAGAAATAAAAATAATTATTGTATGTTAAAATATTGTATCCAAGACCTAGATATTTAAAGGAATATGTTAATGACATATCGCAGATAAATATTATTATCATTAACAATCCAGAGTAACATGTTGGGAATATAGTAATGTTCTAATAATATTTTAAGAAATGAAATAAAATTTTATTACATATATATTGTATTTAACCTATTATTGTTATTATTTTTAGAAATGAATTGAAAATAATATGTTATAGTGTAGATAATTTTGATTATCTTAAGATTCTATAAAATTGCATGTAAAAATTTATATATTTAATATTATTAATAATAGTTTCTATAATGGAATTCAGAAATTTATATCATACAAAAGTTAATAGTATTTTATATATGTAAAATCATCATAATAAATAGAAAATAAATATTTTCATGCTATAGAATAATGATAATTATTATAGAAAATATCTCAAATAGAGGAATATATAACTTCATGCCAAAATTTTAAATATAATTTGATAATATCAAAGTGATATAAATTCAGTGTTAAACTTATTAAATAATGGAAATGAAATTTATTTATTAATTCCATATATTAGGTAATTTAAATGGGGATTATCACATGTTAGTGATAACTAATATTTTATTTCAAGAATATAATTATTGGTTGGAACTATGTGATCGAATGTGTTTGAATCTTGATATTTAATGGTTAGTGTGTTATTTACTTGGTCATATTTTTTGTTATTTTTTAGCATGGTTTAATGCTTAAAATAGAGAAACAACATAAATTCATTTGTTATTATTAATTAAATTAAAGAGGTCTATACAGAATAATTACTACTCATCTTGGAATTGTTTAAACATGGAAATAATTCTTGAAGCATGTTATGTTGATTTTAGTTTCCTATAAATACTATTATAGGTTTCTTAATGTGTAAACCTTGTGCATAATAAATTGGTTAATTCAATATGGAATTAAAATTGTTTTCCTTTTAAAGATGAACTGATTAGGGTTAAGTGATACCATTCTTGATTATGGGAGGATTTAATGTCTTGATGTTATGACCACAGTTGATTATAAAATTATGATTGAAAAAAAAATAATATGTATGTGTTCTCTAGAATATAGATCCTTGATGTGAATTATTTATTACGTAATATTATAGGTATTATGATGATGTTGTAATGGGGTTCTAGTTATAATAATGATGGTGTCACGGGTTTTTGGTTATAATGATGATGGTGGAAATAGATATCAAATGTGGTGTTATTTGTAATGGTTTGGGACACCAAGGTGGTCAGGATAAGTTCAAAGCAAGGATTTATAATTGATACTTACTTCTATATTGATTCTTACTTTATGGAAATTATCAAATTTTTATTTATATGACCAATTTCCAACTACAAAATAAAGTTTGATGTTATTCACTATGAGTTCATAGTTTAAGTTGTAACTTAGTCTAATCCCTAGTGTACCTGTATGTTTATGAAATTATAAATGATTTGATGAAGTAATGAGGTTTGTTCTTGACAATTAATTATGATAATTACATACTTGAGAATATAGGAAGAGAATTAATGGTGTTTTCAGAAATCATCTTATAATATTAAAATTTTAATCTTGGAAATGAAAATGGAATAGTATTAATTAATGGATAATGAATTAATTAATATTGAACTTGATTCTTATGTTCTTATTTTATATTTAGTCCTTAGATGTGGCAGTCATGTGTCCTGATATATTATAGTTGTAGTTTATTATAAATCTAATTTGTTACCCTTATTTTGTTGTGAGATATACTTATTCTATTTGTTTTTTTATTTCATACACACCCCACCCATATCGAAAGGGAAACCGGTGACCAGAGGTTCTGAGGGTGTTTTTTCTAACATCCACATTGGTGATAATATGGATGGATGACAACCCCCTCTCCCCCACTCTCTCCTCCACTGTATTATTATCTCCAAGTATGCACAGGTGTGATTTCCCATAAATGCGTGTTATTGTATGTGACGACTTCAGGTTATTGGGAATGCAAGTATTCTAGATCTATTATCCTAAGGCTTACTACATTTTTATTATATATAGGTTATAATGGATTGAGGTATAGTTCATAATACACAATATGTGGTATATTTTGGAAATAAATTTGGTTACTATATAAAAGATGTGGATGTGATGATGTACTATATGGGATTCATAGTATTACATGGTTTACTAGGTGTTTTGGGGTTAGATTATTTATAGAAGAGATGATGCCTCAAGACGTACAAAGTTGGGCATGAGAGAAGAGAACCAGTGGGTAAGTGGTTTCATGCTACCCATTTATATATATATATATATATATATGTATATTCTTAATATTATGGTTATAATTATTAGAATTATTCAGTGAGTGATCCATGATGAGGTTTGGAAAAATAATATACTTAATTAAGTGATGAGTTAGTTTCATTTATTTATTCATTGGGATTTAGTATGCTTCTTTCACATTTTTTAGGAGAGGTTTCAAGGAGGATCATACTAAGTATACATGTTATTATCACCCTATATATATAAAATATTTTTCAGTTTAGTGGGGACTAATCAGTGATCAAGCTGAACTTTACTATTCCTATGATTTTTTCAGAAGCTTTTGGATCTTTGTGGTATTTATTGAGGATTTATTTATTTTTCATTTAATTTGTATCCAATTATTTATGAAATCACAAAATGTATCATGATTTATTCTTTATTTATTATGACTAAGAGTTATTTTATAGTTTTTCTCGTCATGTCTCTTACTTCTAAAATATTTATGAGGTTAATGTCTCACATGTGTTTATGTATACACCCTTAATGATAGTCACCAACTCATGGAATATTTGAGGTGGGATTTAGGGTTAATTATCACTCTTCCTTCATTTTTGACCTTATAGGGGTACCTTTGGATGGAGGAGGTCATTAAAGAGTGGTATCAAAGCTGATGTTTGAGAGATAAGAATGGTTTTTAAGTTATGAAATCGTGAGGATGCATGAGTTAGTAGGGAAATGGTATTAGATGGGATTAGTATGTTCTATAAAAAAAGAGAGATCAGGTATCACAAAGAATTTTAGGCACCCCTATGATTCATTGAAAGGACCTTCAGTTTTAATGAACATGTTAAGTGAAGTGATTCTACTTATAGTTTAGAGCCCTAGGAAAGGATCATGCATCATTATTGTAAGTTCTTATGTTTTAATTGGGTTAGTAATAGGAAATAGGTTAAAATAAGTTAATTATGTCACCTTAAATAATCTATGTCTTAGGTTTGGATTTCCTAATTTTTTTCTTTTATAGGAGTAGATCTAGGTTGGCATCCCAATCGATATAGTGTGCTACCAAATCTCCATAAAGTGGAGTTCTGTAATAAAAAATCTTGGATGAGGACACTTTGAGAGTTCAATTACCAAATTCTACATAAGTCTAAGGGATCCATTTCAGATCATGGTATATTGATTTGGTTGGAGAAGGTAGAGATATCCTTCTATTTAAATCATTATCATAGGAAGCATTAATATTTTTTGACTGTGATGATCTGTAATAGGATATCTCTACATTATATCTTATTTTTCTTATGGGTTTTTTGAGGAATTTTCTATTTGATGGGGAAATTTTGAGATCAGTTTTTAGGGCGAGTTTCAATCTTTGACAACATAGGACAACTTCTCAATCGGTGTTTTCCCCCTTCTCTTGTCCATTTCTAATCTCTAATCTTGATATGTGTTGAGACCCTTTAATTTCCTTATTAATATTGGAACCCATTGATTATTATCCCCTTTAAGTAAAAACCTTATACTATATTCATTCTTTTATTTCAAGGTCTTTGAAATGAGGGTAGGTAAACCTCTTCATTCTATTTATATAAACTCACCTATTAAATCCTTGATCCATTATTTTTAGTGCCACTATAACCATTATTTTCCAACCTACACCTAATTTCCTTCAAATATAGTGAGTATAACTCATTTCTTAGACTAGGTGTTGAGGTGGAGATATGGTATGGGGAAAGGGTTTCTCTGATCATAATCATATCATTCTCAAACTCTCTCCCCAGGCTCAAAGATGTGAAGATATGTTTTGGGTGAGGAGTTTTTATCATCATATACATCTTATACTCTTCATTCATACTCATTATAGTGGATATTTTATCTAGAGGAAGGGTTTATTTTATTTCTTATTTTTTTAAAATCAATATAATCTTCACACGGTCTAGGTTATATGGGGCCTAGTTTAGGGAAATCAAATATTGTATGTTTTGTATTTGATTTATTTTATTCATATTATTAGTTTAATTTTACTCTATATTATGGATTAAATCCTTGATTTTGTGGTTTTTGAATGTGACTTTATTTATGATGTGGATATGGTATTGTGTTTTTATATTCCAATAAATTATTTCTATTATACTGGTAATGTGTGATATTACATTGAGAATATGAATATAGGGTAAATTCACCTTTCATGACATGTAATTTTTTTTATGTTTTTTAAAACAATGTGGTCAAGTCAATGTTGCTCAAAACTATCAATATTATGGTTTATTGGGTAGGTTCTTATAATTCATATGCTTATGGAAGCTTTGTTTATATTTATGTAAGTGATTATGTTGGTTAAGGAATGTTATGTGTGTTAATTTGAAACTATTTAAAGTAAAATCATGCACTTTTAATAAATGGTAATTGGTAAATTAAATTCGTTTTCGTTTTTTCGTGATTGTTTTTTTATATCTTGATAAAGTGTAATGATCCAAACTCATGTTTTTTAACGATGCATATCATATATTAAATTGGGTTTTCCAATTTTGAAGTTATGTGTATTGAAATTCACTTAGTAAATAACATGGTATAGATGTGTTATTTGAATAAATTTTTTTGAAGAAGTTGTGAAACTTTTCTATATTTATAAGTTATATTGGAAATAATTTTAAATATGGTTGGATAGACAGCATTTTTGAAATGTTAATAATTTCCCAAAATTATAATTTGGTTTTGAAATTAAACGTGTTTGAGTTTTAAATTATAGTAGTGGTTTAATTATTTAAATTTTTTGATACATAATGAATTAAATTGTTTAATTTATTGGTTAAATTAATTGTTTAATTATTAATATTTTTTTTTTGAAATATTAATTTTTTAGTTACTTGATTTTTTAAATAAAGAGTTTTATTTATTCTTTGAATTATTCAATTATTTTAAAAATATGTCTAAAAAATTTATTGGAAGTTTTTTCACCAAGAGGGGTTTGATCAATGCCTTATTTTGAAGAAGGATTAACAATATTTTCATTTAAAAGGTTTTCTATCCTTTTTAATTTTGAATGAAAGAGACTTATTGAAAAGTTTTTATGAATATTATTTTGATTTTAACAAGTTGTGATACATGTATAGAAAGTAATAAATAATTTGGAAATCATTTTTATGTTTTGAACTCTTTAACTAGTAGCAAATAATGAATTTTTGTAAGTAGTAAATTTATTATTGTTAATAAATTATTATGTAATCATGTTAATATAATTTGTCCATGATGTGTTAATAATGATAAGTTTTGAATATTATGAATTAAATTTTATGGAATGATAAGTAGAAAATAAAATATATAAATACTTTCATTTGGTTTCATGCCCAATTAATTTGTTGAAGTGTTGGATATAATAATTTTTTATAATATATAAGATCTAGGCTATCTATTTAAATTAATGTGAAGTGATTTGTTTCTGAAGGATGTTTCCTTCTATTGTGTTCTTATGATGTAATTATTTATTGATTGATATTAATTTATTTTTGGTTTTTTATGGCTATTTGTGTGATCGTAGATATGATTATATGACCTTAATTAAGAACGAGAGTCATGGATATGTGGTCAATATTCCAAGTTTAATTTATGACTTTATTGGGATGAGGTATCTAATTGAAAGTTGATATATGAGATTGATTCTCCTCTTTGATATAAGGTTTTATTAATGGGATTATTCTTTCTAGAGTGGTATCTCCACTCTGAGATTTTTTTTGATTGTTTTAAGGATGTTTCATGGTTATATGCTTTGTTTCTATAGAATTTTAGTAATGTTAAAAATATAGTAAGACCCTTGAGAGGAATCACATTGGGTGGTTTAATTATCTCCCTTATCTTTTATCTCCTTCTTGGATTTTTTTTTTAATTTTAGATGATTATAATTGTGTGAGTTGTATCTAATATAAAGTTTTGGAATATTATTGAGCCATACCTTATATTTATGGGGTGTTTATCTATTCAGAAGAGTTTATTTTTTTTTAATAAGTGATTTTAAAATTATTTTATAAATTACTTCCAAAGTTTATTGGGAAATTAACTTATATTTTTTAAAAGTTATTCAATTAGTTTTTTGTATGTTTTTTAGAATTTTGAATATAATAATAATCTCTTTTATTAATTATGTATAAGTTATGTTAATTATAAATTAAATATTTTCAGTAAAATATTTACCCTTATGTACAAATTCGAAATTTCAAAAAGGTAAGGAGGTTTTTCTAAAGGATGTTTAAAGGTAATTTATAGTTATCAAACCATAATTAAAGGTTATAAAAGTTCTCATTCACTGCTTAAAGGTACCTCCTTAACCTATGTAAAGGTATGTCTATTTTTATTATGGTTATGTATCAGTAATTACCTTTCTCATTACCAGTATAAAGGTAAGTATTACAACAAATAAGGGTAGTCAAAATTCAATATGACCTAAATAAATGTCATTAGGTTTACATTCATGGTGTTTGAGGGTATCCTATATATTAAAAAATTTATGATAGGGTCATAATTATATCATGTAAGGGTAAGATCAAATTTCATTTAGTTTTGTAAAAGTAATCCTTTAAAACTTAAAGGTAAAACTAAACCTGTGTAAGGTTCATCACGTGGTTTCCTATATTTTTTATGGGTACTCTATAAATTCTTAAACTCAAATAAGGTTAGATCAAGATCCCTTAAGCATGTGTAAGGGTCCTTCTGTTCTTTCTTAATGTTGTGTAAGTTTGGAAATTTGTGTAAGGGTAAAACATAGTTACCCTTACTAAACATTTATAATTTTCATAGGGGTAGTGAGTTTTATTTAGAATTAGTATTTTTATGTTCAATCCCTTCTATAATTTGTTTTCAACATAAATCAATAAAAATAAACGTAAAAAACATGGATTTTGAAAAATTTAATAAGTGGAAAATTTAGATATTGACTACCATGATTTTAAAATGTGTGTTGTAACGTAAATTAAAATAGAAATGGTTTTAATATGAATTTAATTCAAATTAAATATCCACATAAAAACTATATTAGTGTATTCTAAAAAAACAAAATTTCCCCATTCAGATCTTTCTTGGTTTATTGAGTTGGGTAAACCTATATCCCTCTGTTTGAGTTATACGAGACATCATAAATTTATCCAGGTTTCTTCCTCACTTTCCATATCTTTAATTTCCAAATTGAATAAATATCTTTCTCTATCCTCTATTTTTGGATACAACATATGAATATTTTCTTCTCTGGGTAGGGGATCTATGAATTCTCTTTATTTTTTTTGAGTGTGAATTAATCATGATTTAGCTTATTTGATTAAAGAAATTGATTAACCATAGTTTGATAGTATTTTGAAATAATAATTTCATGAATAATGGTTATACAATTAGATCTAGAAAATTAATTAAAAATGAAGATGAAATAAATGAAGTGTATTATTATTAATGAAATTTTATTATTTTAAGAATTAAAATTGAGGATAAACTTATGCGATAGATTATTGCTTCTAATAATAATCTAAAAATTACATTTTCTATTTAAATATTTTTTACAGGGTAATTACATGGTTTATTATTATTAATTAATTCATTATAAGAATTAAGGAACATAGATTGAGGAAGATTATCAAATTTTGAAAACTATATACTATTAATTTCATGTTTGGGAAATTATCAGAAGATAGAGAATATAGTATCATAAGAAGATCCTTGCTATTGGATAACAAACTGGAATCATCATAGAAAGAGAAAAAATTATCATATGTTGAAATATTGTTTCTATAACCTAGAAATTTAAAGTAATGTATTAATGGCATGCCATAGGTAAATATTATTATATTTAATAATCCATAGTTACATGTAGTGAATATATTAATATGTTATTATTATTTCAAGAAATTAAAGTAAATCTTATTTAATAAATATTATGGTAAACCACTTATTTTAATTATCTCTAGAAATGAATTAAAAATAATATTGCATCCTATAAATAGTTTTGATTATCTTGAGATTTTGGAAAATTAAATATTTAAATTTATCTATTTAATATTATTGATAATAATTTAAAAAATTAAATTTAGTGATTTATTTAATTCATAAGATAATATTATTTTATAATATTTAATATTATCATAATAAAGGTAAATAAATAATTTTATTCTATAGAATAATTATTATTATTCTGTAAATTTTTCAAGAGAGAGGAATAGATGATCCCATGCCGAAATTTTATATATTACTTTATAATATCAAAATGATAGCAAGTCATGGTGTTAAACTACTTAAATAATTTTAATGAGAATTATTTATTAATTATTTATTTTAAATAATTTAAATGGATATTATTTCATGTTAGTGATAATTAATATTTGATTTTTAGAATTAAATTCTTTGTTAGGACTTTTTTATCAAATGTGATTATTGTTTCATATAGATATTTAATAGATAGTGAGTTATCTACTTAGCTATATTTTGTTGATGTTTTTTATTATGTTTTAATTCTTTTAATATATAAACAATGTAAATTTAGATGTTGTTATTAATTAAATTAAATAGACATGAGAAGAATAAATACTACTCATCTTGGAATTGTTTAAAAATGAAATAATGCTTTAAGAATGTTATGTTTATTGTAACTACTTAAATATATTTATAAATGTTTATTAATTAATAAAAACTATTCATAATAATTCATCTAATTCAATATGGAATTAAAATGGTAGTCTATTAAAAATTAATTGATTGGGGCTGAGTGAGCCCATTCATGATTTCTAAAGGCTTTAATAACTTGATGTTATAGTAATAGTTGTTGTTAAAATCATGTGTAGAAAAAACACATTTTATATTTATATATGATCTAGAATATAGTACCTTGATAAGAATGATTGATTACCTAATATGATTGGTATGATGATGGTAGAGGAACGGGGTGCTGGTTATGATGATGGTGGTGGCATGGGGTTCCAGTTATGATGGTGGTTGTTGCACAGGGTTCCAGTTATGATGATCATGGAGGCATTAGATACTGGATATGATATTATGTGAAATATTGTGGGACCCTAGGGAGGTCGGGATGAGTTTAGTAAGGGTATTTCTCAGTGTTTCTTATTTGTTGCTTGATTTTTACTTTATGGATAGTGGTCAATTGTTATTTATGTGACTAGTTTTCAACTGGATGATGTAGTGTGATGTTATGTACTGTGATTTCATATTTTATGAGGTATATTAAGATGTGTCTTAGATTACCCAGATGCTTATAAAATTATAAATTAATTTATCAAAGAATGAAGTTTGTTCTTGATGCTTACTTGACATAATTGATAATACTAGATGATAATTAATATTATTATCAACACTTATCATAGAAGATTAAAATTTTATTATTAGAAATGAAAATGGAATAATATTAATAATGGATAATTAATTAATCAATATTCAAATTTTTGCGTGTATGATTATTTGATATTTAGTCCATAGTGGTGGCAGTCGAGAATCTTGAAAGACAACAGCCGTCGTTGAGTCTAAGTCTAGGTTGTTTTAGTTAGTGTGGTTGTTAGATATATTTATTTTGTATGTTTTTTATTTCATATACACCATACCCATGTCAAAATAACAACTGACAACCAGAGGTTCTGGGGTTGTTTTCCCCAATATCTAGTTTGGTGAGGATATGGATGGCTAACCACCCATTTCCCATACCCTCTCACTGCTATAAAACAAGCCTTTAATAGTGCCGATATTTATTAGTGCTAGTAAAAATCACAAATAAATGGAATCTTTATTAGCGCTAAAGAAAGAGCTGATAAATTTAATCCTTTATCGATTTTTTTTAGAATTGATAAAGGACCCTTTTTCAGATATTTTTTTAGCACTGATAAATGATACCCTTTATCAGTGCATTTACTTTTATCACTGATAAAGGATACCCTTTATCAACACTTCATTTTTAGTGTAGATAAAGGGTATCATTTATCAGTGCTATTTTTTAACACTCATAAAGGAATCCTTTATCGGTTCTTTTTTAGCACTGATAAAGGTCTGAATAAATAAAATGAAATAATGAAATAAATAAAAAATAAAAAATGAGTTTATTAAAAAAATATTAATAATTTTAATAATTAAAAAATTCTTGATAAAAATGAATAAATTTATTATACTATATATAAATTATAAATAATAATAAATAGTATGTAATAAATATATTTAAAAATGAAAAATGAAAATTAAACAAATAAAAATTAAATATAAGCAAATTGAGAGAAATATTAAACATTTTATTAATTAGAAAATTAATAATAATATTAATGAATAGTATATATTAAATATATAAATATATATTAATGTATATAAATATGAATTAAATCTTACAAAATATTATTTATACTTTACATTAAATAGTAATATATTTAGTGATTAATGGTTTATAATTAAAAAATAACATGATTTAAAAATACTCACTAATTGTATTCAGTAATGGACATAATTAAATGTCGCTTGATTTTTCAATTTATAACATAGATCAAATGTATTATATTGATTTCACATATACGTAATTAAGAAATTTTTATATACATACGCACACAAAAAAATATTTTTGGCGAATTTAATCAATTTATATTATTTATTTTATATGTATTTATTTATTATGTTTTAATATTTTCAATATGTATTCAACATTATTTTAATATATATCTATTTTTTAATGATTTATATTAATCAAAATTTTCCAAATTTTCAATATTGTACTCATTTTTAATTAATCAATTTTACTCATTTTTAACAAACATGAACTTAAGATTAAATATACATTAATAATGTTAAAAATTCATTTGTAAAAAAAATTATAAATAAATATATTTTAAATGTATATTTAGTAATTTTATAAATTTATAATTATAAATTAATAAATAATATTTATTTAAAATTTATTTATATAATTATAAATAAATAATTATAAAATTATAAGAAATTTATTTAAAAAAAATATATTTACTATGTTTATATATATAATGATATAAATATTATTTTTTAAAAACTATTTATATAACTATAAATAAATAATTATATATTCAAAGAATTATAAAATTATTATTTTATAAAAATTATTATTATAAGTATTATAATTACATATAATAATTATAATTTTTTTAGAAGTATTTTTTTTAGTATTATAAATATTTACGAGTATTTTTTTAGCACTAATAAAGATTCATTTTATTAGTGCTTATTAACATAGCACTGATAAAAGGTTTCTTTATCAATGATTTTTTTGAATCACTGATAAAAGTGTCATGATCTATTTTAAGAACTCTATCCATATCGAACTAGTTCATGATATCTGAAGCTCTCCATGGAAGTGACCAACTATCGGTGCTCCTCATTATCGAATCCAAGATCTATTATAGGCTAGAATCAAGGCTCCGACTATTCCAAGGCTCGAATGCAAGTTTCGAGTGATTCAAGGGTTGAACGAAACCATGGCTCAAATGAGATTTAGGTTTTTCAATATCTCTAATTTCTCTCAGTTTTCAACAAAACTTTCTCATCCCACATCCATGTATCCCAACAAGTCTAGTTGCACTATCCTATAAAAGAACAACCCAAATTTCATTTTTTAGATATATTGAAGTATCGTCTTCCCTGATAGCATGTGTCTCTCCTTGGCACAACATTAGTTCTATAAAGCTTAAAATATATCAAACTCAATGTTGGGTCATGTTTTTGTGAGCTATAATAGGCACATAAAACCTATATTCCATGACATCTACCTCTTTTAAATTGTTTACTTTTCAAAAAAAATCATCCATATAGCGATTGATGTTGTCATTGGTTTGGAATATTACATTAAAAATCACTTGGATGGTGAAATATCTAACATCATTGGGGTATTATATTATGTCATGCAACAATTGGAAATGAGAGGGTTGAGTGAGGAGGAAGTAAAATATTGGGTTATCCCATTCTATTTTAAAGGTATTTCTAGAAGTTGTTTCCAAAAAATGGAGGATGGAATATCTGACACATGGGAATAACTATGTAATGATTTTTTCCTGAAATTTTTTTCTAGGATAATGGTTACTGAAATATGGTGTAAAATTAATGGATTTATTTAGGATGATTGTGAACAATTTCATGAGGATTAGGATATATTTAGTTGTCACTTATGAAATGTAACAACCAAAAATATAGTCCAAAAATTCATATAGACACATTTTATGAAAGTCTAATCCCATAACAATAAACTTTTGTGGATTAGTCTTATAGAGGTTACATTAGTGATAAAATAGTGGAATAACTTTAACATATTTTTAATAACATGTAATAGAATTCATTTCATAAGTATTCTAGGTGGAGAAGCGTTTCTTAGAGATAAACCACAATTTCTCCCTATGATAAAGATCAATCTACGAGATTCTCTAATAAAAATATTAAAAACAACCTTATAGAGAAATGAAACCACAGGGGAATGTTTCATAATTAAAATTATCATTCTACCACTTTTGATATTCCTCATTATGTCCATGATAATTCCAAATTATTTGGGAATGGAAATAGAATTCAAAAAAAATTATTATCCATTTTTTAATAACTATGACATGGGCTACCATTAACAACCAAACCATTCCTAGTGAGAGCACGGAGTGCATGGACCTACCACTACTCCATAATTTCAACACTAATCTAGACCACTATTCTAATTAAAACCATTGGATGAAAATTATGGTTATAAATATGATTGCAATGTAATGTTTCAAAAAATAATCTGTAGGTTTGAATCACAAAAGTCTCTACATGATTCAAATAAATAAAAAATACATTACAAATTCACAAAACCATGAATAAAAAATGAGTTAATTTTCATGACATTTAGAAGGTTAAGATATTGGTAAACTATTGGTCACCGCTAAACTAAATAGTAGGTATAATTATATTGATTTAAAAAATTTGAGTGGTCTTCATACCAAAAAGAAATCTATAAATGATCCTAAATCTCCCCAAAAGAAAAATATGAATAAAAAACCAAAAATCCTGAAAATGATTAATCTGGAAACCATGAAAGAAACACTAAAAATAACATAAACATTATTTATTTTGAGTCTCTTTTCCATAGTCAAAGAATTTATTACTGAACACTCACTTGGTTTTGTCTTCCATTCTTTTAATAATTTCCCATGTCACATTGTTCTTATTCAGATCAATCTCCTCATGCATATATTTGATAAAATTATCATCCCTGTTAGCCTCTTTATATAATTTAGGCTTTAATTGGGAAAAATCATGTTTTTTGTAGAGTCTTACTCCTTTTATTTTTCACTAAAACTTTCTGATCACCAATGACATTTTATTCATTGATTTTAGCATTTCTTGTATTTCTTGTAGTTGATAAAAATATATCCATCTTTGAAATTATAACCCACTCATTAATACTTATTAAAAATCACTTTATTTCTTTATTCACACATTTAATAAACACTATGTATTTTTTACTTTAATCCATCTAAAAATATGTCATTCTTTAACATTGCATTTTGGATCCACACTTAGGAATCTATTATTATCATCCATGTAATTCTCACAAATGGGAGGCATTAACCTTTGATAATTAATATCTTATGTGTATTTATTTGTTTATTATAAAAAATGAATATTTTATGAACCCAATAGGATATATTTACTTTCTAATGGATGATTCAGAGCTTCAATACAATGTATATTATTTTTTCATCATCCTCCTCACTTGTTGATTAATTGTTTGGTGAGATCTGTTTGTATTTTTTTTATTATCATTATATCTTTACCATCATCATATCCCTATGCTCAAAAATATTTGCACAGTAAAATCTATATCCATTGAATTAATGTATTGTTTCATATTTATGTTTAATTTATGTCTTTCCAGTATTACTCATATAATAATTTGTTTCTTGTATAAGTGTATTATTTTGTTCGAGTTGAGTTGGTTTGTTCAAATATTCTCATTCTTGTGAGGGATTGGAATTCGAGCCTATAACTGAGATAATTTCAACATGGAAATGTTTCAATAATTCATACAACCATCAAGAAAAGGTGAATTCCTACTACATATTTAATTAATTTTGTTATCATTTTATCTACTATTTTAAGTTAATTTATTTATCATTTTATCTAATACTTATTTAGTTTTTTTACAAATATTTTGGGAAACCATATTTTACTTTAAACTATGTGCAAAAATCCACAAAAAAGATAAATTGATTCTTTTTGAAAATGTAACCACATTTTCCATATTCATTTCCTTTCTCTTCCAAACTAGCAATACTTCATATTGATTTGATGTTGTTAGATGAAAAACTTTCTCATTATTTAAATCTATGAGAGTATAGAAAAATAGTGTTCCCATTATAGTGACTTATCATGATATAATGGGAACATGAACTTCCTCTTTTCTTTTGAATTTCAACAACAAGAAACAAATTTAATTAAGAACATTGAGTAAATATGTAGTGTTGGAAGTTGGACATTGAAAGACAATGGTAACATGGTTATGTTGGTTGTTAGGATTTTTTTGAGACTTTAGGAGTAGTAATCTACAACACCTCGATCCAACAAATGATGTGACCGGTATGACTCCAAGTGTTTATTTTTATTTAAAATTGACATCAATTTTAGTAAAAAGGATCACTAACAAACTCAAAACTGATAAAACATATTCTAATTATTTTTATATTTTAATTAAATTATCCATAAGTCATTTGTGATGTGTAATAATTATCCACACCTCAATTAGATGCACATTTTGACCGATATGAATCAATGTGTCTGTTATCAGTTTAAAATCAACAGTTTAGTTCAAAAAATGTCAATCACTGGAAAAAAAATCAAACACACTCTTATTTTCTTGATAATTTAAAACATATATCCATAATTAATTTGTGACGTGTAGGAATCGGCCTCACATCAAAATGGTACATGATGTGATCAATATATGTCAAAGTTCATGTTTCCATTTTAAATTGATATTTTAGTAAAAAAACAAGTTACATACTCAAAACCTAGAAAATGAATTCATATTGTTTTGATACTTTAGGACAATAATCCATAACTAATTTTAGACATGTATTAATTATTAGTACCTCAATATGATTCACATTGTGACCAGTATGACTCCAAGTGCATCTTTTTATTTGAAAATGACATCAATTTCAATAAAAAGGACAACTTACCTACTCAAAAATTATTATGTGTAGTAATCATCCATACCTCAATTTGATACACAATGTTCCCAGTATGACTCAATTTGTCTGTTATCAGCTTAAAATCAATATTTTAGTTCAAAAAATATCACTCGCTGAAAACTGAGAAAAGTGTTTTGAATATCTTGATAATTTTGGAAATTAATTTATAATTAATTTTTGACATGTAAAAATTGGTCTCATATCAAACAGATATACGATACGATTGATATGAGTCAAAGTGTGTGTTTCCAATTTAAAATGGCATTTTAGTAAAAAAGAAAAGTGCATACTCAAAACTGAGTAAAAACATTCATATTTTTTTGATACTTTATAAAAATGATCTATAATAAATTTAGGACATGTAAGAATTAGATTCACCTCAATCCAATGCATGATGTGTCCAATATGACTCAAAGTGCATATTTTTATTTAAATTCACATCAATTTTAGTAAAAAGGACAATTGACCTACTCATATCCAAGAAAATTCATTTAGATTGTTTTGATACTATAGGGAAATGATCTATAAGTCATTTGTAACATTTATTAATTAGCCACACCTCAACCCAATACATGATGTTCCTTGTATGACTCAATGTGTCTATTATCAGTTTAAAATCAATAGTTTAGTTCAAAAAATGTAACTCACTAAAAACCAAGCTAACACGCTCACATTTTATTGATAATTTAGAAAATTTATTAATAATTCATTTTCGATGTGTAGGAATTAGTCTCATGTAGAACTGATATATGATGTGATTTAATGAGTCAAAGTTCATGTTTCCAGTTTAAAATGACATTTTAGAAAAAAAGACAAGTGAAGTACTCAAAACAAAGTAAACTCATTCTGATTGTTTTGATAATTTAAAAAAACAATACATAATCCATTTGGGACATGTAAGAATTAGTTTCACCCCAATAAGATGCATAGTGTGGACAATATAACTCCAAGTAAATATTTTTATTTAAAATTGACATCAATTTTAGTAAAAAGTACAACTCACCTACTCAAAACTGAGAAAATTAATTTGGATTGTTTTGATACTTTAGGATAATGATTTATAAGTAATTAGTAACATGTAGGAATCATCCACACCTTAATTTGATACAAATTTTTTTCATTATGATACAATGTGTCCAATATTAGTTTAAAATCAATATTTTAGTTCCAAAAGTGTTACTCATTGAAAACTGAGCAAACACACTTGTATTGTATTTATAATTTTGGAAAATAATTCATAAGTTATTGTTGAAATATATAAATTGATATCACATTAAATTTCTACACAATGTGACCGGTATGAGTCAAATTTCTTATTTCCAGTTTAAAATGACATTTTAGTAAAAAAGATAAGTAATGTACTCAAAACTGAAAAAACGCATTCATATTGTTTTTATACTTTAGTAAAATGACACATAAGTCATTTGAGATATGTAAGAATCATAAACACATCAATATGATTAACGGTGTACCGGTATGACTCCAAGTGAATTTTCTTAATATATATGTATCATTTTAGTTTAAAATGTTCATCACATTTCCAAAATTGAGCAAACAATCCTAAATTGTTTTCTAATTCATTTAAATTTTATATTCTTAATTAATTTTTCAGATTTTGTGGTGTTTTTGGTGCTACAGTGTGTTGTTATAGTACACTGAACTGGTGTTGTAGTGTGCTATTACATCACACTTTTATATTACCCTTTATCAATGATTTTAAAATAATTGATAAAAGACTCATGCTATTAATCTCTTTCCAATAGTCAGTGATTCTCTAGCGCTGAAAAAGGCCATTTTTAGCACTATTAATGGAAAAAAAATTAGTATTGTCTCTTCAACTATAGTATTACGTGTAGGTATTAAAAGGGTTTATTTCCCATATATGTGTGTTGTAGGATGTGATAGATTTAGGTTATTGCACATGCATGTGTTCTGGATTTAGTATCCTAAGGATTATTACAGGTGTGTAATGTATGATTTGTAATGGATTGAGGTATAGTACATAATAAATAGGTTTTGAAGGCTTCTAAAAATAATCTTGGTTACTATATAGATGATTTGAATGTGATTATGTGTTTCATGGGGTGCATGTTATGATATTGTTTCCCAAGTGTTTTCTATTAGTATTATTTATGGAAGAGATGATGCTTTGGGGCGTGTGATGTTGGGGTGTGAGAGTGGAAAACTAGTGGGAAAGTGGTTATGTGGTACCCATTTCTATATATATATATATATCAATTTATGTATGTATATATATATATATATATTCTCAATATTTTAGTTATAGTTTTTTTAATTATTTGGTGAGTGGGCCATGGTGATTATGGGAAAATAATAGTATACTTGTTTAAGTGATGAGTTAGTTTCATTTATTTTTTCATTGGGATTTGGTATACTTATTATATATTTTTCATAATATGTTTTAGGTAGAATACTACTGAGAATACATGTTATGCTCACCCTATTTATATATAAATTTTTTTTTAGATCATAAGGATCAAGTTGGTGATCAGGATAGACATTACTAGTTTGAGGAGTTGTTCAAGAGTCATTGGATATTCATGGTTTCTATTAAGGATTTATCTCTTTTTCTTTTTCATTTTAGTTATATCCATTTATATATTACATTACATCAGGTATTAGAATTTTTTCATTATTTATTATGAGAAGGGGGTTTTGGTGTTTGTTCTCAGCTTAATTCTTACTTATGAAATCTTTATGAGGTTAATGCCTCCTATGTATGTTCTTAAACACCCTCAATACTTTCTTGAAAACTCATGGCCTATTGGAGGTAGGATTTGGGTGTAATTATATATCCCCCTTAATTAATATCCTAATAGGGGTACCTTTAGTGAGAAGGTTGTAACAAAAATGGTTTGGGTTGGCTCACAACCACCCAAGGATTACTTCCTATATTCTTCCCACTAATTCTTGATACTTCAAAGGAAAAACTAGTTGGTACACAGGCCAAAAATAATTTCACCTATTATTTTAGATGCACTAAATATGAATGAGTATATTTTAACTCCTAATTATTCTCCTTCATATGTGCGATTTAAATATCTCCATGAATAGAATCATTACTATGTTTCCATGAGATCTCATGGAAAACACCATATTTATCTCCCTCTTCTTTTCTAGAATAGTTCTAGAATTATTTAATCTTACATTTTAGAAACTATAATGATCTTACCTTTAATTATTTGTAGAAATATCCTTCTTATCTTTGTTAAATTATATAAGGTAATTTTTCTTCAATTTACTATATACTATTAAACCTCTTGTTCTTATTAAGGGATATAGAAGTAGATTCTATCGCTACTTCTTAGCAGTAAAACCTCTCTTTTTCACTTCTTGGTATTTTAGAAATATATGTAGTGTCGAATCATCTTATTTACCCTTATGTTATTTTATAGGGAAATAAAAAACCTCATATCTGAGTCTCTTTCCATGAATATGGAATTCCTATAAATCTCAGTCCATAATTCTTTCACAAATTCCAAATCAATTAGAAAATATTTTGACAGTATCACTTGTTGTGATACATCCCATGCAAGAGTTAGTTAAAAGTGAATCCTTGTAGTGATATTTTTAAAGAACTAAAAAACTAATTTTAAATTATTTGGTTCAATAAAGATAAAATTTATTATAATTATATTTGAATCTCTCAAGTTTAATTTATGTATCGTCTGGTATATTTTTACAACTTTCACAAAATAAAATATTTCAATATTAGAATTATATAACTTTCATGGTTAAAAAAAGATCTTATCAACTATTAAAATGAAACAAAATCACCAAAAATATTTTAAATGATTTTTATCATCAAAATTTATCAAAATATTGTATTTAAAATACATTCAATACATGATTTAGCATCCTCCACATTTCCACCTTCTTCCACCACATCACAGTGTACACTATAAAATTAAATCCTTTAAAAACATCCTTAATAATGATTTAATAGTAAAAATAATATGGTTTTATTATAACTTGATACTTATATTGATTATATATTTTTAATTTATATAATTTATTAATAATATTTAGTGATTAATAAAATTCATCATAACTACTGGTCGACTTCCTTTAAAAAATTGGTAAAGGGAATTACTCTTTTGGAATTCTTAGGCTCCTTTATATGGAACCATATTAGAAAAACCTTTTAATTACTCTTCCTAAATGTCCTAGTACCATTCTATGGTACCCTTCATGAGAACCCTTTCAAAATAACCCTTATATGTTCCCCCTTCAATGTTCACCTTACCTTTCCAAAATACACTTTTGAGAACACTTCCATGATTACCTTAAATTTTTTAATAACTTTTACCTTTCTAAGTATACTTATGATAATTTTATACATTTTTAATCAAGTTAAAACCTTATAAAAAAGGAATACCCTTTAAAAAATAGCTTACCTTTCCAAAAAAGAACTTTTCCAAAATTTCCAAATTAGTATAAAAACATATTTTCATAAAAAATATAGAATTCTCCAAAAACTCCTTCATCCTTCATGAAGTATCTCAAAAACATCTCTAAGGTTATCAATTGATTACCCAATGATATAACCATGAATCCATAATGATAATATACATTCTTTAAATCTTTCCTTTTTCAATAAATACACCAACTATTAAAATTGAATCCATTTGTAAATAATTCTAAAACAAAAAATATTGTTAATTAAACTCAACCAATAATCAGCAATTTCATTAAAATATTCCTTATAAATAATTAAATCTAATTACAAATATTTCAAAAACACCTTATATTTTCAAAAAATCCAACATGAACTCATAGTATTCTAACACCTTTCTTTGGATAGGAGGCCCACTCAAATTTCTTAGCATCTTGATAAAAGATCATATCAATAGTTCATTCCTATTGATTATATTGATTTTGTGTCCTTGATATAGTGTTATTGAACTAGACTTCCCACCTATCATGTGTGTATTATAAGTATAATAATTTTCTTAAGGTGGTGATGTTTCATATTGTTCTCTCTTGTAGGCTCTATTGGGTGTTGAGTGGACTAAAATTTAATGTTCCATATTCACCCAAACCTCTAAATTTTACATTGGGTGTGGCATTATAAATTACCTAGTAAAGGTTTATTGAATCATTGTGGCATGAATGTTGTATGTATCTACTATATTTTCCTAAATTTGGAAGTCATATAACCAAGAGGGCTTCCAATTTGACTTGGCGTAACATCTCACTTGCTACCTAGACTTGGTTAGTGTACTCTACATATGAAAAATATTTTTCCTTCAGATGGTAGAGATTCATCCATAGATTTAGGAATAGGTCATGTATTCAATCCTATTTAAATTCCTATAGAATGTCATAAATATAATTTTCTATGGTCCATATGATAATCAATATATTTTTGTTGGCTATTTCTTCCCATATAATCTTTGTATTCTACTCATTATTAGAGAGGAATTCTTCTATCATATCTAATCAGTGTGGTAATTTCCTAGCTTCCTTATTGAGGGGAGTGGGGTTACTTGGAATATTCTTAGTTACATCATAGAACATGTGGTGTGA
This sequence comes from Viscum album, assembly GCA_963277665.1. NCBI lineage: Eukaryota > Viridiplantae > Streptophyta > Magnoliopsida > Santalales > Viscaceae > Viscum > Viscum album. Next base: position 916,917,894 of record OY728156.1, read on the forward strand.
GGGATGAATAGATGATTATATTAATCCCAAATCACCATTTTTGTATGGTGAAGTGCTATCAACTAGTGATGAGTCACTGGGTGTGGTCATCCTCTAATTTTGAAATACCTCTTACTATAAGGGGACCCTTAAAGGAATTATGACATGGGTAAGTCCTTCATGTCAGGGGGATAGATCACCATGAGGAACAATTATACAATAATAATCATATGGAAGACCTCCATGGATATCTTTATTTTCTCTATTATGAGAATGAACTCTATTCTATATTGATTTATAGTTTTAGGGAATAATTTTGCAACATATGCCCAGGGGAGGGATTTTATGGTCGATGGTCTAGTTTATATGGGGTAGACCTTTATGGTTATCAACATTTATTGAATTAGAAAGGGTTTTCCTATTTACTAATTGATATTTTGGTTTCAAGGAGGTCCTAGATAACTAATTTCATGGGGAAGACCTCTATGAGTAACCTTATATTTCACGGGGAGGGCCTCAACGATGATTACTCTAAGGAGGATCTATTTAGCTACTCATCATGTTTCTATGGTGAGGACCACCACAGTTACCATTTCCTTATCCTACTAATGAAGATTTTAAGGGTTATTGATCTTCTATTGACAAGTACTGGAGGGATTCAAGAATATTAGCATTGATTGCAATGGGGTTATACATATAAGGACTCTTGCCTTAATCAACCAATAATTACATGATTTATAACATGGGTTTTATTTAATTAAATTTATAAGATCATTTAAGTGTTTAGTTTTATATAATTAAGTAATATATTACATAAAAAAAGTGGTAATTTTTACAAAGTGTCAACTTTTCTCATAAAAAAAGTTCTTTATAAAGACACACTTGATTTGTTTAAGGAAAATACCATAATTGGAACTCTGACTTTATTAATATTTATAATCATACTTATGACTTTTTAAAAACATTTGAAAATGTGGGATGAGAAAATCAAATATCATTAATTAATATAAAATAAAAACAACATATTATTCAATTTGTAAACCTGAAAAATTCATAATAATGTTTGTCTTTCCATAATAAACATTTGATCTAAAATTTTATTTTAGTTTTTCATTAAAATAACTTATTACTCAATAGATTTAATTGAACATTTCATATTAAATCATTAATGGAAAATCAAAAACATAATATTTTCTTGGTAAAACATAAATACTCATGAATAAATTTCCTTCAAAAAAAATCCTTTCATCCTTTTAAAAAAAAGTTAACATTTTCCCTTAAAAACATAATATTTTTTTCTTATATTTTAAAATAAAAATATTTCCTTTAAAAAAAATTGAAAGAATTTTATATAGGTAACCTGGGAAATTATCATTACATTCACCCTTATAATAATCCTTAAAATGGAATCACCTAACTAGATAATTTTTGTATATCTTAGGAGTAACCTATAACAAGTAAATTTCATCACTTTTCCCAATGCATTAGAGAGCCGTATCAAGCTCACCAGTCATCATAGCTCTTTTGGGATCACCCATCATTAATATAAAATACCATAGAACCATATCATGAATAATATATATATATATATATCACTTTTACCATAAAACTCATTTTAATTTCCTTTTAACACCATAATCAATAACACTTCCATTTATCTCATAACGATGAGAAAAAGTTTCGATTTTCTTAGAAAATTATTTTTTAAGAATAAAAATTTCAAGAATATTGAGAGAAGGATTTTACTTGAAAATAAACAAGGAAATTTTAACATAAATATTTATAATTAATAATAATTATTATGGTGGTAAAAATTGGTCAAGAAGTATTCATTAAAAAAACATTCTTTTCACTTTGTTAAAAAAATAAAATAAATTATATTGTTAGTGTTTAAAAGATTACTTTTTAAACCTTTAAATAGAAAGTTAATTTATTTGAAATTTAATTTTAAAAATATTTATTTTATAAATAATAAAACTCTTGGAACCTTTTTAATAACATGTATATAGATGATAAATACTTGAATGGAATACATTAAAATAAGGTTTTAAAGAAAAATATCTTACCTTAAGTCATGTCTAGTTTCGTACATTCTCTAAATCCTAAATAATAAAATTATACTATCCTTAAAATTTATTTAAGATATTTTTTATGTTAATTTAATTATTATTATTATTATTTTATTTATTAGCATAACTTAGTTAGTTACTAAAATGGTTATGTTTACATTGGATGTTTTGGGGTTGTTCAATTTATAACCTCAAACCAATATTGGGGAATTGATTGTGGTAAAAGGGGTTATGGTTCCAAAATCAACATAATCTTAAACAAGTAAAAATTATTATATTTATATATTAAATACACTTTTAAAACTAACTATATCATACAATTATGAAAAATGAATCACATCGTTTCAAGGTGACAGTATTACATACTTACATATAAACAATATTTTCATTTTTCTAATGGGTGGAAAATAAATAAATTAGATAATATTTTAATTTTAAATAATCATAAATATGTTATAATTTTCATATATATTCTTTAATTCCATCCTTAAGAGAATCTTTGTAAGGTGGAGATAAAAAATGAATCACATTGCTTTGTGGAGATGGTATTCCACACGTACGCATGAGCAACGTTATAAATTTATAATGGATGGAAAGGGTAAGAAGTTATGTATTATATTATATTTATAGATTCATAATAATTTCATAAAAACATTATATATTCATTAATATTTTCATTATAACGATTCTTGTGAGGCGGTGATAGAAAATAAAACTCATCGCTTCGTGGAAGTGATAGTCCAAACACACGCACGAGCAATGTTTTCATTTCTCATAGGATGGAAACATATAGAAATGAGTTATCCCATCAACATAATAACATTTAAGTATATATAATATAATTATTTCATTTTGTTATAGTGGTTATAATATATTTTAAGGAGGTAAAAGAAGAAATAAACTTGAAACACTCTATTAAGATTTATACCTCTTCTTTGGAAAACCTCTATTGGATTACACATTAAACCTAATTAGATTGATATTTTAGTGATATAGGACCTCTAGGTCATAGGGAGATATTTGGGTAGGAATTATCCATGCTATAGTTCTCAAAATTTTTTAGGAAGAAAGGAGGTGAGGTTCCCTTTTACATGTGAGAAGAGTTGCATAATTATTAATATTAAGAAATTTAAAATATAATAAATATCATAACCTTGAAAGGTGGCACCAAATGGGAATAATTTCAAAATTAGAATATAAAAATTTCTAAATACAATAAACTAAAAAAATCTACATTTTTAAGTTTCATTTTAAACCTTATCTTTTGGTTTAACCCCTAATTAACCCTTTTTAACCTTAATAGTGGTAACACATTTTAAACTATTTAAGGGTCATAAATTTACTTCTAAGGCTTAAAGTGGATAAAATATTTTATATGGATATAATTTTTGACCATTTACCATCCCAATTTTCCTATTTATCATAAAATATATTTAAATTTATTTTTGGGACTATTCATTTAATTTGATTTCAAATCCACCAATACAACAATGTAGTTCGAATATAAAAAAATTTACCATTAATTATATTTTATAATTACCTATTAAATTCTTGTAATACTAAAATTAATTCAAAAAATATTAGTTTTATTATTTTTAAAACCATTTAGCTTAATTTTCCTACTATTTTCACAAGCACTGTATTAGTTTTGTTTAAGTGTTTTAGGTAATTATATCATCACTTAAAATTAAAAATAAATTAATATATTAAAAAAATATTCATATTAAAAATAACCATTTATAACTGATAATAAATTCTCTTTATCCCAAATAAAATATATTCTAGATATTAAAAGAAAGAGAATGGAATTTTGTATTTATTCTTTACTTAAAATAATATAAAGGTTATAATCATAGGTAAATAGAAATAAATTACCACATTTTAGAATTTTTTATGGTATTAGTCGAATTAAACCCATCCAATTAAAAATTTTCAAGTGTTATGGATATTTTGAGGTCTTATCCCATAGTTTTAACCCTATTTTACACTTAGTGAGGTGACAAATATTTACCTAAGTTTCTATTCATAATGACAAAAAATAAAAGGTTCTTATTTACCAAATTTAAACCTCTTGATTCCAAATATAGAATCCATTTCTTTATATTAAATTTATATAAGTGTAATAAATTAATTATTTTATAAATATGAAAAATAAAATGATAAATAGTTTTTTGAAAAATGTGTTTAACACTAAAAATAAACATAAACCATAATAAAATATAATGATAATTATTATGTGATTAAAAATATTATGAGAAATTATATTATTATTATGTTACTTTAATAAAAAATAAAAAACATAATAGTAATTTTAATTTAATTTATTTAAAGAAAAGAAAAAGTTTTTTCAAATATTTTCATTTTTCACTTTTCACTTAAAAATCAATCTTTTAAAAAAAATCCAAAAAAAATCCTCTTAAGAATATAATATCATGATTATTTAAAAAATTATTTCTATTTTTTAAAATAAAATTTAAAAAATAGGAATTAATTATAATATCCTTTAAAAAATTAAATAAACCCATTTTTAAAGAAAATGTTTTTTTTAAATAAAGACTTTATTCTCATTTCCTATCTAATAAACATAATTAAATGAATTTTAACTCACTAATGTATATATATAATATAAATATCTCATTAAAATAATTTATCAATAGTGATTAATTTAATCTATTTAGATAAAAATGAATTTCACACATAAAAATAATTTTATGAAACATATCTCTTTTACCTTAAAATATTTTATCTTTATTTCTAATCGATCGATAATAAATATATGATTGGTTATTAATTTTATGAAGGGAAAATTTTCTATATATGTTTCATAATATTTTTATACCTATCCATTCCCACCAAACAAATGTCTATTTCATAATATCCATATTTAAATAATAATATTTTTATTGTAAATCATGGTTTTCATTAAAATTGATGTCACATGTTAATAAAGTTATAGAATATGGTGTTATTTTAAACTAAATTATTATGGTATTAAATTACCCCCCCCCCCCAAATAAATTGTGCCCTCATAATATTATATTTATCACAATAATAAATGGTTTAATATTTTAAAATATCATTATTGAAAACCCAAATTGTAAAAAAGGGACAACAAAAATTCATTTTGAAAAGAGGAAAAGGGTAATATGAAGGTCACCTCAAATAAAACATGATCGGGTACCCAAATATGGTTAATATTAGTGGGAACTAAAAATATAGACATGTAATAGAAACATAATTTCAAAATAATGATGTATTATGATGGAGAATATGACCATGAGAAAGTTAATGACCACAAAACCATAAACCAGTGAGGGGTGAAAAGGACCGATAATGAAAGGAAAACATTTTCATTTTTAGGATATTTTTTCTATAGTTGAGGGATTCATTTACTATGAAGATACAGAACATGAGAAAATATTATTACATGATTTCATAAAAATAATAAATATTATTTCATCCATTTGTTGTGTGTTTAAATTAGTTTCCACTTCTACTTTATAATGAATATCCACAATGAATCTTTCTATTTTTAAATAATTAAAATCAACTTCAAATAGAGGATGAAAAGTAATTTTAAATTTTTTTCTATTAATCAATACCAAAAAACGGTTATCATAAGTTAATATAATATCAAATTTTAATAAAACTTTATGTTAATAAATACTATATTAATCTCTGAATAATAAACAATAACACCTAATGTTTATCCTAAATCATTCAATAAGTAACTAACCTTAAAACTCATAAAAGTACTCCAGAATAATTTAATAACCCAAAAAATTAGAAATATTTTCTTGCATGTTATTGATATATAAAATTAAAATTTTTCTTCAAACAAAATTAATCCCTCATAAATTAATATATAAAAAATATAAATTACCTATTCATATAATCTCTAAAATATGGTAATTTTTCCTATAAAACTTGAATCATTATAAATTTATAAGAAAATCATATATGCTTCCAAAATATAACTCAACCATTATTATTTATATAAAATACAATATTATTCATAAATATTTTTGTTTACCTTAATCATATAATGTTCCCAATATAATGAATTTATTCAGAATAAAATTAATTAATTAGTCACTAAATCACTTTTAAATCCCATGGTTATCACTAAAATAAAACATATCTTCCCAAAATGTAATAACCATTTTACCTAATCAACAATAATTGCTTTAACATTAAATATCATATTAACCTAAAATGTTATCAATAACTTTAAAATTTTCCACAAAATATGAAATCACTATTCCTAAAATATAATTTTCACTAAAACACAAACTAAACCCAAGGGTTGTATTCCTATAAATGTCTCCCAAAATATTCTTAATCATCTTAAACTCTCATCACATAAAACTTTAAAAGGGGTGTCTAATCCTTTAAACTTATGATCAACCTTATAATTATTAACCCATTATGGTACCTAAAATTATTAAAATATCCTCATATAAATCATCATAACCTCTAAAGTTGTCTAAACTGTTACTCTAATACCTACTATAATAAACCATACAGTAATCAACCGATAATTACATGATTTATAAAAATGGTTTCACTTTCTTACATTAATGGGATATTTTCAGTTTATAGTTTTATATAATTACATAAAACATTACATAAAAAAGTGGTAATTTCTACATAGTGTCCATTTTTTCTAAAAAATTGTTCTTTATAAAGAGAGACTTGCTTCATTCAAGGTAATGCCCATAACTAGAACTATGGATTTATTAATGTTTCTAATCATACTTAATCCATTTGAATAACATTTAAAAACGTGATATGATAAAAACAAATCTTAGTAAGTGATATAAAATAAAATAAACCTTTAATCCATTTTTAACTTGAAATTTTTTTAAGAAAGTTTTCCATTTAAATAATATACATTTAATCTCAAATATTAAAATAATTTTTCATAAAAACAAAATTATTTATCAATACGTTTCATATAACTTTTAATATGTAATAAAAAATTAAAAATAATAAACATATATTTTCTATATAAAAATATTAATACTCATGAGTTCCTTTCCTTGAAAAAAAAATCCTTTTACCCTTTTCTTAAAAAAATCCATAAAGTTTCCTTAAAAACATGAGCTCATTTTCTTACCTTTTTAAATCAAATGATTTCCTTTAAATACCATTGCTATCATATCATGTAGGTGTTCCTTATGAAATTATCCTTTAATTAAAATTTATAATAACCCTTATAATGTAATAACCTAACTAAAAAATTCTCATATCTATTAGGAGTAACCTATTAACTATAAAATCACTTTACCCAATGAATTGGATAGCAATATCAGGCTCACACATCATCATAACTACTTCAGGATCACCCATCATTGATATAAAATTTACAAGAACCATATAATTAATAAAAAACATAAATATTTAATTTTAATCATAAAACCAATTTGAATTGGCATTCAAGCCCACAAGAAATAACACATTCAGTAATCTCATAATAATGAGAAAAAGTTTTTGTTTCCTTAGAATTTTTTTTTCTAAAACTAAAAAATCCCAGAATATTGAGAGAAATATTTATTTTAAAAATAACCGTGGAAAATTATAGAGTAATCTTGATAAAAAATAATGGCTATGATGTTGGAGAAAATAAGTCAAATCGTATACATTAAAAAATATTCTTTTTACACTTAGGTAAAGAATGTCAAAATAGCATGTATGTAAATTTATAAAATATTCATTTTAAAATCATTAAAAGGAATTAAAACGTATTTAAAATGAATTTTAAAAAAAATATACAAATAATTTCATTATTTAATCATTTTTAAGAATATGTATGTTTAGTAAAAATATTTAAAAATGATTACTTTAAAATAAGTTTTTAAAGAGAAATATTTTACCTTAAGTATCATCTAGCATCGTACTTTCTCTAAATCATAAATAATAAGATTATGTTAGATTTATACTTGCTTAAAAACATTTTTAATTTTTATTTTATTATTATTAGTCCTTTTATTTCATTTATTACCTTTTCTTATTTATTTACCAAAATGGTTAAGTTTACATTGGATATTTTGGGGTTTTTCGGTTTATTACCTCAAAACAACATTGGTGTATTGACCGTGTTCAAAGGGGTCGTGGTTCCAATACCTAAAGAATATTTAAAATGTTAAAATTATAATATTTATACATTAAATACACTTTTAAAAGAAACTGTGCAAGGTATTCATGAAAAATAAACCATGACATTTCATGAAGAGGGTAATCCATACGTACTCATGAATGGTATTTTCATTTTTATGATAGGTGGAAATAAAATAAAGTAAATAATATTACAATTTTTCATAATCATAAATATTTTATAAATTTCATATTTATTAATTTATTTCATCCTTATGACCAACCTTGTAAGGTGTAGATGAAAAATGAATGGCATGGATTCGTGGAGGTGGTATTCCACATATATGCATGAGTGATGTTATCAATTTTTAGCAAGCACAAAGGGTAAAAAAGGTAAGTAGTATATTATATTTTAATAATCATAATAATTTAATAAAAATATTATATATTCATTAATTATATCTTTATAACCATCTTTGTGAGGTGGTGATGGAAAACGAAACAAGTAGCTTCATGATGGTGGTAGTCCACATGTACGCATCAGCAATGTTTTCATTTACATATGTTGGAATATAGATAGAAAAGAGTTTTTTTATCAACATAATAGCACTTCATTATAGGTAAAATACTTATAGAATTATTTTATAGTGATTATAATATATTTTAAGGATGTGGAAGAAGAAATAAACTTGAAACACTCAGATAATAATTATACCTCTTATTTGGAAAACCTCACTTAGCATACACCTAAATCCTTCTTAGAAAATTCTTTTAGTGAGACAAAGACCACTAGGTTATGGTTAGGTATTTGGGTAAATATTTTTTCAGGTATTTTCTGATATATTGTGTTCAAAATATGTGAAGAATAGAGGATAATAGTTTCTCTTTTATAAGAGAGTGTAGTTCCATGATTTTAAATATTAGTTTTTTTAAAAAATAATAAGTATTATAATCATGTAAAGTGTCACCAAATAGAAATAATTTCAAAAGTGGGACATGACATGTTTTAAATCCCTTCAATGAGAGTTATACATGTTTATATTTCATTTTAATCCTTGTATTTTTATTTAACCCCCTCGTTAACCCTTTTTAACCTTAACCGTGGTAATAAATTTTTCATTTTCTTAGCGTTAACATTAATTTAATTATTTCTATTATATAACAAAATAAATAATAGTTTTGACAAAGGCAACATTTTTCACTATTCCCTAAAAAATAAATATTTTTCTAAAAATATCATAAACTCATCCTAAGCATATTATGACATGGTGATTTAAAAAATGATATCTATTTTTTCTAATACAGTTTATAAAATTTTTAAAAATTAAATATAATATTCACACACAAAATGAAATAAACCCCATTTTCGATGAAAATGTATTTTTTAAAAGTATAAAATAATTTTACTCCCATTTCTTGTCTAATAAACATAATTAAATGAATGTTACCTCATTAACTTGTATATTTAATATTCATATTTAATTAGAATCATTTATAAATAGTGATTAATTTAACCTATTACGATAAAAATACATTGAAAACATAAAAATATTTTTATGAAAAATATCTCTTTTAACTTCAAAAGATTTAATCTTCATTTCCATCCAATAGATAATAAATATGTGATTTATTATTCATTTATTAAGGTAAAAATTCCTACATATCTTTCATAATTTTTTTATTCATATTCCTACCCACCAAACCAATGGATAGGTAATAACAGTAATATTTAAATATTAATATTTATATAGTAAATCATGGTTTTTATTAAACTCGTTATTATGTATTGAGTAAGTTATCAAACATAGTATTATATTAAACTAAATTCATGTGGTGTTAAAATGGTCTTATTACTAATTTATAGATTTCCCTTGATGATTACTTTTAGATCTTCTTGGTCAGGCGATTGGGGTCAAAACCTCAATTGTGAATGGATTTGAGAAATATGGGCAATAACCCTCATGAATATGAACCCTCTTGGGTGATCTACTACACATCATTAGAATAAATTAATGACCTTCATGGATATATTATATAATATGTTGGCGTTCTTCACAAGTATTTGTAGGTATGGGAATATGACCATGTTATTGATCTTTGGTCATTATTGTAATCTATCGTTAGGTTGACTTAATGAAGGAATAAATATTCACCTTCTCCTCGATGGGTGTCACAAAGATATAAAAATGGTCCTCATGTGTGTGTATAAGAATATAATCATGTCCCTATGTTGTTTCAATAATATGGTTTTGATCACCTCTAATTGAGGTAAGAATATGGAATTGTTCTGAAGTGATTTTCAAAATATTCCAATGATCTCCTATGGTGGGAGAAGAAATATGAGACTACCCTAAAGTAAATTACTGATCATTCTAGTGAACTCTGGTTAGAATAAGAATATAGTCTTTATCATTTTCTTCATTATTCACCAAGATATGATAGTGATCCTTCGGAATGGGAGTGGGAATATGGTCCCACTTATGAGTATCAACTGGTACATAAGGATGAGATCCTCTAATGAAACTATAAGGAACATAGGCCTACTCCATGTTGATCGTTATAATATGTCAATGGTGGTCCACTATTTTCCCTTCTAGTATATGTTGGAATCTTTGAAATATATGAGCAGGGATATAATCATAACCTTCAATTTTCTCTAGGATATATCGATGGTGTTATTTTTTAAGAGTGGGAATAAATACCCTCTCTTAAATAGTAATGTGGGTTTGATCCCACTTAAGTCCTCTATTTTCCATCATAATATATTTATTGACTTCGTATATGTGGGAAATAATAGGAGATTACTTTTTAGTTTTCACTATGGTTTGTTGGTAGACTCATTGAGAAATAGCAGGGAATATGATCCTTCTTTTTAGTGGCCACCATGAGGTGATGATGGGATTTATTAGTGGTAATGGAGATATGGGTATTTAATATAGTAGTATAATACCCCTAATAATTCTTCATCCTAGGAATAATGTTCTGGGTGATTGGGGAAGGTTCTTATTGGGTGGACTCATTATAAAATTCACAAGGTGTTGGGGTAATTTAGAATTGGTAGAGATGATGGCTAGTGGAAGGAACCTTCCTTGGTGACTCCTAAACAATATCAAGTATTTGTTCCTCCTCATTCACCTCTTTTTTATTATGGAGTAATTTGTTCTTGTGCTTCAAATATATGATCCTAAAATAGTTTTATATTTCCATTGATTCCACTATATTTTTCATCAACACCTTTTGGTGGCATGGTTCATGGGGGTTCAATTATTAGATTCTCTTTTAAGATTCATCCAAGGTTATCATAATTTCATTTAGGTAATAATCACACACTAAAACCTTCACCACCTACTTCTTAAGGCATTATGTCAATGATAGTGTCGTTCTGATCCATGGGTCCACTATACTTTTAATGGTTAAAGTATGTGTGGGGTGTCTCAGTTGATGAGTAGTGGTCTAGAAAGCCTCACAGTGGCTACATATTTGTCTTAAAATTTTAACTTGTGACAAATGAATTATATGAAACCATTCATTTAGATTAAAGGGCAGTCACATAAGGTTTTTTAAAATTCTCTTAGGGAAGATCAACAACCATTAACAAGAAACCTATTAATATATCATCACAAGTAAATAAGAGAATGTTTAATCAAAATATTACACAGTTAAGATTTCATATTGGGTTCACCATTATGTTTTTTATGGACTTATGTATCCAAAACATCTTAGTATCATGTTAAAACTTATTTCTAATGGAATCCGGTTGCTAATAATTTACTAAAAATTATTTTGAATGCTCGTTAGTCTATGGTATGATAAGTCCAGAACATTTCACCCTTTTAGGGGGAATATTTCCTACATTGAGACTCTATTGTATATTTAATGCATATTAGTAAATCTTTCTCAAATCCTAGTTTAGGACTAGTTGTTATTATGGTAGTGATTTAATCAAAATCATGCATTGATGTGATCATTTATATGTATCATAGGTTCTCTATTGATTAGAACATGTATATACATTAGAGGTTATACATAAATTATATCATATATATATATACATAATATAGGTTCTCCATATTTTATTACTAATTAGTGTTGTTATGTTTTAAAGCCACATAGTTAGGTAGACTAGAGTTTATCACCATCTAGGGTGGCTATAGCCATTTATGGTACTAGGATCAGAACCATAAGAGGGTATTCTTATGTATACTTGTAAAAGGATTTATAACCTACTTATTTTTATTCCACTTAACAAGATAAACCATTCCTTTTAAGTTCATGTGATAATTATGATTATGGTTCCTTTTAATTTTGTGAAACCATGAATGATTCCAAGAAATTTAAAGTTATGCAGAGTGGACTATTAAGTGCAAGATTTCTAAAAATGGTTGATGTGGTACATACACATGAGATGACATTTCTAGATTAACTTTTATATTAATTTATATATATATATTAGTAGGTGTTATGATCTCTCTGGGGTATATTTCCCCATTGATAAATGATTGTATAATTCATTAGGGAATGTAGCCCAATGAGGATGTGTGATATAGCTCACAAGAAATATGTTCTGGTGAGGGAATGGGGTTCACAAACTGTATTTCCTTATAAAGGTGTGGTTTTAGATTTTGGGTTTGTACCACATAGAGGCATCCTATATATCCTAACCAATACAAATTCAAGACCATATAGTTCAAGTTACATAGTTTAGGGTCATATGACTGAATTTTACCATGAAGTTTGATGTCATCCGGTAAGGATATTGTCATGTAGTTTTACATTATAAAATAAGTTTGTTTTATGATTAAAGGGGTGAAAATAAATGATTGTGTAGGTCTTATAAAATTTCATTCTAGATAATATAGTTTGGGGATTTTATCCAATATTAAGCACGTATTAAAGTCTACTTCCCGTCGATTAGTGTTTAGATTGTGGTGGAAAATTGAACTCATGGGGGATAAATCCCCCTGAAAAAAGAGTTTGGGAATATTCATTGGATTCCTGTTCAATATAGGTTAGGTATTACACCTGTTAGGAGGCCCATATACATGTCTGCTTCCTATATATTAATTTTTTAAAACTTAAGGACAACTAGGCTCATAGGGGATATGGCCCCATGAGGAAGGAGTTGGGGAATACACACAGGCTACCCTTTGAAGATAGTTTAGTGATTACACCTAGTATGAGGACCATATGTGGGTCAACTTATTATCAATTAGAGTATGGATAGTAAAGGAAAACTGGATTCATGGTGGATGTGGACCCATGAGGAAGAATTTGGGGCTTATGAATGACCAACCCTTTTTTATTCATCAAGTTTTTTGATAAATAAGTAGGCAAAGGTATGGTTAAGGATTAAACCTAGTAGGAGGCCCAAGATTTTATGGATAATTTAGTGGGCCAAGGAAGCTGACTCAAAACTTGGGAGGTTAAGATAACCATTCTAATCTAGGGGATGTTACATCAATATTTTTAATGATCCAACCCGATTTAACCCAAGATGTCACCCATTCTAGCTCTCCAAAATGCCTCATGCACACCTCACCATATACCAAAGGCTACTAACTAGTAGTAGGGGCATAAATAGGTGAATTGGGGAGACTATTACCTCATGTAAGAGTACTATAATGGTGTAAATAAACCAAAAACAACTATATCCATGAACAACATAGTATATATAATAAGTAACTGAAACATATAATAATAAATGGAATGGTTCATATTGACACGCTATCATGATATAATATACCACAACTGATTAAAAACTACTATGATCATATATATATGATAAATAAAATAAAAAACAAGCAGTACTTCCAACTCTGATTTTTACCTCATTCCAAGTCTCTATGATAGTCAAACTATGCTATGTAATGACCCAGACTTTTTGAATGATAATTGTTTCCTGAGAAAATGTGTGTTATTTTTTTACACAACAGAACCATATCTCTTTAATAATGAAGTGAGTATAAAGGTAATTGTTACTATATGGATTCAACTATTTTTTATTATTGGTCGATATGACAATTGGAAACTATACTCTTGGTAATAATTTTTATGTTATAATTTGTAAGTAAAAATGATGAAGAATAATTGATGCAGAAAGGATAAAAAATGGACTCACCCAGTAGAGCTGTGTTGTATAAAGCCCATTTGTGAGATCTTGGGAGGGAGGTAGCATAATTGGGGTTCTCTCTCAACCAAGACCAATCTGATCTTCAAAAAGTGAAGTTAGAACAAAATTGTATACGTGATAAGGTCAAGTTAATTGAAATTACCACACAGGAGATGTTAGATGAGCCACCCTATGAATCTATAACCATCACACACCTTACCCTTAGGTAATTTTTAGGTTTTATAATGGGTTATGTATCGATTCTCTAATTACTTAAAGTATAATTCCATTTTATAAATAAAATTTTCATTCCATCAATTCTTTTTAAGAATAGTTTATCTTAACAAAATTGAGATGGAATTTGATAAATTGATTTTTTCAAACAAAAAATGTACGTTTTAAAAAATATAAAGATAGTTATAATAAACTAATATATTATTAATAATATTTATTTTAATGAAATAGTATGAAAAAATACTCTAATTTACATATAAATGATAAAATAATTTTATGTTTTTCAAGTGTCAAAAATTTTACTATGCCTTTTCAACCTCCTGTTATTTTTAATAAATAAGGATTTTTATATTTAAAAGTTATAATTCTAATATTTAGATAATTATTACAATAAAATAATAATAATTTTTTAAATTATCAGTCCAAAATTAGGTTAGGGTGAATTTATGATAATTTTCTAAAGTACTCTATTTTTTTAATAAATAGTAAAAAATACAGTTTGAGTTTTTTGGTATGTTTAATGACTTCATAATTATGTAATAATGATTTAATAACTAAATAAACGCAATAAAAGAATTAAAATATGTTATTTTATTAATATAAAGTATTTTAATATATTTTAATCAATTTTCAAACCTATAATTTGCTTTCCAAAGTCTAAAATAGAAAATTTATCATTAAAAATATTATTTTTGTGAAAAATTTACTTTTCCATGCCAAAAGAAGTAATATAAAATTATTATAAACTCTTATGTATTAAAATAACATAAAATATGACCTAACTTTCCAAAAAAAAGAGAAAATTCCATGTAAAATCCCATGGTTTTTCATTTTCCACTACTTGGGTTTTCAAGAACTATATTTGGAAATTAATAAACAAATCCTCCACTTTTTCTATAAATAACCACCCATTTATCCATTTAATTTCACTAAAAAACCATCCTCTATGAATCTATGGTATTTTTACCTCCCACGTACTCCTCCCATGGTTTTCTCAATCCCCCAAGTTCCCAATCCTTGATTTTTAGTAACAACTTTTCAAGGTAAGGGAAATATCCTTCTTTTCTCTTTATTTTAAGAAGCTATTTTTGTGTATGTCTTCTGAATGTTATGGTAACTCTCTCTTATTTCATTTTTATTCATTAAATTACTATAAAATTTTATTTTATCAATGTGATACCCCTATCCCCTATCCTTTTACCCTTTTCTAAAACCATGTTTTATACCTATTATGCTACTGAAATTACTTCTCAAAATTTATCCCTTCTCCTCAAGAAATTATCTTTTATTTTATTTTTATGAATAAAAAAACCTCTTTATTTTCTATGGTTATTCACAAATATGTAAAAATTATTTATTTGATTCTGGTATTGACATAAATAAAACCCTCATTCCCTTTTCATGGTTTAATAATGACATAATGATCATGTTTTTAAGCACTTTTGAAATGTCGTGATTCTGATATAAAAATCATTTTATTTTATTCTCCAAAGGTTATTTATGAAATGATTTATTATGATATATGTGGATCACATTAAAATTAATAAATATGAAGGGTTTTTCATCATATTTCTCTAATGCATTGGGTAAATAATTTAATCTCTATATATAACATATTTTATTATACCTTGGTGAATAACCTTGGTAATTTTTATGACACCTCAGTGACAAACCTTGGTTATATGATTATGAATGTATCATTTAAATGTTTTATCCACATTTTTCATGTTATTATTAATTTTTTTTTATTATATGCCTCATGTGATCTTTCTCATTCTATAATGATATTCCTCATGTCCATATTGATATTTCTAAAGATCACTTGTAAACTGTTTCCCTTAATTTCCCTTACTGGGCCTTAATCTCACCCTTTACATTGATGTATGTCCCCCAAGTTATGATATTAAGTAAAAATACATAGGATGAACCTTTTAATACTTCTTTAAAGTTTATTAGAATTTTTTTTTAATTTTTCATGTATTATGTTCCTATTTTCCAAGAAACTAAACTTTAAAAGATCCTATGTTTTATACCATGTAATGAAAAGTTTATGTAACAAAAAGGTGGGATGCCATAGTATGTATAAAATGATAGTTTAGTTATTTGTTTAAATTAGTATTCGAAAACTTTATTAATAAAACTAGGTAAAATTTTAAATATAGTAAAACATACTAGTATTTTAGTGAAGTATTAAGTATGTGGATTTTGAGAAAAGAACTCTATGTCTGGAACTGAATAATTGGATGTGGATCTAGGATAGATGTATCTAGGGGTAAAACCTAAAAACTCTGCTTTGAGTTAGAGTTGAACTTGAACTTTTTCATGACAATGGGCGTTGCTATACTTCTGTTTTGACACTCCTGGGGGATATGTTTGGTTAATCAAAAGATTTTTATGAACCATTATGAATGATTTATAAAAAATGTAATTATTTTTAATAATTGAAATAATTAAGCGTAGTGTTTTAAAACATAAATTTCTTTTTTAATTATAATATTATTAAAACAAACATGTTTCCCACTAAGTTTTTATTCTTTTAAAAATGTCCAGAAATTGGGTGAACTGTGTAAATGTTTAGTGTAATGGACTATGCACTAACATCCCTCTGATGGAAGCTGGAATTGAAAACTTAATGATAATGATGAATCAACTAACTTGAGTTATAAAAAATAACTTGAATCAATCCAAGAGACTATATTCACCTAGAAGGGAACATCATTCCATTCAATCCTTTATGTGTTAGTCACCACCTTCTTTCAGTGAATCTACCAATACATTGATTCTTAAAAAATGGATAAGATCTATAGAAAATATCTTTTTTGTTATTAATTGTTTAGAATAAGAGAAAGTCACCAATTCTATGTTATGTTTAGAGGGAGAAGATGATCGGTGGTGGACACTTATTAAAAACATTAATCCAAGAATAGAGATTTATGTTATGGATTGGGAAGAGTTTAGGGGAACCTTTTTCAAAAAATATTTCCCTTGTTCGATGTGAATAAAAATAGATAAGTAATTACTATAGCTGAAGCATAATAAATACAAATATGTGGGAATTTATGAGATGTAATTTACAATAATTTCTCATTAAACCTATATATTTATCATGAATCCTAATAGAAAGGTTAATATATTATTTGATGAACTAATACCCCATCTATGAAATAATCTAATTGATCGAGATGATGAAGGCTATGAGGAGATAGTGTGAAGTTCTATGAAGGTTGAACTGGAGTTTCAAGATACACAGTGGTCCCATAGATCGGATAAAAAATAAGAGACCAATAGATCTAAGTTTATGGAGAAACTTTGATCACAGAAGAGGAAGAAATAAATTGAAAATCCCCACATGTAATAAATTTGGGAATTTTTTTTTTGGGAAATAGTTTCTTAGGAGCAGTAAATGTTACAAGTGTGGAAGATATAGACATATTTATCGGAATTATTATAGTGAGTTAAATCTCTAACTACTCAACACTAATGAAAAATGGAATATGGTGAAGGCCTATCTTGAAGTCCCATTCTTCAAGTGTATACAACTTGGCCACTTTTCCAATCACTATACAAATTAGTAGATAATAGGCAGGAATCACCATCAACCTCAGCATAGGAAAAGAGATAAAGGTTTGGATTTTACTATCATGATGGATAAAGCTGAAGCACTAAATTATGTGGTAGCAGGTACTCTTATTGTTCTCTCAAATATAGAAAGTACATTGTTTGATTCAGGTTCTATGAATTCCTTTATTTCCTAAAAATTTTTAAAGAATATAGAATAAATCCCCAAACTGATAAAAGTAGAGTTATTAGTCAATAATCCTAGAGGGGTTATCAAAGCATCCACAGTGTAAGGAAACCATAGTATTCAATTTGGGAATAAAAATATCATCGCAAATCTATTAGTCATTCCCATGATATAATTAGACATTATACTAATTAAGGAATGGATATCAAATTATAATACTAAAATCAAGTGAAGAAGTAAGGAAATATTAGTATTATTGAATGGAAAACCTATAGTTTTTTTCAAATGAGATGTATCTAAACCTAATATTTGTTTAGAATCACCTCCCATGTCCTTTTTCAGGAAATGATCGGTGAATATAAAGAATGAAATTAAAGTATAAGAATATAAAATGTCCCCATAATGTAGGAATAAATTGACATATTTTATAAGGATCTACCTGGACCTCCCCCATAAAGAGAGTTAGAGATGTCTATTGAACTCATGTCTAGATCCAAATCGATATCAAATACCTCATATAGAATGAAAAATGTGAATCTGGAGGAATTAAAGAAAGAACTCCAAGATCTTTTCTAAAGGGATTTATCTGACCAAGTATGTCTCTTTGGGGAGCACATATTCTCTTTGTAAAGAAGAAAGATAGATCAATGTGGATATGAATTTATTATATATAACTTAACTGGATCACAGTAAATAACAAGTACCCTCTTCTAAGGATTGATGATTTATTTGACCATATGTGTGGGTATCAATTCTTCTCTAAGATTGATCTTTTATCTGGTTATCATAAATTTAGGGTGAGTAAATAATATATTACAAATAATTCCTTATGATTAAGATATGGGAATTATGAGTTTTTTTATTCCCTTTGGATTAACTAATGAACCTTTTATTTATATGGATTTGATGAATAGAGTTTTTAAGGACTACCTTGATAAATTGGTGTCGGTTTTTATTGATGATATTCTGATATATTCTAAAAGTATTGAGGATCATGAAGATCATATAAGGGTTATATTGAAAACTATGAGGAAGTAGATTCTATTTGGAAAGTTTATAAAATGTGAATTTTGGTTACAAAAAGTTGATTTCTTAGAGAACAATATAACCAATTAAGGAATCTTAGTTGATCCTGTCAAGACAAAGGTTTTGGAGGAGTGTCCCCATCCTACAACAGTAACTAATATTTATTGTTTCCATGGTTTAATAGGATATTATTGGAGGTTTGTGAATAAATTATCATGAATTTATAATACACTAATAAATTTAACTTGAAAGGGGATGATTTTATCTTGAAAAAGTAGTGTGAATGAAGTTTCCAAGATCTAAATAAGAGATTGGTTACTACACCTATGTTAACTCTAACCTCTATTAAATAAGAATTCATTATTTTTAGTGATGCATCTCTAAAAGTTCTTGGGTGCTTCCTCATGAAAAATTAAAAGGTGATTTCTTATACATCTCGACAATTAAAGCCTCATGAGAATAATTATACTACCCATGATCTTAAGATAGGTGTAGTTTTTTTTCTCTGAAGATATGGAGACACTATCATTATGGGGAGAAATTTGATATATACATAGACCACCAATGTTTGAAGTATATTTTCACACAAAAGGAATTGAACATGAGATATATGGGATGGTTAGAACTTCTTAAAGACTATTATTTTTCAATTCATTATCACCCAGGAAGAAGAAACAATGTCTATGATGAATTATGTAGGAAAGAACTTATTGTGCTAGAAATGATGAGTATTCAAGGATATCCTTTGATCAAAGACCTAGTAAAACTGGACATGGGAATAGTAAGGAAAGGGACATCATCAACCCTATACTAAATGATTTATCAACAATAATTACTAGATAAGATCAATAAATCTCAAATAGAATATACTTTTTTATAGAAGAATATAGTGGCTGTGAAGAATGGGAATTTTCCTAAGTTCAATATTGATCAAGAAGGTGTACTAAAATTTTATACAAGGCTATGTGTTCCATATATTCTAGAATAAAGAAGGATATGATGGATGAAGCTCATATATCTACATTATCTATACATTCTAGAAGAACTAAAATGTATAGGGACCTTTGTGATCATTATTGGTGGGATAACATGAAAAAGGAGATTATTGGATACACTGCAAGGTGGTTGGTGTGTCAATAAGTGAAGGTAGAGATACAACTTCCTAAAAGGGTATTATAACCACTAATCATACCAACATGGAAGTGGTAAAATATCACTATGGTCTTTGTCATAGGTCTCTCGAGAACATCCAAAGGAAACAATGCAATATGGGTCATAGTGGATCATCTCACCAATACTACCCATTTCATCATTATTTGGGATAATTTCTCTCTTGACCAAATTTCAAAGATTTATGTAAAGTAAGTAGTGAGGTTGCATGGGGTACAACTTTCTATTGTTTCTAATTGTGATCCAAGTTTCACATAAAAATTCTTGACAAGTATTCAACATGATATGAATACTGAATTGAATTTCAGTATGGCCTATCACACCCAATCTAATGGACAATTTGAAAGGACTATTTAGAAACTCAAGGAAATGTTGAAAACATGCACAATGGAATTTAAAGGTGGGTGGGATCAAAATCTCACATTATTTGAGTTCTAATACAACAAAATATTCCATTAGAGTATGCAAATGGAACCCTATGAATCTCTATATGGTAATTGATGTAGATCTCCTACCTTTTGGGTTGAAGTTTGTGAGATAAAGTTTCTTGGGTTGGATCTTGTTCAAGAGATGATAGAAAAGGTTCATGCCATCCAAATAACTTTAAGGCTTCTCAGAGTTGGTAGAAGATCTATGCTGACAATCATCAAAGGGACTTGGAGTTTGATTTTTTTTTAAAATATTTCCTTTGAATATCACCATGGAAGAGAATCATATAGTTTAGGAAGAAAGGGAATCTTAGCCCCAGGTACATTGGCTCATATGAAATCCTTGATCGCATAGGATCAGTGGCCTATTGGCTTTCACTTCCACCAAATCTATCTAAATTTCATGATTTATTCCATGTATCTCTCTTAAGGAAGTAAATTCCTAATCCCTCACATGTACTAAATACTAAATTGGTACAAATGAAACATGTCCTCTCTTATGAGGAGTAGCTGGCGGAGATCTTGGACTGTAGAGACAAGGTTCTACACAACAAGACTACCCACCCCATCATAGTGTTGTGGAGGAACCATAAATATAAAGAAGAAACATGGGAACTAGAGGATATAATGAGATATAAGTACCCATAGATTTTCTCAATTGATAGAATGAGTTGAGATTTTTGGGGATGAAATTTCTTAAGGGGGAAAGAATGTAATGACCCATACTTTTTTCATGATAATTTTTTCCTGAAAATGTATGTTATTTTTTTTCACACAAAAAAACTGTATCTCTTTAATAATTAAGTGAGTATAAAGGGAAATTTGACCATTGGGATTCAACCATTTTTTGACTTTTGGTAAAATATGACCATTAGTCAATATGACCATTAGAAACTATACTCTTGGTAATATTTTTACATTATATTTTGTAAGTAGAATTGATAAATAAGAATTAATGTAGAAAGTAGAAACGAAGGCCTCAACCAGTAGATTTGTACTGTATGAAGCCCATTTTTCGGAGCATGGGATAGAGGTAGCATCACTGGGGTTCTCTCTTAACCAAGACCAAGCCGATCTTCAACTAGTGAATCTAGGAAAAAATCGCCTATGAGAGAAGCTCAAGTTAGTTGAAATTGCAACTCTGGTGATATTAGATGAGTCACCCCAGGAATTTATCACCATCACATACCTTACCCTTAGTTCATATGAAGGTGTTATAAGGGGTTATGTTTCAAGGCCTTGGTTACATAAATTGTAATTCCATTGTATAAATAAAATTTTTATTCCATCAATTCCATTTTAAGAATAGTTTTGCTTAATAAAATTGAGATGGAATTTGATAAATTGATTTTTCAGACTGAAAATGTACCTTCCAGAATATATATAAATATTTATAATAAAATAATATATTATGAATAATATTTATTATAATTAAATGGTATGATAAAAACACTCTTATTTAAAAATAAATGATAAAATAATGTTATTTTTTTCAAGTGACAGAAACTTTACTATGCTTTTTCAACCCGCTATTATTTTTAATAAATAAGAATTTAAATATTTAAAATTTATAATTATCATATTTAAAAAATAAATTGATAAATAAATTTTATTTTTAAATCTTCATGCCAAAATTAGTTTAGGTTGAATTTATTAGAATTTTCTAAAATACCTTTTTTCAAGAATAATAAAAATACATTTTGAGTTTTTCAGTATGTTTAATAAATTCATAATTATGTCATAATTATTTAATAACTAATTAACCAAAATCCAAGACCTAAAATATGTTATTTTATTGATATCAATTTTTTTAATATATTTTAATCAATTTCTAAACCTATATTATACTTTCCGAAGTCTAAAATGGAAACTTTAACATTAAAAACATTATTTTTTTCAAAAACTTTACTTTTCCATACCAAAAGAAGTAACATAAAATGAAGATAGACTATTTTGGATTAAAATAACATAAAATATGACCTGAGTCTCCAAAACCATGGGAAAATACCATGGGAAAGCCCATAATTTTTCATTTTCCACAACCTAGATTTCCAAGACCTATATTTGGAAATTAATAAACAAATCATCCACTTTTTCTATAAATACCCACCCATTTCTATGTTTCCTTTAACTCCCAATCCATACTCCATGAATATCTGGTATTTTTACCTCCCAAGGGGTCCTCCCAAGGCATCCAAAATCTACCAAGGTTCCAATATTCATGTTTTAGGAACAACTCTTCACAATAAGGGAAATATCATTCTTTTCCCTTCCTTTAAGAACCTCTTTTTGTATATGTATTCTGAATGTTATGGTCACTATCCCTTATTTACATTTTATTAATTTCCTTACTGTAAAATTATTTTTCATCAATAATATACCCCTTTCCCCTTTTTTAACCTTTTCTAAAACCACATTTTATACCTATTATGCTGCCAAATTTACTTCTCAAATTTTCTTTTTTCTCTTCAAGAAATTTTATTTTATTTTATTTTTGTGAATAACGAAAACTCTTTAATTTCCATGAGTATTAAACAAGATTTAAAAATGATTTGTTTTATTCTAAAATTGAAATAAATTAAACCTGTATTCCCTTTTCATGGGTTAAAATGATATAATGATCATGTTTTTAGGCACTTTTGAAATGCTATGATTTTGATATAAAACTCATTTTGTTTTATTCTCCATGGGTTATTTATGAAATGATTTATCATGATCTATGTGTATCACAATAAAGTTAAGACATATGATGGTTGTTCCCTGATAGCACTCTAATGCATTGAGTAAATTATTTAATCTCTTGAAATGACATGTCTTATTATACCTTAGTGAATAGCCTTGTTAAGTTTTATGAAACCTCAGTGAAAACCATGGTGATATGAATATGAATGTCTCATTTTAATTTTTTAGCCACATTTTAATGTTATTATTAATTTAATTTTTATTATTATATTTCTTATGCTTCTGTTCTCATGCCATAATGATATTCTTCATGTCTATATTGATATTCCTCAAAATCACTTGTAAAATGTTTCCCTTACTTTCCCTTATCGGGACATAAGCTCTACATTTCATTTGATGTATGTCCCCATGTTATGAGATGAAGTTAATTTACTGAGTATGAAAGTTTTAATAATCCTTCCAAGTATATTAGAAAAATATTTCATGTTTTCATGCATTATGTTTCTATTTTCCAAGAAACTAAACTTTAAAAGATCCTCTGTTTTATACCATGTAATGAAAAGTTTATGTAATAAAAAGGTTGGATTCCATAACCATATCAAACCTAAGAATACACATGGGAAGTATTTCTTGACCAAACAAAATTAGTTCATAGCCTCATCTATCATTCATTGTGTGCTCAACTTGAAAGTATGACATAAGGGTTTTCATGAACACTAAAGTGCATGTACCGGGGGTGATAAATAAATCTTGGTATGCCACCCCCAATAGTGATACCTAACATATTTTTCATAAAAAGTGTGTGAAAACATGATATTCCTAACCTATTTTAATAAATACAATTATCTTCATAAAAATAAACAAGTACACAAGAAAAAGGGAATAAATAAAAATAAACAAAGCATTCAAACTCAATATTTATGGTAACACATGAGGTATATCTACCCCCGCTCCATCCCATTCCAGAAGACTTATAGAATGTGAATCAACCATACCCATGACATCAGGTGAATATTATATATCAAAAATGAACTCTAAGACAACTAAAATATAACAAGAATAAATTTCATAACCTGAGGAAAATCATGGGAATACAATACAATGATAGGCACCACCACTAGGCTATAGTAATCCAATGGCATGATATGAACTAGTGACAAGAACTCTAATCACACTAAGAGAACCTATATGAACCATGGTAGTCCTATAGAACTAACCGAACTCCAAAAAATATAAAATTATAGGGGAAGGGATCAACTAATAACCATTGGCCTTCCAAAACATTTGGTACTATAGAAACCAAAACTCTAGAATGAGAGATATCCTAATTAGAGGTGATTCACTCCTCTAGATCATCAATTAACTCCATAAGCCCTTATAACCCCAACCAACTAGTATATGGGATCACAAAATCAAACTTAGGGAAAACATCCAATCCAATGATATCCCAAATTCCTCCTATTTAATCCAAAATTTGATCAAGAATATACTCAAGAATTACTAGAATAATCCATTAAAACATGGGTAGACCAATTATCGCACCCTCCATAACAAATAAGGAATCAATGGGCACAAACTTTGAATATTTGTGTTCCAAGGAGACACATGAAGTTTCCAATACCAAAACCAACATTGAAACTATTAGGGTTAAGAAAAACATGGGGTTCCCAAAATCCCCATAATCATGTCCATCTCAAACCATAGGCCATGCCCAATACAAGAAACCTCATCTAGTGAATTTAGAACCAAACCCACCAATGGAAATCACCTCACCCATAAGTGAATCCTTAAGAAACATAATTCCCATGAGGGAATCATCAATGGTCCTCTAGACCTTAGCAGGAACATGAAACCCTACAAGGAACTCTTCTTCTATAAGAAAAACCTCATGTGAATCTTGGTGCAAGAAAACCTCAACCAAACTCTCTGGAAAACAACACATATTCATGTATCAACTCCCTACCTAGAAGGGAATTCTCTATGGTCCCTAATACCCATACCAATATCTATAAAATTGATCCCAGTCATACCCAAAACCCAACGGTGAAAATCCTACTCAATGGCTCCAATAGAACTAAACCTTTAAGAATCGGATCCAGTGGTCCCATCCAAGATACCACTCAATACTTAATTCCAAAAACCATATGGATAAATCCAAATAAAACCCCTCAAAATTCCCAATACAAGGATACCAATAAGATCACAACCCTTACATCGTCCTTACACCACATCCCACTCAAGAGGATTCTAAAACAGGACCTCAAAGAAAAACTCCCCCCATACCTTACTCATCCCAAAACATCTCTCCAAATACCTCCAAATACCACACAGTCCTTACCATTGAATTAAACATAGAAAAAATCTTATAACAAACTACTCATAAATATCTCTCTAACTCTAGGGTGATAAAACAAGTGAAACAACTCAAAAGGTAAAGTATATGTTGTGCATATCTTATACATAACATGTACCCAATAATCCTTCCTAGGTTTTGTACCTTATATGAATTTAGTGTGTAAAACATACATACATGGCATGTACCAACCCTAAATAATGTTTCACAAAAATGGTGTGTATAAACATGTTCATAGACATATACTCCGCATAGGGTATGGATAAAAACATCACATGGTCTCTAGTCGTATAATGCACATGGGTTCTGGCCATGTACATTACACAACCATGTTCCCCTTCATGAGGTGTTTGGCGGAATACCGGGTCACACCTTGAGTATGTCCTACATGGTGTGTCCAAAACACACACATTTTGTAACCATCAACTTCTACCCATTTCTAAAAATAATAACACATAATTTGTATTCTTTAAACTACATGTTGTGTATATGGGTTTCCCAAATAGAAATCCCTTATAAAGCCCCTTGAAAACCATGTTTCTCCCCAAAAACACTCCATGGAGGCCCTCATAGAAGTCATAAAAACACATATTAGGATTTAAAAATTAAAATAAATTATTTTATAGGGACTTAAAGTGAAAATTTTAAATAGGTCCTACCTGAGGGCATAAAATGCCAAATCTTCATTATTAGATCTGCACCACGCACTCACTGCATCCCAATCTACCACCTCTGATGAACATCAATGTGTGATCCCCTCTCCCTCTCCCTCTTCTCTCCCTCTCATCTATCAACCAAGTGACACCCATAGGTGTATGAGGCCGTGTATACCATAATCTAAAGTATAATTAATAAAATAAAATAAAATTTAAAAAGAAAAAAAGAAAAGAAAAAGAAAAGTCCCCCTCAAACAGGCCAACCCGAGTCCTGGAACCCAAAGAAAGTTTACACCTCACCTAGGAACCCCTCCCCCCATTTTTAACTAAAAAAATGTTAAAATTTTAATATGATACTTCATTCCAGAGGTATCACTAAAAACACTTACATAATTAATAAAAAAATTAATTAATTAAATTTTAAATATTCCATAAAAATATGAACATCTCGACATTCCACTAAACTAATGTCCTAGAGTAAACACCCTATTATGATACCAATAGAGCTGTTGGAAAAATTATCTATGATAATCTTGGGGGATAATGTACCATTTTTCCCTTAAACCAATAAGGAACAAAAATTCAAATTTATATTGAATTTTCTCAACTCATGATGATAAAGGTCATCAAAAAATCCACAATATAATTCTTCTCACTATCAAGAAGACTTAATGGTCAATAATCTAACATGATCTCACACCGGTCATTGGTTTAGGAACAACCTCACCAATGTGAAGGTTGTTCATCAGTGATAGGTTGGATTTTTTTTATAGGGGTATCAATATCATCTCCCCAAAACTAGAACACTAAACCATATAACACATAGTCCATAAATCACCAAACTAAATTATTGGATGTGTCCCACTCACTCACACTAGAAAGAGAACATGAAACACCAACCACTGCATGCTCTCAGATCACCAAGAACAATGTTCACCATACTCAATAACCCATGTAAAAGAAGGATCACATCCCTCAATGGCCAATGGTGTTCCCCCTACCATAAGGCTTACCTTAAACTACTCCTCAAGAACTAAACACAAAATTTTCACCATGGATACACCACTTGGGTTTTCCTAAGACCCTAATGAACCCAAATAGTACTGGATAAAACTAGCATGCATGTTCCCTCATATGTCAAGGATTTTATAAAAAATACACAACAACCACCACACTCCTCCTTAAGGTAGATTTATTCTCCAATAACCACCCGCATACTCTCATAAAACCCAAATGCACAATAGAACTCATGCTCATAAGATACAATTCATAAAAAACCTAGGCTATAACACTTAAACCACTGACCATGCTCCTCCATGAGACAGTTCAAAAATGGCGAAGCACCCTCGGTTCTCATTTTCAAAACTGAGGCATATCCCTCATGCCATGACTAACCATGTGACCACCCATTTCCTAGGAATTAATCCAAAAGCATGAGTTACTAACTATTCTCCCACCACACCACCCAAAGCATAACCAAAAATGAATAAGACCAAGTATCCAACCCATATTTTCCTTTAAATATAACCTCAAAATTAAGAGTAATCTTAGTGATCCACTTCTTAAACACAAGTCATCCTCATGAATAACCACAAGGGTGATTTATTATGAAATGAACCCCTAGTGATAGCACACCCATATGCACCCCACTAAATGGAATATTTTCAATGACCATCCAATCCCTTTAATAGATAGTAGGCCCTCAGGCCCCCACTTCAAGACTTAATATATAACATATTGCAGAAACCACCCCCATCTCCCCTATAGGGGTTCAAAATACCTTTCCTATAGCACAAACCAAGAACTTTAGGGAAACCACAACCTCATGGAAACTTGATCCTCATCTAAAAACCTCTCATACATCCTTAATTTATCAATCTACCACCAGGGAATCTAAGTCCCTCACTGAATCATAGGGGTCTCTATATATCCTTCGATAAAGGGACAAAATTTCCATCACCAGTGATCATCATGGAATGATATCCACATGTCCTATCATTAGAATAAAATATATGTGGTTCGGTTTCATAGAATTCCACCATGAATATATATGTTAGAAAAACATATAGGTTTTTATTGACACTTTAAAAAACTGAACCCCCATTGCTAGAAAAATCACACATAGTGAGACATATGTCATGTGAATCCTATGTGCCTAGAATGATTCATGTATATAGGAATCTTACCAATAGTCCAAGATCCCAAAGTCCCTAAATCATAATTCAAAAAACTTAGTGCATCACACTAGGAGAAATCATATAACCATAGAAATGGAATGAAATAAATCCCATCACCCTAGAAATTAGGACTTCCCATCGAAGAAGTTATACATGATGAACCAGCCCAAGGTCCATCACAAGATCCAAAAAATTCATAATCCACCTATTGACTAACTCCATAAATCATAAAAAATATAGGCTCTGATGAAATTTTTTAACAAACCATCCTAGGTTAACCTAACATGTCACCTGATCCAACTCACCACATGGCATCAAACACACCTCCCCGTGCACTAAATGTTGTTAACTAATGATGAGGGAATAAAAATTTACAGTATGGAGACTATTCCCTCATATAATAGTTTAATAATAGTAGAAAATAACTAAACATATACACATCAAAAAACTTCATAGTACCCATAATAAGTAAATGAAACATGCTATAATAAATAGAATGCAGCATAAAAATTCATGGTCATGTTATAACATAAAACAACTGATCAATCACTTGACTAATCACATATACAAGATAAATAAAAAATAAAAAATATAATATATTTTACTACAAACTACAAGTTGTACCTCATTCCCAATCTCCACGATGGTTGAACAGCACCATCCCAAACCTCATACTCCACACAAGCAGTATTACTTAATCAAGAAAACACAAGGACTCAGTCCCATTCACCATGCATCATGTTCTCAACCTAAAATTAGATATAAGGGTATGCACGCACATCAAAGTTCACATACATGGGGTGAGAAATAAATCTCATTAGGCTACCCCCAATGGTGGTACCTAACATATATCATCATAACTAGTGTGTTAATATTTGATATGTTGACCCTAGTTAAATAAAGATAAATTGCATAAAAAATAAAAAAATTGCACAAAAAAGGGGATAAACAAAAATAAACAAAGAAGTTAACCATAAGATATAAGGTGATACTCAAGGTATTATCCCATGATGGAGGACTTATAACACATGTTTTACCCAAACACACAATATTAGTCACACCCACTAGGTTCAAAGGGATATAAATTATATCTAAAACATAATAGGTATGAATTATAAAGATTGATGAATAACCATGGGGTTTCAAGAAAACAACACACACCGCTATTTCACTCTAAGAATCTAATGGAATGATCTAAATCAGTGATAGGAACTTTGCTCTCACTGAGAGAACATGTCTAAACCATGGTAGTCCTGTAGAAATAATCTGACTCCACAAAATATAAAATCGGAGGAAGGGATCAACCTATAACCTTAGGCCCTCCAAAAGTTTTGGACCATGGAAACCCAAACCCTAGTCATATATTAATCCTAAATAGAGGGGCCAAAATCCTCCAGATCATCCATTAGCTTTAAAGGTCTACCTACCCAGAGCCATCCGGTAGAGGAAATCACCAGATCAAATATAAGTCCAACTCCCAATCCAATGATATCTCAAAGGTCTCCTTTCACATAAAAATTATAAGAAATAACATAATTAATCATTCCTATCATAATACATAAAAACACGATTTATCCAATGCTTTCACCAACCAACATAAACATGGCCATAAAAGGAACAAACTAATGATCTCTGGGATTTGAGGTGACACTTGATGTCACTAACACTAAAACCAATAATAATTATCTCAGTTTCAACAACAAAAATAGAGTGACCATGGTCTCTTGGATCACATCCATCTTAAACCATGGCCAATCCTGGTATAAGAAACCTCATATAGTGACTTTGGAACCTAACCCACCCACATTTATCACTTCACCCATAAGAGAATCTTTAAGAGAAATCACATCCATAAGATAATACTTGATTTGTATCAAGTCCTTATTATGAATATGACACTCTATAAAGGGAATTATGTTGAGTCAATAAGGTTCTCCTTATGACTTTTCCATTCCTTCTTGTTTTGAAAATCACAAACACCTTATACTTAAGAAAATCTATATTTTACTTATATAAGGAAAATTTCCTTCTCAAAGGAATTTACCCCTACCATGTTTTCATTGTTCATATCAATATTTTTCTTAAGTATAAAAATTGGATTCACATCAAAAACCTCGGAATCATATAATAATTAGATATGAAGCATTCTGTTTCAGGATCCGAATTCTGGATACAAACTCTCATGAAGTTCCACTCCGAATTCTGGATATGAACTCTCATGAAGTTCCACTCTGAATTCTGGATACGAACTCTCATGAAGTTCCACTCCAAATCCTAGATACGAAATATCATGAAGTTCTACTCTGAATTATAGATACGAACTCTCATGAAGTTCCAATCCGAATTCTGGATACAAACTCTCATGAAGCTCCACTCCAATTCCTGGATACGAACTCTCATGAAGTTCCACTCCAAATTATGGATATGAACTCTCATGTAGTTTGACTCCGAATTCTGATTACGAACTTATCTAAGTTCAGACTCCGAGTTCTCTGAATTCAGACTCCGAACTATTATGAGTTCTGACTCCAAATTCCCATGAACTCTGACTCCGAACTTTGTAAGTTCTGGTTCCAAATTCTAATGAAATAGCTAATTGTATATGAGAGAAACTTAAAGTTACACATTTTGGTACATCTAAAGTGATTGAGACTAGAAGAGCCATGCTCAGAGCTGAGTATCATGGTTTTAATTTTCCTTATGGAGAACCAATTTGTAAGGTGAAACAGAGATTCATGACTATCGTGAATAGATTACAGTCTATGGGTGAGAAAGGTCTAGATGATGAAGCCCTTTTTGACAAGATTATTGACATTATGCCAAATGAGTGAGAATCAAAGAGAACTGCTATCGATAAAAACAGAAAGGTTACTCAAATTTCTCTTGATGAACTGTTTAGAACTCTTATTCAACATGAGACTAGAATGAAGAGAGATTCTGACAACATAAAGAAGAATAATGGGAATGGTAGTGTTGCTTTTACTACAACTTCAAATCACATGAAAGCTAAGACTCCTGAGATAGTTACTAGATCAAAATCTAAGAAGGTTATTATTCAGTCTGAATCTAGTGAGAGTGATGTCTTAAAAAATGAGTTAGATAATCTTGCTCGAAGGATGAACAAGATAGCTGGACATAGAAATTTCCAATCCAAATATAAGAAGAATGAAAGGAAATATAAGAAAGATTCAGATGTCACATGCTATGAATGCAATAGAGCTTGACACATAAGACTTGAATTCCCTATGCTCAAAAGAAAAGAAATAAAAGAGATGCATTCTGAAAGGAACAGAAAGATGTATTACAAGTCCAAAGATAAGAAAGTTCTGAAAGCTAATGACACCTAGAGTGCTAGTGGTGGTGACTCTTCAGATGAATCTTCTGATTATGAATCTTCTAGACATAAGAATCTTGGTCTTATAGCCATGATGCCTATTGATAATCATTGTTTTATGGCTAAGGTACACAATGATGAATCCTTGACAAATGTTTCTTTAAATGATAATGATAGTAAATATTATAACTCTTATGAGGAATAATCTTCTTCTGATGTAGAAAATACTTTACCTACCTATGAAGAAGTTTCTAGGTTTGATGAACTTCTTGAGATTGAGAACTCAAAACTCATGAAAAATATTGATAAGTCAAACTCTAGGAATATTATTCTTACTAAGGAAATATCAGATCTTTCTAAAGATCTTGATAGAAAAAATTATTATTTTGAAATTATTTCAAAAAATCTTGAGGAAGTAAGTTCTGAGAAGAACAAACTTTCAAAAGATCTTGAAAACATAATTTCTAAGAAAAATGTTTTTGATCCTAGCTCTAGTTCAAATGTTTTTGAAGATAAGAACTTAGTTATCAAACTCAAATCCGAAATATTTTCCTTGAGGAAGTTTTTGTTAAAATTTACCCATGGTAAGGAAAATTTTGATAAAATATATTCACAAATCCTACCTCGAAGGAATACTTCTGGTTTTGGTTACACTAGTTCTAAACCAATTTTTAGTAACAACTACTTTGTTCCTCAAAGTGCCTCATTTTGAACAAAGTGTCAATGTGGTGGTCTCTGGGTAAATAATTGTTCCTTAAAAAACCCAATTTTTAGGATTTCATAAGGCCTATTTGTAATGTCTTTCCTTGTAAAAATCTTTTCAATCGTAATGAAAAGTTTGGTTTCTTGTGTTGTTTGTATGTCTTTACTAATGTTTCAGGTACTTTATTATTTTTCCATTCCCTCAATTCTTTTTGAAAATCACAAAGGGGGAGAAGGAAAAAAGAACTACTCCAAAGGAGGAGAAGGCAAAATCTAAAAGGGATAAGAAAAATTTCTAAGTAAAGAAGAACTATCCTTAAGTAAGGGGAGCTTATCTAAGGGGGAGTTTCTCATTACGAAGTTTTTCATTCTCATGATAATGAAAATTCCATTCTGGAAATCCAGAATACAATCCTTAGAAGTTCCAAAGCCTAAGGGGGAGTTAGTTTTATTCCCCATCATCTATGAACAAAGGGATATAAGCTTTAATTACAAAGTCTATAAATTTTTCTAAGTTCTTATATTCTTTTTCGAAAGGTTGTTTGTGCTTTACAAAAATGGGGAGATTACTGAGTCAATAAGGTTCTCCTTATGACTTTTCCATTCCTTTCTGTTTTGAAAATCACAAACACCTTATACTTAAGAAAATATATATTTTACTTATATAAGGAAATTTTCCTTATCAAAGGAATTTACCCCTACCATGTTTTCATTTTTAATATCAATATTTTTCTTAATTATAAAAATTGGATTCATATCAAAAATCTCGGAATCATATAATACTTAGATATGAAGCATTCTGTTTTAGGATCCGAATTCTGGATACGAACTCTCATGAAGTTCCACTCCAAATTCTGGATAAGAACTCTCATGAAGTTCCACTTCGAATCCTGGATACGAACTCTCTAGAAGTTCCACTCTGAATTCTGGATACGAACTCTCGTGAAGTTCCACTCCGAATTTTGGATACGAACTCTCATGAAGTTCCACTCCGAATCCTGGATACGAACTCTCATGAAGTTCCACTCTGAATTATGGATACGAACTCTCACATAGTTCGACTCCGAATTATTATTAAGAACTTATCTAAGTTCGGACTCCGAGTTCTCTGAATTCTGACTCTGAACTCTTATGAGTTCTGACTCTAAATTCCCATGAACTCTGACTCTGAACTTTTTAAGTTTTGGTTCCGAATTCTGATGAAACCAGACTTCGAATTTCCTTGAAATTCAGAATCCAGATTTCTACATAATTCAGGTTCTGAATTCCTACAAAATAGAATCTGAATATTTATTTATTATAGACTCCGAATTCCATTTTGGTTAGACTCCAAACTTTTATTTTCTTGCATTCTAAACTTCAGTTTTACTTATGATTACACTTGTTTCATTACAAAACAATGTCTTACTTTCAGTTATTGACTAACCATTGGTTGAGTGACACGTGTACAGGTCTCTCCGAAATTCAAGGAGAAATATGACCGTTGGAGGAGGGAGCTGACCGTTGGAGCTTCACCTATAAATAGGAGCTCATTTCAAAGGAATCAATAACACTTTACAAAAACTTTGACATCTATGCTTACATGTTGTTGAAGTGATTTCTAGAGAGAGAGGCTATTATCAACTCTCAAAGCTTCGTCCAGAAAGTTTTAACAGCTTGTTGAAACTTTTCCTTGTGAAGACTTGCTTCATGTGACTCCGATTGTTGCTGATTACAATCGAGGGCTTCTGGGGATAGGAAGATAGAGTTTCCAATACCTTGAAGTTGAGGGCTTCCTTTCTGAGGAAGACAGAGGTGCCGACTACCTAATAGTTGAGGGCTTGCGGGGATAGCAAGACAGACTCCGATCTTTGTATCGAGGGCTTACCCTGGTGTGGGTAAGACAGACTTTATTGAAAGTATAAATCAAGGTACCTCTTATCCAGGGTTGTTGGATACCCTTCTCTTTGGTTTAAAATAGTTATTGTTTGTTACTTGTAGTTTTTAATAATTTTTTTCCGCTACATTTTGTATTGTTAAGGAAAGTATAACTTTCTTATACTTCCTTACTTGTACTCTGATTTAGTTAGATTCTATACACTTTAAGGTAGAATCTTAGTTGGTGTAAACTTTTGTTAAGTTTCACTTCTGGAATCACTTTTCCATAATCAAGAAAGTCTTTAGAACTTAAAGGTATTGTGAATTTTGGTTATCCAAAATTTCCTAAGGGAATTTTTTAAAGTATACAAGTCACCCCCTCTTGTATTTGTATCTCATTGTACTTATTATATCCTACGTTTGGTATCATAGAGTATATAATACTCAGTATCATACCACCCTAACAAATTCTATTCCATAATAATAAACTAGGGCCAAGCCTATCCTAGGAAGACTTCATCCAACCTCCCTAGCATACAACCCATCTTCAAGTATAAACTTTATGCCTTTAAGGGAATCTTATAGGGTGCCTTAGACCCATATCATAATATACATAATAGAACCCAACAATTTATAACACCCCACAATTTCAATCCTTCATAAAGGCTCCATCTAGACTATACCTCGAATAAATGAATCTAGAGATTCCATCCAATATACCACTTGATTATGACTTATGAGGGCTATTTGAATAATCCCAAATAAAACCCATTGGAACCATTAATTCCAGAAAACCAAAAAGATCATGATTCTCACAAAATCCTCACACCACATACCACATGGGAGGATTCTAAAACATAACCTCAAAGAACACGTCCCATCAAACCTTTCCCAGCCAAAAACATATCCCCAAAAACCTAAAAATACCATGAGGTCCTTAACATCATTTTATACATAAACAAACACTCATAAAATATTACTAACAAGTCCTATTCTTATTATAGGGTGATAAAATGAGTGAATT
This sequence comes from Viscum album, assembly GCA_963277665.1. NCBI lineage: Eukaryota > Viridiplantae > Streptophyta > Magnoliopsida > Santalales > Viscaceae > Viscum > Viscum album. The sequence goes on from OY728156.1 coordinate 916,953,535, forward strand.
ACCTAAAAATAGGAATTACACAATGTGCACATCATTTACATGACATGTAACCCAGCATCCTTCCCTGGTCATATACATCAATGGGATATGGAAAGTATAACACATGTATACTTTTTGAACCTACCCTATATGAAATTTCACCCACATGGGGTTCCTAACCATGTACCTCACATAATTTCTAGATAAAAAAAATCACATATACTTTTTCCATGTACTGCACATGGGGTCTTTCCATGTACATTACATGACCATGTTCCCCAACATGGGGTGCCTGGCCGAGTACCTGAACACAACCTGATTCTCCCTTGCACAGCATGTCCCAAACACACATGGTCTGTAACCATCATATTTTACTATTTTCCCAAATTAATAACACATTACATGTGTTCTCTAAATTACACATCTTGTAGATAGGTTTCTAGAATGCAAATACCCTATGAATCCCCAGAAACCCTAGTTTGTCCCCAAAAACACTCTAGGGGGTGATGGCACTCCCAACAACACGTATAAAGATTTAAAAATTAAAATAAATTATTAAAAGTTTATTTGTGGATAAATAAATAAATATTTACTACCTCATGGCATAAAAATTTTATAATTCACTCTTAGGTCTTCACAATTCACTCATTGTAGATTGATCAACCTAATCAGACAAACCCCAGTATGTGATCCCCTCTCCCTCTCCCACTTCTTTCCCTATCCTATATTGGTCATATGACACCCATATGGGAAGAGGTTGTGTATGTGACCCCAGCCTTAAACCTTACTTAATATTGAATTAAATTAATAATTCACATTGAGGATCTTTTCAGGTTTAGAGTTTTAGAGAATTATGGCATGACTATTACATCTCAAAAGATTACAAAGTAGAAACTTCTACTAAGTTTCCATAAAATAAAAACTCTTAAAAAGAAACATGTCTTGTTCCATGTTTTAGGTAGCATGACTTTCCCTTGATCCCATCCTTGACCCTATTACGCGTTAAGTCCTGTGAAAAACATTTCAAAAACTTGGGATGAGCATAAAATGCTCAGTAAGGGATACACAAAGAATGAAAACTGTTAGTTTTTTAAAACAACAAGTAAACCATGTATACTTTATCAAAGTAATACCTTTCAACTTTTCGAAGTAGTAAAAAAAACTCTTAAATGAATAAAAGATCATTACTTACCCTTTTGTAACCAAAAGATTACCATAAAAACCATATAAAGAACACATAACATAAAAAAGGTAACTTGGGACATAAACATACTTAAATGGAATAACCATACGGTTGACTTCCACACATACTTAATGGAATATCCATATGGCTGACTTCCACACATACTTAATGGAATATCCATACAGCCGACTTCCATACCCAATGCATTGGAGGTTATAATGTAACTACCCATCCTGGTATTCACAGCACCATCCATCATAATGTCCAAGTACCGTTATAAAATCATAAGACATTAAACAAATATAATGGAAAGAAAACACTGCCACATTTCGATCACAATATATCAATTAAATATATCGACATAACAAATCCTTTATAAAAACCATTTTCAATACCAACATATATAAAAGAGTATATGGTATTTATTTCATTTTAAAAAAACATTATGGCTTGTTGAGGAAGCCAAAGAACAAATAATACTTGCGGTGGCGGAAAAGGGCGTTGTCACTGCGTACGTTAAAAGAAACATTCCTTTTTGTCTTTTAGTAAAACGCTTCGTATAAAAATATTCCTTTTGAATAAAATTAAAATTCAAAGGGGTTTATACACCGTATAAAAGAAAGTTGTGTGTAAAACCAAATATGCCTCAATGAAAGGAGATTGAGACGATGTCCCTTACAAAGTCGGTATCCTTAGATTAAGGATAAATCAATTACATGATTATGTGTGAAAAATATGAATACACAAAATATAAGTGGATATTAAGTGTAAAACAATCAGAGGTCATTTACACATAATCCTGTAAAAACAAAACCAATGACATAGATATTTAACTCAATGAAATGAGATTGAGTTATGATTTCCGATACAAGTCTGTCTAAATGACATAAGAATTTATCAATGAGATGATTATGTGTAGAAATAGTATATCCACACAAAGGTTTGTGGAAACTACAACATAGAGATTCCACAAATAATCTTGGCATAATAAAATCAAGAATTAGAGGTTTAACCCAAAGAATTGAAAGTGGGTTAAGAAGTTCCCTTACAGAAATTCGACAGCCTAACGGCGTCACTTCAAAACTCATAAAATGAGTTTATGAGAGATAAAAAGGGTATCTCATCACTTGGAAATACAATTTACATTAATAATGATATATAATAACATATCACAACATAATATTATGTGAATTAAAATACATAACAAAAGAAGTATTTTAAAAAGAGGAGGGTGAAAGGTTCCCTTACTGACTTGGGTAACTTTCGAAACGTACACCCCATTGAAGAAGGGTCATACAATGAATATGTAAGTACCCATAAATGAAATTATATTACACAAAGAGTATAATAATGGGAATTACATACACCAATAAAAGGAAATGGTGGCAAATGTAGCATAAATCTCACGGGAATAAAAGTGAGATGAAAAATCACTTACGAAAACTCGGCAGCCTAACAGCGCCACTTAAAACTTCCAAAAATGGATTGATGAGATCAAATAGAGTATCTCATCATATTACAATAAAATTTAAAGCAAGAGGAATATAAAATAACATCCCCCATCATAACAAATAGGATATTAAAATAAGTGACATAAATGAGAGTACTTAAAAAAAAGAGGTTAGATCTCTTACGAAAATTCAGCAGCCTAACGGCGCCACTCAAAACTTCCAAAATGGATTGATGAGAGAAAATAGGGTCTCTCACAATATGAACATAAAAATTAAAGTATTAGTAATATAAAATAACATCCCAATCATAATAAATATTATCTTAAAAGGAATGACATAAAAGAGTGTACTTAAAAAGAAAGAGAGGAGTAGGATCCCTTACCTCGTGTCCGACATGACTTGATCGTTCTTTAATCTCCTGAATAATAAAATCTGGTCAATTTATAATTTCTTAAGGAAATACTTTAAATATTATTATTCAGTTCATATCACATATTATAATGTTATAATAATTGGTTAATAAAGTGAGTTAATATCATACGTTTTTGTCGATGTTCAGTACATGAGTAAAAATTGAACTTGTTGGAAAAGAATTTTCCATTTAGTTATAGTTACATCATCTCCAGAATAGTATTTATGTTTTAAATATCATATATATCCAGTATATATTCATTTTATACTATTCCATAGCATTTGGAGATAAATAATTAAAATCACCGTTCATGGAGACGGTAGGTCGTACGTACGCATGAATGCTACTTTCATTTTTTTGCCATATTAATGGAATTAAAACAAAATGAGAGATATATATATTATAATTCCATAATTATACCCATAATTTATATGTAATATATTACATATATATCCATTATATATATGTACTTATAATAGTACATAACATTTGGAGATAAGAAATGAAATGTACCGTTCATGGAGATGGTAAGTCGTACGTACGCATGAACGCTACTTTCATTTCTTTTTTTTTTTTGTATTAAATGGAATGAAATAATAAATATATAAAGTTATATTATAATTCCAGTAGGATTAAATATGTAATACCATTAATTCCATCCTTTATACGTCCCACATATGGAATTAACGAATCAAATCATTTTGAGGGGGCAGTAGTCCGCACTTCCTAAAATGAAGATATCGCGTTTACCCATAATGGAAACCATAAAGGTATGCCATAAATGAAAAATACAGAAGCTTAAGGAAAAAATAAACATATTATATATCATATATAAATATAGTGACATCTTAATGGCTACCTTTGAAGGTGTTAAAAGAATATTGAACAATCATCGTTTTGTGAGGCAGTAATTCGCCATCCACAGAAACAGTATGTTCTTTAACCATTAGATGAAAGTGTGTGTAAGTGTAGCTCGAATCCTTCACATAACAACATCCTATTATATTGAGTATACTTTTTTTTTACAAAAGAAAAGAATAAAAAGGTTTTATGGGGTTGGATAAGCAAAATAAAACAAAATAACACAAGGGAAGACATTACCTTTAAATCAGGTAACTTCCTTTGATTTGAGCTCAAAGGCTTCCATGGAAAGGATTATGCCCAAAGTGAGGCTTAAATGATTAAGAGAGGGATTTGGAGAGATGAAATGGGCAGGTTTTGGATGATACAAAGGCTTGAGAGGTGTGTGTAAGGTGGTAGAGGTGGGGGCCTTTTATAAGAGGAGAGGAGGGGCACTCTTGGAAAGTTACAAAATGTTTCTTTATTTTCAAATGATTTTCGGATTTTAAAGGTCCCACATTGATTTATTTAGAGGATAAGGTGATAAGGTTTTTAAATCAACACATCCAATAGGTTTTTGACAAGTTTAGGTCTTATATTTTACATTATCTTTTCATTTTATTTAAATCGTTAAATAATGAGGTAATCGCTGCATCATCATGGTGTCATAAATAATTTAATTTATTTAGTGTCTAAAAATTATAAAAAAAATATCATGATGTAGGAAATTTTTTTAGTTTTATAATTAATATTTATAGTAAAAAATATGACTTGTATAACCCCATATAAAAATTGTTTTGGTAAAATAACACATGTTTGTGACATTTTAATATTAACATTAAATAAAAAGGTATTAATGTCATTTTTCCAACCAAAGTGGCTCCATGGGGTCCCCAAGTTGACCCATGGATTGTCTGGGTCGTCCATGACACATCCAATAAGGGTAGGACATGTTTTTAGGTCATTTCATATTATTAAAACATTATTTTTACCTTAAATTACACTAATTACCTCTAATCGCGATTAATAAACTTAAAAGTTACTATTCAACAAAAAATTATTTTAATACCATTGAACCACATTTTACTTATTAATGAAAACCATTTATGTCGGATTTTTGAAATTCAAATCACAGAAGTGGTAAAGTTTCATTTAAATGAAAAATCAGTTTCTTTAACTACCACTTAGTGGTTTCACTATTCATCAAAAATTGAAGTTTTTCAGAAAATTACCAAAAATTCACCCTAGGATATATTTGATATTCCGAATTCAAAAATGATTTATATTTTAAAAAATTCAAAACATATAAGTTACATTAATTAATTTAATAATTAATTCCCGCTGTCAGAGCAAATAGCGTGTTTTTATGAAACAATAAGTATCAAAAGATTGACACTAGTTTAAGTCCAATTTCAAGATGAAATTAATTCCAACGACCACTATTGTATTGAATGGTAAAAATATATTCTAATTTTACTTTAAAAACAATTAAAAATATAATCTAATCATATAAATAAATTAGATTAAAAAGAGGTTTTGAATTAAAATACAAAAAATTTCACTATTCATTAAAAATGAACTTTATCGGAAAGATACCAAAAATTTACACAAAGTAAATTTTGATGTACCGATTCTAAAGAAGAATATTATTTTGTCAAACATAACACATAAAATTGTCAAAAAGTGGATTTAAAAGAGGTTCTCCATCAAAAGGCAGTTAATCGACCTTTTAAAGAAGATTAGAATGTTTACGCTTAAAAATGGATTAATTCGCATTTTTAATCCTCTAACATTTATTTTAAAGAGTAAAAAATATTTTACAAACATATATAATCATTTTGTAGTTAGTTTGGTTCATTCCCTCCATTACAACGGTTAGGCGTTAACTACCATTTAAAATAATATTATTTTATTATTAGAGTGCAAAGTAAGATTTCAAAGGAACTCGTTGTTGTGTATTGGGTAAGCCATCGAGCATAGCGTTCCCTTTAAATTAATATTGAAATTTTATTCACAAATAGGGATAAATATAAAAATTTCATATTCTTTATTTACCTGGGGTGTTACAGTGAGAGTCCAAATGATAAAGGATAAAATAATAAAAAACATAAATGAAAAGGAAAAAAATAAAATAAAAGGGAAAGGCTTGTTCAAGTGTCCTAACCCTATCCCCAAAACTTGAAGAAAGTTTAAACCTTTCCTACGAATAACTCCCCATTACAAACTCAACCATGGAGTTTTAATTTCAATTTGAGACTCTATCCAACATGTATCACCATACTCACCTAAAAATTTTATTAATATTTAATTGATTGAATATTAAATATTCTATAAAAATAAAAATGGATTAGAATTCAACCAAACTTCTTTACTGGCATAAACACTCTATTATGAGACTAGAAAAGTGGTATGAAAAATTATCTAAGACCATATAGCATAAGAAATTACCTTGTTCCTCCTAAAACCACCCAGGAATAAAAATTCAAATTTCTTATGATTTTTCTCAAACCATGATGACACAGATCATCATTGTATCCATATGATAGGATACCTTATTATTAATGGAATATGTTATTGTTATTACACTGAGATTATTATTAGTATGGGATTAAAAGCAATGATATTCTCTTTAACAAGGGAATACATATTCAAATGGGTATATACTAATTTTTATGGATTGATAATGTATATTAGGAGGCCATGGAGGAGACTTTTTTGGAGTAGGATTTTTGAGGCTTGGACCTTTGAAAAAATGAGTATAAGAAGGTCATTTGGATGAATCCATCCAGGGTAAATGACTAGGGTGTAAGAAAGGATGTTAAGGAAACTTGGATTCCCATAACTAGGTTGTTTTGTAAAGTGACCAAATATAGGTCAAATGATTCTTGGTTTAAGTACACTAAAAGGAGGGCTAAAAATACCTAGCAGCACACCAATTCACATAGGATTTGGGTACTATGTAAAGGGTGACTACCCACATATTTTTGGGTTTCAACTTTGTTCATTAAGGGTCTTTAAGAGTAACCCACTTTGTGAAATAAATTTTCAGGAAGTTTTTAATGAATAATCCTTATAAATAAGGCCTCACAAATGAGCCTAAAAAAGGAACCTCATGTTCGAGGTCTTGTGAAAGGAGTTCTTGTATGGGGGTTTATGAAGGAGATTTATAGTATATTTTAATTTTTTATTCTTTTATTTTGATTTATAATTACCTAGGGAATATTCTAAATTTCTTTGTGAGGTAAAGATAACTATAAGTCTCCAAAAAATCTCGTTAGAGTTTCCCAAAGTGATCATGAATCAATTATCTATATTTGAATCTATATTTCCTTAGATTTTATACCAAGTATTTATATAAATCATTTGATAACCACTTCCCATAATATACGACTTCATAAGTAGCATGTGGTCATATAAGGAGTATATAAGGTCTTCACGTGGTTTCTTATAAATCATAATCACACCACTTTATAAAACTAGAGTGCAAGAGATCTTTATATGTTCTATTTAAAATCACTACCTCAATCCATCATGTCGTAGAATTTTTTTAGGTATTCACAAAATCACTTAGAATTCACTACCACGTTGTAGAATATAAATTCAGTATGAAAACCATATTTATTTCATGGGAAATAAGGGATCTTCACAAATAAACAATTTTCATTGCAAGGTGAACTTCACAAATGATGGTGGTTATCTATGAACTAAAAAATTATTCATGGAAATATTTCCTTTATTGATTTTTTCTCTCATCTCTCCATGAATTTCACCCAAGATTTTTAAGGCCTCAATAGCATATCAGAACATGAGTCATTAGTGGGGAACTATAGTTATAGTATGAAGGTTGTTAGTCATGTCATAAAAATTTCTTACGTATGTGTTTTATTCTTCTTAATAAATTATTTCATTAAGTTAATGGTTGTTTACCATATGATAAAAGTGGATCCACATGAGGGGATCATGTCATAATCCTCAGATGTTGTCTTTTCATAGTGTGAAAAATACTTATCATGCTTTGAAAATGTGTTTTCTAGTTCAATATAAAAATTTATATTACCTCTCAAATTTATTTCATTTATTCATTATCCTATCAAATCATAAATGTTAGTGGGATCATTTTGTATGAACTTAGGTCATTATTATTAATTCTTTATTCCTTAAATTGTACAATAAATTCCTTCAATATAAGGTATCTTTTTTACCTATTCCTTTTCATCATTCTTAATTCATTCCTCCATTATAATCCATGTAAGTCTTATACTTTTGATTTTATGGGTTTCTTATTAATTATTGATAGAGTATTATTTATGTGATTATGTCCATAGTATTCTTGGGTTCTTGGTCAGTTTTTGAGTTTGTGTTCCATGTCCATCATCCTGTTCTAGTTTGATGATCATTGAAGTTTTGTATTGAGGTATGAGATTAAATACTTCTCCTTATATTATGTTTAAATATGTTATTATCATGCCTTATAATCTAAGGGATGAATAGATGATGTTGAAATTAAAATGATAAAAAAATAGGAATTAAATAATTGGAAGGGTGGTGTTATTACTTTGAATGTGGTTTTACCCTTATCCTTGTTATTGGATTATGATATTTTTTAAAATTATTTGTAGCTCACTTCTGTGATTATGATTGATATTTTTTGATTATTTAGGATTTCTTTACATATTTATATGCCTAAATATGAATAAAAACTTAAATATGGTAGTTCAATGAGAAAAATAAAGAAGTCATTATTGGGGTTGTTATTATTTATTATAATTTCTTAATATGATAAAACATTTCTTAGATTATATCATTTAAATGATTGAAATTATTATTAGTTACTAGTATAGGTTCCATTTATTACTAAAACCTACTCATAGTGAATTGATTAATCAAGATGGTAAATAATGATAATGATTTCTAGAATTAGCAACTAATGGTTGAATACATTCGTACATTGTTATTTATAATCTTTAATTCATTTTCTAAAGTAGTACAGATAATTCAACTATATTTTTTATTACAAGAATTATGATTTTATTCCATTAATATATCCTAAAATATAGTACTCGTGTTGTGATTTAAATATAAATCCAATATGAGTGGTTGATATGAAGAGGGTTGATATTTATTGATGTTATTGGGGTGGCAGTATGATGTGGTTGATTGTGGGATGGTGTGGATAGTGTTGAAAGGTGTTGGAATTGATGTTGGGAGGGTTGTCTCAGGTTGGGATCCTTTCTTGGTTGTTGAATGCTTACTGATTTTTTGTTATATACTTATTATTTGATGCTTTATTATTAAGTGTGTTTTTATTATTGTAAACATAATGATTGTTGGTAATTTATTATTTCTTTCGGGTTTTGTCCTGAAGTAGTCATAATTGTGTCTTAGTACCCCATAATTCTGAAATGGAAATTAATTAATTAATTAATTAATTAAAGGGGGATAGTTCTTGAAATCTTGTGAAGATATGGTAATGTAATTTGATTAAAAATTAAATTTTATTATTCATGAGAGTAATGGGATAATGATAAGTTTATGGGTGGAAGATATGTATTGACTAAATGATTAAAAGGACATGTTTATGAAACTAGAATTGTAATGTTTAATTTAAGAACACATTATCCTTAGATAATTAATATGAAATATTAAACCATATTTGATGATGTGATGTTATAAATAACAAGTAAATGAGTAGTGGTAAATTATTTGTGATAATACTGGACTTTTGAAGCTTGTGTTCTTAGGAAAGTGTTATATTCCTAATCCTTAATAGTGATAGTTGTGTTGTCATGTGGGATGTTAGATAAATTTAATGTCTTATAATAGTTTCCCTTAGGGTGATTAGGTGCTATTATATCCATTATGTTATATTATTTTTTATGATCAAGTACTTGATTTGGATAGGTAAACTGGAACCCATACTTAGCCTTGGGTTCTAGGTGTTTTACCAATATATTGGGTGTCAAAGATATGGATGGATAAATACTCCCCCACCCAACTCTCTCTTACAAACAAAGTATATATATTGGAATATTTGAGCTATAGTGGCTTACGGTAATATGATAAATACTCATATGAGCTGCAGTGGATTATATATATGACATATATATATATGATGGTTTTTATGGTTTTAAATTTCATTGTATACATATATCCAATATATAATGGGTTGAAGTTACTAAATGTGTATTTAGGCATGAGCTATAATGAATTAAGGTAGAATGTTTATTTTCACACACTGTAACAACTCTCAGTTCTTGTTATGTGATTATGGGTATATGATTGGTGTGATTGTGATTATGTAGATATGGTTTTGATGTATTATTTTTGATGTAAAATATGACTTGTATAGGGGATGGGTGCACCAAGATATAAGATATTGGAGTTTAGGTAGAATAGTTTAGTGGAAAGTGCAACCAAGGTAACTTTTTCATATATACATGATTTTGATAATATATTACCTATTTCTATGAGTTATTTGTTTAGAGGGTTTTGGTTAGTAATAGAATATAGTTGATATAATTTTGTTAAAGATTTGATTTCCATTATTTATTCATTGGGAATTTAGCATGCTTCTTCTACATTTACACAAGAGGTTTTTGGGAGGATCCTATTGAGTATACTTGTATGCTCACCCCAATACACATAAACACATGCACACACACACACACATACACACCCACACACACAAACACACACACACACACACACAGATATATATATATATATATATTCTAGGTCCTCCTGAGAGAGTTGATGATCAAGTTGCACATGACTAGATCATGTATTTGTTCGAGTGTTCTTTGTAATCATGGATGATTCTATTAGAGTCACCCATGGTATTTATTATTATATTATTTCGTTATATGAAATTTCATGTATTGGGTTTGGTATATTCATTATTATAGAGTTTATGGGGGGATTATTTATCATTTCTAGTAATCATGAGGGTAATGTATCCCATATGAGTGTGTTCTATATACTTGGTTCTAGTTACCAACTCATGTAATATTGGAGGATAGATTCATGGGTCCCTCCTATCTTCAATGTTAGTCCAAGAGGGGTACCAGTGGGGTGGGTTATAATAAAAATTCTTCAAACATTTCAATATACAAGACTATGATCTAATTTATACCATTCGTATTAATTTCAGTTTATCTTCTAGGATGAGTCTTAACAGTGAATAATATAGGATGGGGATGTCTCATGTACCATGTGCATCGGCATTGAAAAGCCTCATGATCACTATGGTTTTTATGATAATAGACATTACACATGCATTGGGAGAAATTATTCATAGAATAATCAGATGTTTCATTTTGTTATGGAAGGTCAGAGTTCATTAACAGATTCTATGTTGATTTAGATTTTAGATATGATCTTAATAGAATAAAATCCACTATTAGTTTTTTAATCTTGAGAGAGGAATTGTAAGCTATATTTTGAAATTGAAATTATTTATGGCCATATCAACAACTTAGGAAGAGTATATGGTAGCCACATAGGATTCCAAAGAGATGATTTGGATGAGAATAAAATTGGAAGAGTTCAAACATAGATTGAAGAATATTTCATTATTTTATGATAATTATAATACCTTGTAAATTATAAGGACTTTATATTTTCATTTAATGATGAAACACATCAAAATAATTTTTCATTTTGTCTGAGGCATGGTGAAATAAAGAAGTATGAACATTCAAAAAATCACACAAAGAAAAACCTAACATAATTTTTAAAGAAAGTGATTAACTCAAAAAAAATAGAAGGTAAAGACACCTAAGCGGTCTTATAGAAACACAAGTAGTTTTGTTTCAGTAATATAGAAAGTATATATAGAGATATAATTTATTTTAAAATAAATTCAAGTAGAAGATATGGAACTTGGTCAATTAATGGAGATTTATGACATGTAGAATGATTAATTTATTAATAGATAATATGTCATCAGGTCATATGAGAGGAAATTATGATGTGTATGAAGAATTTTTATTCAATGTGGAGAGTTATTATTCAATTTGGATTTATTATTCATCCATTACAACCTATGGTTTTGGACATCAAATTTATATTGATAAATTGGGTTGAATACTACCTCATTTTTTAGTATGAGTGACATATCATATTTTGTAATTGGATTTATAATGTGATTAACTATGTAATATTGTGATAGTGTGTTTCATTTTTAAATCCTTTTAACCAAACCATAGTTTTTTACATGATATTTTTTGAAGGGTTTTCCATTTTATATTCTAGTGTTATTTTTTTCATTGCATTCTTTAGACATCTCCAGCCCACTTCATCATTTTGGAGTAAGGTTTCTCCAAAATGGGGTTTGAAAAGTTAAATGTACTATAACCCACTTACTATATTTTTTACAAAAATAATATTCATTGAATATACACCTTAATATAATTTGTTATTATTTCTTTTATTTAATATATTAAATTAAAATTAATAAATCTTCCATAAAACCAAAAAATAAAAAATATCTTGAGATATAATAATATTAATAATCATATTATATTATATTATATCTCAAAAATTTAATAATATAAAATTAAATTAAATAAATTATACTTTATTAAAATAAAGTTAAAACATATAAAAAAAATATAAAAAATTAGTAAAATAAATATGAATACATAATTTAATAAATTATATTTAATTATACAAACATATATATTTAAAAATATATTTATATTTATATATATACACCATCATATATATAAAAAACTAATAAATTTAAATATGGGTACATGATTAGATTAATTATATAAAAAAATATTAAATAATTGTTGAATAATATTTATTATATATAAATTTAAAAAATGTTATTAATATATTAAAATGATTAAATACATAAATAATTAATTATTAAATTAAATTAAATGTGATTTCCTTGTTTAATAATATAAAATTAAATTAAATAAAAAATAATTTATTATTTGAAATGATGTTCAATTAAAAATACTTAAAATTAAAATATATAGTAAATTATAAATAACATAAATAAGAAACGAAATATCATTAAAATTAATTTTCTAAATCAACATATTGCTACCAAAAATGATCAATTAATGTATTTATTAGTGAAACATGATCGTATTTTTCCTTGATTATTCTATGTTGACTGAGTAACTATTGAAATTAAATATTTTCAATGGGGATCTAGGGTGCTAATGTGGGGAGACTATACCCTTGTATAAGAGTGCACAATAAAAAAATGACCAACATAATCAACAATAATCAAATATATTATGAAAAATAAATAGAAAATAATCAGCGATAATAATAATGAGTGTGGAATCAAGAAGTTATACAGACTCACGGTAATGTTATTATACAATAATTGATCACCTAATTGGTCGATCACATATGTAGAATAAATAAAATAATGAAATTGTACTGAGTCTCTACTACCATCGATGAGCCTCACCTCATCCCGAATTTTAATCCCATACAATCTATCCTGGTTAATTAATATCAGGACTCTACCCAATTAGAACCTATGGTCAGTGAGTACTGCTCGGGTACCCAAGTGTCTTGGTCTCCCAAGTAGGGTGAGAGTACAAATCGGTAGGATTCCACTAATGTAGTCTAATATATAACTAGTAAATTCAGGGTGTATATATGTGATATTATCAAAAAAATAAATACATTACTATGGAATCATAAATAAATAACCGCTATTGATCCTAGGGTTCTAATCATGATACCTTAGATCGACCCAAACCTATTTCATCCAGCATTGGATTGTCTCTTAACATGTCATAAAACCATTCCAACTAATAATAAGTGAAACCAATAATCCCTATGAGATAATCCTGAGTGTTTAATAGTCATTATACATAAATCTAATCCCTATTATAAAATCTTAGGTGATCCCATAGTCATTAGGTTCCATTGATGATCCCTATGAGGTAATCCTAGGGGATCTAATAATAATGAGTAATCATCATTGATCACTAAGAGTTAATCCTAGGTGATCCATTAAACATAAAGTTTCATCATTGATCCCTAAATGGTAATCCTAAGTGATCTTGTAATCATTAGGCACACCTTCAATCCCTTGAAGTTAATCCTATGAAATCCCATAATCATAAGGTTTCATCATTGGTCTTTATGAGGTAATTCTAGGAAATCCAATAATCATCATAAACCTGTGTTGATCCTTAGGATTTAATCCTCATTAATCCCATAATCATTAGGCATCATCATTAATCCCTAGGAGGTAATCCTAGGCAATACCATAATCATAAGGCATCATCACTGATACCTATAAGGTAATCCTCAGTGATACCATAATAAGGATCAAGGATAAACCCGAGATGATATCCTAGGAGTTTAATAGTAGTAAGATGAAATAAAAACTTCATATGATATCTTAGTCATTATATAGTCATCGAGCATAAACACTGAAACTCATGAGGTAATCTTAGGCATTCCATATCATCAGGAATGAAGGAAGGATCTAAGGAGATAACCCAAGGAATATAATGTATATAAATAGATCTTATAGGGTATTAAATTCCTCCCATAACATCTCATATATGTGTCTCGTCAGGCCTATCCATTTTACCAAGCCTGTCTCACATAATTGAGGTTTTCCTCTTAAATTTATGACCTATCATCATTAATATAACCATATAAGAATCATTTTATCAATTCAGGTTATAAGGTGACACCCAAAATCACCACAACCTATTCTCTTATGTAACCTATTCAGGGTTAATAACTCACTATGGAACCCATTGAGGTCCCCTAGGTCACACCATAGCCATAACACCCTTCATGGGTTCCCTTGTCCTTATATCGACCCTCAGGCCAAGCCCGTCACTCAGATGGAATATCATCCCTTGATGTCATAGTAATCATATCATGCCCACATTTTCTTTATATATGATCCACACATGTGATATGGCCTATATCCCATTCGCTTCCCCAATTCACCCTAGGTCAGTCATTATACCCAACATATTTATCAATCCCCACAAGGTCTACCCACCCAGGTACACACATGGTGGTGGGAGAGGATCACTTACCCCAGACTCATCTTAACTATTCTAAAGGGTTAAAGTCACCTTATTATTCCAACATGGCCTACTCATCCCACTCATTACCAATTTAATACTCTCTTATACATGAAATAATCATGGGAACCTATACTAAGGGAACTTATGTTCAATAAATTTGTTAATTTCTCACCCCTCATGGTCCATTCATCTCAACACATATAATTTTAATCAAGGACTTGGCTATTTTTGGCCAAGGAATCAATCCATTTCACAAATTCACTCTTGGACTTAATACTTTTTCAATTCATTATTAGTAATTAAAATTAAATTAAACAATTTATCTAATTTTAATAGGTTGACCACCCTCAGTGGTCAGACCACATGTCACATGCAACTATAAATGTGCATAATACAAAATTGAAAATTCATAATGAATACCTACCTCAATAATATATCAATTTCCCTTTATTAAAACCTAAACACTCTTTTATTATCTTTTCTAAATTCAGTCCACACATGAACCATCATCTAAGCACCTATTTCAAGCCAAAAATCCCAACAAAATATTATAGAAATTTATAAGTAATTAAACAATTTAATTTAATTTAATTTAAATATTCATGGCTATCTAAATCTCATCAATCAAATATTTTCATAGAAACCTTGAGCAACAGGGTGTGAACTACTCCAAGAACACCCTTAAACTTATGCAGTATAAAATCCCCAATAAACAGCAGCAATTCATTATCCAATTTTTATCTAATTTAGGTAAAATCATTAGGAAAATTCATATGGTGATGAACCTTAATGAAAATGATGTGAAACAACATGCATATGTGGTATCAAGAAATCCTTTAGCCAATTTATATGAAAGTACCATCAATATCAGATGATTTCACTATACTCTGGTGAAATCATCACTAAATCCCTATCCAAAATAAAGAAATAAATTCAAAGTTATGAAGGGATCCATGAATGGTGGAAAATGGAATAACTCTACTAAAATCACAATTGTAATGCACCAAAATCAACCCCTATTTAATGGGGTTAGAATGGAGGTTGAACAGTGTATGATTCTTCTAAAAATGGCTCTCATTGATTCCCCATCTCACATAAATCATGATACACTACCCCAAGAAAAACAATAAATTTTCTCTATTCAAAAATACCATCCAACAAACCATTCACATTGTGACCCACCGGTTCACAATATGAAATCCTCAAGGTATAGGGTATCTACCTTGGCCAAACCACTTTCATAGTGTGAACCATAATTATTTTCATGAATTTATGACATAAGGGTCCCCAACCCCTCATATATGGGTCACCCTCATAGTGTGAATACCTCATTCATGGCATGAGTTCCTTCTGTAAGGTTCATTTCCCTATGCAAGAATTATTCACAGTGTGAATGAATCCTTCACATTGTGAATGGATTTTGGTTGTAATATTTTAGCAATCTATCCAACTAAACCTTATCCAATGTTCACCTGAGCACCCATACCATGAACTAGGTCTCTAATAACAATTAAAAACATCCTTTTGATATTTTAAACCACTAAAATTACAATCTAAATTCTCTTTCACAAAATGACCCTCTCACCAATTGAAAATTTTAAATTCCTTTTAAATTTTCACATCCTAAATGGACAAGAAGTATTAAATTTTTCCCACCATAACACATATTTTCCTTGATAGGTCTCATTAATCATTCAATCGCTAATTCGGATCAATCTTAGTCATCAATTCATCACCATCTCATCATTTCCTACCCTAGAATATCAATTAAGATTTCACTGTAAAAATTCAATCATGAGGCACATTACTAATCCAAAATTGAGCTACCTCTTATCACTATTATCAAATCATTAATATGGAACTTACATAAACCCATTTATCCAAAAACACCATGGTGTCATCAATCAACCCTTCCCTAGTCTTATGGATCTTCCCACCATAAGATTAATCTTATAATGGCTTATTCTGAATCATGGTGCTCCCCAAAATCAGATTAACTTACTAAAATATATCCTTAGTTGTTTAATGACCCCATCAGTGTGGTCTCTAATCATCACATCCAATTACATGGAAAAAATTGGTTGAAATCCAGCACCACTTATCATCTCAATTCCTAAACTGAAACTGATGAGTCTCTATCTTCAGTGAAAAAAACCCAATACATTGGATTCTCCATGAAAATCCCTATAAAATCCTTGAAACAATTTCATTGTATCCAAAATTATATTCTTGAGGTATTTTCCACCCCCACTAAATCAAATTACATGAAAGAAAACCTATCAAAATTCTTGTAATTGGACCTTCTAAAAAACGTTGGGTCACAACCTCTGACAAGCTATCTCATTGCCCGGTCATGATGCCTCCACTTTTAAAGGCATCCCTAGGTCATCCAAATAACCACACTAAATTATAGATCTGACTCTCAGTGTTATTCTATGGTTGGATCCTAAAGAAACCAAATCTATTTCCATGATCTCACCCTATCTATCAGCACACTATCAATCTGAAACACCATTGGATTATATCAAAACCATCCTGAGCTTGATGCCAATACTTAGAAAACATCCAAAATTAATTAGAATCCTAAATATGATATTATACCTGAACTAAATATCATAAAATTAACCTTTCCACTAGACTCAGAAAACTCTCCAATCGTCTAACATCTAGTTTTAGGCATCCATGACCCTACCCACATTGGGTCATTCCTCCAGGACCCACACTCCATCCATTTATGCAAGTAATGAATGGATGTGACCATATTTCTCCTACCTAAGTGATAACATGAAATATAAATTGGTTAACATTACCAAATTATGGGAACATCACCCTCAATAAACCACTGAAATTTCATTCATAATTTGGGTTACACCCTCCAACAACCTATGATGGAATTCCCTCCACATGGATTCCCTTATACAGCTCCCCTGGCATAAACTCAATAGGTTTCATCAATGTGTAGATGATTCTTCTCTAGATCCATGATCACCACTATTAATTACTAACACCTTTTCATCCTAATAATACATTTCAAGGTCCACACTTAGGTTAATCATACCATGTAACTCGATCCAACTCCAAGTTTTTCACTCACCATAGAGATACATTCATAGTTCTCATCAAAGATTTAGGAAAATATTCCCAAAAACATCTCATTGAACTTAGGATCACATGCCTAAACCACTTACCATGATCAAAGTAATGTCAATCACATCCATCCTCAAGAACCCTTGGTGCTCATTTTCAAAATCAATAAATTTCATCTATGTCATGGTTTATCATATGAACTCTCACCAACCAGAATCATTACTAAACAAAATCATCTACTCATTCTCTCACTGTACTTTTAAAAGCACATCTAAAAATCAGTAAGGTTAGGAACATGATCAGTACTACCCTAAAAACTAAACCTTAATATTTAATTCACCATCACTCAAAGTGCTCAATATCAAAATTACATGGAAGCTCCATGCCTATACCATATACCTAGTAGCACCTCACATGAAAAATCTCATAACCCAAAGCATCTACCCGTGATTATTGGCTCTAATGAACTCACAAACCAATATAACCTCTCTATCTCATTACCCAAAAAAGTATGATGTACCATTTTTTCCAAAGTACTTGACTCACTTATATTTCGATTCGCATCTCAAAACACTACAATATATCACCTAACCATAAAATGTATAACATTATGTCATAACTCATGGTAAAAACCTTGATAATCCTGTATCAAAATTTACATGGTAACTCATGTATAAAACACCCACTTTGAGGTATCATACACATATACGTCTAGCATCACATGCCAAATTACCCACCCACCAAGGAACTGACTCTAACCTTTCATCTGCATATGAGACTACCCAATCAATAATATAAAATCTCATATTGATCCTCATCGAGCCTCTATATATAGGATCCACCCACTCAAGGATCATGTTCTAATCTGTTAAAAATTATGTACACAATGGCATCACCCTAGATAATTTTTGTTAATCAACCACAGTCATCACCTGGTTAAGTAGAATTCCACCACCAAGATATATG
Source organism: Viscum album (assembly GCA_963277665.1). NCBI lineage: Eukaryota > Viridiplantae > Streptophyta > Magnoliopsida > Santalales > Viscaceae > Viscum > Viscum album. Next base: position 916,972,486 of record OY728156.1, read on the forward strand.
GTAAAACACCATATAGGTTGTTACTAAAACTTTAAATAACCAAACCTATTTTCTAAATCATCCTCAAAGAGTTCACCATAAGGCATAAAATTACTATACCAGCCTTCTAGGGTCACTATACACCCCTTACCAGAGGAACTTCATAGTCATCATCTTGAAGCATCCCACTATAGAATCCACATGACTTGTCATTAAAAGAAAATATATTGTGTCTCATATGAGTAGAATTTTACCAATATTTTATATGGGAAAACAAAAAATAAGTTATTATTGAAACTTTAAATAACTAACCCCTCATCTTCAGTGATATAAATCACACATAAGCATAAATATGTCATATGACTCCTATATTCTAAATTTGATTCATAAACATGGCTTCTTGTCATCGAGACGGGATCCAAAAAACACAATCAATCATAAATTTTAAATCTGAACTGTTTCGTGCTAGGTGAAATCATAAAACCATAACATTGAAAACCAAGATCATTAATCTAAATCCCCTAGTAACCTAGAAATACTACTATAAAAGGTGTTTGTGATGAACCCATCAGATACCCATAATAAGCTTTAACACATTAATATTTTACATGTATACCATCTCCCAAAATAGTAATAAAAAATATGAAATTAGATACACTCTATGATATCAGTCACATAAACTCTAATACCACTTTGTAATGTCCTCATATCAAGGATTCTTAGCTGTTTCTCAGGCTGGAGAGAAACTGGGACCTAGGTGTGAATCCCCATACATCAGAGACTACCAACAAAAAATGGGGATCTAGGGTGTTTCCATGGGGATACTATAATTTTATATCATAGTGCGTGATAGCATACAAAAATAAACAAAATCATCCATATTAATCAATGAGAGTATACAGAAGAAATAGAAAATAATTATCAATAAAAATAATGAATGAAGAATCAAGCAAACATACAGACTCATGGTCATTCTAGCATACAACAACTGATCACACACTTGGTCAACCACATATACAGAATAAATAAATGAATAAAATAGTAATGAGGATCCAATACCATACATAAGCCTCACCTTATCCTAATATCCAATATCATCTAAGATATCCTACTCGGTCAATATCATGCATCTACCCAACTTGAACCTATGATCAGTGAGGACTACTTGGTTACTAAAGTGTCATGACTTCCTAATAATGGTGTTAGTAAGACTTGGTTGGGAACCACCAACATGGTCTCACACATAAAAAATAAATGTAGGGAGTACATATGTGATATTATTGAAAAATAAATAAATATCTATGGAAGTTTAAATAAATAACCAATGTCTATCCTTAGGTTCTAATCATAACACTCGGAATCAACCCAAACCTACTTCAGCCATTATTAGAGTATCTCTAATCATGTAATTAAACTATGACAACCAATAATAGGTGAAACTAGTAATACCCAAGAGATAATTCTAGGTTTTGAATAATCATAAAGTGTAAATATGATTATTAGGAGGAAATATGGGGTGATAAAATAGTCATTAGGCATAGTCATCAATCCCTCTAAGGTAATCCTTGTCAATCCCATAGCCATCAGTCATCATTACCGATACTTAGTAGGTAATCATATGTGACCCAATAATCATCCTACACCATTTCTAATCCCTATGAGGTAATATTAGGTGATCCCATGAATTATTATCAATCCCCACTTAGGTGATTCCATAAACATTATGAAACATTGTCAATCCCTGGGAGGTAATTCTAAGTGATCCCATAATCATTAGGTGTCATCATACATCCATACAAGGTAATTTCAGGAGATCCCATAATCAGGTTCAATTTCAAACCCCGAGTGATATCTTGGGCATTCTATAGTCATCAAGTGAAACCATTGAACCCTAGGAGGTAATCCTGGGCTTTCCAAAGTAGCGGGAAAGAAGGATAGTTCTAAGGAGAGAATCTAAGTAACACCTTGTATGTAAATATATCATATAGGGTAATACGTTCCTACACTAAATTCTCATTTATGTATCGCATTAGGGATGTCCATATTCCTAATCCTATCTCACCTAACAGAGGTTGTCCTTTCAATTTCATGGCCTATCATGGTTAATACGTTCATATACAGTTCACATCATCGATTCAAGATCTATGGTGGAACCCATAATCATCACTATTCATTCCCATTGTAGCCTCTCTAGGTTCAATATCTTATTAAGGCACCCACCATGGTCATGTAGGTCACACCTTAGACAAGAAAACCTTTCTGGGTTCCCTTTCTCAAATATCAAACCCCAAGTAAAGCCCTTCATTAAAAGGGTATAACATCCATCAACTTCATCATAATTATATCACAACCACATTGGCCTCATAAATAAGTCACATAAGAGAGAAATCCTCCATCCTATTTCCTTCCCCAAGTCACCCTAGTCAGTCCTCACACCCAACCTATCCATCAATCTTCATAGGGTCTACCCACATAGGTACTCACATAGTGGTGGGGTAGGATCACTCACTCTATACTCGTATCAAATAACCCAATGTTTTAAAGGCACCTCATGGTTCTTTCATGGACTACTCAGGCCACTCGTTACTAATCCAATACTCACCTCAACAAGGAGTCATCTAGGTAAATTACAGTAACATCCCCTATGTTCATTAAATTTATTAACATCTCAACACTTAAGGTTTTTTCATCTTAAGGCATATAATTTTAATCAAGGCCACATCCATCAATGGTGAGAGTATCAAGCTAGGTCATAAGGTCCCTCATTGACTTGACACTTTATTCAATTTATTATGGGAAATTCATTTAAATTAAATAATTTATCTAATTTTAACAAGTTGATCACCCTCAGTGATGAGACCACATATCACATGAAACTATTAATGTTCATTATACAAAAATAAAAATGAATAATCATCACATACCTCAACAATAGAGTTATTACCCTGGACCATATCCTGATAACTCTCATCTAATCTCATCCAAGTTCAATAGACACTCACACCATCATCTGAGCACCCATCTCAAGATAAGATTCACAAAAAAAATATATTCATAAAAAATTATAATAAAATTAAACAATTTGATTCAATTTAACTTAAATAGGAATAAATTCCTAAAAAATTGGTTATATACACTCACTGAAACCTATAGAAACAGGATGAAAACCACTCTCAACACACCACTAAACTTATGTCACATAAAATCACCAACAAAAATCATCAATTCATTAGCCAACTTATATCCAATTTTGGAAAAAACTTTATAGAAATTCATATGATGATGTACCTCAATCAAAACAATATGAAACGAAATGAAGACATCATCTTGGGATATCCTCTATCCAATACATACAAAATCCTTATAAATCTTGGATGATTTCATCATACTCAAGTGAAATCATCATTGAATACCTAGCCAAAACCAATTAAGAAATCAGTGGTTAAAAATGGAACCATTAATGGTAGAAAAAATAAATAAATCACTTGAATTCACCTCATGAATGTATAAAAATACACCCATATTGAAGGGGGTCAAACATAGGTCAAACTAGGGAGGATCTTGTCAAAAATGGCTCTCCCCAATGGCACTCTCTCACCTAAACCATGAGACACTACCCTGAGGAAGATATGGAATTAACCCTATCAAAAAACACCACTAAACACACCATTCATGATGTTACTCATTGGTTCATTGCATTAAATCCTTGAGGTAGAGGGTATCCCCCTCGGCCAAACCATTTTCACAACATAAACCACAGTTCACACTATTAATTTCTATTATAAGGGCCCATAACCCCTTATGTAAGGGTCACACTCATGGTGTGAATTCCCCATTGACGGTGTGAATTCCCTACTTGAGGTTCCTAGACCTACATAAATGTTATTCATGGGGTAAATGAGTCTTTTACATCATGAATTTCTTTAAATTGAAAATTTTTAGTATCCTGGCCACCCAACCCTTCTCCAACACTCACTCAAGCACCCATACCACCAACTAGGTCTTAAACTACATCCAAAAAACATCTATTTGATATGATAAAACCACTTTAATTATAATATGAATCCTCATTCTCAAAATTAACCTCTCACCAAATGAAAAATTAAAATTCTTTCTGAATTTTCATAGCCTATACAAACATGGGGTATTGCAAAGATACACTTTTATGCCAAGTTTATTTAGAAATTTCACAAGATCCCATTACATGTTCCTACTAAACATTGGATTATTTTTTGTGTTGAATAAAAAATTTATAAAACATAGGCAAAAGTTATTCTTGGGATATTTGAAACAAAATATCAATGCAATCCTGACTACAAACCATGAAAAATGTCTGTGAATATTTAATGGATAAAGTAGATAGATTGAAAATATAAATATTCATATAGTATGAGAATAATATATTTTTAGTGATTTTAATGATTCTTTATATCTATATATTCAAATAATAATCATTGGAACAATAAATTATTTACAGCTAGATAGATAAAAAACCATACTTGTACCGTATCCCACATATAATAATGGTTTTAGGTTTGATCATGTATGGAGTATGGTTATGAACATAAAAAATTTTAAGTAAAAAGTTGGCATGATGAGATAGACATATTCAAATAAGAAAATTTTATCATCAAAGTCATACAATATAACTCTCGGGTCTCATTCACTTGATTCTTCTGGTTTGTCATCATTTCCACTAAACTTAAATGATTATTATATTAGTGGCTCATCTTATACATAACCTATTGGATTGAATAAATATAAATTAAAAAAAGAAGAATGGTGATAATTATCAAACTATCACAGACACATTAACATAAGAAAATAATTTACTCTATGAAATATTGGAGAATTCAGCACAACAACAAATGGAAATTGGAAAACAGATAATGGAATTCTAAGAGTTTAAGGGGGAAAATGAAAAAATTTCATGATATTTGAATAAATTTAATGATTAAAATGTTTGTGCTTATATTAAAGATAAAAAAAGAACATATTATTCAAAAAAATAGTAGGACCTCATAAACAACCATATCTACCTTCACAGACAGCTTTAACTTCATTTTTTGAATATTTTAACATTGGTGGAAGTATAGATAATTTACCTAATTACTAGATTGTTAGTTTTTTTAGTTTCATGCATTATAATTTTAGTATATAATTTGAGTATTGTTATTATGATGTTGAATTTGTTTTCTATATTATGTTTAGAGTATAATATTATGATTTTTATATTTCATCATGTTATTTCATTTAATCAAGTATTTGTGCTTAGTCAGTTTATCTCTCTTTGGTCAGTTGAATTTAAATTTTTCAATGACATGTTATGATCGGTTTTTATTAGTTCTTATTCGTGTATGCATACATGTGTATATTTTGATATGTTTTCTCTAAATTTAATTTATTGTAAACAATATAATACAAATATAAATATAAATATTGTATATATTTATGTTAAAATTTTATAGGTTTATTTTAATTCCTATTTTATTTTTATAAATCATTTATAATTTTTTTTAGTTTGTTTTATTACCATGTATCATTAATTTTAATTAACTTAAGTTCAATATATAATTTTTGATATATGTATTTTACATCAATTATATGATTATTATTATATAAATTTCATTTTATATATATCTCAAATTAAAAAAATAAAATAATTATGAATACAAAAGTTATTTATTTAATTAAAAATTATTTGAAAAAATAAGCTGGATAATTATTTTTATATATTAAAATAAACCTTACTAATTATATGGTAAAATATAACAAACAAACAGATATGATTATATATAAATTTATAATTATAATTTATAATAATAATTAAAAAATAAAAAATTGACATTGTTATAGTCCAACATTGGTTACACTGTAGCAAACTGTTAAATTGATATGTAATTTGGATCATAGAATTCCACACTATTACATTTTTTTACCCAAATATAGTAGATTGATTTCTCTCCCATTAGACCGGGGATTCTGTATTACAATTGGTGAGGGACTAGGTAAATACAAAGAAAAAACACACGCATCTGGGAAGGATCGAACTCAAGCACCCCCCCCCCCCAACATAACAAGTACAGGGAAGAAAAAACCAAGTAGTGTGAAGAATAAAATGTGTTTTCTTCACCAAGATAAGTGGAAAAAAAACACAAGAAATTTGAACAAAAATAATATATTAAAAAGTAGTAGTACCCATTAATACATCACAAAATTTCATAAATATGTACACACCACCAAAAATATATCAAACTCGAGACCAACACTAAGTCTTAATACCCCCTATAAACTTAGAGGGGTTTCAAAATCTCATAGTTTGGAATTATTACTAAGAAAATTTATTCATTGCACTGGATTGGTAAGGACATCAACAATCTGGTTCATAGATGGAATATGACTAACGATAATATCATGATGTTGAACTCTCTTATAAAAAAAGTGAAAATAAATATAAAAATAATTTTTGAGTGTAATGTTCCAGTTTTTTACATGTATTTCTTTTGGAATATTTCTAGGAATATTTCCGGATCTAGGCGCTAAGAAGGTGTGAGATTTTGAGGCTCGGTGTGCCCGAAATTAATTTTTAAAATATATTAAATATATTAAATATCACATGCATGTAATTTTCCTGCAAAAAGTGTAATAACTCCTAAATAGGGGACCATATTAGAAATATGAGGGCATTGTTGAGTTTAGAATATGGGATTTACCTCAAGAGAAACATAATCTTTATCAGCACGAGTCATTCGTGAAGAATTCATTATGGGTGTAAAATAATAGAATTAATTAATTAGTTAATTTGTTTTATTTATTTTTGATGCAATGACCAAATTAATCTTTAAATATATGGTTATGGATTTTGTATCATGTTTTTCCACTAAACCCTAGTGACCTAGGAGCTGCTGGAGGAGATTGTTCATGGAAAATGATGACGAATCAAGATCAAATCGAGGATCATGCGCTAATGTAGCTTGAGGATCTCAGCAATGAAAATGGCACAAATTCGTTCTTCATTATTTATTGATCCAAATTGAGGTATTTAATTGTTTTTATTGTATTATTTCCCCATTTTTTATTTATATGGTGAACTTGAATCAATCGACCAATATATTGATTCATAGATTGGTTGTTTTGGGGGATGGTTTTATTTGTGGGGATTTATTACAAGATTCCTTTGATTATTATCGATTCTCCATTTGTCATTATAATGGAAATGGATTGAATCTAAAATGAACATTGTTAGATCTTTGTTTCTCATGTTTATGGTTGTACATTTCTCCCCCTCATCTCTTCATTCATTGTGGGAAATTTTGTTTGGACCATATTTCGACGAACTATATATAATTGAATGTTTCACACCCATTTCTTGGAACAATTATTCAAAATCATAGATCCAGGATTGGTATGACATGATGATTGTTCAATGATGAACGCGGTTATGGATCAGATGGTGTCTATTCCTTGTTTTTTTGTTCTTCAGCGTGCAATGATGAACAATGATTCTAAGGAATTTTCCGAATGGATTTATAGTCATATCTCTATTATTCGGTGATGTAAAGGCTTGGATAATGATGTTTTTTATGGTTTCCAGCTAGGAGCATGGCCGAAACGAAGGCCAAAGGAGAAACTGACGGTATGGGTTCCAGATCTTGAATTTTGGATAAATCCCTTAGTACACGGTATGTACAGTGGAGCTAAATTTTGTGTGGGTCCCTTACAGCAACGGCTAGGGTTTTGAGGGGGAGTTAAGGATCTCATGGAATGATACCCCTCCTGGATATCTTATTGTGTACCTCAAAGGGTACAAGGAAATGGGCAAGAGTACATGTCTAGGTTCATTCCATGTACTCCCACATGGACATGGCCATCTTAGATGTACATGGGATTAGATGTGTACTCGAACATGGGAAGTAGTATATGGACAAGGGAGCATCGTGTACTTCTACACAGATATGAGACCGGTCCGTTTAACATGGGTAGGACTGAGGTCCAATGGGACACACTGTGTACTCCTTTATACTTGGATTGGATCCTGTGTCCTCTATATCTTAGAAAGGTTTTTTGAGGTTGTGTTCCTTGTATCCATTCCCTGATGGTTATTATGAAATTTCCTCATACACATGGGACAGTGATCCCTTCAGCAGTAATTCTTAGATAGAGTTGTTGGAATCATTTTTTGAGGCAGGGTGAGAGATCCTCTATCATCTTCTTTCCCTAGTTGGAGTTATTTGTATCATCATGACCAAAAAGACATGAGAGACAATCCTATACTTTTTGGGTTAATCCAGATTGAGTTGTTGGTATACCCTATGGACTTGGTATTGATCATCATCTATGTATTGTATGTCTTCATAATTTCAATATATACTTATAATGGAGATACCCAATGATCACTACCTCTAGAATGGATTTCATTAGTACAATCTGTTACATGGAGTGTGTTCTCCTATATAAGTGTTATGTGGAACCTTCAAGATGGAACCCTATTCTGGCACTACGGTTGTGACCTTATCTTGATACTATGTGTATTTTTTGAGTATATCTGTATATTCTTGTTATATGTTCTATAGACATGTACTTGTGTAGAGTTGAGTGTTACTCTTGATGCTTTGTGCTTGGTGATTTCAATGTGTCCTACTGGTTATTGTTATACTCACCCCTATATAGGTTCCTCCCACACGTGTCATTTCTTATATAGACGATGGACCTTTTTTTGCAGATTCCTTGGTGACCTAGGAGTTTGTGGAGCTATTTTTGGGATATACAAATCGAGGTGTATACCAGTATTACATTTTACAACATTACTCTCTATTTTAGAAGGTGTTAATTTACTTTTCATTTTGGGCTTGGCTTGTATTTTTTCCCTTTTTACGATTTCCAGTAATTTTTTTCATAATCTGGTTGGGGGATTATAGATGTATGCATGCATTTTTTATATTTGTTTTACATTTAATCACTGTGTGGGACTGGAGGTGTGTGTTTATGTAGGTAATTAAGGAAAATTACTCCCATGTGTGTGATATGCCTTCTTGGTGCTAGTCTTCAGCCCCTATCCTATTGGATGTGGGCTTGGGTTTGTTGTGTTTTGAGCCCCATCAGGTTGGGATGTGATAGAATGGTATCAAAGTTGTACCCAGACTAAAGTGTTATGACACTTCCTAGGTTTAGGATTAGAGTTTAGAGTTTCTTTTATCTATCTGTGAGGTTTTTTGGGAACTAGGGAAATAGTGTTAAAGTGTTTTGAGGTAGGATCCCAAGCTAGGGTGTCCAGTGTTGGTGTAGTACCCAACATATCCATTCACCAGGACTTTAATAACCTACTATTGACTCGGTATATGTAAACACTGGTTTTAAGGAAAACATTGGTACATGAATCATATAGGAATGGTTTGTGGTTTCCATGTTCTTATTGATTCATCTCTCTAGATATACTTAATGATCATGGTCTGTCTTGAAAAATTTAAATATTCCTCTATAATGAAAGCTAGCAAGGATTACAAGATAGTGTTGTGTTGACAACCGAATGAGGGGTGAGGTTTTAGATCAGAGACCTGCTCATGATATTATTTTTTCTATGTGGGAACTAAGCATTACTACCACCTATTGATCATCATGTGGATCCTTTCATGAATTAGGAAAATGATCATCCACATGTTGAGAAGTTGAAAACTCCAACAGATAATGATGATGATACACATACTCTTGGTGTGTTATGTGAGTTCCAATCATGGAGATCTCTGAGGTTCTATGAAGAGATAGACCCTAAGGTGGTAGGAGGTTTGACATGAGGCAGTGGTCTTTATTTCTAGTGTGTGTGGACCCTAACCAATCAGATGGTTGCACTTGCGAACCATTTAATCTATGGAGCAGCAGTTGGATATTGTGGTACCAGAAGATGACACACCTATGTATAGTGTGTATTTAAGGTTTAAGATTTTAGTGATCCCTTAGGTTTCATGGTGGTCCATACCCCCTTCTCGGATAGTGTAGGATTGTCATGAACCTATGGTGTGGATTTCCCTCATAGATGAGACCCCTCTCTAATGGTGGTTCAGGTAGAAAAACTTCTCTAGGGTGACATAGGTCATCATTAGAACCCTATTTTAGTGATTTTTAATGTAACATTGGACATATAAGAAAGAGGTAAAATTCCCCCACTGAGATTCATCCTTGAGATGTGATCCAAAACCTTGTGGGATAGTTAGTTCCACCCAAATAGGATAGTGATAAGGTGTGGTGGAAAGGTTTCTATGACTTGTCTATCTGAGGTTATTGGTTATGATAAAGTGTTGTATAAATCCCTAGTGGTGGTAAACAAGTGGGATATAGAAATAATGAGTTACAATTGATGGGATATCATGGATTTTTGAGTATAGTTTGAGGTATGATGTGTGTCTTCACTACCCATGTTTCAATTTTTCCATGGAGTTATGAGCCACTTTTCCCTTAGTGTATCCTCTTTTTGAGACCTAGTAATACTGGTGGTGCCCTTTTTTCTCAACCCTTGTGCTGGAGGATCTTATAGAGAGGATCAGTGAATGCATGTTTCTACTATAGTGTGACCTGAATCTAGGAGGAGATAGAGATACTTGTGTGGAAATATTTCCATACTAGCTATGGGGCCCTATGATGTTTTCCTTAGTATGGATTAGTTTCCTACCAACTATACTCAGATATTTTCTTATAGTGAGAGTATTAATACTTTCGGTGGTTGGGATGGAGTTTTCCTCCTTTTATAAGGTGTGATCCCAGGAATGGAAGGATAAAATCATTTGCAGGAGGTTACAACAACTTCTTTATTGGTTGGATGGTATTACCCTTGGATTTGTGTATTCTATGATATTTTTTCTCTTTTGATGGTGGAGGAGTACGAGGGAATCCTTCTTGAGGATGTGTTAGGTTTACCTCACTAATAAGAGTTTTTTTCTATATGGACATACACCAAGTATAGCCTAGTATCTTCACTAACATGTCAAATGACCCCATATAACAATGAAGCTAGAGGTGAGGATGGAATATTTTGTAGAGAAGGGGCTTCATAATACCCATTGTGTATTCCTAGGAATCTCTATGTTGTTCTCTTGATTGGAACATGAGATCTTGAGGTTTGATATGGATTGGTGTCATGTGGTCCAGGTGACATGAGTGAAAGTGTCCACTCCTGAGAATTGATGACCCCTTCACCTAGTGGATGGAGGCAAGATGGATCTCAGATTTGGCCTTGAGACAGGTTATCACCAACTCTAGTTGGGGAGAAGGATATACTAGAAGTATATTTCTAAATATAATGTGGTTTTTTTAGTTGGAGGTGATAACCTTTGGTGATTTTTATTCCATAGTAGAATTAAGATACTTATGTACTAGATCCTTAAACCCTTATTGGATCAGTTTATGGTAGTATTCATTGGTGGTATCCATGTGTCCTCAGTGACTAAGGAGGATCACACAAGACACTTGATAATGGTACTATACACACTCCAAGGGCACTGGATTTATAGTAATCTCTCAAAGTTTCAATTTTGGATCTGAGAGGTCCACTCCCTAGGACACGTCATCTTAGGGGAAGGATAGTAGTGGACCTGGAAAAGGTTGAAGAAGTGATTTCTCGGAAGCCACCCAAGATTTTTACCGAGGAACATAGTTTCCTTGGGTTGGAAAGGTACTATCAGAGGTTTTTTTACCAATTTCTTCATATTGGAATCACCCTTGATAGCTAAGACCTGAAAAGGGTATCCTTTCACATGGACAGAAATGTTTTAGAAGTTCTTTCAGAAGTTGAGGTAGAGATTGACAAGCACTCCCATCTTCAGATTTCCAAAGTAGGGTGTCAAGTATGTAGTGTTTTTTGGTCGATTAGGGACTGGAATTGGTTGTGATATGTTGTAGAGTAAAGTGGTTATTGACTATGTTTCACATTATTTTAGACCACATGGGAATAATTATGTAACCCATGATCTTGATCTATCAGTGGTTATCATCACACTAAAGATATGGAGACACTATCTGTTGGGAGAGAAGTTTATCATCTACTATGACTACAAGAGTCTAAATTATATCATCTCATAGTAGGATATTAACTTGAGATAGATTTTATGGAAATATTTCCTCCAATAATATTACATGGAGATTTTTTATACTCCTGGGAAGGGGAATGTGGTGGAATACGCTCTTAGTAGGAGATCTTGTGCTCAATTTTTAGAATAGGCATTGGAGCATTTGACCACTTTGCAGTTGACCATTTTTTGGTTGAGTATGGTGTAGTGTACATCCAGTAAATGGTTGATACCCCTTCACTTATTTAGTGAGTTATGGAGGCACAACTTGGGAATATCTACTGGGATATCATGCATGATCAGGTATCCACAAGATAAATTTCTGATGGTAATTCCTTGAAGGAGGGAATCATGACATCGTTTTTCTAGGGGAAAATGGTGATTATAGTCATGATGTGAGAAGATTTTCAAAGTATTTTTTTCCACTTAAGTGGTATATCTAGTGTAGGTGAGGATATATCAAGATCTCTTGGTATCTTTTTGGCATCCAAGGGAGTTATAATGAGTTTTTAAGTTAAACTCTTATTGTTTTGATTGTCTATGGGTGATGAAAAATAATGATTTTTTAAGAGATTGGGATAGTTGTACATACAGAAGGTAGTCTATATTTTTGGAACTAACTCAATGATATTTTTTGATTGTGATTCTTACTTTATATAATGATCAAGGAGAGGATGTGGGAATCCATTGGGGACTCAATTGTAGTTGGGTATAGTGTTTTACCCTTTCCATCTAGACAGGTAAAATGGATCATCAAGTTATGGTGAACATGCTTTGGGTTCATATGTCAATTTTGATCCACAATTTGGAGTATCATCAACCATTGGTGACGTTTGTGTATCATGATTATTACCACTCCACCACCGGAGTAGCACCTTTTTGAGGCAATGAATGAGGGACCTTATGGGACACTATTATACTGTTCAAAGCTAGTGGGTAACAACACTTGGGTCTTATTTTTGTTACTAGTGAACATTGTGAAGGGTAAAATTCATACAAGGAAGGATGATTACTACCCAGTAAATGTTAGGAGTTTTCGGTGTATTGATGATAGAGGCCTTTAAATTTTTAGAGTTATAAAGACTTATCCAGGATAGTGGGATATCTCTAGGAATCTTATATTTTCCTTTTCTTATTAATGTGTCAGGTTAGAGAGGTGTTTTTCTTCTTAACCTCGAGACCACAATAGTTTTGGGGTTTTCTTGGTATTCTCCACAAGTTATAGTTGAGAAGGTATGAGAATGAATCATTGTATGATACCGACCTAGGTGAGCTGGACCATGGGAGTGGAGTTTACTTTTCAAAGAGTTAGTAACAATTAGAACCAGAAGGGGAAATACCCTTTTTGGGTGAGTACTTTCCTTGGGTACGTGTTTGTTAACAGCACAAGAAACTGTTGGGAGAGCTTATGGGAGTGAGAGACCTAGCTGAGAGTTCATTTCCCACACCTTTTTCTCAGTTTATGCTTTTCAAGGATGAAAATTTTTAATGGATAGAATAATTTAATGTCCCAATTTTTTACATGTAAGACTTTGAAATATTTATAGGAATATTTTCGGGTTTAGGTATTGAGATGGAATGAGATCCTGAGGCCCGGTGTTCCCAAAATTAATTTTTTAAATATATTAAATATATTAATTATCACGCAAATGCAGTTTTCCTAAAAAAGTGGAAAATCTACAAAAATGGGGACCTATTCAGAAATATTTGGGCACCATTGAGTTCAAAATGTGGGTTTTATCCTATGTGCAACATAATCTTTGTCGGCACGGGCCATTTGTGGAAAATTCATCACGGACATGAATGAAAAAAATATGTTAATTAATTAATCTGTTTTATTTATTTTTGATGTAGTGACCAAATTAATATTTAAATATGTGTCTATACAGTTTGTCTTAGGGTTTGTTTTTGAACCGTAGAGAACTAAGATCTATTGCAGGAGAGAGTTCTTGGAAAATAATGACGGATTGATATCAGATTGAGGATCATGTTCCAGCGTTTCTTGATGATCTTTCCAATGACAACGACGTGAATTCATTATTTTTTAGCGATTAATACAAATTGAGGTAGGATATTTTTTTTATTGGATTTATTCCCCATTTTTTATTTATATGATGAACATGAATCAATTGACCAATGGATTGATTCTCAAATAGGTCGTTTTGTGTGAAAGGTTTATTTGTAGGGATTTATTGGGAGTTTTATTTAAATGTTATCGATTATTCATTTTTCATTCTAATAGTGACATATCGATTCCAAAAAAACATTGGATAAGGTTATTTACTTGTGTTTGTGGTTGTGAGTTTCTCCCCCCCCCCCCATTTTTTCATTCATCGTGGGAAATTTTATTCGGACCACGGTTCGATAAACTCTGGAGAATTGAATGTTGTGCACCCACTTCTTGGTGAAATTATTCAAAATCATAAATCTAGGATTAAAACAATGTGGAAATCATGTAAAAATGAAATCTGCAGTGGATCAGATGGTTTGGATGCCCATGTTTTGTGTTATTTGGTGCACAATAAAGAAAAATGATTTAAAGGCATTTTCCAAATGGATTGATGGATGGATCTCGATGATTCAATGATGGAAAGGCTTGGATGATGACTTTTTTCATGTTTTTTGTGGGGAACACGGTCAAAATGATGGTAGGATGAGTGGCTATAAATTTGGGTTCCATATCTAGAATTATATATAAATCCCAAAGTACATGGAGTGTACAACGGAGCTACATGTCATGTGGGTCCCTTACAGTGGTGGCTAGGGTTTAGGGAGGGAGTTAAGGATCACATAGCTTGTGACCCTGTCACATAGTGTGTCACCCTATCACATGGCATGTGACACCTTATAGATGGCTTGACATGTACCTTGGAGGGTACACTGACATAGGAAAGAGTACACAGACAAGGGCAGGCCATGTACTCCCACACGAACACAGCCAGCCTAGATGTACATGGGCTTATCCATGTACTCAGGCATGGGCATAAGTAAATGGGAAAGGGAACTTTGTGTACTTCTACATAGACACATGCACGGGCCATTTTACATATGAAATAATTGGGGCCAAAGGGACACATCGTGTACTCCTAGTACACACCATGTACTCTTTTAGACTTGTCTTGGAGCCCTCTTCATCTATATCTTGGACATGTTTCATTAGTGTGTATTCCCTATATCCCTTCATTAAGGGTTAGTATGGAATTTCCTCCTACATATAGGACCGATATACCTTCAGCAAGACTTCTTGGATAGAGTTTTTGGAATCCTTCCAGGAGTCCCAGAGTGATGTCCTCTATCATATTCTTTCCCAAAGTGGGGTTCTTGGTATATTCATAACCAAAACTACACAAGAGTCAATACACTACTTAGTGGGTTAATCCAGATTGAGTTGTTGGTATACCCCATGGACTTGGGAGTGATCCTTATCTACATATCATATCTCCTCATAATTTCAGTGTATACTTCTAATGGTTAGACCTAATGATAACTACCTCTCAAACTGACTTCATCAGTTCTATATGACTCATGGAGTGTGTTCTACTAGATGAGTACTATGTGGAACCTTTGAGCTAGAATCTTGGGATGGCATTATGGTTATGACCTTATCTTAAGACTGTGTGTTTTTATTGAGTATGTCTTGATATTATTGTTATATGTGTGTGTAGAAATATACTTGTGTATATATGGTTGTTACTCTTGATGATTTGTGCTATGTGATTTAGGGGTGTCCTATTGGGTATTGTTATACTCACCCATGCATGGGCTCTTCCTGTATGTGTCATGTCTTATGCAGATAACATGCATTTTTTTCAAAGTCCTTGGTGGAGAAGGAGAAGGTGGATCCAGTTTAGGATAGATAGTCCAAGGTGTATACTAGTGTTGAATTTTATATAAGTCCCATCAATTTTTGAAAGTGGGACTTTGATTTCTAGTTTTTTTAAGCTTGTATATGGCCCCTTTTTACATTTTCCAATACTTTTTGTCATACTCTGGTTTTGGGATTATAGATATATGCAGGAATTGTTTTCAGTTGTTTTACATTTCACCACTATTTGGCCTTTAAGATATGTGTGTGTGTGGGTACTTAAGTCAAATTCCTCCCATGTGTGTGATATTTTTTCTTGTCACCAGTTTCCATCCCCTATCCTATTAGAGGTAGGCTTTGGGTAGTTGCGTATCGAGCCCAATCGGGTCAGATCGTGATAATGAGAGCATGTAAAATAGGATATGAAGAAATTAAAATGACACTCATATTATCACAATACTCCTTAGTGGGATATAATGGTGGAGGAACATTGGGTTCCTAAAGTAATTCCTTTGACCATATGAATTTAAAAAATGATGTGGAAAAATCATGGTGCTCATATTTAGTAGTGGATCAATAAATAACAAATTTCTTCTTTGAATACTAAGAGAAAATATTGTCCCCTAGAAAGACACAAACACCTAAAGTAGATCAGTGATAATTTGGATATAATCCCTAATAAATATATTCCATATCGATAAGATGAAAATTAAAAGTACATCAAAATTGAAGGAAATAATTAATAATTTCCTTTAAGTAACATAGAATTATTTTAACGACTATCTAATGATATTCCATGATATATTTTATAAACTGAAAAAAAAATTATAGAATTTGAAATGTTAGGCCTTATATTAGTAATATATTGAATATCTATAATAATAGAATGATAGAAATTAGGAATAGATAATGGTCAAGAATACATGGATGACATTTGAACCCCACCAACCATAGGTGTAGGACATGGATTAGAGTAAAACATATCGGTTTGAAGAAAATGATCATGAATTTATTTGGGTTAAGAAAGAATTCAACCACCTTCAAATATAGTTGAAACTATAATTCTTAAGAAATAATGGGGAGATCCAATAACCTTTAATAGAAAATGGGTATAAATTTGTCCATTGAAATTAATTGTCACCTGATTATCATTCACAGTGATTAAAATATTATCTACATATACCAAAAAACAAATATAATGGCCCTTGAATATAAAAAAATAGTGAATAATCACTACAAGTGTGATAAAATCCAAGTTAGTCCATAGTAGTCTAAAAATGATCAAAATAGGCATGTGAGTATTATTTGAGACCATAAATGGAATGATTAAGATTGAAAACATAGGTAGATCTAGGTTGTTCAGAACTCAACAGTTGTTTCATATAAACATATTCTTGAAGAAATACATTGAGAAACATATTATTAATATCCTCCAATCAAATCTTCCAACTGTGCGAGATGGAAATAGTAAAGAAGACATGAATAGTGACTTGCTTAGAAATGGGACTAAAGGTATCAGTGAATTCAAACCTTGGTTTTTAATTGAGTCCTTTCTCTATAAGAATATATTTATGATTATTAATAGAACCATAAATATTCTTCTTCAATTTAAAAACACATTTTCAACCAATAATCATTTTCCCTTTAAGTAAAGGAATTATAGACCAAGTATTATTCCTAAGTAAAAAAGGAAAAATATTCATTATTAGATTAATTCCACTAAGAGTGAAGTAAATAATCCTTAAACAATAAAGGTTCCACATAGGTATTTTAAACTTTAGGTTTGAAAATTCCATCATTAGAACATGTGATCATAGGATGAACATTATGAGGAATAAAAGATTTTATAACAAAAAGAATGGGGATAAATCTAGAAGTTTGACTAGAAACCTATTGTGTGACACATGGAGACTCTCCAAAATAATTGGGAGTAGTATGAGAGTGGTTGATTTTTTTAGTATCAGAAGGAGCTAACAACACTTAAGTGGTGGTAAGCGAACCTTGACAAGGAGCGGGGGTTGTTATGGGACATGATCAATCCACCTGAAGAGGGAATCAACAAGATTTAGAACTTGTTTCTAAAAGTCTAGATGATGAATAACCCAAATTCCAATTGTAATGGAAAATATGATTCATCAAAAAAAATGTTGTAAAATGGAAACTTTATAAGTACAATTCAAACACTTGTAGCCTTTTTAAAAATCATAGTCACCAACAATGAAACAATAATCAGAGTGAAACTTCAACAAATGATAATTATAATGGCGTAAGTAAAGAAAGAATTCCTAAATATATTTAGGTGACTATAATATGGAATTGTGTGAAATAAATTTGAAAATAGAGGGACCGGTTTTAAAATAGATGTGGGGAGAATATTGAACAGAAAAAAACATTATTGAATTATAGATCCCAATAACATAAATTCATTAAAGAAATAGATAATATAGTTAAACCAGATTCAACTATGATTTTATTATTACATACTATAAACCCATTCTATTCACGGGTATGTGGATAGCTAAACTATTGAATAATCTTATGTTCCTTTAAAAAGGAAATCTAAGATTGAAACTCATCACCATAATCAGATTGAAGACATTTAATTATAGTATTTATCTGAATCTTAACCATAGTATTGAATTTTTTTTAAGGCATGAAAAATATCAAATTTTTTCATCAAAAAAGAAAACCTAGAAAAGTGTGTATAGTCATCAGTAAAATGAATGTAATATTTAAAGTCACCACTAGATATAAATGGAGTAGGACACCACATATTAGAGTGAATCAACTATAAATGAACTTTGGATACATATAAACCATGTCTAAAATTCAATGTAAAATCCCAAAAATTTATTTTAAAATAATAATAATCTTGATATCTTTCCTAACACACAATACTGAGCTTTAAGTGAGTTGAGATATATTATAAATTTATTATTATTTAAATGTGATATAGTTGTTGAATTAGTGGGTATGAATATTTGTAACCTTATTATGAAATATATTTATAATAGTCTTAATAAACACAAATGTATTTATTAATGCTTAGTAAATAAGAACTCAATTTTTAGTGAAGTCATTTTATACTTTAAAAATGCTTTTTTCTTCAGAAATGATTTTATTAAATTTTATGTACGAAAATTATAAATAATTTATACAAATTTTAGAAATTTTATTTAATAAAATTAAAATAATTTTTGAAATTTC
Source organism: Viscum album (assembly GCA_963277665.1). Classification (NCBI taxonomy): domain Eukaryota; kingdom Viridiplantae; phylum Streptophyta; class Magnoliopsida; order Santalales; family Viscaceae; genus Viscum; species Viscum album. The sequence continues at coordinate 916,991,533 of OY728156.1, forward strand.
CATATAAAAATTGACCTAGCATTAAATTTTTGGAGTTTTCTAAAATGATTGATTTTTTAGTGAATAATAAAAATACTGATTTTTCAAATACACCAATTTATTTTCATTAAATAAAGTAATTTAAAAGTATAATTATAATTTTTATTTGGTATTAAAGTTATATATGATATATTTAATTTATAATAATCTAATAAGTTCCATTTGAATAAAAAATATTCTTGATTTTTATATATGTTAATTTTTATGCTTAAAATTACATTTTTATAAAAACTGTTTTTCATTACGATTTACGCATTTATATTAAAATTTATTTACACCACATATAGAGATATAATATTGAAAAATGTATTCTATATTTTTAATCAGTAGGTAAAATTTATTAAATATTTACCTTTTATTTTTTGTCATTATGAATAGTAATTGTGATAAATATTTGTCACCTTAGTAAGGGTAAAATGGGTAAAAATATGGTAAAAACATTAGATAAGGTCTCAAAATCAACCCAAAACTTTCCATTATTTCAATTTATTAGATAAATTAAACTACATATATCCTAAATTCTAATATATTAAATTTTGGTTCCATTTTCCTTTAATAAGAACATTAATATAATTTTAACTAAATAAATTTCCAAAATGTCACTCTTGTTTTAAATTTCTTTAATATTTTAACATAGGGGTAATAATGTTTTATAAATGAATAAAAATGTTTAATTATAAAATTATTAGTTTTTTTTGTGATTTGAATTTATTTTAAATTTTTATTAATGGTGTAATTACCATAAATTCTTACACAACACTAATAGAGTGCTTCTGCAAGTAGTAGAAAATTAAAAGTAAATGATTTTAAAAACATAAAAAGAAATATTTTTTAGATGATTTGTGGTGTCATGTGGATTTTATTATTAATAATAATATATAATTTATATATAAATATTTTATATTTTAATTAATTATTTATCTTTATGTCTTTAAATTCAAATTAAATTAATAGTGTCAAAAATGCCATTAATGATATTTTATAAAAAAATAATATTTTATTAAATTATTTAAAAATCATAAAATAATTTAAATATAAAATTTTGGATGAAAAATAGTCTAAAATTTAATACGTTTTCCATTTATGAGGAAAACTTAAAATTATAAGTAAAATTATAACCCTTTAAAATCAAAAACGTCATTACCATGGTTAAGTTCAAAATGGGTTTACCCTATGGTTAATCTAAAATGGTAAGGGTAAAAATGACATAAAAACTTATTTAAAACTCATTGGTTGGTTTTATTTATACCTTAAACTTATCATATTATAATATGATTCATTTTAGAGACATATTTTCAAGAGAGTGACTAAGTAATATTTTAAAAGTTTGAAAAAATACAAGTGTGTCAATCACCTCAATTATAAAAGGAAACCCCTTCTTTCTCTTATTTATACCACTTTGAGCCATATAAATAAACCAAAACCTAATAATTTATATTATAAAATTCTATATGTACTAATTATAGTTGATATTATTCTAAAAATACCATTACAAGTGTCCTTAATAATTAATCTAAAATAAGTCTACTAAAGAATAGGTAATCATCTTTACTGAATATTTCAAATTTATTTCTTGATATACTTCATCTAAATCTACTTTTCCTACCCTAAAATAATAAATCCAGTATTATAAATATATTGATATGTTATTATTATTATTATTTTAAGACCATTTTATATCTCTTTTACATCCTACAAAAAATTAAAACATCTCTCACGCGTACATATGGCTTATCATCTCCACATAGCTGTGTAATTCGTTTTTCAACTCCATTTTAATTGGATGGTTATAAAGTTGTAAATAATTAATATATATGATATTTATAATATAATTATACTTCTATAATTATAATATCAGATTTTATTTATTACCTTTCAATCCATCGAGAAATAATAACAACTTTCATGTGTATGTGTGGAATACCACCTCTACGAAGCGAAGTGATTCATTTTTTATTTACGATTTACATGGATAGTAATAAGGGTATATTTAATAAATATATATAATATATAATATATAATTATTATTATATAAATATTAATTATTATTTACCTTTATTTCATTCTATCCATTGAAAAGTGAAAACAGCGTTCATGCGTACGTACGGCCTACCGTCTCTATAAAAAATGTAATTCATCTTTCTATCTCTAAATATTTATGGATAAATAAATATATATACAATGAATATATTTTATATTTATATCACTAAAAATATTCTAGAGATTATGTGACCATGAGAAGGGTTAAAGTACCTAAATTACCATACCAAAACTTACATGAAAAATGAGATAGTTAGCACTCAGAAATGGAGATTTTAATAAAGGATTATTAATAAATGGATGTTTAAATGTTATATGTGGATAATATATAATATTATAAATATGATCATGGTTCTTTTAAAAATTAATAAAAAGTTTAAAACCATTATGTAGGTTGTAAAATCATAATCAACTTTATGGAAGTGTGAGGTAAATGGGTTTCTTAACTCAATTTCTATTAATTGGGTTATACTTCTAATTCATCGACTATGTTATTCCATGAATATGTATGAAATAACCTATGATTTTATTATGATGTATTTAAACTTATTTTTTTTATTTTTTAAACATAATCACTACATTTATTAATTCTCACTTTCATGATATGATCATTTTAAGGGATTTCATCTCAATTTCCACTCCAATGAGACATATTTGGTATTATACACCTATTTAATTTTATGTGGTGTATATACTACCCCATTGATTTATTTAAAATGAATATATATTTATTTATTATGATTAAATTTTAAATTCAATTTTACACTTTCAAGGGGTTGTAATTTAAAAGTTACTAAAGAGGAAAGAATTTATTTTACAATCTCATTTTCCAGGATTTCTTATAGTTTTAGTTGAAGTAATGTTATAATTTATCCTACATAAACTCCATATATTTTCTTATATTCTAGATATTTAAAAACATTCCTTGTTTTATTCCAACTTTCCCTCTATTTGTCACTTGATTCAAGCAAGGAAACATTTAAAATAAAAACTGATCTTATTTCTATTTTTAACCGTGTATTTTTTCCATGTTCTTATTTTTAAAAATTATTTTAAAAAAGACATTATTATTTACTCAAATGATTTATTAAGGAAATTTTCAGTTATATTTTACTTTTATAATGTTATAAAGGAATATTTATAATGTTTTCTGAAATTTTCATTTTTGACTTCCTTTATAAAAAGTCGAAAGGAATGTTTTCTTTTTAACATATATGGAAATAACTGAATTTCCCACCACCATAACTTTTTTATGATATTTATAATATTATATAAGTTTTTAGTGGTTTTAAAAATAAAACTATTTAATAAAAAATTGTTTTAATGTTTTTATTCTATTTTATTTTATTCTTCAAGAGGCATGAATTTATTACAAAACTTGTATTATCTGTCATTAATTTTGTGTTCATTAAAAATCTATTAAAACATTCACTTTCTTATAATAATTTTTCATTGGAATCTATATTTATATTAAATACTCATATTATTTGTATCATGGATATTTTTATTTATTAAAATGTAAACCATTTCTTTATACGTTGTTTTACTATAAAGTTATTTGATTGACTTGGTAAATTTTTATATTTTGTATTCTTTACTCAATTCAGATATTTATTGATAAAGACTATTATTTATGAATTAAATTTATCATTAAATATATGAGTAATGCATTGGGAATGCAGTGATGCGTGGGGTTCAGTTATAGATAGCCCCTCGATGCATCGATAGGTCCCATGATACAAATACTATAAGGAGAATTATTAAATGGGTTTTTGGTGTATGCATACCCATAGTTTAAGTTTTCTTGGCACAAGTCCTTACTAATAAATATATCATGATGTATGAGATCATAAAATATAAAATTGTGTATTTTCTTCATTGAGAATTTATTTATGATATTAACGCATTGATATTATCCATGGATACATTTTATGCTTAGTTTATTTATTAAATATCATGTGTTTTCAGTTATTTACCTTGTCATATTGATTATGCCTTATTTAAATCATGATAGATTCCATTGAACATAAACTTTATTGATCATTTGATATCATCCTTATTTTTATTCCTTTACCTATAATATGAAAAAGGAATATTTGAATGAGTTCAAGGATACATAATATTTACTTTCTCTATGTTTTATATTTTATTTCCAATTTAGAAAATGGTAATCATGTATGTAACAAGTTCTTCAAGACTACTAAACTATTTTTTCCTTTTGTATGTGATCACTTGTATCTTATATCAATGAAATAAAGTAACCACCAGATCTGGGTTACTGAAGTTGGGTTCTTTACATTTGGTATCAAATGAAGTTTATTAGAATCCTTCGGAACTGGATTTATAAAAACATATATTAGGAAACATAACCCTATGAAAGACTTTGAGGATATGTCTAATTATAGGAAAATATGACAAAATTTGGCAGAGATTATATTTTTTTACTAACAATACATCCCTATCTAGATAAAATAAGTGGATTTAGTTTTTATACAGATGCATCTGGGGGTAATAACCCCTAAAATAATTAGTCAAATATATCTCATCCACGATTCTGGTGTACGGTGAGTGTGACCTTACTACATTCCTGGTTTGACACTCTTGGGAGATATTATTGGGATAATTCACATTTTATTTATGAAACATTATGATTAATGAGATAATATAACCTATGAAAACCTATGATATTCCATAGTAATATGGGATAAACCTAAAGTGTCATGGGTTAACAATTCTAAATTTTATCATAAGTTTAAAGTCATAGATGACCCTTTTTAGGTTCCATATGATTAATTTTTAAGATGATTAAGGGTATTTTCAAAAAAAATATGGGAACACAACCATTTTTTTAATATTTGTTTTATTGAAAAGTTTATTTGAGGAATATTGATTTTATATTTTTTAGACAAAAGTTTAAAGTTATTAAAAAACTTTAGGTTTAATATGATCACTAATGTTGAGGTAATTATGGTTTATTGGGATAAAATAATTAGTAAACTTTGGGAATATATTTTTATCATATATATAACCATGGGATTTAAATTTTATTTTTTAACTAAGTGATAATTTTTATTTTTGAATAAGTTCACTATATTGTAAATATTATATGATTAAGGTAAACATAATTTGAGGAATGAATATTGAGTTAATTTTTTGAAGAATATATGATTTTATTATGACTTTATGATGATTAAATATATTTATGGAAACAATTATCATATTTTAGGGATTATATAATTTGGCTATATAGATTTTTAGCATATGACCTTATGAATGATTGATATTTTTTAGAGATAATAGTTAGGTTGATCTTAAAAAAATTATGTGACTAAATATTTCATATTTTTGGGTTTTGATGTAACAACCCAGGTATTTCTATAATAAATCATGTTCATTTATTATTAATATTCATTAGTTATAGTTTATGGATTTATATTTATTATAATAATATTAGGTGATCTTTCAATCAAAAGGAAAAAAGGGTTATCTCTAACCAAATTATATTTTTCATGTTTTATATGGTTTTATTTAAAACATTGATTTCAAAATTATATAATTTTAATTTGAAAAAATTATCTTCATTTTTTAATTCATCAATTCAAAATTATCTTAGGGCGATTTTTTGAGAATTTTTTAAAAAGATTTATTTTTCAATAAATAGTGAAAAAATACTGATATATATTGAAAATTGTATTTTCTTTTTGATTATTTAAAAAATAAAATTCTATTTGGAATTAGTTTTAAAATTTAATTAATTATTTTTCATTTAATATAATATAAATATAGTTTTTTAAATTAATTTTATACTTTAATTTAATAAAAAATATATTACACGTAAAATGGTCATTTTTCTGAAAAATTGTTTTCCATTGTGTTTTATTGGTTTAATTTTAAATTAAATTATTCCACTTACGTATTTTGAATATTGAAAAATATATTCCATATTTGGAATTACTGGTCCAAATTGGGTAAATATAATCCTTTTATTTTTATATATTATGAATAGTAACTATAGTAAAAAAAAATATCGCGGTAAAGGGTAAATCGGTTAATTAATGTTAATAATAAAATTATAAGGACTATAAAATGACCCTAGAACTTTTCTTAATTTTATTAGATAATTATATATCATTAATAATCATCTAAATTTTGAATATATTGTTTTTTTCATTTGGATGTTATTTTTACCTTTATAATATTTAAGAGAATATAAATCAAAAAATGTCACACTCTTTCTTTTAATAACTATAATATTTTTAACAAAGAGTTAAACATATGATATATTTGGTTATAAATATTAATTTTAAATCTAAATTTTTTTTCTTATCATGGTTGTTTATTTTTAATTTTTAGTGAATAAATAATTACCTTAAATGAGTACTCAACACTAACGAAGTAATTATTCAATTAATAGAAATATAAAATAAATTATTTTAGAAATATTAAAAATAATATGATTTGAATGAATATTTTTGTTCCACTATTTTTATAAATAAAAATTAAATACTAGAGTTTTTAATTCATTTGATTCAAATTACATTATGGTCTTATAGTTTTAAAAGTTAAATTAAATGAATAGTTCCAAAATTCACATTAATGATATTGTATAAAAAATAATAATTTATTAAATGATTTAAAATTATTAAAAATCTTATCTTAGTCCAATTGAATGGGATATGGTTGATGACATAAACCATGGCCCATTTATGGTCTCTTTTTCCTTTTATAGTAACTATAGTAACCCCTTATGAGTGAAAAGCATTGATATCATTGTAAATGTCAAAAGGGTTAACTAAGGGTTAAAACAAAAATATAAGGGTAAAAATATGATCCAAATGTATCCAAATTTTGTTATATGAGAGAATTTAGACTCATAGTCATCTTATCTTAGAATATTATCAATTTTTATTCATTTGGAAATCAAAATTAATTTATATTAATTTCATATTTTAAGAAATTCCAAGAGTTCCTCTCCTATATCATATAAAAGGGAACATATTATCATATTTTCTTTACACTTAAAAAGCCTTTTGGTTCAGAAAATGCATTCCCAAATCCTTTCCTTACACCCCTCTCCACTTCCTAGAGGCCTTAGTTATGTAATAATACCAATATTATAGGTTTTAAGGTGTAATGAAAAGAATATTTTCCAAAGAATGGGATGATAAGGAATGTACATGATGAGTAAGACTCAAGGTAAGGGAACTTCTTTTTCAAAATCATCATTCAAAGTTTCTCTTAAAAATATTTTTCTTCCATGTCTATATTTTTTAAAGGTTATTTTATGGATGTGTTTATATGGACATAAATTAATTATAAAGGACATTTTATGTCTCTTTTTACTTTATTTAAAATGTTTTAAAAAGGAATTTTTTTACATATTTTATATATATTGTTTAACTTTCTTTATAAAAGTAAAAAAAATGAATGTTCTATTTTAAAGTATACAACAATAATTACTTTTACCTCTGCCATAACTATTATTGGATATTTGAATTTTTTTTAAAATTCCATGTTTTCTTCAAAGAAAAACCCTATTTCTCTTTATTTTGGGATTTTTAGTTTTTAAAATTGGGTTTTAAAGGAAAGGGATATATTATTATCTAAAAATGATTTCTTAGAGGCAAAAGGAATTTTTTATGATGTCATATTTTATGTGTTATGATTTTTTTTTCTTGGGAATTTTTTATGATGATAGGTAGTTCCATTATAAACCAAGGATGGGTGGGTATGTTAAATCTCTCCAATGAATTGGGTAAAATTTATGTTTGGAATTTAACTATGAGGGTTATTCTAAGTATAACCATTATGGTTATTTCAAGTGTAACTATGATAGTTACTCCAAGTGTAAATATAATGGTTGCTCCATGTATAATTGTGAGGGTTACTCTATATGTAATAGTGATATGAAAATGATGTCTCAAGTTTACTATTCGTTTTATAAATTACTTATATAGGTTTTATAGGAATATTATGATTTCTCAAGGTAAGATAATTATCTTATACTTAAAGTAAAGTATATGATACTTTTTAAGGGTGAAAATTATAACTCTATGAAAAAATTATTATTAGTTTTTCATTATTTCAAATAAGCCTATATAAGTTTTATTTTTCTTTTAATATTTATTATGAAATGTTTTATGAAAATATTTGAGTTTTAAAGTTGATTTTATGGGAAATAAAACGTTTATTTTGAGCCAAAAGTTTTTTTGGAAAAAGGAAAAAAATCATGGAATAACAGTTTCTTTTATTATTTTTAAGTCCATTACTAAGATGTTTGTGCTCATCCGACATTTTAAGATGTTTTTTATAGGGATTTAAGGATTATTAGGTAAAAGGATGAGGTCAAGATTAAAATTGTATATATTTTCCAAGAAAAGAAAACTTTTTTATTTTTAAAAGTTTTATTATGTGGGAAAAATGATATTGAATAGAAGTGTTCACTTTATAATTTATAGTTTTTTTATGTAAATTTATGACCTAACTCTCTAAAACTATAAACGTAAAAAATATTTGGGAATGTAAGATAGTGAATTATGGTTTAAATTCACTATAATGTGTAATGTATAAGGCTCGGTCCTTATAGTCAGTATCAAAGCAAGGTTTAGATAACTTTAGGGGTTAAGATAATGTTCATAGAATAAACATAAAATATTTTACTTTATGGTTAATTAAAAATGATATAACATTTTAATATTATCATGTTGTTTTTTATAAACTACGTCTCTGAGGAATAGTTTTCCATAGAAGAAATGGGGAAGGTGAAGTAGGAAAGAACCAAGGGGATGATATCCTTTCAAATTAGAAACTCAGAATGGCTAGAATTGAAACCAATCAGTTTTTTACAATGATGGGTCTGTTAACATAGTCTATAAATGGTGATGGTATCCAAGCTAGAGATATGCCAAATTTTCCATAAAGGAAAACGATTATTGTGAATCATTTTATGAGGAAATACCCTCCTTCATTTAGTGGTTCTTCTGAACCATTGGTAACTGAGGGGTGGATTAAATTCCTAGAAAAGATATCTGATGTCATGGGTTGTTGGGATAATCCAAAGGTAAATCTTTCTATTTACAATTTTTAAGGTTAATACAATCAATGGTGGAATATGGTTAATAATAATATAGAAAGGAAGAGATTGATATCTTATAATGATATGAATTAAAGAAAATTTTCTTTGAGAAATATTAACCTAAGTCTTTTCAACTTAGGATGAAAAAAATATTGTAATTGTGGTAGAAGGAGGAAGTAACTATAGACACATATGAAGTAAACTTCACCCAACTGGAAAGGTACACACCAAATTTTATTCCGGATCTTGATAGTAAAATTAATCTATTTTACTTATGATTAAATCCAAGATATTGAAGAGCATTGGATTATCTCAAATCTAAAACTTATTAGAAACTATTACAATGTGCCAATAAGGTGAAAATATAGTTTTATGATGATCTAGTATTCTCCAAAAACAAGGAGAAAAAAAATTCTAGGTGGTAAGAAATGGGAAAGATTCCATCAAAGAAATTTGAAGATAAGAAAATTAATTTTCTCATTTATGATAGGTGTGGTAAAAAAGTACCCAAGGGAATGCATTATAAAATTTGGGATGTGCTTCCAATATGGTAAGTCTGGTCACATAAATAATTATTGCAACAAAAAAATCTTTGAAATGGTAAGGAAAATTTCAATAAGCAGATAGTACAGTGTTTTAAATGTCATGATATAGATCATTATGCATATGAGTGTCTAAAGAAGGGCATGGGTAATGGGAAGTATAATGACTATAAGTAGAAGGATGTGGTTAAATCCTTTAAAACTACTTAAGTAAATGTTGGGCCATCAAAATAAGTAGTATCAGGTATATTACTTATTTATTCGTATTATACTAATTTCATGTTTGATTCTAGGTATACACATTCTTTCATTTCAAAGAAATTTTATAGTAAATTTTAAATTATACCTCGATAAATAAAGTTATAAATTATGGTAAAAACACATGAGGAAAGTAATAAGGAAAAAAATAAATTTTAAGAATCTTCTTGTTGTTGTCTGTGGAAATACTTTACTTGAAAAACCTATTGGATTTCCCTTAGTAGAGTTTTATGTTATTCTGGGTATAGATTAGATCTTATTTTTCTATACTAAGATGGATTGTAGAGATAAAGAAGTTATTTTCCAGAGAAAGTTTCGTTTTGTATACAAGAATAAATTCCTAACTTTGATAACATATCAAGAAGGTGGGAGGCTATTAAAAGATGGGAAATGAGTTATCTTGCACTTATTATTGAAAATAAGGTAATTTTTCAGATTAATGATGTTTTGATAGTAAAACAAATACCTTAATGTTTTTTTATGATGAGTTTTCTAGTGTTATACTTAATCGAGAAGTTTAATTTACTATTTACATAGCACCAGATGTTAAGCCAATTTCAAAGCCCCTTATCAAATAGCTCAAGTGGAACTTCTATAATTGAAAAGTAGTTATTGGAGTTGATTGATAAAGGTTTCATTAGTCTTAGTCCTTCACTATAGTGTTATCCTATTTTGTTTGTTAAAAATAAAGATGGTTCCATGAGGATTTACATTGATTATAGATATTTGAATAACATCAATGTTAAGAACACGTATCTTTTTCCTTATACAAATGATTTGTTTGATCAGCTCCTACGAGATCAGTATTTTTTAAAGTTTGACCTATGTTCCAGGTACTATCAGCTATATTTGAAGGAGGATGACATTGTGAAAATAGTGTTTTAGACTATATACATTTATTATGAGTTTTTGGTTATGTCTTTTTGGTTAAAAAATTCACCATATGTATTTATGGATCTTATGAATAGATACTTTCATGAGTATTTGGTTAAGTTTTTAGTTGTTTTTATTGAATATATCTTGATTTATTCAAAAAATTCTGATGATCATGAAAAAAATCTAAGTATTATTCTATAAACCCTGTAAAAAATAAATTATATGGAATATTTAAAAAATGTAATTTTTTTATTATAGAAAATTTCATTACTTGGACACATCATAAATAAATATGGAAGAATATTTGATCCCATAAAAAATAAAGTGGTTGATGAATGGATAAGACTTATAAATGTTATTGAGATTAATATTTGTCTTGGATTAGCAAGCTATTACAAGTAGTTTTTTAAAAAAAATCATGGTTATCTATCTTATTAACTAATTTAATATAAAAGTGAGTTGAGTTCCTCTAGATAAGGGAATGTGATGAATATTTCCAATAATTATAAATAATATTAGTAAATTCTCTATTATTGGCCCTACCATCCAAAAATGTTGAATTTTTTATTTATAGTGATGATTCTTTGAGAGTTATAGGTTGTTTTTTAATGCAGAATGACAAATTAATTGCTTATGATTCACATCAATTAAAACCAAATGGGTAGAATTATCCTACAAATGAATATGTACTAGAATCTAAAGTGTTTTCTTTAAATATTTATTACATTATTTATGGATCCAAGTGTGAAATATATATTGATCATAAAATTATATAGTATATATCCAATCAGAAAGAGTTGAACATGAGATAGAGGATATGGATGGAATTGATAAAAGATTATGACTGAAAAATTCACTATCATCCTAGTAAATAAAACAAATTAGATGATTCTTTGAGTCAAAAAAAGGATACACTAACCATGTTATGTCTGGAACAAGACCCTTTGGTTAATGATTTTATTAATTTCTTCCTAGAAGTTATGGATGTAGGAACTCCCTCTATTTTGTTTCAAGAGTCAATACAATCATCTATATTAGAAATAATTAATAAATCTTTAAAGAAACACCGTGAGTTATAGGAAAATGTATAATTTATTAACAAGGGAAAGTTTTCTGAATTTAATGTTGATAAAGAATATGTTTTAAGATTTAGAAAGTGATTATGTGTGTCATGTGATTCCTAGTTGAAGAGATAATTATTGAGTGAAGCACATTGTTCCCCATTTTCTATTCACCCTAACAAGACTAAGATGTATAGTGACCTTCAAGAGTATTGCTGGTGGGATGGAATAAAAAGTGATATTATTGATTTTACCATGAAATGCTTAAATTTTAAATAGGTTAAAGTAAAATAGAAATTACAGAAGGGGATGCTTCATCCTTTTATAGGGGATGATTGGAAATGGGAAAATGTGTCTATGGATTTCATATTGGTATTACCTAATACATCTTGAGGAAATAATGTGTTTTGCGTTATTGTTGATAGATTAACTAAATATTTACATTTAATTCCTATTCGAGATACTCTATATTTTGATCAACTTTCTTGAATATATATTAAAGTGATAGTCATGTTACATGGATTATTTATCTCTATTTTATCTGACCATGATCTTATGTTCACTGAAATTTTTTTGAAATAACTTTAGAAGTAATTGGGTGCTAGATTAAACTTTAGTATAGTCTTTCAACCTCAGTCTGATGGAAATTCTAAGTGAATAATTCAGACTTTGGAAGACATTATTCATGCTTTTTCAATGGATTACTAAAGATATTGGGGTCATCATCTTTCATTAGTTGATGTTTATTATATTAAAAATTTTCATTCTAGTATATAAATGATTCCTTTTGAGGCATTATATGGAAAGTGGTGTTATGATCCATATTTTTTGGATGAAGTATGAGAAAGGGAGTTAATGGAACCAGAGTCTATAGATAAAATGGTTGAGAAGGTGAAGATGATTCAGCAGTATATGGAGATGGATCAGATTAGGAATAAAATCAATATAGATAACTAGATGAAAGATCTTTCTTTTGAGGTATGTGATCATGTCTTCCTTAAAGTGTCTCCACGGAAAAGTGTTATTTGTTTTGGTAAAAAAGGGAAGATAAAACCATGATTCATTAGACCATATGAAATCCTAGATGAAGTTGGATTAATTACTTACCGAGTATCCTTTACTATGATTTTATCCCAATTACATAGTAGTTTTCATGTTTCGATGTTAAGAAAATATGTTTCATATTCATCTCATGTTTTGAGCCCTAAAGTAGTTCAGTTGGAAGAGAAACTTTATTATGAGAAGCAGCATGTTCAAATTCATTTCCATAGGGATAAATTGATATGAAATAAGTTAATTCATCAATTTAAGGTTTTATGCAAAACACATGTGGTTGAAGAAGCAACATCAGAATCTGAAAATGTTATGAGGGAAAGATATCCCCACTTGTTTAATAAGTGAATAAAATTACGAAGTCACAATTTATAAAAAGAGAAAAAATGTAAAAACATAGTTATTGTTATAATAAATAATTTTCATGTATTATTTACATCAATTAGTTATATTTTATATATTTATATTCATTATAATAATATAAGGTAATTTTTTAGTAAAATTGAAAAAAAAAGATTTATCTCTAACAAAATTGGATTTCCATCTATTATATGAATTTATATAAAATCTTGATTTAAAAATTATAGATTTTTAATTTGAAAAAAAAATGAACTTGATTTTGGAATTCATCATGATAGAATTATCTTAGAATTAATTTGTTATAATTTTCGAAAAATATTGATTTTTCAAAAAAAATAGTGTAAAATATTTTTTTTATTTAAAAAATTATTATTATTTATGAAGTAAATTTTTATTTTGGATTAGTTTAAAATTTTAATTAGTTAATTTTGATTTAAAATAATCCAATTATGGTTTTTAAAATGAATTTTATACTTCAATTTATTATTAAAACATTTTATGCTTAGAAGTGGAAATTTTTTGAAAAAAAACCCTTTTTTGCATTTTTAAAGTTCAATTTAAAATTAAATTATGTAACTTCTTTGATTTGTATCTTGAAAAATGTATTCCATATTTGGAATCAATGGTTCCAAATTTGGTAAATATTCTCCTTTTATTTTTGGGCATTATTAATAGTAACCTTAGTAAATTTTGTTACTATAGTAAAGGGTAAATCAGGTAATTAAAGTTAAAAATAAAATGATAAAGATTGTAAAATAGCCCTAACACTTTTCTTAATTTTATTTGATGATTATATCTCATGAATAATCATCCAAAATTATAATATATGGAATTTTTCAATTTCCATTTGATTTTAAAATTTATAATATTTAAGTGAATATAATGCCTAAAATGTCACACTCTTTCTTTTAATAACTATAATATTTTTAACATAGAGATAAAAAACAATGTGTCCAGATATAAATATAAATTTTAAATATAAATGGCCTTTTTATCATGGTAATTTATTTTTAATATTTAGTAAAGAAATAATTACATTAAAAGATTATGCAACCCTGACACAGTAATTATTCAATTAATAGAAAAATAAAATAAATGATTTTAAAAAAAAATTAAAAAAATTATTTGAATGAATATATGTGTTCTATGGTTTTTGTAGATAAAAATTTCATAATAGATAAATTTTAATTCATTTTATTATAATTTATTATTTTTTTTAGTTTTAAAATTCAAATTAAATGAATAGTTCCAAAATTGACATTAATGACATTTTATAATAAATAATAATTTATTAAATGATTTAATATTATTAAAAATATTATATTTGGATACATTAATGGGATATGGTTTAGGACATGAATTTTGTACATCTATGAGTTTTTTCATTTTATAGTAACTATATTAACCCCTTAAGAGTAAAAAAACATTGATATCACCATAATTGTCAAAAGGTTTAATGAATGGTTAGAACAAAAAGATATGGATAAAAATGTGATCCAAAATTTTCAATATTTTATTTGATGAAGTAGTTTTGACTAATTCTAATCTTAGATTTTAATATTATCAATTTGGATCTATTTGGACATCAAAATTAATTTCGATTAATTTAATATTTTATGAAATTCCAAGAGTGCCCCTTCCCTCTCTTATAGAAGGTCGCCTACTCTCCTCTTTTATTCACACTTCAAAAGCCTTTTGGTTTTTTCAATACCTACCCAAATCCATTACATACATCCATCTACACATCCCCTATGATTTATTTAGGGCATAATACCAACCTTATAGATATTAATGTGTAAAGAAAAATATATTTTCTAAAGAAGAGGAAGATGATGAATGTACGTGATGAGTCAGACTCAATATAAGGGAATTTCTTTTAAAAATCATATTATAAAGTTCCATTAAAAAAATTATTCCATGTACATATTTTTATGATTTATTTTATTCATGTGTTTATATGGACATAAATGAATTATAAAGGATGTTTTATGAATCTTTTTACTTTATTTTAAAGGTTTTAAAAAGTAATATTTTTACATATTTTATATGGAATGTTTAACTTTATTTATAAAATACAAAATAAATATTCTATTTTAACATATATGGTGACAATGAATTTTTCCTACCTACATAACTATTATTTTATATTTGACTTCCTTTATAAGATTCCATGTTTTTTTAAAGAAAATACCTCTTTACCTTTATTATAGGAATTTTAGTTTTGAAATTTGATTTTTAAAGGAAGGGGATATATCAATGTCAAAAAATGATTTCTTATGGGTAAAAATAATGTTTTATGATGCAGTAATTTATATGTTATTTTTATGTTATGATTCATGGAAATTTTTTATGATGAAGGTTGATTCCATTATAAACTAAGGATGGGTGAGTTCATGATATCCCTCGAATGCAGTGGGTAAGATTTATGTTTGGAAGTTGTTCATGAGGGTTATTCCAAGTATAACTACCATGGTTATTTCAAGTTTAATTGTAATAGTTACTCCAAGTGTTACCATGATGGTTACTCCATATATAACTATTAGGGTTACTCCATATATAAGAGTGAAATGAAAATGATGCCTCATGTTATCTACATACTTTATCAATGATTTTTATGTGTTTTATGGGTATATTATGATCTATCAAGTTAATATAATAATATTATGTTTAAATTAAAGTATATGATACATTTAAGGGTGAAATTATAACTTTTTTGAAAAAGTTATTAGGATTCTTGTATGATTTTAATGAAATATATATAGGTTTTATTTTTCCTTTAACATTTATTATGAAATGTTTTATGAAAATATTTTGGCATTAAAGTTGATTTATTGGGTAAGAAAATATTAATTTGTTTCCCAAAGTTTATTTTGAGAATTGAAAAAAATTATAAGTATCATTTACTAACATTTTATTTCTTTAATTTTACATTTATTAGTGATCTTTTTGTGCTCATCCCATGTTTTAAAAAAAATCATAGGGATTTAAAGATGAGTAGGGTCAAGGACGAGGTTAATATTAAGATTGTAAATATTTTTCATGAAAATAAAATATGTTTATTTTTAAAAAAAATTAATAGGAAAAATTTATACTCAATAAAAGTGTCCACTTAGTAATATATGGGTTTTCTATGTAATAGTTATGAACTAAATCTCTAAAACTCTAAACCTAAAAGATCTTTGGAAATGTAAGAAAGGGAATTATAGTTTAAAGTCATTATAATGTGTAATTTATAATTTTGGTTCCTTATATTTTAATTTGGTCAGACATATTTTAGATAATTTTTAAGGTTAACTATTTATGGAATGGATTTAGTCAATCTTTGGGGGTTAATGTTGAGGTTTTGGTGATTAATATATTATATTGGATAACTTTTTCTAAAAAAATTATTTTTTAAAAATATTTAGAGAAAGCAGGAATGACTTTCTATTATTTTATGTATCTTATGATCTATTAAAAGTTAATTTTAGTGTTTTAGACCTGAAAATATCATCTTGAATATTCATTACTTGAGTAAGAGATGAAGTGGAAATTTTCAAAGCATAACAAAAAAAGAAATTTTTCTTATGAAATAGAAATAAATCATGTAATTAATATCATTTTATCTTTATTGATAATAAAAAAATACATAAATTTAGTAAAATGATCCTGAAATAAAAAATTTAACCTTTTAACTTCATTTACAATGAATTTATGGTTTTTTCACCCATCATTTATTTATGGTTTTTGGTCATTAACTTTATCATGATCATATTCTATATTACTCTTTATTAGTCCTTGTAAGTTAGTTTTTTTCTTTGTATCTATAATTTAACTTTCCACCAATTCTCACCATATCTGGGAACCTGATAATGTGCTATTTCAGGAAACCTTTATGTTTCACACTTCCCCTTTTCAAATGAAGTTTTATTATCCCTCTATAGAATGTGGGTTTTAAATAAAGGTGTTTTAAAATATTGAACCTTTTATAACCAAGATAAAATTTTGAGGGTAAAATAGATTTAAGGGGAGGATAATTTAACACCCAAAAATTAAGTTTAAAATAATAATAATTTTGATATATTACTTAAAACACAACACCGATCTTTAAGTGAATTGAAATCTATTGTAAAAATATTATTATTTAAATGTTTCCCTACCATTGAATTTCAGATTATGATTATGGGTAACCTTGTTTTGGAATATATGTATAATTTTCATAATAAATACAAATTTATTAATTAATTATTAATAAATAAGCACTCAATTTTTAGTGAAGTCATTTTATACTTCAAAAATGCCTTTTTCTTCGAAAATGATTTTGTTTCATTTTTTTTTTGGAAATTATAATTAATTTCTAGAACTTTTAGAAATTTTATTTTATAAGTAAAATAATTTTTTAAATAAGTATATCAAAATTAACTTAGGGTAAAATTTTGGGATTTTTCTAAAATGATTTATTTTTCAGTGAACAATGAAAATATTGATTTTTAAATACTCTCAATTATTTTCATTAAATAAATTAATTTAAAAGTCTCACTATATTTTATATTTTTTATTAATGTGACATATGATCCATTTAATTTAAAATAATCTAATTAATTCCATTTTAATTAGAAATATTCATGCTTTTGATATAAGTTAATTTTTTATAATTAAAACACATTTTTCTAAAAACTATTTTTTATTACATTTTACAATTTATATTAAATATTTTATGTATTTTAATCCTTATTTTCTTCTCTTTGGAACTTGATTCAATCAAGTAAATGTTTAAAATAAAAAAACATATCTTATTTTTCTTTTTGATCGGGTATATTTTGTTTTATGTCCATATTTTTTAAAATTATTTTGAAAAGTCCTTATTATTTACTCAAATAATTTATTAAGGAAATTTTTAGTTATCCTTAAATTTTTACAAGGTTTGAAAGGAATATTTCTAATTTTTTATAAAAGGGTTGTTTTCAACTTTTTTTATAAAAATTCAAAAGTAATGTTTTCTTTTTAACGTATATGGTGCTAATGGGTTTTCCCACTATCATAACCATTTTATGATATTTGGTTTTTCTATAAGTTTTTAATGGTTTTAAAAATAAAACATTATAATGAATTATATTTTCTTTTATTCTCCAAAAGATATGATTTTATTACAAATCCTATATTATCTCTCATTAATTTTTTGGTCATTAACATTTTCTTGAAACGTTCAATTTATTGTCATTATTTTTCATTAGACATTACATTTATCTTAAATATTCATATTATTTATATTGTGTATATTCTTATTTCTTAAATTTTATATCATTTTTATTTATGGTGTTTTACTATAAAGTTATTTGATTGACTGAGGAAATATTAATATTTTTTGATTCTTTACTAAATATGGATATTTTTTGATAAGGAATATTGTTTATGAATAAAATTGATCATTCAATATATGAGTAATGAATTGGACATGCAGTGATGGGTGGATTGTAACACCCCATAATGATAAAGGGTTAATTGAATAAATGATATGAATTATGTCAACAAGGTGCACATTTCTTTTTTAAGAGCCTACCTGATTAGAACTTCATAGTTAAGCATTCTTGGCCTGGAGTACTGATCAGGATGGATGACCTTCTAGGAAGTTTTCCATGGTGTGTGTGAGTGAGAAAAAAGAACACTAAAAAGAACATATATTGGATTATGGGGAAATTTATTAGTCAGATGACCCATTCAGGCATGTGGGTGGGCCCCAAGGAGGGTACCATGTGTCTGTGGGTCAACTAGTTGTACCTGGAGGGTCAGGACCTGATGGTCATGTTAAGGTGGGGTGTCTGTGATGTCACCATGTCCTAGTTTTTATATTGGTATTAGAGCAGGAACTCAGCCTTAAGTGCAGTGGCACTGCCTGAGTTGAGATATAGAGTCCAAAATAAGGATGTTGTGCTCTAAAGGGGGGTGTATGTAACACCCTAGAGTGATAAAGGGTTAATTTACTAAATTATATGACTCATGTTAATAAGGTGAACCTTTTTTTCAAGAGCCTACCAGATTAGAATTACACAGTTAAGCATGTTTGTACTAGAGTAGTGATCAGGATGGGTGACCTCCTAGAATTCTTCTCAGGGTGTGTGTGAGTGAGGAAAAAGAACACTATAAAGAACATGTTTTGTCCTATGGGGAAAATAATTAGTCAGATAACTTGTTCAAGAACAAGGTTGGGCCCTAGGGAGGGGACCACGTGTCTGCGGGGCAACTAGTGGTACATGGAAAGCTAGGACCCGATGACCATTTTAAGGAAGGGTATTTATACTATAAGTGGGGCCCAGTTATTATATGGATCCTAGTTATAGATAGCACCTTAATTCATTAACTTGTCTCATAAGACAAACTGAGTAGATAGCCTTATCAAATGGGTTTTTGGTGTATTCCTACCCATAGTTTCTCATGGTGTGTGTGATTGAGGAAAAAATACTTAAAATAACATGGGTTGTCCTATGGGGATAGTCATTAATTAGATGGCATGTTCATTCACTTGGGTGGGCCCTAGGGAGGGGACAACATGTATGTGGGAAAATTGGTGGTACCTAGCAAGCTAAGACCGAATTATCATGTTAAGGCAGGGTCTTTGTGCTGGTAGTGGGGCCCAGTTGTTACATAGAGCCTAGTTATAGATATCCCCTCGACGCATCGACGTGTCTCGTGATACAAACCACATTTATATCCTTATCAAATGTGTTTTTGGTGTATGTATACCCATATTTTAAATATCCTGGTTCAAGGAACTAACGGTAAATATATCATGATTTTTGAGATCATGACATCCAATGTTATAAATTTACTTCATTGAAAATTTAGTTATTATTATCTATGATATTAATTCATTGATATTATCCATGGATTCATTTCTTACTCAAGTTATTTATTAAATGACATTTGTTTTTAGTTATTTACCTTTCTATATTTATTATTCCTTATTTACTCATTATAGCTTCTGATTTATGTAACCATTACTAAAAATTTTAGTTCACCCTTACTTTGTTTCCTTTCCCCATGATATGAAGTTAGAATATTTGAATGAGTTTAATGATGCATAATATTTACTCTCACTTTGTTTTATATTTTATTTCCAATGTAAAAAATGGTAATAATGTATGTATCTAGTTATTCAATATTATAAAACTATTTGTTCCTATGGGATGTGATCACTTATATCTTATGATAATGTAATAAAGTAATCATTGGCTATGGGTTACTGGAGTTGGGGTCTTTATAGGCAATCTATGTCATTTATTTTTTAAACAATGATGAAAAACAACTTTTATGCCTGTATATTCAAAAGTAATATATAAAGTATAAAGAACTGAATGTATAATTTTTAAATATGGATGTCCGTACTTGAGATTCCAAATTGTAGTATATGGAACTCCTTTAGTAAAATCCATCTCCTAAGGAATCACATAAATCAGTAATTTAACCTTTAAGTATTGAAACTGATAAAGACTATCCTTAAGAAAACCCTAGAGTTGAGTTCTACTAGTATCATGACATTTACCATGGCACACATGTGAAAAAATGATGATGTAGGCATTATGGTCTCAAGAAAATTGAGGTAGACTCATAAAATTTATATGAATGACAGGAGCATGAATAATATTCAACAGCTATAAATTTGAAGTAAATGGTGATGATAATGTGATATTTCTGATATGTTCAATAGGTATACTTAAAACATATCCCATTTAAACTTGTTCAAATCCATAAAAATCTCCAAAATTTTGATTTAAGTTATAAAAATAAGGTGTGACATGAGAAAACACGCTTAAGTATGGATAATAAGTTGGATCATAAATAGTCTCTGGTGTAGAAACCAAAGTTGATGGCATATTTTTAAAAACTAGAATAAAAGAAAATAAATTTTTTTGATTATATTTGTGATAAAATTGTAATTGCATATGTAAAAATATTTAATTAACTTTACATTGTGTTATATTACCTGAATAATAGACCTTGAATCCACTAAAACCCTAATAAAATCGATCATGACTATTACTGCCTCCGTTGTTTATAAAACCACACTAAGATCCAATAGAAGAATGATTATATACTGGTCAACCATAATAATTTTTATGCTAAAAGTGGATAATAAAAAAGTGATAAATATTTTTTGTGATATCAAACCCCCAAAGAAATCTATCTATGTTTTTTAATTATTTCTTTATGAGTAATAATAAGAGCCTCAATATTATATATCAACCATGATAAGGTAGGGTGTCTATGTTGGTAGAATAGCCTAGTTGTTACATGGATCCTTGTTATAGATATCTCCCTGATGCATTGACAGGTCTTATAAGACAAACCAATTGAATAGTGTTATTAAATGAGTTTTTGGTGTATTTATACCCATAGTTTAAACTATCTTAGTGCAAGACATTGGCGGTAAAGATATCATGATTTCTGATATCATGATGTATAGAATTATGCATTTCCTTAATTGAAATTTTAGTCATTATTATTCATTATATAACTATTTTGATGACTCAATTTTCCATGTATTATTTTTGGATATTGTACAGATAATTGTCAAGACCAGGCGCTGAGACAGCATGAAATTTCATGGCCCGGTGTTTCCAGAATAAATATTTTAAATATATTAAATATAAAACATGAGAATTTTTCCTAAAAAAAGTGGAGTAAAATATATATAGGGGTCCCATATCAGAAATATTATGGTACCATTGATTTTGGAAATTGGGTTTCACCCTAGGTACAACATAACCTTTATCGGTGTAGTTCGTTTTTAGAAAATTCATTGCAGGCATTAAATGAATAAAATAATTAATTAAATTATAGTATTTTTTTTTGATGCTGTAACCTGATTTTCCTTCTTTAAATGTGTTCTTTCGTAAAATTTGTAGGGTTAGCCACATAACCCTGAAAATTGGTGAGATCCATTGGAACGGTTTTAGGAGATTCTATTGATGAACAATGACATGATCGAAGATCGACGACCAGTGCAAGACATAATCAGAGGATATTTCTAACGATCTTGGAATAGATCCATTATTCATCAATGATTGATCAGAATCAAGGTAGGATTTTACTTTATTTGGATTCTTTCCCAGTTTTCTAATTCTTTGATGAACATAGATTAATCAACCAACAGATTGATCCGCAGATCATGTATATTACGGGATGGGATTATTGCGTTATTTTATTGTGAGAGTTTCTTTTTGATTATTTTATTCCCATTTTCATTCTAATGGAAATGGGTTAAGGCCAACACAAACATTTTTTGAGGTTTTTTACTCATGCGTGTGGTTGTTAATTTCTCCCTTTTTTCTCCATTCATCACCGGGGATTCATTTTCCCTGTGGTTTGACCCAAATATCAATTAATTGATAATTTTAGACCCATTTCTTCCTGAAAGAATCTGATATATCATTGATCTAAACTCATTATGGTGTGAGGATCATGATAAAGTGGTGGCGACATGTGGATCGGACTGGATTGGAGACTCTCAGTTCGAGTGGGGCGTGTGAACGACAATAAGAACTCGTGGTGTGAATTTTCTAAATGGTTTAAAAGGATAGATTCTAGTTAATGTCCATGAAGAGGCTCTTTTGTATTAGATTCATGATTTATGACAAGATTGAGGCCATATTTCAAGGTGATGGAAGTTCAATCATCCACGGATGGAAGAACCAAGGTTTCTAGAAGAACCCAATCTACACGGTGTGTTCTTTGGAGAAACATGTAATGTGTGTCCCCCTAAATAGTGGTTAGGGTTTTAGTATGGATTTAAGGATCACACAGCATGGGACCCAATAACATGGCATGAGACCCCTCCCCGATGGATCATCTTTTACCCCACAGAGTACACAGGCACAGCTTGAAGTACACTACCAGAGGCATGTTGTGTACCCTTAAACACACATAGCTAGTCCCAAATTACCTAGGATAAGCCTTGTACTATTACACAGGTGGTAGCACATTGTATACTATTACACAGAAAAATAAATAGTCCATTTAAACGAGTAGGACCCAGGGTCAAAGGTACATGGTGTGTGACCCTACTACAAGTCGTTTACTCCTTAAATGTTGGATTGGATCCCTTTTCCTTTGTATCTTGGAAAAGTTTCATTAGGGTGTGTTCCCCATATCCATTCCCTAAGGTGATATTATGGAATCGCCTCCTACACATAGGAAAACAATCCCTTTAGTAGGACTTCTTGGATAGAGTTGTTGGAATCCTTCTGTGAGGCCTGGAGTGAGATCATCTATCATCTTCTTACCCTAGGTGGAGTTATTGGTATCATCATGACCAACACTACACTAGTGTTGATCCTCTACTTAGTAGGTTATTATAGATTGAGTTGTTAATATACCCTACTAACTTGGGTGTAATCCTCATTATTGTATCATATCTATTTATACTTTATTGTATACTTACTATGATGAGACCTGATGAGAACTACCTCTCAGATGGACTTCATTGGTGCTATCAGACTAATGGAGTGTGTTCTCTCGAGCGAGTGCTTTGTGGAAATTTCAATATGGGATCCTATTATGGAATTATGGTTGTGAATTTACCTTGAGACTCTATTTATTTTTTGAGTATATCTATATATTTATTGTTATATTCATTGTAGACATATTACTATGTATATTTGATTGTTATTCTTTTGTTGTATGATTTGTGGTTTTGAGGTGTACTTTTGAGTATTCTTATACTCACCCATATATGGGATTTTCTCGCATGTGTCATGTCTTGTGCAGACAATCAACTTGTTGACAGAGTCCTAGATGGACCAAGACCATATAGTTCTTAGTGAGACCAGGTAGACTGAGGTGTGTTCCTGTAGTATCTTGGAAGTAGTCCCTCTCTTTAATTTCAGGTTGGACTAATTTTTAGACTCTTTGTGTTGGGATTTTATTTAACCCTATTTACATTCATTTACTTCATATCATACTTTGGTTATGGTATTTAGATGTATGCATGCATGGTTGTTCAATTTTTTTACATTTTAATGTTTTATGGTCATAGAGATGTGTGTGTGTGTACAATTACTTAGGATAAGGCCTCTGATGTTATTAATATGCCTACTTGGGGCCATTTTCTAGCCCCTGGACTATTGGAGGCTAGCTTGGGGAGTCACAGCATAGGCCCCTTTAGGATGGTTTATGACAGAGTGGTATCAGATCAGTCAGTTCTACCTTAGGACCGAATTCTATGAGATTGGTTTGTGGAAAAAATGTTAAGTGTTTCAAGTTTGTCTTTGAGGACAGAGACTCTAGTGTTGGTGCAGCGGTCGACGTATCCATACACCAGGACTCTAATCACCTACTTTTAAACTCAGTACATGAGAACATTGGTTTTAAGGAAAAATAATGGTACATGAATCATATAGAAATGGTTTGTGGTTTCCATGTCCTTCTTGAGTCATCTCTCCAGATATACTCTTAGATTTTTGTATATCTTTTTTATTTCAGGATGCCTCTCCAACATATTACATCAAGGATTCCGCATTAGGATCATGAGGATGATCCCCTCAATGATGAGGCATTGAAACAGGGACCAGTTCCATAGATTTTACCTCCAAGTGGTGCACTAGCTATACCACCACTTATAGAGTAGCAGATGGTACCTTCAGTACCAGTTGATGCGGTGAGTAGGTTGAATTCACTTCAAGAGTTTCAGTGGCAGTGACCCCTCAAGTTTTTATGAAATCTTGGCCCACATATAGCTTAAGGTAGTTTCATGAGTCTTTCATCTTGTCAGGACACTAACAAATTAGATGGTGGTCCTAGTGGAGAGACTTCTCCATGGATCAGTAGGATAATGGTGGGGGTTAGTGACCCAATATTATGATGAGGAGACTCTAGTGTGGCCATAGTTTGAGCACCTTTTCATAGAAGAGTTATCTCTATATACAATTAGGGTTGTACATATCTAGGAGGTTCTACAGCTCTAATAGGGTATAATAACAGTAGTGGGATATTCATATAGGTTTACCAACCTCTCTAGGTACTCGTTGGATATGGTTTGGGATCAGTTATTCCAGGATCAAACCTTCAAGTGAGGAATTATTAGAGACATATGATCCATTGATATGCCTCTAGGAATTCCTACCTATGATGGGATGCTAGAGTGAGATTTTTTGTTTAAAAGTTTCTTAGCTGAGTAGATGCAGATTTTGGTTGTCGGTAGTGGACCCATAGAAGTAGAGACCTAGGAAGTAGGAATCTGACATCAGCCTCAAGGACCTAGATATGTGATACATTTCAGGAGGAGGTCCCATAAAATTGGGTATATGGTTTAGGTCTCACATAATGGGTCCATTCAGCCTAGGGAGTGGCGGTGCTACTCAGGTGATGGAAGGGGGCATCGTTCACGATATTATATGACACACCATATGACTAACAGAGAGATAGTGTATGGGTATCCTAGGAAGAGGAATAAATAGGATAAGATAGGTCTTTAAGGTAGAAGATGTGGCAGAGTATCTAGGATAGAAGCTAGATGTGGTAGATTCTTCAACTTATTACCACCACGACCACTAGGTGGTCCACCTCAGGCTTAGGGAGATAGAGGACAGGTTAAGGGACAACTATAGGTGGTCGAGGCTTATGACCTAGAGGCTCTGTGAATGATCCAAGGTATGATCGGTGTATTTTCTACCTTATTTGTAGTATTTATAGACACAAGTTCTAGTCATTACTTTATTTACTTATATCTAATATGAGACTTAGAGATTCTAGTTGATCCATTTACTTGACCCTTGCACTTAGAGACTCCTACTAGAGATGAATTAGCAATCACACACTTATTCCAATAGTGTTACATGACTCTTAGAGGTGATATTTTATAGTGGTATCTTCTTATTGTAGAATGAGGCCTTGAGATTTCATCTTAGGCATGGAATGGTTATCTATAGTCCATGCCTCGATTAACTATTTCAAGTGGAGGATGCATTTTGTCTATAGTGATGGAACTAGTTTTTTCTTTGTGGGTAAAAAGGGAACCTAGGAAGCATAGGATGGACTCTTATATAGGAGGGTGCAGTCGATTACTCATTAGTGGGATAAAATTACCCTTGGTGTTGTGGATGTTATGAGCTTCCAATTTCTTGCAGTGGTGGTGGAATATGAGGACATCTTCCCTGAGGATTTTGTAGGTTTACCTATCCATTGAGAGATACACTTATGCATTTATCTACACACCAATAAAACACCAATATCAATTCCATAATATCAGATTTATCATAAATAGATTCACGAGATGAGGTAGTAGTTAGAGAACTTGTAGAGGATGGCATTTGTAAACCCTGATGTTTCACCTTGGGTAGCACCAATTTTGTTTTCTAAGAAGAAATATGAGATATTGGGGTTATTTTTGCACTACCAATGCTTGAACCAAGTGACTGTAAAGAATATGTATCCACTACTAAGGATTGATGACATCTTTGATCAGTTGAGAGGGTAACAATGGTTCTTAAAGGTTGACCTCAAGTTAGACTATCACCTGTTGTGATTACAGGATATGGATATACTGAATATGGATTTCAGATTCCTCTATGGTCACTATGAGTACTTAGTGATTCCCTTTGGCATGATGAACACCCCAACAGTGTTCATGGGTCTCATGAACCAGTTCTTTCAGTCTTTATTAGACTAATTCATGGTGTTCTTCATCAATGATATCCTAGTGTACTCATTTTTTGAGTAGAAGAATGTGAGCCATTTGAGGATGGTTTAGGATGTAATTCGAGAGCACCAATTTTATGGGAATCTCTCAAAGTTATATTTTTGGATTCAAGATATCCACTTTCTTGGACATGTTATCATAGCATATAGAGTGGTAGTGGACCCAACCAAAGTTGAGGTAGTGTTAGCTTGGGATCCACCCAAGAGTGTGACAGAGGTATAGATATTCCTTAGGTTAGTAGGCTATTACTGGAGATTCATACCTGATGTTTTCAGGGCATCAACACCCATGACACCTTTGACCGGAAAGGGGAATCCTTTCACATGGATAGAGAGGTTCCATCATGATTTTTAAGAGTTGAGGAAAATATTGACAAGCGATCTCATCATGATATTTCCAGAGGAGGGTGTCGAGTATATAGTGTTCTAGGATGCATCATGAACCAATATTGGTTGTGTTATGATGCAGAGGAAGATGGTGATTTTCTATGGTTCACATTGATTGAGAACACATGAGTATAAATATGTGACCCACAATCTTGAGTTAGCATCAGTAGTCTTCGCACTAAAGATGTGGCAAAACTACCTAGTGGGTGAGTGGATTATAATATACTATAATCACAAGAGTCTCAAGTATATATTATATCATATGGATATTAACTTGTGATATATATGATGGCTAGAGTTCCTCTAGGATTATGAATTCAACAATGTCTATAATTATAGGAAGGGGAATGTGGTAGAATATGCTCTTAGTAAGAGATCTTGTACACAGTTGTTGAATGAGGTGTCAGAAAAGTTTCCCTTATTGTAGTTATCCTTTGTGGAGAGGTCTAATGAAATGGAACCTCATTTGATCGGATCTCCTCTCCACTCTTGGCAGCATCTTCTTTCCTACTAGGGTTTTCGAGTCCCTCCTCATGCCAATGGGTCTCCCCCTCTTCTCCTGTTTATTTATATTTCCTCTCTTTGGATTATCTAGGTTTTTTCTTCACTCTGTTTCTCATTATCATGGGTATATCTCTCTACTATGTTAGTCTATACCACCATGCTTGACCCCATTCTTTTTCAGGAATGATGGTGAGAGGGACCTCTTGGGATATGTTGGTGGTAGCTCCTAGAAGAAAACCTTTGAGCCCCTTGGTCCCTGCTTCATCCCTTTTAGTTTTTTTTTTGGGCTCACTAGAGCAACCCCAGTTTATTCTCTTTCACTCATGCTCTATCATCTTGGTCTGATACACATGACCCCATCTTGGTTTGGTGTGTTGGTTTTTTTAGGTTGGTTTGGGATTGTGGCTGTGGGAGTAGTGGCTCTATGAGATTCTTCATGAGATGGTTTCTCTCCTTATTATGCATTTAATATTTTGATTAGAATCATGTTGTTTTATTTTTTTATCTTCTTTTATTCATAGATGTTTTTCATCAAACCCAAATCTCATTTATGAATATTTTGATTGATGTATTTTCGATGGTTTTTTTGTTTATTTGGTTCATGTTTAGAATTGAATGGGTGGATTGATTTGTTTATTGTTTCTTCCATGAATATTATGATGGTTCTTGGACTACTTCTCTTGTTAGTGGCTTAGAAGGTAGGGTTTGGTGATCATGAAGATGTTCTTTCTCACTATTGAGGCCTAAGACAACTTCATACTCTACTCTTTCTCCTAGATTCTATCTTTCTCCTAGATTCTACCACACTTCTTCCAGTCATACATATGCGGTGATTTTTGAAGGTCTTTTGGGATGTTTAGTTTAAGTGGTTGAGGGAACTATAGGAGGCATCTCTCATGGTGGATTCATCTTTTTCATTAGGTTCTCTATGGTCTTTTTCTTCATGGTGATTCTGTGAAGGCTTCAACTTGTGGTTTTGATGGTATGTGGTGATACATTTTTTTGTTTTATAGTGGTTATGATGGACTTCAGTGGTCGGTTTCTCTGGCGATGAGTGTGGTGATAGGGTGGAGATGAAGATGGGGGTGACAGGATGGTAATGACGATAGTGGTATCTCGTGACGATGATGATAGGTGACGTGACGTGACTTTGGCTGATATGGGTAACTCATAGATAAATGTATCCTTGGGTTATGTTCCCATTATGTGTTTTTAAATTTTGAACATCTTGTGTAGAATCTATGAATTTGTATCCCACACACATGTGGTGTTTTAGTTATCACTCAACCATAAAGTGACTATTTTGAAAATCTAAAAAATAGAATTTTCATTTAGTTATACTTTGTGGGTGGAGATGGAGCATCTGACCTCTAGTCGATGGTTTTTAACCCTATGATTCTACAGTGAATCAGTGAGGTGCATCTTTGGGATGTCAACAGTGAAACCCTACGTACTCAGGTATCCACTATACATGCTCCTAATGTATTTTCTGAAGTTGGGGAACATGTTTTTCTTTTTAGAGGACGAATGATGGTACTAGTGATGTTGCGGGAGGAGGTTTTGAAAGATTTTCATTTATCTAATTTATCGGTACATCCAATTTTGGAAAAGATGTATCAGGACCTCCAATGTCGGTTTGGGGGATAGGAATGAAGAAGGGAGTTGTAGAGTTTGTCTCTCAATGCCTTACTTTTCTACAAGCAAAGGTTGGGCACCAAATTCCAGTGGGTTTAGCTCAACCCCTTGAGGTTATAGATTGGAAGTGATATGGGATATTCATAGACTTTATGATGTTTTTACCACATATCTCTAGGGGACATGATTCCATATGGGTAATCAAATACTAGCTTGCCAAGTTAGCCCATTACTTAGCTATCTGAGAACAGAGTTCAGTAAAGAGATTAGGATGCCTCTACATGTAAGAGATAGTCTGACTCCAGGGAGTTACATAGAATATTTTTTCTGAACATGATGATCGCTTCAAATAGGTTATATAAGAGTTTTCAGGAGGATTTTGGGACTTAGTTATGCTTAAGCATAGTGTTTCACCCCCAAAGTGATGGTCAGACTGAGTGGACCATTTAGATCTTGGAGGAAATGTTTTGAGCTTGCATGTAATACTTTTTACATAGTTGGGAGGATCACAAACCTTTACTGGATTTTTCATACAACAACAGTTACCATTCCACCATTGGTATGGAACTATTCAAGGATTTTTATGGCAGACTCATTAGGTGTAACACCGTGAGAATTTATAAATAAATTCAATATTGAATGCATGAAACACTAAGTCTCCAAAAACACCACTTTGTTATAACCTATCCAGTAAACATAATTTTTCCACCTCTGTGATTTGAATTTCGAAAAACTAACAGACACAATTGTGTTCAGTAAGATATTTAGAGTCGGATAAGACGAACTTAATTTTTGGTGAATAGTAACATACCCTGATGAAAAGTAATATGAATAGTAATATGAAACTTATGAATAGTAAATCATGTTATTATTTTATTGTATTAAGGTTATAAGATAATGAGATCTTGGTTAATTTTTCAAGGTGATATAAAACGAATTATAGTTATAAATTGTTATTTTTAGAATAAATTATAAATTTAATTAAAAATTAAATTTCTCATATTTATAAAGTTATTTTGATAAAATGTAGTCCATTTTTTTATTCTATACATTAAAAAACAGTTTGGGTGATTTTTTGGGATTTTTTTGAAATACTCGAATTTTTTATGAATAGTAAAATATGGTAATTTACCGTATATATACATTATCAGTTAAATTCACTATTCCTAGAATCATGGATGATGTAAGAACATTTGTTTAAAACTCACATGAACTTATTACTACTATGGTTCACATGAATCAACACTATTGTTTTTCTTGATGGAAATAATAAAATAATGAATAAGATATTCAAAAATCACCCCTCCTCCACTATAAAACCCACCCTCACTCCCTCTTCTCTTCACTCCTCTAAATGATTGTGTCTTGTCTAAATTATGATAAAATCACCTCCTAAGATAATACCCCACATCCATCAGCCCTTTTTCTCATAAAAATAACAAAACCTATCTCCTAAAGAGGCTCTCAAGGAATATAACATTAAGAGGTAAATTCCTCTTTTCATTTCTTTTATTTCAAGTTCCTTTATTTTATTTTTATTTCCTCACCTCCTTTAAACCAAATGTTATGATAAATTAATTACCTTACATGTATTTTAATTTTTTTATGATAATTAAATAATCCATCATCATATCTCTTTTCCCCTTTTTTATACTATAAATGAAAACACCATCCAAGATGTGTTGATTTATCACATTCAAGGACGACAGGTTTTCAATTTCTATTACTGTATTCAATTCCTATCAGGAAACCATTTTGATGGTTTAAAAAGACTATAATATATATATATTACAACTTATATAATTTTATTTAAACTTTTTTTACACATGATATTAATTTATAAATCAAAATGATTCTGTTGTGATCAAAAACTGCCAATTGACCCAAACATTTATCATTAAAGTTTTATATAATGATTCATCTTCACTCCCAATAAACAAATTAATTTTATAACCATGTAATTTTATGTATTTTAATAAATAAAATAAAACTTATATTCTGTAAAACCATTATCATCTTACATGTTTATCCTTACATGTATATAAGTAAACTGGTCATAAATACCAAGGAAGAAAACTCTCCCAAACAATAAAATTGAACCTCTTAAACCCATCAATAAGGTCATGAATGAACAAGATAAGGATATAATAAATTAAATAAATAAATAATAGGTTATGGAAATATTAATTAATTAATTTAATTTGGTTTTCCAGGACACTAATATCAAGTGAAGAACACCATCAGACTTAAGGTAAGGGTTTTCTACCTGAACCTCCATTTTCATTCGGGTTACTCTTATTATCTACTTAACTCAATTAAATTATTATTTATTCATATTTAATCATCATAAATCCTATGTTGATTTTATATATATGTGTACCAACCATAATATTACTTTAATTTGTGGGGAGTTATATTTTTTAAAAGGATCTTTCAAAAATTCTTCCGGAAATACAAGTCCAATTCAAGGGAATTTCTCAAATTCTTACCTATACTCAAGGGAACTCTATAATATTTTTTTAGAAACCATTATCTTTATAAAATCACTAATTTTATTATTAAAATATTATCTTAATTTAATTATGGTTTTATAAAAATAATTTTCTAAAAGAACTCTTCTTTTCAAAATAAAACAGTATTTATCTCAAGAATTACTCGATGATTTTATAAGAGTATCTTCATCTATTTCAACACTCTTGTTGATTATTATGTATTATTGGGAATAATATTTTATGATATAATCTAAAATATTTAATTTAATTTTTTATGATTATTTTTACTGTGGATGTTCTATCTTAAAACCATTCACCAATTTACTCTGAATGGTTAGTGTTTATGATTATTGTTTGGGAAAAGTTATTTACATTCCTTATCTTAGTTTCAATATGAATGTATATGTTGTTTATGTTTATCCTAATTCATATGATAAATTAATTGGACTTATTAAGTGATGGGTGGGTCCCTCTATATCCCCTCTATGCAACGGTAGGTATCATGATACAAACTACGGTCTTGGCACGAGGCCTTGACAAAATGGTTATTTATGGTCTTGGCATGAGGCCTTGACAATATGGTTATGATGTCTAGAATTATGAATTCCCTCATAATTGAAAACACAAAGGAGTAGTAAGAAATAAAATAAATGGAATGGAGGTATTTTAAGGAAATATTCTTATAAAAATAATTCCCTTGTGAATAGAGAGTATATATGGAAAGGTAGTTTCTGAATATGAGGCAAAAAAAAGATGAGAATGTTGAAAAGTATGAAGAAAACTTCACAAGGTTAGAAAGACAAACTAAGAACTACATATGTAATCCAAGGATAAAGTTTGATCAATTATTTGATTGTTTAAAACCATTACTCTAAAGATATATAGTCTCCTGAAGTTTCTCTTCATATAAAGATATTATCTCATGTGCTATTAAGATGGAAAAGAAATTATATAAGTCTTATGATTTTAAGAGAAAGAAAGAGATGAATAGGGATACTAAAAACTCTAGAAAAGAAAATAATAAAATGGGGAATAAGGGAATATTTGAACTTCCACCCTATGATAATTGTTGGAAGAGACAAATTGGTACTTTCCTGAAGGGTATGGGTGTTTGTTACAAGTGTGGAGAAAAAGGCCACCTATCCCGAGATTGTAAGGGGAATAAAGAAGCTATAAATGTTCAATGATACAATTTCAATAAGATGGTACATT
Source organism: Viscum album (assembly GCA_963277665.1). Lineage (NCBI taxonomy): Eukaryota > Viridiplantae > Streptophyta > Magnoliopsida > Santalales > Viscaceae > Viscum > Viscum album. Next base: position 917,024,738 of record OY728156.1, read on the forward strand.
ATGAAAATTATTTCCATAACAATCAAGGAAATTTTCCCCAAATAAGGCCAAGGGAGCAAGGCCAAAATTATGCGATCCCAGCTGCTAATATTGAAGTTTTTAATGATGGGGTGGCAGGTACTTTAATTATTTACTCAAACTTATCCAATGCTTTATTTGAGTTAGGATCATCGCATTATTTTATATCTTCCCAGTTTTCCAAGAAAATTAGATATTTCCAATTTGATTTAATAAGGTATTTGTAAGTAAAAAATATTAAGGGGAGTATCATTACAACAAAGATGTGTCAAAAAGTCCCCATTATGGAATATAAACTACTTTATCTACTAATTTTATTATCATACCCATGATTTAATTTGATATAATCCTAGTTATGTATTGGATTTAAAATTATAATTTGAAAATAAATTGTATGAAGAAGGAAGTTACAATTTTATATGACGATGTAGAATCCCTTATCATTAGAGCAGAAATGTCACCATATTATTCTTATCTAGATCCACCCCTAGTAGCTCTACTGAATGAAATTATTGGGGAATATGAAAACTCAATATCTATGAGTGACGAAATGAATATTCAAATTTAGGATGTACTTATTGTGAAAGAATATATTGATATTTTCTCGGAGGATTTACCTGGACATCCTCTAGAGCGGGAAGTTGAGTTCTCTATTGATTTAATTCCTAGTTCAAGACCAATATCAAAGACTCCTTATAGAATGGACACTGTGGAATTAGTGTAACTGAAGAAACAACTAGAATAATTGAGTGATAAAGTATTTATTCTCCCTAGTGTCTCTCCATGGGGATCCCCTGTTCTTTTCGTTAAGAAGAAATACAAAACTATGAGGTTGTGTGTTGACTACAGGGAGATCAATGTTATTACAATAAAGAACAAGTATCCCCTACCTTGTATTAATGATTTATTTGATCAACTTCATAGAGCCTATTATTTTTCAAAGATTAACCTTCTATCTGGATATCATTACTTACATATGAGGAAGGAATATATTCCAAAAATAGCATTTCAAACCAGGTGTGGGAATTACGAGTTTATAGTAATGCCTTTTGGACAGAATAATACACCCTATGTCTTCATGGATCTAATGAATAGGTTTTACAAGGAATATCTTGACTAAATTTTTGTTGTATTTATTGGTGATATCTTGGTATACTCAAAAACATAAAAAGATCATGAAAATCACTTGCACATTATTCTGAAGACTCTTAGAAGAAATGAATTGTATGGGAAGTTTAGAAAGTGTGAATTTTGGCTTCAATCAGTTTCTTTTCTTGGCCATATTTTCTCAAAGGATGGAATATCCATTGATATTATAAAGAAAAATTTTGTTTAGTAATGGCCTACACCAATGAACATAACTGAGGTAAATAGTTTTATTGGTTTAGTAGATTATAATCAGCATTTCATTCAGTTTTTCACCCATTTATCCAAACTGTTAACCAAGCTTACACCTAAAGGGGTTAAGTTTATATGAACAAAAGAATGTGAGGAATGTTTTGAGAAATTAAAGAGGATATTAGTGAATGCTATGATCCTAACTCTACCATCATAGAATGGTGGATTTTTTATTTATATTGATGCATCAAATAAAGGACTTGGTTGTGTCCTTATGCATAATGATAGAGTTATTGCCTATGCATCAAGGTAGTTAAAAATTCATGAATAAAACTATCTTACTCATGATCTTGAGTTAACTATTGTGATATTATCTCTAAAAATATGGAGACACTATATCTATGGTGAAATATGTGAGATATATATGGATCATAAGAGTCTGAAATATATCTTCTCACATAAAGAACTCAACATGAGGCAAAGGTGATGGATCAAACTACTAAAGGATTATGATTGTTCCATACACTACCACCCAGGAAAAGAAAATAACATAGCCAATACATTGAGCGGGAGGGATCATGGAGTTTTAAATAAAATGAGGATTGAAATGGATCCTATATTCATGGATCTAGTAAGTATGGACATGGGAATTATCAAAGAATATGAAACATCATTACTTTTTCAATTGGTTTCCCAACCATCTTTATTTGAAATAATTAAAAGTTCTCAACATTATTATAAGAATATTCAAAACATAATTAGTGATTTGGATGATGGGAAGTTGCAAGACGTCGTATAGGAAGATGGAATTCTGAAATTTGGGAAGACACTTTGTGTTTCATCTATAGTAGAGCTAAAAAGGGAGTTATTGGATGATACCAATAGTTTGAATTTCTATATAAACTCTAGTAGCACTAAAATGTATAGGTATTTGAAGAAATATTTCTAGTGGGTCAGCATGAAGTGGGAAATTGCTGATAATGTATCAAGATGTTTAGTATGTTAATATGTGAAGGCTGAAAGACAACAACCTAGAGGAGTCATGCAACTCTACCTATTCCTATATGGAAATGGGATGAAATCACCATGGATTTTGTCAGTGTATTACCCAAAACTCTAAGAAATAATGATGCAATATGGGAAATTGTGGACCGACTTACCAAATTTGCACATTTCCTTACTATAAGGGAGAATTTTCCATTAGATCACCTTGAACGACTCTATGTTAATGAAGTTTTGCGACTTCATGGAGAACCTCTCTCAATTATGTCTAACCATGATCCAAAATTTACATTTAAATTCTTGAAAAGTATTCATAAATACCTGGATATTGAGCTTCGATTGAGTACTACTTATCACCCTCAAACTGATGGGTAATCAAAAAGGAGGATCAAAACTTTAGAAGACATTTTGAGATCATGCTCACTTGATTTTCAAGGTATGTGGCATTAGTATTTACCTTTAGTTGAGTTTTCCTAAAATAATATTTTCCATTCAAGCATTAAAATGGAACCATATGAAGCATTGTATGGAAAGAGATGTCGTACACCAACATGTTGGGATGAAGTCGGTGAAAGGAAGCTTGCGGGTCTAGAGCTTGTGAAGGAAACAACAATGAAGGTAAAAACTATTCAAACCCATATCAAAGTAGCTCAAAGAAGAAAAAATATCTATTCTGATAATCGAAGGAAGGATTTTTAATTTCAAGTGTGAGATCATGTTTTCTTAAAAGTACCTCCATGGAAGAGTGTTATAAGATTTGGGAAGAAAGGGGAAACTTGGACCTAGGTACATTGGACCTTTTGAAATCCTAGAGAGAATTGGTGTTGTTTCATATCATTTGGATATTCCACCTTGATTTTCTAAAGTACACAATGTGTTCTATGTCTCATTGTTGAAAAATTACATGCTAAACCCAACACATGTGATCACTTATGAAGGTATATAATTGAAACCTGACTTATCTTACTATGAAGAACCTGTCTAGATTCTAGACACTAAAGAATAGGTGTTGAGGAATTTAATGAATCTAATGGTAAATATACTTTGGAAAAATCATAAAATTGAAGAGGAAACATGGGAGCTTGAGGATCTTATTATGAAGACCTACCCAAATCTTTTTGTGAGGTAACATTATGGAAATTTCGAGGAAGAAATTTTTGTAAGGGGGGGAGAATGTAACACCCCAATGATTTATAAATAAATTTAATATTGAATGGATGAAACACTAACTCTCTAAAAAACACCACTTTGTTAAAACCTATCCAGTAAACCTAATTTTTTCACCTCTATGATTTGAATTTCAAAAACTGACATACACGGCTGTGTTCAGTAAGATATTTAGAGTCTGATAAGATTAACATAATTTTTGGTGAATAGTAACATACCATTATGAATAGTAATATGAATAGTAATATGAACCTTATGAATAGTATATCATATTATTATTTTATTTTCTTAAGTTTATAATATGATGAGATCTTGATTAAATTTTCAAGGTGATATAAAACAAATTATAGTTTTAAAATTGTTATTTTTTGAATAAATTATTATTTTAATTAAAAATTAAATTACTTATATTTAGAAAGATATTTTGATTAAATGGATTCCATTTTTTATTCTACACATAAAAAAAATTGGGTGAATTTTTGGGATTTTTATGAAATACTCAAATTTTTTATGAATAGTAAAATATGGTAATTTACCGTATATATACATTACCAATTAAATTCACTATTCATATAATCATGGATTATGTAAGCACACTTGGTTTGAGCTCACATTCATTTATTACTATTATGTATCACATGAACCAACACTATTGGTTGTCTTGAGGGGAATAATAAAATAATGAATAAGATATTCAAAAATCACCCCTCTCCTCCACTATAACCCCCCCCACACACACACACACGCTCCCACTTCTCTTCACTCATCTCAAGACTTTTGCCTTGTCTAAATTGTACTCAAATATCCTCCCAAGATCCTCCCCAATTTCAATCATCCCTTGGTCTCATAAAAATACCAAAACATCTCCCCTAAAGAGGCTCTCAAGGAAGATAGCTTTAAGAGGTAAATTCCTCTTTTCATTTTGAGTTTCTTTATTTTCTTTTTGTTTCCTCACCTCATTTCATCAAAATGTTATGATAACTATATTACCTTAAATTTACTTTAATTTTGTTATGATAATGTAATAATTTGTCATAATCTCTCTTTTCCCCTTATTGTATACTAGAAATGAAAACACCATCCGATATGTGTTAATTTATCACATTCAAGGATGACGGGTTTTCAATTTCTATTACCGTATTCAATTATGGTCATGAAACTATTTTGATGGTTGAACCAGACTATAATATATGTATTATAACTTATTTAAGGTTCTAGAATCTTTTTTTACACATGATATTAATTTTTAAATCAAAATTATTTCTCTGTGATAAAAAATCACCAATTAACCCAAACTTTTATCATTAAAATTTTATATAATGATTAATCTTCACTCAAAATAACCAAATGAATTTTATAAAAATGTAATATTATAGATGTTAATAAATAAAATAAAAATTATATTATGTACAACCATTATCATCTTACATGTTTATCCATACGTGTATATAAGTAAACTGGTCATAAATACCAAGGAAGAAAATGCTATCAAATAATAAAATTGAACCACTTAAACCCATCAAGAAGGCCATGAATGAACATAATAAGGATATAATAAATCAATTAAATAATAACAGGTTCTATAAATATTAATTAATTAATTTTATTTGGTTATCCAGTACACTAAGATCAAGTGAAGAACACCATCGGACTTAAGGTAAGGGTTTTTTACCTGAACCTCCATTTTCATTCAGGTTACTCTTATTCTCTACTTACCTCAATTAAATTATTACTTATTCCTATTTACTCATAATATATTATTTTTTAATTCTCTATATATTTGTACAAATAAAAATCCTACTTTCATTTATGGGGAGTTATATGTTTTAAAAGGATCTTTCAAAAATTCTTCCTGAAATACAAGTCTGATTCAAGGGAATTTCTCAAATTCTTACCTATTTTCAAGGGCACTCTATAATATGTTTTTAGAAACCATTATATTTCTAAAATCACTCATTTTATTATTAAAATACTATCTTAATTCACTTATGGTTTTATACAAATAATTTTCTAAAATAACTCTTCTTTTCAAAGTAAAAGAGTATTTATCTCAAGAATTACTCAATGATTTTATAAGAGTATATTCCTCTGTTTCAACACACTTTTTGATTATTATGTATTATTGGAATTAATATTTTATGATATCATCTACCATATTTAATTTAATGGTTTATTATTATTTTTAATGTGGATGTTCTCTCTTAAAACCATTCACTAATTTACTCTGAATGGTTAGTGTTTATGCTTAATGTTTGGGGAAAGTTATTTACATTCCATATGTTAGTTTCAATATGAATGTATCTGTTATTTATGTTTATCCCCATTCATATTAGGAATTCATTTTACTTAGTAATTTATGGGTGGTTCCTTATATAGCCCCTCAATGCATCGGTAGGTCTCATAAGACAAACTACAATCTTGGCATGAGGCCTTGACAAAATGGTTATTTATGGTCTTGGCACAAGGAATTAATGGTATGGTTATGATGTACGGAATTATGAATCACCTCCTTATGAAACTAGTAATTTAAATTTAATGAGGTTATTAGACTAGTAGAATACCCATTATTATGCTTTATTATGGAATTATTCATCTCGTATTCTAGCCATAATGTGTTCAAGTTTATTTTTAAAGGCATGTGTTTTTAGTTATTCACCATACTTAATGTTTATGTTTATGATATCTTACGTTGTATTTCTTACCCTTAATGAGAATTTTAGATCTCCCATTTATTATGTTTCTTTTTTCTAGGACATGAATAGGTATAGTATGAATGACATTCAAGGATAACCTTGTAGTTATGGATGTTGTCAAAGGAATTTCTATATTGTTTTTCCTTCCAAGTTGTAATGTTGAACTTATGTATATATCTAGTTTTCAAAAACAACTAAAATATTCATTAATCCATGATAATTCTTTTTTATAATCATTACAATGTAATTAATTAAGGCATTGTATTTGGGAAACTAGTATTGGGTGTTAACAACAGGTCACCACTTTGTTGGATTGACCCAGGAGGTTCAGCACTTATGGACCCAGAGTTAGTGCGAGCTACTAATGAGAAGGTTTAGATCATATAGGAGTGAATTAGGACTACAAAAATCCATGATAAGTCTTATGCGGACATACGATGGATACCTTTTGAGTTCAAGTATGGATACCATGTGTTCCTACAAATTTGACCTTGATGTGGATTGTAGAGATTTGGTCAGGGAGGAAAGAAATATCCAAGATTCATTGGACCTTTCTAAATATTGTGTAGAGTTAGAGAGGTGTCATACCGCTTAGCTCTATCGTTGTAGTTATACCAGTTAAATGACATCTTACACATGTCATAGTTGAGGAGGTACATGCATAACCCATCACATATTATTGATTGGGTCGATATAGATATTGAGGATAGAGATACCTTTGATGAGTACTCGATAGAGATTAAGGATCGGTGGGAGAGGATATTTTGTGGGTGAGTGATTCCATTAGTGTTTGTCTTTTGGAAGTACAGGAATATCTTGAAGAGAACTTGGGAGTGGTAGGATCAGATTCATGCTCAGTACCCACATCTCTTCATGTATCCCTTATTTTGGTTTTTTGGTACTTAAAGCCCCAAGATAGAGGGAATGTAGTGACTTGGAACTTCCATGTATTATTTTTGAGACCAGTAACTAAGAAGGAATTCGATTATGAGGCTCGGTGTGCCAAAAATAAATATTTGAAATATATTAAATATATTAAATAGAATTTGCTCGTACTTTTCTTGAAAAAGTAGAGTAAATTCTAAATGGGGGTTTGGATCATAAATATGAGGGCATCATTGAGTTCAAAACCCAGGTTTTACTCTAGGCATGACATAGCCTTTTTCGATGTGGAGATTTTTTGGAAAATTCATTGTGGACGTTAAATGAATAAAATTATTAATAAAATTATTTTATTTGTTTGTTGATACAACAAACTGATTTTCATTCCTCAAATACGCACTTATAGAAAATTTATAGGGCTAGATGCATAACCCTGCAAATTGATGAGATCCATTGGAACCATTGGATGATATTCTATTAGCATCTCTGACCCGATTAGCCACCCGAACAGTGTTATCGTGCCAGGTTCCATTGGCCTTAGTTACACCTCCCAAAACACCCAAGGATACCGACTATCAGTGAGGGTGTAAAATGGGTATATTAGGGAGGATATACCCTTTGGAGATGATATAATACCGGTCTAAGTAATAATATATAACATGTAGCTGAATAAATAAGATGCAGCATACTCTAACCAGACCCACTAATGGCGTAAGAACAGTCAATAATAATAAATAGTGGAAGAAAATAATAATAGAAAAAATGGAAATTAAATAAACATGTAATAATTCCAAACATGACACTCATAGTACTAACACAAGACATGCATAACAATACAGGTCATACAAATCAATATACCAAAAGGGGTCACCCATGGCAGAACACTATATCTACATACATATACAAGTAGTATGTTGAAATAGAAAATGAAAACTAAAATATAAACACCGGCTAAGTAAATAACTCAAGGTCCTGTGCCAGCCTCCATGCCAAATAGTTCTACTAACCAACTCCTAAAGTCAATACCTTACCTGAATGTAAAGACATAAATTCTACACGCATCCTGAAGTTCCCATGTAGGGTGTGATAATATAACTCAGTAGGATACCACCTAAGTGTGCATACCCAACATAATTGTTTAAGAATATGTGTAATATAAAACTAAATAGCATCAATATCTCAAGAAATTGAAATAAAAACATAACTCCACTGGTTCTCAACAACCACCATGGAGATGTCACCTACTTCTTTCAATGCCAGAAGTTAATAAAAGGAGAGGATCCTTAATCCATGGACCAAGGTATCCCATGAAGTCTCATAGCTCAGGTGAACCATCAGGTTCCACCTCAAACAAGTAAACTAGAACCACATGCCTCATGACACCTCATGTCTCAAATAAATCATCGACATCTCTAAATAATGCCCAAACAATTCACTGATCCCTCAGACCACTGCTCAAAATCACTCATCGGCCCATGGCCTGACATCTGGAGGTACAGCGATATCTTTCCTCAAAACAAATTCACCACCGTATCTCAGCATGACATCTTGAGAAACAATGATATTCATTCTCCCAGATTAAACCAGGCCTATGGACTCAATATGGTGAGCCTCATCCCCAACTAATATCCTCATCACTATCAACTGGAGGCTTCTCACCTTCAAATGTGGATTTCTATGGTAATAACCCCCAACACATTTTCTAATCCACACTACTAGGTATATCTACCCACACGAGTGGCCAAAACCACATCATCATGAAGTCAACATGTGTGAACATGACTCAATTTAGCGCATTAGCCATCATGGGTGACCGACAATCACCAAATAAAATACCTAAGCCACACCAAATATGGAACTTCATGACACTACGACCATGTCACTCAAGTTTGATGGCCTTTCCATCTAATGTCATGTTTCATGTCCAGCCTGATGGTCTCTCTACCTCAATCTGACATCCACGACGCCCAATATTGTGATCATCATCACTCAAATGCATGTACCTTTGGTCCAAGCCCAACTAGATGATCGTGCCACCTCAAAACTGAATGGCCAACACCATCCCAACCTCAAGACAATCCCATCATAACCCCTTGGGTATCATCATATTCATCTTATCATAATCAAGAATAAATATATATAAAGCAACTCACTTTAAATAATCAATTCAATTTAATAATATTGAATTGAAAACTAACCAAACATATCAATTCAATATAGAGTACTTGAATGCCTCTGATTCGAATAACCAAAAAAAATATATTTAAAAAATAAATTTAATTGAATAAACCACCCCTTGAAAACCACCCAAGGATCGAAGACCTCTAACCTAACCTCGCTCGAGTGTAAAAGGGTTTGGGCATGCCCAATGGTGTCCCACGGTTCATACGATCAACTTAATATGAAGCAACATAGATCTCAATCAAATACCCAAATGTGTGATAAAAGTCGCACCCCCAAAAATGTATGTAAAATCATGAATAAATGTATGAACTGCCTACCTTGGACTCATAAACATAGGCACATCCAATATTGAGCTCTAAATCCAAGAGGATTGGAAGAGATATGATATTTCATCAACCGCCCTGAAAATAGAATAAAATGGATCAAACAGAATTAGTACTCCATGAGGCAGAGGAAAAGATAAAGAGAATATAGGGTGAGGTTAGTCTTACTAAATCGGTTCTATTGAACCCAAAGACAATGAAAATGGATCACTAACAGAGAAATTTGAGCACGCCTTAGGAGGAGAGGAGGAGGAGGTCTTCCTCCTACTGTGCGCGTGACCAAGAAGAAGAAATGGGAAAAGAATGAGGAAAAATAAAAATACAAAAGTGGGTCGAAATGTAATTTTTCCTCATTAAAGGGGTTGCATGGTTTACCCTCATGGTTCTCCAAACCATGTAGAAACTGTGCATGCTATAGTGTGAGGGTACTACCTAAGTGGTAGTACCCATGTGGCATACCACATGGTTTTCTCTGACCGTGTGCAAACCATGTGGTAGACCTCTTCAAAAAACTATAGACCATGTCGCACGGTTGTGCTCCACCCTTCACAGTTTACCCAAACCGTGTGGTAGTTCAAAACTGGACTGCAAAATTAGTTGAAAGGGGTTGCATGGTTTACCCTAAACCATGCGCCCAGACCTACAATTCCAAAATAGTACTTTAGGCCTATAACACTACCAAAACCTTATCGAAACACCCAAGGCACTCTCCAAGACTCTAAATTCACCCAAAAACATGATATAAAACTAATGGAACTCTTGTAATTGAGTTCCGATCATCGAAAAAGAAAAGGGCATAGACACTAATTGAAAATTTTAAAAAGGGAGTAATTTTTTACCCAATTCAAAACCCATGAAGATTACAATCTCCCCACCTTAAAATATCTCTTCCCTGAGTTATAAAAAATGAAGATGGTAGAGAACATACCCATATCATTTAAAAACAACCTGGACTACCCCAGTCTCAAGGGTTTTAGTCAACAGCCTCAAGGGGGCTCCCCACCTTAGGAGTGACCTGCACCAGTCTCATCCCAACCAAAGATTAAATAAAACAATGGTCCATCAAGCAATACAAGACTCAATTTTCCTCTTAGGATGCATCATCACTCTTACACCCCATCACGTGCTCCTATGTCATACCTGACACTCATCTTAATCATACACCTCATTGGTGCCTGCCTCTTTTCCATGTCATACATGGAACTAATGAGGTCATGCATCTCAAAAGATGCTCAAATCAATCCCAGTACCTCAAACCTCAATCAAAAATTGCACTAGAATAGTACCCATTTTACTCACAACTCAAGTAACTCACATCCATTGATTCCCTAATGCATAATCACCACAACAACCATGCATCCATCAATGCTCAATCATAGAACCTGGTGCCACACACCTCATATATATAATTTCACACATGAACCATTGCCAACCTACTAACTAGAATATGTTCAGTCTATATATACAACTCTTACACCTCATGAACCCATATGGGCATTCCTCAATAAGACATGCCAAATAAAAACAAACATAGAACTAGACTACACCCATGGTGTACCTTTAACCATTATCATATCACCATCCTGCTCAGCCCCTAGCAGTTCTACAACGTTCACCTGGCTTGAAGCCCGACTTCCTAACTCCTAACCTTCCTATGATGATACATCATAAACTAGCCACTAGCCCTACTAACGGGTCTCACTATCTCTTCCATGAACTTTGCGTGTAGCTGAAGTTCGACTACCCTCACCTGGTACCGATCTTGAATCGATCTCAGACACCTAAGTCTACCTTTGTCCTTGATTGTTAGCTATACAAGAAGGCTTTCTATAGAACCTCTTAAGATTCCTGACCTACTCAAATGCCCATCACTCCTTTGGAGTCCAATCACACTGATTCCAAACATGTCTTGGCTTCCCACACTAAAATAATGCTAACAAAGACCCACTACGAGGTGGTATAGCTAATTCCATGGCTTGGTTATCCTACTAGAACTCATATTTTACTTGCTTACTTCTATTTGAACTTTCACCATTGAAATCACCTGAAGATGCTACTTGGATCAAGTAAGACTTTTCCATCAGGTTTCCCTTGGCTATGAGTGCATAGTTCACCACCTCTAATAATGAGGCCATCCTAAAGATGTTTACCAACACCCGAATGGCGTGCTGTAAAACATCCTCAAAGTGTCTCACCCTAGAGGTTCCATCACTTACCATGTTGAGTGTAAATAAATACAGATTAGTGACATCTTTGTATAGTCCATTATGGACATGTCACCCTCCTGAAGTCTCAAGAACTCTCGATCTCTCTCTAACCTTAGAATATCTGGGAAAAGGTGATTGAATAACATGGCCTCAAAGTCCTTCTAGGCCAGTCCCTCATGTCAGCCAACATACACCTACACATCCCAATAACTCTTACATGATCCTCTAAGAATATAGGTTTATAACTTGACTCTCATCCCTATAGGCATATCTAAATACTCAAATATCATCTGCATTCTCTCAATCTAGTTCTCGACTACCTACAGACCACTCCCACCCTAAAAAAGCAGTGGGTGATGTAATTGGAACTCCCAAGTGAGGTATTCCATAGATGGATCTGCTCCCTAAGAACCCATGTTGATACCATGGATCACTCAAACTAGGATCTCATGGAGCTTATCGTCAAGCCATATCCCAAACACTATGAAATCAAGCAGCTAACCCGCTTGCACTTAAAACTATGTCAGCCTATCCCTGAGCATGTCCCTGAGCCTATACCTAAACATGAACCTGCTTTGCCTAACCCTCAGGGGTCCGAACCTGATTGTGCTCATGTGGCACTAAACAATCACCCACCTGATGCTTCATATAATTCATCTAGGAGGAACTCATTGAATGCCATCAAATTTTCAGACAACCCATATATATAAAACATAGATAAGGAAAGGTGTAAAAGGTAGTGTATCCCCACTACCCTTACTCTCCCCAATTGCAACCATGCCACATGGAATCCCGGTCTCATAGCCTCTTTACCCACCCTCAAAAAACTCAAGTATCAATAGTACACCAGGACATGCCCATCCTAAAAACCATCATTGCCTCAAACTAACAACTGAGTCACCCAACCTGGTGATAAAAATCACCCCATTCCATGTTACCTGCCTTCTCGTATAAGATCCAGACCCATTTCATTTCTCACATGAAATTTCATATATATATATATATATATATATATATTACATAGAATAAACAATTTACAAGGCACATCACATTTACAAAGCATTTAAATCATGGCATTTCAAATTTTACATGGCATAAATGCATATATAAAATTGAAACACCCTAATATGTTCATAACAAAGAAAGGTAAGAAATCGCAACACACCTTGACTTATTAGGTAAAGTTCTACATTTCATCCCATACCTTAGTAGGTAAAGGGACACATATCATAATAGATAACATCACATTCCAAATAAGACACTCAATATGGAAATCAAACTAACTGTAAAATAAGAAAAATAGAATGAAAATTCCCACCCATGGAAACTGAGTCTGTCCCTCGTACATGGGACTACAGGCACCCAAGAACGAGCTATAAATCTAGTTCCGACCACATACTATTCTTTAGTATACCATATCCCAAATAGTAATACAAGTAGAAAAGTAAAGTAAAATCTATCTCAATCTCATTAGTAATCATCCTTAAATTGCTACTAAATCCCATTCAAGAACTGCTCTAATACCACTTGTAGCCTCCCGGACCCAATTATCCACATGAACAGTGTTATCAGGCCAGGTGACACTAGACTTAGGCGCACCTCCCCAAATGAAAAAGGCTATCAACTGGTATAGATGGTGTAAAATGGGTATGGGGGAGGCTATACCCTCAATAGATGATATGTTACTGGTCTGAGTAATAATATATAACATGAAATGGAATAAATAAGAGTCAGAAGACTTGAACCAGACCCTCTAAAGGCATAAAAATAGTCAATGAAAACAAATAGTTGAAGAAATTAATAACAGAAGAAAAATAAATTAAATAAAATTGTCGGTATGATAAACAACCCACTTGTATCACTAACACAAGACATGCATAACAATAAAGGTCATATAGCTCAATATATGAAAATGGGTCACCCATGTAAAACCACTATAGCTACATACATATACAAGCATCATGATGAAATAGAAAAGGAAAACTAAAATAGAAACACTAGATAAGGCAAGTCCTCAAGGTCTTATGCCAACCTCCATTCCAAATAGCTCTATGAACTAGCTCTTAAATCCAATCCCTTACCTGGATGTAAATAAATAAAGTCTACACGTGTCCTGAAGGGCCTATGTAGGGTATGAGAATGGGTCTTAGTAGGATACAACCCAAGTGTGTATACCCAACATAAGTGTTTAAGAAGATTTGTAATAAAAAAAGTATAAGTAATAGATCAATCAATTGAATATAACTCCACTGGTGCTTAGAAACCACCATGGTGATATCAACTTCTTCGAACAATGTCAAAAGTCTGAAAAGGAGAGGATCCTTTTCCCACGGTCCAAGGTATCCCTTGAAGTCTCATAGCCCAGGTGAACCCTCAGGTTCCATGTCAAATAAGTAACCCGACACCACGTGCCTCCTAACACCTCACGCCTCAAATAAATCACTGAAATTCCAAAGGCACACCCAAACAAGTCACCGGTCCCTTGTACCCCTACTCAAAAGCACTCATTATCCCATGGACCAACATCTGGAGGCATAGTGATATCTTCCCTCAAATAAAATTCATTTTCAACTTTCATCACAACACCCCAAGAAATGGTGATGTCCATTATCCCTGATCAAACTAGGATCATGGTCTTAATACGATGAGCCTTATCCCCCAACCAATAGTTTCATCACTATCAATATAAGGCTTCTCACCTTACACACAGATTTATTTTTCAAGAACCCCCAATGCATTTCCTAAGCCTCAATATCAGGGGCCTATACCCACACGAGTGGTCAAACCCACCTCATCATGGAGTCAACCTATGTGTACACGACTCAATTTAGCACTTTGGATATTACTGGTGAGAATAAATCACCAAATAAAATACCTAATCCACACAAACTATGTAACCTCATGCCCCTACGACCATGCCACTCAAGTATGATTGTCTTTCCATCCAATTCCATGGCCATTCCCTGCCTGACGGCCTCTTCACCTCAATCTGATGTCCACGATGCCCAATACTATGACCATCATCACTCAAATGCATGTCCCTCAAGGACAATCCCAAACAAATGATTGTTCTGCCTCAAAAACAAATGGCCAACTCCATCCCAACCTTGGGACAAGCCCGTCATGACCCCTAGGGTATCATCATATGTATCTCATCATAAAAAATCGCAAATATATATATAAATCAAGAAACTCACTTTAAAAAAGAAATTCAATTTAACAATATTGAATTTCATAACTAACCAAACATATAAATTGAATATAGAGGACTTGAATGCCTCTGATTCGAATAACCAAACCAATTCGATTCAAACAAATCAATTTAATTTAATAAAAAAACCCTATCCAAACCACCCAAGGAGCAACGAATTGTAACCTAGAATCTCTCTAATGTAAAATAGTTTGTGAATTCTCAATGACATTACATAGGTCATATTCTCAAATTAATATGAACCAACAAGGTTCTCTCTCAAATACCCAAATGCACACTAAAATACATTCCCCTAAAATGTCTATAAAAAACATGAATAAAGGTATACAGCAGACTTGTATATGTAGATACATCCAATATTTATCTCTAACTCCAAGAATATTGGAAGAGATCGAAGTTTTTTTCAAATGCCCTAAAAATAGGGTAAAACAGTTTGGATAGAATTAGTGCTCCATGAGGAAGAGTAAAAGAGAAAGTGAAGCTAGGGTGAGATTATCCTTACTGAGGTAGTTATATTGCACTCGATGACGATCAAAATGGAGCACTGATGGAGATATGGGATCACACCCTAGGAGGAGAGGAGGATAAAATCTTACTCCTGCTGTGTGTGCAAACAACAATGATAAAGGGGGGAATATGGAGGAAAAATAAAAAACAAAAGAGGGGGAAATGTAATTTTTATTCATTTAATGGGACGCTTGGTTTACTCGTGCAGTTTTCTAAACCATACAGCAACAGTGTGTTCTACAGTGTGAGGGTACTTCCTAAATGGCAGTACCCATTCGGCATACCGTACGGTTTTATCTAACCATGAACAAACCATGTAGTAGGACTATTCAAAAATAAATATTGTGTTGCACAGTCATGCACCACCCCGCACGGTTTACACAAACCATGCAGTATTTCAAAACTGGGTCACACAGCTAGCTGGAAGGGGCTGCACAATTTACCCTAAACTATACGCCCTGACATACAATTCCAAAATATGCCTTTAGGCCCCCAATGATATTGAAACCTTACTAAAACATCCAAGGAACTCTTCAAGCCTCTAAACCCACCAAAAACATGATATAAATCTAACAGAGTTCTCATAATTGAGTTTTGTTAATCGAAAAATAAAAAGGGAAAAAACCACTAATTAAAATTTTCAAAAATAGAGTGATTTTTGACCTAATTCAAAACCTAAAACATTACAGCAGACAATGACTGGATTGAAGATCGATGACTGGTGCAAGATGGAATCAGAGGATCTCTCCAACAATCACGGTGTAGCTCCATTATTTTTCAGTGATCAATCCAAATTGAGGTAGGATGTTGTTTCATTTGTATTTTTTTCCCATTTTATATTTCTATGATGAGCATAGATCAATAAACTAATATATTTATCTATGGATCATACATATTGTGGGATGGTATTATTATGGGATTTTATTGGGAGAAATTATTTGTGATTATTTGATTCCTCATTTTCAATATAACAGTAATGGATCGGGGCCAACAAGAACATTGTCCGAGGTTCATTCCTTGTGTTTGTGGTTGTGAATTTCTCCTAGTTTTTCTTCATTCATCATAGGGGTTTATTTTTCCTAATGGTTTGACCCAAATACCAAGTAATAGATCATTTCACACATGTTTCTTGGTGAAACGATCTAATATCATAGATATGGACTTGGTATGGTGTGAGGATCATGTGATGGCGGAAGCGGCATACAGATCAGACTGGAATGGAGGCCCACGATTCGATTGGGGCATGTAAATAATGATAGGAACCCACAGAAGGAATTTCCCAAATGATTTAGAAGGCCAAATTCTAGTGAAATACCATAGTGAGGATCATACAGAGTAGATCCCTGATTTCCAAAGAGATTGAGGCCAGATTTTTTTGTAATGGTGGCGTGAGTGTTCGTGGAAGGAAGAACTGGGGTTTATAAAAAAATCAATATACATAGTGTGTACTTTAGAGATACATTCCATGTGGGGCTACCTCGGTGGTGGATAGGTTTTTAGGATGGAGTTAAGTATCACATGGTGTGTGACCAAACCACAAGGCATGTGACCCCTCCCTGATGGCTCGGCGTGTACATCGGAGATCACACGAGCACAACTTCAAGTACATAGCCAGAGGCATGCTATGTACCCCTACACAGACATGGATAGGCCAAGTGTACCTGGGATAATCCATATACTAGTACACAGGTAGAAGTACATGGGTGCCAACATGCCATGTACTATTACACAGACATGGGCATGGTCCATCTATATAGGATGGATCAAGGGTCAAAGGGACACAGTGTGTGACCCTAATACACGTTATATACTCCTTAAATGTTGGCTTGGAGACATTATCCTATATACCTTAGACAAGTTTCATTAGATTTAATTCCCCAGATCCATTTCCTAAGGGTTATTATGGAATCCCCTCCTACATATAGGATAGTGATCCCTTCGGCATGAATTCTTTGATAGAGTTGTTGGAATCCTTCCTTAAGGCATGGAGTGAGATCCTCTATCATCTTCTTACACTAGGTGGATTTCTTGGTATCATCATGGCCCACACTATGTGGGCACCAATCCTCTACTTAGTAAGTTTTTTCATATTGAGTTGTTAGTATACCCCATGGCCTTGGGTGTGATCCTCATCTGTGTATAGTATCTCTTAAAACTTTAGTTTATACTTCCTATGATGAGACCCAATGAGAACTACCTCTTGGATGGATGTCATCAGGGTTATAATACCCTTAGAGTTTGTTCTCCTAGACGATTGTTTTGTGGAACTTTCAATCTCTAATCATAGTATGGCATTATTTTTGTGACTTTACCTTGATACTATGTGTCTTTATTGAGTATATCAGGATATTTATTATTACATGAATTATAGACATATACCTATGTAGAGATGGATGTTATTCTTTTATTGTATACTTTGTGGTTTCAGGGTGTCCTACTGGGTATTTTTATACTCACCATGCACAATCTTTTCACGCATGTGTCATGTATTGTGCAGACGATTGATATTTTGACAATGTCTTAAAAAGACCAGTACTAGACAGTGCTTAGTGAGACCAGATAGAACAATGTGTGTTTTTTTGGTATATTGATTGTATTCCATCTCTTTACTTTTAGGTTGGACTTTTTTTAGACTATTTGTGGTGGGCTTGTATTTGGCCCTGTTTACTTTCCTTTACTTCATGTCGTACTTTGGTTGTTGGATTTATATGTATGCATGCATGGTTGTTTAGTTGTTTTTACATTTCAGAATTGTATGGGCTTAGAGATGTGTGTGTGTGTGTAGGTACTTTGGATAAGGTATCCCATGCTAGTGATATGTCTACTCGGCACTGTTCACCAGCCCCGAGCCTGTTGGAGGTGGGATTGGGGAATCGCGACATGGGTCCCTTTGGGACGGGTTATGAAAACTTCATTGATACTATTCATGGATGCATTTTTTACTCAAGTTATTTATTAAATGAAATATGTTTTTATTTATTTATATTTCCATACTAATTATGTCTTATTTACTCATGATAGATTCTGATGTAAATAACCCTAACTAAAAATTTGATTTCACCTTTATTTTGTCTCATTTCCCCATGATATGAAGAAGGAATATTTAAATGAGTTCAATGAAGTAGAATATTTACTTTCTATATGTTTTATATTTTATTTCCAATGTAAAAAATGGGAATTATGTATGTATCTAGATATTCAAGACTACTAAAATATTTGGTCCTCTAGGATGTGATAGCTTGTTTCTTATGCCAATTTAATAAAGTAACCATCAATTATGGGTTACTGAATTTGCGGTATTTATAAAAAATCTATTTGATTTATTTTTCAAACAATTATGAAAAAAAAACTTGCATTCCTGAACTTTCAAAAGAAATGTGGAAATTGTGAAGAGATGAATGTACAATTTTTTAATATGGATTATTATACCTAAGATACCAAAGATTATCGGATGGAACTCCTATTGTAACATCTATTGCCTTAGGAATCACATAACTCGGTCATTGAACCTTTAAGTCTTGAAACTGATAAATGTCATCTCTAAGGAAACCCAAGAGTTGAGTTCTATTAGTAACCTAACCTTTAACATAGTGCACATGTGGATAAAATATGAAGTAGTCATTGTTGTATCCAAAAAATTGAGACATACTCATCAGATTTTTATTAATGGAAGGATCATGGATAATATTAAGCAGTTGCAAATTTGAAGTAAATGGTGATGATAATGTGATATTTTCTATATGAAAAATAGTTATACTTAAACCATCTCCCATTAAAACCTATTCAGATCCATAAAAATCTCCAACATTTTGATTTAATTTATGAGAAGAAGGTGTGATATGATCAAACACACCTAATTAAGGATAATAAGTTGGATCATAAATAGCCTTTGGTCTAGTAACCAAAGTTGATGGCATGTTTTTAAAAACCAGAATAAAAGGGACTAACAAAGTTTTGATTATATATTTGATATTATTGTCAAGTCATATGTCCAAATTTTTAATTAACCTAACATTATGGTATTTTACCTAAGTAATAACCCTTGAATCAACTAAAACCTTGAGAAAATTGAGCACAAATATTACCACCTCAGTTGTTAAGAAAACTATTGAATCATAAGTATTACTTATTACTTCTCAATTCCTTGAGTTTTGGAAATCACAAACATTTTCTTAAAACATTTTTACTAATTTTTTATGTCCCAAGAGTTTTAGTATGTTTTTGTAGAAAACATTATATTTTACAATACATAGAAAAAATTATAATGTATTAAAAATATAAACATTATATTCTTCATTAAGATCATCAGAATGAGTATGTGTCTGGTATATCGAAATTACCTTGTATCAGAATAGGGGTTAGAATTTTTTATAATCTATCGTACTGAAAAAATCCATGATCATTGGACTTATACTGGTACTAAAACAATCAGAATGATCCTCATAATGATTATTGTATTGAAAATAGATAAGGAAGTCCATCGGACTGACTAAAGTTTATAATTAGAATACATAGACTTATTTCTATGATAAGGAATACCTTTAGTACTATAATGGTGTTAACAAATATGATGTCAGATATTTAGTTATGCCAGAGCATTGTGATCTGTCAAGTGCCAGTTGTCTGAGGCCATTGCAAAAAACTTAGAAATATAACTGTTGGAGTATTGCCTATAATAGTGGGTCATTTGAATAGTTTGGAGATGATTTCATTTGAAAATAAATTCATCTAAAGATTTCATATCATAAACTACTCATTCTTAGTCTTTGTAATTCTTTAGAGAGTTGGTAGTTCTAAGGAGTCATTGTTAGGGTTTTTTCCTTATGAATATTTTCTTTTTTAATCATGTCTTGTCGTTATTACGATTGATGGATTATGGGGATAGGAAGATGGTGAATTAGATACATTGGACCAAGGGATTCTAGGGCTAGGAATACCGATATCGATCATCATATTGAGGGATTCTAGGGATAGGAATATAGATTAATTCTAATCATCATATTGAGGTCATTCCTGGTAAGGAAACACTAAATTTATAGTAAGTATAAAACTGTGTGTATCTTTAGTCAAGGTTATTTACTACCTTACTCATAAGGTTAAAAGAGTTAAATCTTTTTAATATGTTTTTAAGTCATTCTTACTATTACTAGCTATTGTATTACTTGTTTTTACAAGTTTCTATTCCACAAGGCATGATATAGAAAGATATTCTTCATACTTATCTTTATATATTGATTGTTTTATCAGTGTTATTGTGAATATGATAATAATAATACTTTGATTTAATCATGTACATTTTGATTCTGATTATTTTACTTTGTTATAATCAGTTGTTTTTTTGTTCTGATTTTTTTACTCTGATAATTGGACTGATTATGAGTTTGATAAACATACTTCAATATGTTTGTGTTTTGTTTTTTTTTGTTTAAATGTTTTTTAAACTAAAATTAATCCCCCCCCCCACTCTCTTATAAGTATAGCCACTAATATAATATTTCAGTCCTAAAATGGGTATTAGAGCAGGTTTATACTACTTATATACTTATTAAGTTTTTTCTTTCTTTACTTATTTCAAGTTTTTTAAGTTTTGATATAAACTTTTTTGTTTACAAAACTTTGTTACACTAATTTGTATTTTTATAAAATATTTTCCATCATTTTAAGATAGCAGATATGAATATTGGTTCTCTTGAAAATTTCAATTCTAATCAACCACCAATTTTTTATAGTCATGACTATGAATATTGGAGAGAAAGAATGAAATATTTTGTGATCAACACTAGAGTTGATAACTTTTTTATGATAACTGGAAAATACAAGATTCCTGATAAGTAAATTCCTATTTTTAAAAATGTTGATAAGTTTAAATACTGGTCAAATTAAAAAGTTCGGAATACTTTACTATGTTCTATGAAAAGGAATATATTGTTGGAACCAAGGATTTTCTTTACTGAAAATGGAGTATGGTTTATGTTTATTATCAATCCATATTGGGTTGATCAAGGAGTGTTCAAGGAATGTGGTCTTATGATTGAGGCTGAAATTAGTATTGAAGGTGGCGTAGTTTCCTAGTGTTTTCCAAATTTTTGGGCCTCAAAATCAGGAGTTTTTTTGTTTGTAAAAGGAAGAGTTTTGGAAAAGGAATCATGGACTGTGAACCATGTTCCAGGAATAGTTCTCAGATCATGAATTTTGGTATGCATAATGGAAAACCATGAACTACAAAGCAGGAATGTTATATAGACCATGTAGAAGGAATGGTTCGCAGAGCGGAGGAGGTTCAAAGTGAAGACTTGCAGTTTGTAGGAAGTCTCGTTATACACAGAAGGCATAATAGTTCATGGGATGGAGTGTCATTCACAAAATTGATGCGGAGTTTTTGAAAAACTGCAAAGGGTATCATTTTCATAAACTAGATTATGATTTGTGATGCCTCATAGGGAGAATGGTAGTATGCGAACCACATATGGGAAATGGTTCATGGGAGATGTGCGGTACACGGTGAAGGTGGTGTTGCAATGAAGATTTGGTAAATCTTAGTTTAGAATATTATGAGGATCTATTTTCCCATATAAGGAGAACTAATCCCTTCATTAGGGTATGTATCTGAGATAAAATATCTGAGATGAATTCAATAAAATATAGAATAAGTTTGTGGAAATAAAATCCCACAAAGACTTTAATTAAAAATATAAAAGGATTTTGGTGAAGTCCAAAACAATTAACAGAAGACAGTATGTAGAGAAAGAAGACCAGTTTACATGAAGACATGTTCGCGTAGGAGAGACAGTATATGGAAGAAGAAGAACTCATTCTGCGGATTTCTTGCAGTACGTGGAGAGGAAGCGCAAACAGTCTGTGGAGTGGAGATGGTACACCGAGTGAAGGTAGTACACAGATAAGGGTCGTGGAAGGCATTTTATGGAGGAAGAATGAGAAGGTGTATCACAAAGGCAGTTTATAAAGGCAGGATACTAAGCTGGTATGCAGTGCACACGCAGTACGCAGTGTAGTGTAGTACGTGGAGGAAAAAGGTCAGTTTGTAAAGGAGAAGCTTGTGAACTGTCAGTACGTGGAAAAGTGAACTTCATCTGTGGGTAAAAAAAGAACTACAAAAAATAATTCATCTAAAATTGAGGATGCATGTTTTAATACCAAACCATTTAAGCAACCTTCAAGTCGATAAACTAAGTTTAGATTCTTCCCAATGCAGTGAGCAAGGGGGGGTCAACGAAAGTGATCTGAGGGATGCAATGTGATATCCCTAAAATATTGTAAAGGAAGTGTTCCTAACACAAAGTGAATGTGATAAATTTTTTTACTCCACAACTAGTGAATATTAGTGGAATTTGGTATTACTGAAAACTTGTTGAATTAATCTCATTATAGGTATCCCTTCATGGTGAACCAATTAAAATTTTGTGTCTTTTCTTTGCATGTGATTGTTTGTTTTATGCACTTTCTCATCAGACAGGTTTAACAATTTCCTACCAATGTGGGAACAAGATATTTTAGTTTAAAATAGAAATTAGACACCCTGATTCACCACTCCCCTCTTAGGGTGTTTCAGGGTCCTTCAAGTGGTATCAGATCATAAAGGTTGTTGGTGTTGAATCTTCCCTTCATTTCTACAATGGATAATACAATAAATGTCTAAGGAGTACCCCTCTTTGATAAAAGAAACATTTAGATATAGAAGAATAATATGATATCTCATATAATATATCTTGGAATGGAAGTCGTGTTTGTGACAAAACAAGGAATATAGGTCACCGATCCAATCAGGATGTTTATGAATAATACAGACAGCAAAATGCTTGATGTAGATTCCAAAGCACAGAATGCCAACACTGTAGCTATTTCTGATCAGATATATCAAAAATTGATGATTTTTACATCATCAAAGTTTATATGTGAAAACTAGAGAACATATATGAAGGAGACAACAAAGTGAAGGAGGAAAAACTCCAATATTTTCACAACAGTTTCGATGATCTGAAAATTCATCCATATGAAAATGCAGATACATTTTTTAATTGAATTACTGAAGTTGTTAGAGAAATATGAGGACTTGGTGAAGAAATCAAAGACATTAATATTATAAATAAAATATTAATAAGAATTTCTCCTCTTTAAAATGCAAAGGTGTCAACACTTGAGGAAAGGGGTCTCTATAAACTATATTTGGATGATCTACTAAGTAGTATGGTGGCTTATGAAATGAGAGTCAAACCTGAAGATGAAACGGATCATGTAAGAAATGAAATGTCATTAAAATCCATGGAAAAAATAGAAATTTTAGGAGATATTGTTGATGAAGATAATAAGGAAAAAGAAATTCTTTCTCTCATTGTTAAAAAATCAAGAAGATAATAGGGAAATTTGAAGGTAAGTTACCTCTAGATTTTTTTTGTTGTAGAAGAGTCAAGCACATTTCCTCTCAGTTCCCAAAAAGTTCAATGATGAAAAAAGAAAAACTAGAGACATTCAGAAGCCTTATAAAAGATTTTTCAAAATAAGATACTTAAAATCTGGAAAGAAATTACAACGAAAGAGTTTTTTCTATGAAGAAAAATATGATTATAATGAATTCTTTGAGGTGGAAGAAGCTGAATTTATGTTTGGAAAACATGCTTCCATGATGGCATAATTGAAAAAATAGAACCATCAAAAGATAATGCTGGAGATAATCAGTTGACCACTAATTTTGATCTCAAGTTTCAACTTAAGGATTCTTTTGGTAAGAATGAGAATCAATGTAGGAGATGCAATAAGTTGAGAACAATTTTGGAAGAATCATTAGAATATGTTGATCAGATTGAAGCTGAAATTGAATGACTAGAAGAATTTGTGAAAGTACAGTCACCAATCCTTGAGAGAACAGAAAATATAGTGGAACTAAAACTCAAAATTGAATAATAAATAAAGGTCATCAATGAAATTACCTCTAGACTGGAAGAGAAGTAAAATATTGTTGAAGGTCTATAGGAAGAAGTTGTTACTCTGAGGAGTAAACTCAAAACTGAACCAATCTCAAAAGAAATAAAGAATAAAATAAAGTTCAGAAAATTATCAGATGCTAAGTTACTGGAGAGAGATAGGCATGGTTCCGATGGAGTTGAAAAGATTTTGAATGACCAAATACTTGCATACATGAGTAATAGTCGAATCAGTTGTGATGCTGAAACATTGAATGTTGGAAATAAAATGAGTCAAAATAAAGGAAAGTTGAAAGTTTGATAGGTTGGAAAGTAACTTGAAGTACTGAAGAAGAAAACCTCAATTCAAATTGAAAGGAGAACTAAAAACCATTATTAGGAATCCTGAGATAATAGGCAGTCAAAATACCCTCCTAAGGAAATTTAAATGAGAATGAATATAAGTGAAAAGACATTCCCACTTATGAAATGTCAATTATGTGGCTATATGGGACACACCATGTCATACTGTGAAGAGGCATGGAGACACTTGAATGGGGAATAGCTAGGAATTCAATAAAGAATAATGAATTCATATACTAATTCTTATAAAAGAAATAGTTTCTATGGATATTGTTTTCAGTGTTCCAATTTTATCTATAAAGCTATTGATTATGGGTGGAGTAATGGCAGCAACAATTCATAGAGAACTAAGAGACAAGTCAGTACTTTCCAACCATATGGTTTTGTTCTTACAAACAACTTTTCTTCATTAGAAGAATAATATGACTATGAAAAACCTACTCACATTGAAGATATATTTGAAAGGCAATATTTTTCCTTCACTTAATTAAATATTTCATAGAAGGAAAAGAAGAAAATTGAAAAATCCAACCTTGCAGAAGTAGCTCTCAAAGCTACCAAGAATAGCAGCACTTGGATTATTTATAGTGGATGTTTATCCCATATGAAGGTAAATGCATAACTATTAACGAATATTAAGAAAAAGGTCAATGGAACAATGATATTTGGTAATGATGATTCTTTGAATATTAAAGGTAGTGGAAGTACTAAAATGGACAATGGTGTGTTGAAGAAGGCTGAAGTTCTTTATGTGGACAGGTTGTGTCACAATCTCCTAAGTGTGATCCAACTCTGTGACTTAATACTTATGGTTACATTCAATCAAAAGGGGTAAACTATAAAAGGAAGAGCATGGAATTCTCTCATGAAGGGATATAGAACATATGGAAACTTATATCAGGTTGATAGTAAAGAGAACATGTGTTTTATGACAATTGAAGAAGAGAAAACTTGTGGAACTAGAGGTTGGTTCACATCAATCAAAAAGATATGGAAAAGATATCTAAACTGAATATTGTCATGGATATCCCAAATTTGAGGTGTGAATGAGAGAAGACTTGTGATGATTGCATGTGAGGAATGTTGGTGTGCAGTTCATATCATCCAAATAATAAAAGAGAATCAAACCTTCTTGATCTCATTCATACAGATGTATATGTTCCGATAAATGTTACTGGAACATATGGAGAAAGGTACTTCATCCTTTTCATTGATTATTAGTGTAGAATGTATGGTGTGATAGTTATACACAAGAAACAAAAAGTGCTTGATTTCATGAAAACTTATCACTGAATAGCCGAGAATGATATTAGACAAACAATCAAAGTTCTACAGTCTGACAATGGAGGTAAGTACACATCCATTTAATTTGAAAATTACCTATAGAAACATGGAATACAACATCAGGTAGATACTGTGAGAACCCCACAACATAATGGAGTTGTTGAGAACCGGAATCGATTTGTGAATAGTATGGCTAGAACTATGCTGATTGAGAGTCGTATCTCTCACTATTACTTGAAAGAGGCTATTCAAGCAGCAGTTTATATTCAAAAACGAATAGGGATTTATATGGGGGAAACCAAGACACCCTATGAGTTATGGAATGGAAGGAATCACTCTTTAAATTATTTTCATGTTTTTAAATGTAAATGATTTATCCGAAACAAAGAAGTAAATCAAGGAAATTATGGTGATGTTGTAGATGAAGGAATATTCCTAGTATATTCAATGAATATAAAAGCCTACAAATGTTTCAATAAATGTCTTGGAAAAATGTGGAAAGTAGTGATATGAAGATCATTAAAGATAAAACCACGAATGTCTCAAGAAATTCATTTGTTGATGTGGTTGATGGTGAGTAAGAATGTGGACATGGAATGAATTCAAACAAATAAGTAGAGGAAGGCATGAAAATCACTCAGGGATCGCATCATGATGTTGACTCATAAGAAGAATCAGAAGAGGAAACCATGAAAAAAGAAAATTATTCTGAACCCTAAAGGAAATATCGAAGAGTATAAATTGATTGATCCAAAAACATTAGGGATTAGAGAACACCCACGCAGACAAGAAGAATGATAAATAATGCACAATTCGTATTTCTTTTAGTTGTGGAACCATCCTCATTTAAAGAAGCTACAAAGGATGAATTATGGGTTAAGGACGTGAATAAAGAATTGGGTCAGATCGATAAGAACCAAACATGGGATCTAGTTAAGAGACCTGAAACCCACAATATGATTGGTATGAAGTGGATTTTCAAAAATAAATTTGACAGGCATGGAAATGCGATCAAAAATATGACATGACTATTGTGTAAAGGCTATTCATAGATTGAAAGTGTTGATGTTGAAGAAACATTTTTTCTGGTGGATAGACTAGATTCAATCAGACTGTTTCTTTCCATAGAAATTCAAAGAGGATACAAAGTGTATCAAATGGATGTCAAGATAGATTTCTTAAATGGTGTTCTTGAAAAAAAAATCTATATTGAACAACCAGTGGTCTTTATTCTTGGTAATGATGAAATAAATGTTTGAAGATTAAAGAAGGCTCTATATGGTCTGAAATAGGCCCCACAGCCATAGTAATCTTGACTGGATTCTTATCTGAAGAAGATCGAATTTAAAAGAGGAATGTTGGATCACAATTTGTATTTGAATAATTCTTAAAAAGATCAGTTTATGGTTATGTTGTATGTAGATGATATTATATTTGGAGGAAGTAGACAAGGATCAGTGGATGAATTTTCCAATCACATGAAATCGGAATTTGAAATTTCTATGATTGGTGAACTCACATACTTTTTAGGGCTGCAAGTGATTTAGAGGAAATACTACACTTTCATTTCTCAGGAAAAGTATGCAAGAGAGTTGTTGAAGAAATTAAATATGCATGATTCCAAACCAATGTAGACTCCAATTGCAGTTGGGAAAAAACTAGGAAAGCATGAAAATGGGACATATGTAGATCCCATAATGTACAGGAGAATCATTGGAATCTTATTGTACTTGACTGTGACATGGCCGGATATTGTCTTTGCAACATTCTTAGCAGCTCTCTTTCTAAGTAATCTGATGGAATAACATATGGAAACAGTGAAAAAAATCATGAGTTACATTCAAGGTACTCATAATTATGTATTATACTTTATTGTAGGAAAAGATAATGAATTTTTAGCACTTTTTGATACTAAATGGGTTGGAGATGTGTTGGATAGAAAATCCAAAATTGGTGGAGCATTCTTCATTGGAAAGAAATGTGTGGGATGGTTGAGTAAGAAACGGAAAAGCACTTCTCTCAATACTACTGAAGCTAAATATATATCTGCTACAAAGGATTTCACTCAAATTATTTGGATGAAGCAACAACTAACCAATATCAATGATGACGTAAAATATCCAATGGTGATTTACTATAATAACAAGAGTGTGATTGATCTTATGAAGAATTATGTTCATCATTCTCATACAAAACACATTGAACTTAGATATCACTTCATCAAGGAAAAAGTGTAACAATGAATGATTAAAATGGATCATTTTATATTTTATGATCAAGTGGATGACATAATAACCAATATATTGTCATCACATGTGTTTAAGAAGCATCAGTTGAACCTCAGTGTTCAGCCACCTCCCCATGAATGAGGAGGTTACAAACGTCCCCTCTCCCTAGTTGTGTTAATTTTTTTAATTGGTTTTTTGAAGTATTGAAAGTTTATGGGGGGGATACGATCTAGGGGGAGTGTGGTTCAAGCTTTATAAGTAAAAATTTGATTATTTGGGTTTATTTCCAAAGGGATAGAATCAATAAATTCAATGGTAATGCAATGTTTTTATGGTTGGTTGTAGGAAGATGTCTTGGACATCATTAAGAATTCCAAGACATGTGAACCCAATTCATGATCATATTTTTTCTACATAGATCTTTTCTCATGTATACTTATAGTATTGGGTGATTTAATTTTTTTTGTATCCGGTATTGATCGTGTTTGGTTCTTTATTGAATTTATCTGCAGATTGACAACAAACCCAAAGGGGGGGATTATTAGAACCAAGGATGTTCTTTTCTGCAAATGGAGTATGGTTTGTGTTTTTTTAAAATTTACATTGGGTTTATCAAGGATTTTTCAAGGAATTTGGTCTTACGATTGAGACTAAAAAAGGTATTGAAGGTGACGTAGTTTCCAAGTGTTTTCAAAATTTTTAGGCCTCAAAATCGAGAGTTTTTTTTGAAAAGGAAGAGTTTCTATAAAGAAATCACAGACCACAAACCATGTTCTAGGAACAGTTCATGAATCACAAATTTTGGTACGTGGAATGGTGAACTATGAACCATAAAGAGGGAACAGTATACAGACCGCATAGGAGGAACAATTCGTAGAGCGAAGGAGGTTCGCGGTGAAGACTTGTGGTTTGTCGGAAGGCTCGTTGTACGCAGATGGCATGATGGTTCACAGGATGGCGTGTCATTCACAAAATTGAGGCAGAGTTTTGAGAAACTACAAAGGGTTTCATTTGTAGAAATGAGGTGGTGATTTGTGTCTTCGTGTAGGGGGAATGGTGGTACGCGGGCCACGTGTGGAAAATGGTTTACGGGAGATGTGTGGTATGCGGTGAAAGTGGTGCTACAATGAAGATTTGGTAAATCTATATTTATAAGATTAGGTGGATCTATTTTTCTATATAAGGAGCATTAATCCCTTCATTAGGGTGTGGCTCTGAGATAAAATATCCAAGAGGAATTCAGAAAAATCTATAAGTAGTTTTTAGAAAGAAAATACCATAAAGACTTTAATTAAAAATCTAAAAGGATTTAAATGAAGTCTAGAATAGTTTAAGGATGATAGTATGTAGAGGAAGAAGCCCAATTTATAGGAATACATGTCCATGTTAGAGAGCCAATACATGAGAGAAGAAGAACTCAATCCACATATTTCTTTTAGTACGTAGAGAGGAAGTAGAGACAGTCTGCGGAGTGGATACGGTTCATGGAGTGGAGGCAGAATGCGGAACAAGGTATATTCATCTGTGGGTAAAAACAGAACTTCAATAGAGTATTCATCTATAGTTGATAATGCATGTTTTAATTCCAATCCATTGAAGTGACCTTCAAGTCGATAAACTGAGTTTAAATTCTTCTCAATGTAGTGAGAAAGGAGGAGTCAATGGAAGTGATCTGAGGGACGTGGTGAGCTATCCCTAAAATATTATAAAGAAAGTGTGCCTAGAATAGAGTGATTGTGCTAAACTTTTGTACTCCAAAACTAGTGAATATTAGTGTACTTTGGTGTGACTGAAAACCTTTCGGTGTATACTCCTTGGATGCATCCCTTTGTGGTGAAACAAATAAAATTGTTGTGTCTTTTCTTTTCATGTGATTGTTTGTTTTTTTCGATTTTGTTAGTCAGAGTAGATTACTCAAGAGGGGAGGGGTTAATTGAGTAACTATAAAACTTTCTATAAAAATTATTTCTAAAAAAGGTTTCCCCAAAGATTAAATACATCCCAGTTAATCAAGGTTATATTGTTATAAGAGTTTGACTATTTAAGTAACTTCTTAGAAGATTGATTAATTCTCAGTAATCTTAATTTGTGTTATTAATATTACTTTTGAAGTTATTCTACTATGAAAATCCAGTTATAACTTCTTTCTAAGACTAACTATTAAATTAAAATTAGTGATTTATTAATTTTACAATAAAGCAATAAAATAGAGAAGACTAATTTAAGCAGCACAACGGAAATGAAACAAGTGGTCCAGTCTCAAGATGAGACCTAATACACTCCACTTGGTGATCACCTACCACCAAGCAGTTTATATAAATAAACTTTGATCCACACTCTGGATCGGTGTTAACAATAGTACACAGACTGTCCAAGCCACACAGGGACCTCTTCCATAGTTCTTCATGGGTACAAACTACCAGGCCACACAGGGACCTCTTCCACACTTATTAGTGGGTATACACAAGAGTAGAAGAATGTTTGAGTAAGGATATCTTGTATCCTTTAGTTTAATGTAGGAGAAATAGTGTGTTTCTATACATATGAACACCCTTCTCAAAAGTTAATAAAAGATACACAATAGAGCAGAAAGATTTAGATAGTTTTAGAAGTGCTCTAAGTGTTGGTCTTTGCAGCTCTAGACTTCTGAGATGAAACAAATGCAGAATTCGAGACCTCTTTTGTAAAACAGAGTGTCGTGATTTAGCTTGGGTTCTTTGTGAGGTTCGATAATGAGAGGATGTTCTCTGGATTCCAGTGTACTTCATATGTTCTTCAGCAGAGTCAAGTTGCATGCATGTGACAATATTTTCTTTAGAAATTCTCTCAGTGTTCTTCGTTGTCGTGCTCACAGCCTTGTTCTTTCGTTTAGTATCATGCTACTTGATTCTTAGCCAGACTTCGATTTTATCTTGGAATGCATGTGTTACAGCTAACAAGTTGCATGGATACCGCACCTCGTACCTCGTACTGTCAGATGATATGTCTACAAAGAAACATTAATTATGTCAGTGCATTTAAAATCTTCAAATATGACCGTTAGAGATTAAATTGACAAACAAAAAAATAGTTTAAGAAATGGTTTCATAGTAAGTCATGGAAATGATGTCTCCTTCACATGGTGTCTAGATTGATCACAGTGTCTCGTGGTCACGGTTTCTCGTTGTCATGGTGTCTCGTTCATGGTGTTTGCTTCACGGTGTCTGCTTTACGGTGTCTACTTTACAGTGTCTGCTTCACGGTGTCTGATTCACAATGTCTGATTCTTCACGGTGTCTGATTCACAATGTATAATTCTTCACGGTGTCTTGTTCACGATGTCTGCTTCACGGTGTCAGAAAGACATAACCAGTAGCAGACTTACGGTGTCTCATAATTTTCAAAGTGACTGTATTCAGACTTAAGCAATGATGATAATAGAATGGATTAGACTTAAGCATTTGTCAAAGAAGGTATTATGAGATTAGATCAAAGATAGTATAAAGTAAGTAAACTGAATGTAGATCAATTAAGATCTTGAATGGATCTTCTTAAAGCATGATACTACTTAAACAAAAATACAAGTGATTGTGATATAATTTATAGGAGTTAACTAGGTTTAATAGGATTTTTGATCATTAAAACATGATTAATACATGAGAAGTCCAACAATCTCCCCATTTTTGATGATCACAAATCATGTAAAGTCAAAGTGTATATTGGATTCAACTATAGAGATAAATGGATAACATATATAAATTTCTCCCCCTTTTGGGATTATCAAAAATATGGAATAAGAGAAGTCAAAATTGCACATTCCATTAATAGCACCAAAGGTCCAGTACAAACAAAAGAGCAATACAAAAGAAATATTATTCCTATCAAAAAAGAATAATCATTGTTCTTCTTCAGGGGCTAGCCTTCTCTTTGACTTTAGCAGCAGTGGCAGAAGAGGAAGCCATAGGAGAAAATTTCGAGGTAGAATAAGGGAGTGAGTTGGTTGATAAAGAGGGTAAAGGAAGGCCTTCAAAGACTGATGGAGCCAAAGTAGGAGCAGTAGAAGATCTAGGAAGTTGTTGGTCGAGAATCACAAGCCTGGTCTGACTTAGTGCTTGGTTGAAAGAAAAATTAGTGGAGGATAGGGTAGAAGTGAAGGTAGGCATCCCAGGTCTTAGAGGTGCAGCTGCTGGAGCAACAATGGTTGTACTCTGGATATGAAGATAGGGCCTCAGTAGTTTGATGAAATCTGTAATGATCTCTCCACCATACTGCATGGTTTTCTCAAAATCATCCTTATTCTCCATAAACTTGTCCAACAATCGAGTAAACTCTGTGAGCTTTTGGACTTGGGTCTTGAAATCTTGAGTCACAGGAGGAATCCATAGATTTTCTACAAGATACTTGAAATGATTTGTCATATCGTTCTTAGAGAAGATTCTGTTGAATTAGAAATCCACTTTCTTGGAAATCTATTTTTGAGCATCATTAGAAATTTTTGAGTGGATTTGGACTAGGTCAAGAACTCTATCACTGTTCTTGACAACTTCATATAGAGAAGTCGTATTGAAACCACTGAGTACATTCTGAAGCTCTTCTTTGACTACAGTTCTGAGAAAATCACTATCTAAGGAGGGTTTAGAAGATTGACTAGATTCTCTAGAGTCATTGATAGTTGTGGTCAGATATTTGAGTTGATTTAGCACCTTTTGAAGACACCTGGTATACTCATCAGTGATTTTATTAAGATTGACAACAAGATCTCTCATTTCCTTCACAATTTGTTTGTTCCTTTCAGCGATCTTTTCATCTAAGGAAGCTAGAAAAGGTTAAATCTGAGACACAGCAACCTGTGGGGTTTGAGGAACAACAGGTTCTACAGGAGGAGCAAGAAGCTATGATCTCCAATGCAGCTCTCTCTGCATGTCTTCAACCATACTTATTAGGGTCATCACTTCATTACTGAGCAAATTATTTTTAACTCTTACTTCCTGAATATCATGAAGAATTTTAGGTTGTATTTTCCAAATAACTTTATCCAATAATGATGATGTATATATCTCACTAAAATTGGTCATAGGAATAGGTTGGATATTCATGAGTTTCTCAACTCTAGACAAGATGGTAGCACCAAATTTCTTCAGATCATCCTTACTCACAAAATATGGTTTTTCAAATACTAGTTTAGGAATAGGGACTGGTATAGGCTCAGGTTCCTTCTTAGGTGTGATATTGGAGACTGATTTTAACTGGAATATAGAGGAAAGATCAATGTCAGTTGCTGAAACCTGCTGAGATCCATCCACATCATAGAAACTGGGGAACTTATACTGAGTGTCTATAGGACTTGACTCGGTTGGATGTGAAGCTTCAATAGACTTTAGATTTGGGTTTTTCTCCCCCTCAATAGGTGTCGCCTTCTTAAGATAGGGAATTTTAGGATCTTTGTCTAATTCCACAGACTTAGCTCTAAGTTCCTCACTCATTTTTTGTCTAGACAACTAAAAATCTAGCTCCATCTATTCTTTAGCTGAAGGGATGATTTCAGGAATAGATTGTTCCAGCGAGAGTTCCTCAAG
This sequence comes from Viscum album, assembly GCA_963277665.1. Classification (NCBI taxonomy): domain Eukaryota; kingdom Viridiplantae; phylum Streptophyta; class Magnoliopsida; order Santalales; family Viscaceae; genus Viscum; species Viscum album. The sequence continues at coordinate 917,058,618 of OY728156.1, forward strand.
ATTGACTTCTTTCATAACAGATATATGTTCCACTATAGTTTCATCCATGGAATGATTTTTAGATTCTTTGGAAACTAATTATGTTTCAGCCTTGGTTTGAGTTTCCAGATTAACAGCTTCTTTAGGAGCAGGGACTTCTTATTCAATAACTTCATGAGGAACAGTAGTCATGTCTTCCTCAAAAAAAACAGCTTCCCTAGGTGGCACTTCAGCCTCTTCTTCCTCTTCTTTAGGATACTCAACAATCTCATATGGTTCCAAAGAAGGATTAGAAATATCTCTTGGTCTTGTGGGATAATCCACAGGATTGAATTTCTCATAAACTCTATCATTGTCTTCCACCCATTCCTTTTTTCAAGGATTCTAGTTTATTTTCATCCTCTTGATGATTACTTTTGAAAGGCAGTACTCACAGTCCTTTATAACTTCCTCATTAGGTCCAACAAAACCTTTAGCATGTAGCATGGCTGAGATAATCCAAGAGTAAAACAGGAAAGTTGACTTGGATGTGGATTTGATTATCTCACACATATGATGAATGATATATTTTCAAAGGTTGATCTTATGCCCATTTTTCATAAGGTGGATTAGAAACAGAGCTTGATATTTCAAAATAGTAAAATCACCTTTTATGGGGCTAACCAAATTCTGAATAAACTTGAACAGGAGCCTTGATTCTCCATCAAGTTCAGTAGCAATGGGCCTCCACTTGGTGCCATTTTCAGTTAAGTATTTCATAGAATCTTCTAAATCAAAGAATTCGGTTGACGGTGGAGTTTCTCTCTGATAATCCTCACAGATGCCTTCATGAGGTATCATAAGGCATGCATCCCATAAACTTGAAGAGAATGAGCATCTCTGGACATTGACCCAGCTTCTTACAACATAACTATCACCATAATCAAAAGATAATTGTACGAACTGGTAAAACTATGCCAATAAATTAGGGTATATGGGTCTATCTTCTTTCGAGAACCACTCTAACCAGCCTTGCTATTATAACACTTTCAATACCAGAGACTTACTAGACATAAGACATTTGGGGAAAATCTATTTCTCAGGTACAACAATGTTTTTTACCATATTCGGATTTAAAGGTCCTTCATGTGTTAGCTTAGGTGGAATCTTTTTCTTCTTTGAGCTGTGCTTCTCAGGTGTCGATGATGAAGGATGTTTCATCCTTGGAATTCACTGAAGGTTTGAGAGAGAGAAGGGTTTCAGAGATGAAGAAGGGTTCGAAATGAGTAAATAGAAGAAACCATGAGTGAAGAATTGAGTGATACTTTCTTTATTTTATCATTTAGGAATACCAAACATCACAAAAATAAAAACGTGGGAAAATAAAGAAGGAGAAAAATAATTACCGCAATACGGGTTTTTAAAAAAAATATTATAAATTGTTTTTACGGTGTGACTGTGTCTGGTCATTACGGTGAGACATTAAACTCACGTTATGGTGAGACAGTGAACGAGCTTCATGGTGAGACAGTGAACAAACTTCATAGTGTGCATTACGATGAGACAGTAACTGTCAGACAGTAATCACAAAATATTAACTGTGAGATCATAAACATGAAACAGTAAGATATCGAACAGTAGGACATGAAATAGTAAAAATTAATATATCTATATGAGATTTATCATGCCTTGTTCATGTATGATGTAGTCTATTCTCTCAGAATTTAATGTTTTGGTGAATATATCAGCAAGCTGATATTCAGTTCCAATGAATTCCAAAGTGATATCACCTTTTTTATAATGATCTCTAAAAAAGTGATGTCTTACATCAATGTGCTTTTTCTTAGAATGTGAAACATGATTTTTTGAGATGTTAATAGCACTTGTGTTTTCACAATTTATAGGTACATGTCTGAATTGATATCTATAATCTAGTAATGTGTGTTTCATCCACAAAATTTGTGCACAACAACTACCAGCAGCTATACATTCATCTTTTGTAGTAGATAATGAAACAGAATTTTGTTTCTTACTAAACCATGATACTAGTGACTTGCCTAAAAGGTGACATGTTCCAAAGGTGATTTTTCTATCTAACTTACAGCCATAGAAGTCAATATCAGAATAACTATCTAATTAAAATGATTGTCCTTTAGGATAAAATAGTCCTAGATTGGGTGTATGCTTGAGGTATTTGAAAATTCTCTTTACAGTATTTAAATGAGATTCCTTAGGATTTTCTTGAAAATGATCACACATACACACACTAAACATAATGACTGGAAAACTAGAAGTTAAGTAGAGTAAACTTTCAATCATTCCTCTATAAGTGGTTTGATCAACAGATTTTCCATCTTTATCAAGATCTAACTTACAAGTGGTACTCATGGGAGTGTCACTACTTTTAGTGTTATACAATCCAAAATGTTTTAGAATATCTCTAGTATATTTACTTTGAGTTAAAACAATTCCATCATTATTTTGAAAGATTTGAAATCCAAGAAAGAATTTTAGTTCACCCAATAAACTCATTTCAAATTTTTTTTGCATCATTTTATAAAAATCAACACAAAAAGAATTCTTTGAAGATCCAAAAATAATGTCATATACATAGATTTGAACAACTAAAACATCATTAGAAATTCGTTTTATAAGAAGTGTAGGATCAGGTATTCCTTTTGTAAAACCTTTGGAAATAAGAAAAGTACTCAATCTATCATACCAAGCTCTTGGAACTTGCTTTAAACCATATAAAGCTTTTGATTGTTTAAAAATATGATTTGGAAAATGGGGGTTTGTAAATCTAGGGAGTTGTTCAACAAAAACATCCTCAGCTATATACCCATTTAAGAATGCACTCTTAACATCTATTTGATATAGTTTGAAATTTATATGTGCAGCATATGCAAGTAGGATTATGATGGCTTCATGTCTAGATACTGGTGCAAAGATATCCTCATAGTCAATTCCTTCTTCTTTACTATAGCCTTGGGCAACTAATCTAGATTTTTTTATAACTATGTTACCAGCTTCATCTACCTTATTTCTAAACACCCATTTAGTGCCTATGGTGAATGTGTCCTTGGGTCTTTCAACAAGTTTTCAAACTTTGTTTCTTTCAAATTGATTAAGTTATTCTTGCATATCCATCACCCAAAATTAATCATTGATAGAATCATTAATGTTTTTAGGTTCAAGTTGTGACAAGAAGACTTGATGTTCAACCTGATTTCTAAGAGAATCTCTAGTTTGAGTTCCTTTGTCTAAGTCTCCTACAACAGCATCTAAGGGATGGTTCTTAAGGGTTCTAACAGTTCTAGAAAAAGAGGGACTAGTGATTTCAGGTTCATCAATAGATTCAGGTTCATTGTGACTTGATTCTAAGGAATTTCCAGAGCTGGAAGTTTTCACAGATTCTTTCACAGAATAATTTTAGGATTTTGAATTAATGTTCAGATTTGATACATCATCCTCTAGATTCTATAGAATGGTTTTAGGCTCATGTGGATCTGTTTCATCAAATTTGAGATGAACAGATTCTTCCACACATTTAGTTCTTTTATTGAACACTCTATAGGCTTTACTAGACATGGAATATCCTAAAAAGATACCTTCATCACTTTTGGATGCAAATTTATCAATATTGTCTTTGGTATTAAGAATATAGACTTTTCAACCAACAAACTTTGAAGTAGCTAACCTTGGGTTTTCTATTTTTCCATAATTCGTAATCAATTCTCTTAAGAATAGGTCTGATCAACACTCTATTGATTATGTAGCATGTTGTATTGACAGCTTCAACCCAAAAATAAATAGGTACGTCATATTCACTAAGCATTGTTCTAGTAATTTCTTGTAGGGTTCTATTTCTTCTCTCTACAACTCCATTCTGCTGAGGTGTTCTAGGGGTAGATAAATTGTGACTATAACCATTTTGTGAGAAAAAGGACTCAAACTCTTGATTTTCAAACTCACAATCATGATAACTTCTTAAGGATTTAATTATAATTCCACTAATATTTTCTGTAGACTTGGCATATTTAATAAAATAAGAACAGGCTTCACTTTTGTGAGCCATAAAGAAGGTCCAAGTATATCTAGAAAAGTCATCTATAAGAACATAAACATAGTGCTTCCCATTTAAACTAGAAAATCTAGATGGTCTAAACAAATCCATGTGAACCAGTTCAAGAGGTTGAGAAGTTGACACTTATTTCTTTGGTTTGAAGGAAACTTTGTGTTCTTTTCCCTTTTGATAGGGATTACACACTTTGTTATTTGGAAACTCAAGTTTGGGTAAGTATTTAGCTAGGATTTTTCTAATTATATTTCTAAGGGAGTGAACATTACAGTGTCCTAGTCTCCTATGCCATATCCAAGATTCTTTATGAAATACACTTAAGCATGAATCATTATTAGAAGATAGAGAATCTAAATTAACAGAATAAACATTTTCATTTCTTAATGCAGAAAATACTAATTCATCTTTAGAATTAAAGAAATTACAAGCATTATTTTCAAATCTAACATGAAATCCATCATCACATAATTGTGAGATACTAAGAAGATTATATTTTAAACCATCAACAAACAGTACTTTAGAAATTAAAACTGAGTTAGAGCTACCGATTTGGCCAAGGCCAATAATATTTTCCTTGGCATTGTCACCAAATGTGACATGTCCTCCATATACTTTTATCAGGTTCTTGAAGCATGAGTAGTCTTTTGTCATGTGCCTTAAACATACATTTTCCAAGTACCATAGACTTTTGTAGGATCTCTTTAATAATCTTTCCTTCAAAAAGATTAGGCAAAAACAGATTTTGGTACCCATACTTGTTTGGGTCCAGTAATATTAGTAATAAGTGCTTTAGGAACCCATATTTGACTCATAGTTTTCCTATAAGCATTATGTAAAGTATTTGAAATTTAAATTGTATTTGGTCCACAAAAACTTAAAACAGTAGAATATGTATCATGGATTGAATTAGTTGATTTGAGTCCAGAACTGGGAGTAAAAATGTATGTCCTAGATTTTGAAACAAAATTTGTTCTACCAAGGTTTCTTTTACCAGGTTGATAACCAATTCCAGTGTTGTATTTAGGGGCAATTTTTTTTCCTAGAATTTGGGTAAGGGTATTTTTCCCATTAGTAAACTTTTCTAAGTCACTCTTTAATTTCTCATTAAACATTTTTAATTCAATGTTTTCTTTGAGCAGTTGATCATTTTTCTCCTTTTCAGTTATGAGTTCAGATTTAATAGTCATAGTAAGAGAATTTTGTTTCTTTAATGATTTATATTTATCTTTTAGTTCATTGCAGGTTTTCTCAAGCATGTTATATTATTCAAACATTTATTCATTAGTCATTTTTTCAGAGTCACTTTCATCTTCAGGATAGTATGAATTATGTACATAAGAGTCCAGTGTTACCTCAGATGTATTTTTCATAAAACACATATTGGATTTGTTGGCTTGTTCATCATGTGATGTCTCTGGTTCACTTGAACTATCCTCATAAGCACTCCAGGTTGCTTTCATTGACTTTTTATACTTCCTATCCTTGTCCTCGTATTTCTTTTTGTACTTGAGCTTTGGATAGTCATCCTTGATATTTCTTTTGTTCTTACATTCATAACAGATAATTTCATCAGTTTTGTCACTTCTTTTCCAGTCCTTCTTCTAGTTTCCTTTTTGGTCATATTTTCCCTTGAAGTTAGGATTTCTGAAAAAGTTCTTCTTTTTGTAAAATCGTCTGAATCTTCTGGTTAGTTGAGCCATCTACTCATCACTTTCAGTTGATGATTGTTCACTGGTGGATCTTTCTACAGAAGCTTCCAGTTTCCCTTTTTCTTTATTCTTAGAGTTGGTGGTCTTAAATGCAACAGATTTACTCTTTGGTTTATACTCCTCTTCCTTGTTGACTTTCAACTCTTCTTCATACATCATCAGTTTCCCAATGAGTTCTTTTATAGGTAGTTTTCTAATGTCGCACGATTATCTAATAGAGATAGAGGTTCCCCTCCATCTATCAGGTAGACATCTAAGAATTCTCTTTATCTGTTCCTTAGCAGTGACTTCTCTTCCAAGATAAATCATTGTGTTAAAAATCTCATTTAACCTAAGATACATGTTATAAATAGTCTCATCAGGTTTCATTTTAAAATTATTATATTTGATAGTATAAGTATTAAGTCTCATTTCTTTTACACTATATTCTCTTTCATGTGAGACAGACAGGGTATCCCAAATTTCATGGGCAGTTTTACAAATAGAAATTCTATTAAACTCTTCATCTCCTAAGGAGTAGTATAAAGAATTCATAGATTTTCAATTGTTATTGTGGGTATTTTTGGTAGGTTCATCCCATGTGATTCTATCAGCAGCAGGAATTTTGTATTCATCTATAATGGATGACCAAATTTCAAAACTCATACTCTCTAAATTCATTTTTATTTTAATTTTCCATTGAGCATAGTTGGTTCCATTAAAGAATGGTGGTCTGTTGGTTGCAGAACCTTCCAATCTATTATCCATAATAAAGTATTACGTTAAAAGAGCTAGAAATTTAGAATTACAAAAATTTATAGATATTTAAAGTAAAACTACAATCAAAGTTGAATAAGATTACACAGAGTCCTAATAAACTTCCCCTGATACCAAATGTTGGTCAGAGTGGATTACTCAAGAAGGGAGGGGTGAATTTAGTAACTATAAAAATTTATGTAAAAAGTATATTTAAAAAAGGTTTCCCCGAAGATTAAATACAACCCAGTTAATCAAGGTTATATTGTTATAAGAGTTTGACTATTTAAGTAACTTCTTAGAAGATTGATTAATTCTTAGTAATCTTAATTTGTGTTATTAATATTACTTTTGAAGTTATTCTACTAAGACAATCCAGTTATAACTTCTTTCCAAGACTAACTATCAAAGTGAAATTAGTGATTTTTGAATTGTACAGTAAAGAAATAAAATAGAGAAGAATAATTTAAGCAGCATAGTAGAAATGAAACAAGTGGTTCAGTCTCAAGTCGATACCTAATCCACTCCACTTGGTGATCATCTACCACCAAGAAGTTTATATAAATAAGATTTAATCCACACCTTGGATCGGGGTTAACAATAGTACACAGATTGTCCAGGACACACAGGGACCTATTCCACAGTTCCTCGTGGGTAAAAACTACCAGGCCACATAGGGACCTCTTCCACACTTATCAGTGGTTATACACAAGAGTAAAAGAATGTTTGAGTAATGATATCTTGAATCCTTCATTTTAATGTGGGAGATAGAGTGAGTTGTTATACAAATGAACACTCTTCTCGAAATTTAATAAAAACTACACAAAAAAGTAGAAAGATTTAGATAGGTTTAGAAGTGATATGAGTTTTGGTCTTTGTAGCTTTGGACTTCTGAGATGAAATAGATGCAGAATTTGAGTCCTCTTCTATAAAATAGAGTGTCGCGATTCATCTTGTGTTCTTCGTGAGGTTCAAAAATGCGAGGATGTTTTATGGATTCCAGTGTACTTTTTATGTTCTTCAGTAGAGTCAAGTTGCATTCATGTGACAATATTTCCATTAGAAATTCTCTTAGTGTTCTTCGGTGTCATGATCACAACCTTGTTCTTTCGTTCAGTATCATGTTACTTGATTCTTGGCCATACTTCACTTTTATCTTGGAATACATGTGTTGGAGCCGACAGGTTGCATGGATACCGCACCTCATACCTCGTACTGTTAGATGATATGTCTACAAAGAAACATTAATTATGTCAGTGAATTTAAAATATTCAAATATGACCATTAGAGATTAAATTGACGAACGAAAAAATAGTTTAAGAAACGGTGTCACAGTAAGTCATGGAAACGGTGTCTCCTTCACATAGTGTCTAGATTGATCACGGTGTCTTGTGGTCACGGTGTCTCATTGTCACGGTGTCTTATTCACGGTGTCTACTTCACGGTGTCTACTTTACGGTGTCTGCTTTACGGTGTCTGCTTCACGGTGTCTAATTCATGGTCTCTGATTCTTCACGGTGTCTTGTTCACAGTGTCTGCTTCACAGTGTCTGATTCATGGTGTCTGATTCTTCATGGTGTCTTGTTCACAGTGTCTGCTTCATGGTGTCCGAAAGACATAACCAGTAGTAGACTTATGGTGTCTCAGACTTTTCAAAGTAACTGTATTCAGACTTTAGAAATGATGATAATATAATGGATTATACTTAAGCATTTTTCAAAGAAGGTATTATGAGAGTAGATCAAAGATATTATAAAGTAAGTAAACTGAATGTAGAGAAATTGAGATCTTGAATGTCTCTTCTTAAAGAATGAGACTACTTAAACAAATATACACATAAATACACATGATTGTGATATAATTTACAGGATTTAACTAGGTTTAATCGGATTTGTGATCATTAAAACATGATTAATACATGAGGATTCCAACAACTTTCTTATCAGACCGGTTTAACAAGTTTCTACCAACATGGGAATAAAATCATTCAGTTTAAAAGAAAAGTTTAACACCCTGATTCAACCCTCCCCTATCATGGTGTTCTAGGGTCCTTCATATCTATAGTCAGATATCATCTTGTGAAGCTACAAATAGCATATGTATTAAATTATATGTTACTCAATTTGGTACATCTAAATTTATGGAAAACAGAAGATCTATGCTTAGATAAAATTATCAATCCTTTGATTTTCTTCCTAGAGAGTCAGTTTCTAAGATGCACCCAAGGTTTATGAATATTATAAATAGTTTAAAATGCCTTGGAGAAAAATTATTTGATGTTGAGATTCTTGTTGAGAGGATAATTGATATTATGACCAATGAGTGGGAATAAAAAAAGAACAGTTATTGATGGTACAAGATAGTTAACTACTCTTGATGATTTGATTGGTACTCTTATGTAGTATGAGGGAATAATTAAAATAAAGTATAATAAAACTAAAAATAAAAATGGTGGTGTTGTTTTTGCTACAACATCTACTATACATTCTAAAGTTTATTCAGCTAATAAAGTTATAAAATCTTTGAGGAAGATTAAATTTGTTGTTCAGTCAGATTCTAGTACATCATAACATTCAAATAATGAGTTATCTAGTCTAGATATAAGTATGAATAATATTATTGGAATGAAATACTTTCAATACTGATATAAAAAATTCATAAGGATAAAGGAGATAAGAGAGATTCTGAATTCACTTTCTATGAATGTAAGAAAGCTCGACATATCTGACCAGATTGTCCAGCGATTAAAAGGAAAACAAAAAAGAAAATAATTCAGAAATAAATACCAATACATACTATAATTCTAAAGTCAATAATGTTTTGAAATCTTATGACACATGGATTTCCAGTGGTGTATATTTTTTTTAAATTTCTTTAGATAATGAAAGTTCTAGATAGAGGAACATGGGTCTTTTTGCTAAAGTCCCCATGGTAAATCATTGTCTAATTGAAAAGGTACATGTAGCTAAATCTATTACTAATATATATTTAAATACAAATTATCCTAATGAGAAAAATTCTAAATATTTTGATGAATAATCTTCATCAGTAGAATATAATACTCTTCCAAGTTATGATGAAGTTTCCAGATTCTCAAAACTATTAGAAAATGAAAATTGAAATATTTTTAAAAAACTTAATAATAATAAAGCTAAAATTTCTAAAGAATATTTGAGAATAAATATTTTAACAAATTAAATATAAAATATTTATAAATATCTTGATAAAACTATTTATAAAAAAGATACTATTTCAAAATATTTTGAAATTTTTTTTTCTGGGAAAAATGTTTTAAAAACAAAACTTAATTCTATAACTAATACTGATGAGGATAAAAATTTAGTTATCAAACTAAAATCTAGAATTTCTAGTTTAAAGAAACTTTCATCAAAGTTCACCACTGGAATGGAAAACTTTTAAAAAATGTATAAACAAATTATACTTCAAGGTAATAGTTTCAGAATGGGTTTTACAAATAAAAAACTCATTTTTAGTAACAATTATTTTGTTCCAAAACGTGAACTTTTTTCACTAAGTTCCAAAGTGGTGGAAACTAGAGGAAAATTGTCCTTTAAAAAAATTCAATCTCTTGGATTTCATAAGGCTTATTTTTTCTAAACAAATTTGGTCACCCAAGATTTTGTTTTCTAAAAATATCAGACCCAAGAAGGTTTGGGTTCCAAAAAAACTAATTATTTTGTTTTCAGAAAAAGAAATATAGTACCAATAACAAAAAATTAGGTACATGGATAGTGGATGTTCTAAGAACATGAATGAAAATAAATATTTCTTCAATATGATGATCAATGTGAAAGGTGGAAAAATAACTTTAAGAGATAATGCTCTATGAGAGATTATCGAAATAGGTAATACTATTCTTCTAGGAAAAGCACTTATTTCAAATGTTTTATTTTTTGTAGGACTTAAGCATAACCTTATAAGAATAATTCAATTATGTTATGAAGGTTTACTTGTGAACTTTTGAAATGATAAAATTTTATTACATAGTTACAAGGATGAATTTATTCTTTCTGTCAATCGGTATGAGAATGTTTACACACTAAACTTAAAATACCTTAGGATCCAAGACTTACCTTTCCTTAGTGTAATGGAAGATCATTATTGGTTATGGAATAGAAGGTTATAACATTGAAACCATTGAAACTTATCTAAGTTGATTAAGAAATGACTTGTTAAGGATCTACCGGAACTTAGGTTTGATACTTCAAAGGTCTGTGGCCCTTATCAATATGGTAAGAAACATGAGTCAAGTTTTAAATCTATTAGTTAAGTCTTAACTTTTAATGCTTTACTATTAGTGCATATGGACTTATTTGGTCATACACAAACTGGAAGTATTGGTGGAAAATACTATGTATTTTTTTAGTTGATGATTTCACTAGATACACATGGGTTTATTTTATCACAATGAAATATAAAGCCTTTAGTTATTTTAAAAAAAATAGTGAGAGTTAAAAATTAGAAAAACGTCTCCTTGATAATTATTCCTAGTGATCATGGTGGATAATTTGAAAATTATGATTTTGAAACTTTTTTTAGTAAGAAAGGTATTGAACATAAATTTTTAGCACCTATAACCCCATATCAAAATGGTGTAGTTGAAAGAATAAATAGAATTATTTAGGAGATTACTAGAACTATGATAAGTGAGTACTTAGTTGATAAACATTTTTGGGCTTAAGAGGTTATTACTTCATGCTACACTATAAATCTATTTTTAATTAGACCTTTTCTTAATAAAAATTATTATGAGTTGTGGATAGGAAGAAAACCAAAAGTTTCTTACTTAAAAGTTTTTGGTTGAAAATTATTCATCTTGAATACTAAATATAATCTCCATAAGTTTTCACCCAAATACGATGAAGGAATATTTTTAGGTTATTACACTACTTCTAAGTCATATAGAGTTTTTAATAAAAAAATATTATTGAGTAAATAGTATATATTAAGTTTGATGAAACTGATACTTTTGTTTTCAAACAACCTAAAACTACATACTCAGACGTTATTTATAAAATTGATTTTAAACCTTTGTTAGAAACTTATTCGCATAAGGAAATAACTTAATAATTAGTTTCTGAAGTTATACCTTAGGAATATTTTCTACCTATTTTTTAAGAACAGACTTTTTAAAACACAAGAATTTAGTTGTTTCTTATGAATCATTCTAGTGAAAGTATCATTAGTGATGTAGATCAACCAGTTAAGACTAAAAGTTTCTTAAGAAATTAAATTGGGTATCTAGATTTCTTATCCCAATTTGAACCTAAGAAGCCTGATGAGGATTTAGGTTATGTGGATTGGATTAAGGAAATTCAATATGAACTCAATGAGTTTGAAAGGAACAATGTATGGACTTTATTTGAAGGATATAAATAAACTTATATAATTGGTGTAAAATGGGTTCTTTATAATAAATGTTAAAAAAATAGAATAATTGTTAGATATAAAGATAGACTTGTTGAAAAAGGATATAATCAATAAGAGTGAATTTATTTTTAAGAAACTTATGCTCTGATATCAAGACTTGAATCTATTTTAATACTTATATCCTTTATAGAATTATTTAATTTCAAACTACTTCAAATGGATGTGAAGGGTGATTTTCTTAACGGTTATATTTAGGGGGGAGTTTATGTTGAACAAACATCTAGTTTTAAAAATAAAAAAACATCCAGAACATGATTATAAACATACCAAATCTTTATATGGACTTAAACAATCCCCTGGAGTTTGGTATGATAGGTTAATGGGATTTTTGTTACAAAACAATTTTGTTAATGGAGATATGGATCCAAATATTTTTATAAAATAACTTAATAAAAATATTATGATTTTACAAATTTATTTTGATGAAATTATAGTTGGTTCAACTCAAAAAAAATTAAAAAATTTATTTTCAGATCTTATGAAATCTAAGTTTGAAATGAGTATGATGGTTGAGTTAACATATTTCCTTGGTTTTCAAATTTTAAAAAAACCAGAATGAAATTTTATATCTAAACATAGGTATATAAAATATCTTTCTACTAAATTTGGATAAGAAAATTCTAAAATAATTAGTACTCTTATTGGTACCTCCAATACTTTAGACCTTAATGAGGTTGAAAAACCAGTTGATCGGAAAACTTTTAGAGATATTATAGGAAGTTTACTTTACTTAACTGTTATCCATGCGAATTTAATGTTTTAAATATTCTTATGTGAAAGATATTAATACAATTCAAAATAATCTCATCTAAAATCTATTAAATTAATTTTTCATTATCTTAAGGGAACTATGGATTTAGGTCTTTTCTATTCTTCTGTAAATGTTTTTGAATTAAAAAAAATCAGATGATAAATTTGGTGGATGTAGAATGGATGTGATAAGTACATCAGGAACTTGTCATTTATTATGAGATTTTTTAGTTTCTTGGTCTTTTAGGAAACAAAAATCAGTAGAACTTTCCACTATTAAAGTCGAATATGTGGCAGTTGAAAGTTTTTTTGATCAAGTTTTGTGAATGAAACACACACTCACTGACTATGGCATGAGTTTTACTAAAAATGAATCACATTTTGATAATACAGGTGTCATTTATTTAAGTAAAAACCCATCACATCACTCATGTTCTAAGAACATAGATATAAGACACCATTTTCTTCGGTATCACACACTTAAAGAATGTATAATTTTATAATTAATCAAAACACAATAAAAAATTGCTAACATTTTTACTAAACCTCTTATTTATGATATATTTGAATATATAAAATAGAATCTAGGAATGATCAATGTAAATTTATCATTCATATCTACTTATTGTTGGCCCATATCCTTACATATAGATACTCCTTTTCATTGGGGGAGTAAATATTTTTTATGTTTTTAAAAACTTTTAGAATTTTCTAAAAACATATTTTTCTAAAATTTATTATCTTTATAAACTCAGAATCCTAAAAATGATTCTCGAACTCAAAAATTATTATAAACCTTCCAAACTCAAAATTTATTAAAAACTTTTCCAAATTAAAAAAGTTTTTATAATCAGTTTTAAAACTATCGTAAGCTATTTTCATTTCAAAAATATCATAATTTTTTTATTTTAAAAAAAACAACAAGAAAAAGTTAATCATATTGATGAATATTTTCACTTTGAAAGGTACTCTTCTATTATTTTAGTTTTTTCACTATTTCATTACTTTAGTTTTCAATTATTGTTATTATTATACTTTTTAGTTTTATAAAAACTTTGTTTTGTTTTCAAAATTTTAAAACTTTTTCTAATCAGAATGATCCTCACTCTGATAAAAGTATTAAAAAATCAGAGAATTAAAATATTCTTTTAAAATTTTCTTTAGATAAATATTGGTCATCAGATCAGAAGAGTTTTTCATCTCAAATGTTGGTTATATTATGGATGTTTAATCGCCACCCCCAACACCTATATAAGTTTGGGTCGCCTCATGTCCCACATCATTTATCCAAATTTTTCACTCCCGAGTTGTTTCACCCTTCAAATCCCTCAATATGATAATATTTATTTTCATCCATTCACCAGTTTTAGAATCTAGATCCAATAGAAACCAAGTAAGATTATGCTAAGTGGTTCATGTTTAGGGAAAGTCTGATTGAAAGTTCATGGTATGAAAAAGATGATTCTACACTCAAGAATATCATTTCATTCCAAGTTTGGGAGTCTATATGCATTGAGAGGCCATATGAGAACATTGATCTTTATTATCCAGGGGTAGTATCTGAATTATATGAATCCTTTCAGTTTATGAAATAATCCGATAAAGATAAGGTGTACTTTACAATGTTTGGGAAGAGATATAATTTTACTTAAAAAAGAGTTGCTAATTTAGTTGGAGTTTCTTTAGAATGAGAAGTGTATTAACATTCTCAAAAACTTCCTAACATTCTTATAAATTTTAACAAGAATAAGGATGAGGATTCTCTTTTCTATTTTTATTCAAAAATTAGAAAGGTTTTACACTTGAATCTAGATAACATAATCATAGCTCTGTGGATTCATGGATATATGATTCTAAGAAAGGGTGAATGAGATACCTTAAAGGTATTAGATGTGTTTGTTATGAATTATCTTGTGAACATGAGGAAGATTAACCTAGTTAAGTTTATCTTTATCACAGTGGAGGATATAAAAACTTACTCAATAAATTCAAAGATTATTACATTTCATGATTTTATTAGTAAGTTGATTATGAAGTGCATGGAATTGTTCAAAGTTGAGAAAAAATCATATCCACTCAGGGTGAATATTTTCTTTATCTATGAGGATATGATGTTCAAGATGAAGTTAGTGTTTTATTAAAAATTAAAGAAGTTTGTGGAAAAGGTTGATTGTGCTAGATCAGAAGAACAGCCATCAAGAAAATTTAAGGATGATAAGAAATAGAAAATAAAGGTAGATTCCTCTCCAACTACAAAGAAAAAAAAGATTTCTGATGAAGTTTTTTAGTAAATGATGAAACATAAAGCTCAGAAGAATCTATGGGATCTAGAAATTAGACTTGACCCTCCATAAGCTAAGGCTTTGAATATATGTACTGCTGAACAGCTTCATGAAGAAGAAAAGAAAATAAAACAAAAGAATATATTAGTAGAATCCATAATTTGTGAAAATATGATGAAAGGTGTAGAAAGAGATTTTGAGAATATAGTGCTTCCAAAATCACATACCGATCAAGTTGTACCTAAATCTAGTTTATTTTTTTAGGAAACATCTGTAGTCCCTACTGAGATCCCTTTTGTGGATAATAAGAGAAAGAAAAAGTTTGATGAGGAAGAATCAGTTCTAAATATTCTATAGAAACAATCAGAACCATAGTTATTTGGAAAGGGAAGTCTAAGATTAGCAAGGCAGTTAGAAAAAGAACATGATAAGGAAGTCGATGAAGTAGTTTAAGGAGAAGAAAAATAGGAGAGGAAGTAGAATATGAAGAAGTATAAGAAGAAGTTAAAATTGAAGAAGAATAGGATAAATAAGAATACAATGAACATGATAATGATAAATAAACTCAATCAGGCAAGGAGTCATCGGAATCTTTATCCTCATTGGATTTATCCTTCAAGGCCGATAAGGATGAAAATTTTGTAAGTTATCAAGAGGAAGAATCATCATTAGAAAAATAAGAATAATCAACCTCAAATAAAGATGAAGAAGATCAATATTAAAATAAATTTTTGATGAAAAAGATGGATCTGATAAGGATATTTAAATTATTGAAGTGTCAGATGAGAAGAAACTTTAAAATAAAGATGAAAACAAAGGTAAAGAATTTGATGTTGGAACCAGCAGAACAAAACCTCTTCAGGCTAATCCCAATCAATCAGACTCAGAGTCAATGATATCCCAAAAAAGTTTTGATTATATATGTCATGTCTTGAGGAGATTATAAGAAAAAATTCCATACTTTCATAACCTTGAATAAATGTGTCAGTTCAGTCAGAATAGTCTCAGTGAGAAATCAGCGTCAATAAAAGTTTTATTAGAGTCTGTGATTCGGATTGAAGCTAAATTGAACATTTTTCAAGAAAATTCTCGTACTCACGAAGATCATGCAATCAGATGGTAAAGTTATATAACCAAGTCGATTCTGATATTTGGGAACAAGATAAACAATTTATTTAAGTTAAGAAACTTATGATATAATCAGTTGAATCTTTCAATATATTATCCTCATACATGGATGATAGATTTATTTTTATTGAATAATTCAAAAATGTCATGGATTAATGGACTGAGGATGTAAATTTTTTGAAACAGAAGATCCGAGATATGGAGTTAGAGATGAAAAAACATAGATCTTGTGAAATGATTTGATAATTATGAGAGAAGAAGATAAAGAGTTGTCTAAAGAAGTTAAAAGGTTGAAGACTCAAGACCGGAATCTGGAAGAAAAGGTAACAAAGCTTGAGAAATATCGGCATGAGTTCAAGAAGATAAAGAACTTTGTAAATACCTTGATGAAGAAAGGCTGATTTTTTTTATTTCTTTTAACTCTTGATGTATTTTTTAAAGCATTTAAATTGTTAATGAATGAATTAAATTTCATCCAATTCCTTATGGTTGAATTTTATTCAATTCTAATTGGTTATATGTTCTTTTATATTTTTCCTCGATGATTAGTTATTTCGATTCATTGTTTCGTATGTTATATTTTATAACATTTCAGAAAACATTGGATTATTCTCCATTGCTTTTTGAAAATCACAAAGGGGTAGAATGATATATTAAGGAGGAGAATGATATATTAAGGGAGAGAGTTTTATCAAAATGGGAGAATGTTTTATAAAGGGGATATTTATTTTAAAAGGAGAAATATTATCCTTAGGGGGATATATTATAGTAAGGGGGGAATTTTTTCTATAATGAATATATTTTCTAATACTCTCTTTCATATTCAAAAGAGTTACAAACTCAGGGGGATTTAAGTTGATAATAATAACTTCATTGTTCTTAAAAGAATAAAGAGTTGTAATCTTTTCAAGTTATTTTTCCATTTAAGTTTTGTGGTTTGTGCTTTCTAAAAAGGGGGAGATTGTTGAGTCAGAATTATTACTTCTTACTTTTATATTCCTTTAGTTTTGGGGATCACAAACACTTTCTTAAAACATTTTTACTAACTTTTTATGTCCTTATAGTTTTAGTATGTTTTTGTAGAAAACATTATCTTTTACCATACATAGAAAAATTTCTAGTGTATTCTGAATATAAACATTACATTATTCATTACAATCATCAAAATGAGTATGTGTCCAATATATCGGACTTACCTTTTATTATACCAGGAGATGGAATTTTTTCTTGTCTATCGTACTCACAAAATTCATAACCATCGGACTGATACTAGTACCAAAATAATCGGATTGATCTTTATAATGATTATCATATTGACAATAGATAAGGAAGATCATCAGACTAACTGAAGTTTATAATCAGAATACATAGACTTAATTCTATCATAATGAATACCTTTAGAACTATAAGGGTGTTAATCAATTTGACGAAGAACATTCAGTTATGCTAGAGAATAGTGAGTTGTCAAGCACCAGTTTTTTTAGGTCATTGTAACAAACTCAAAAATATGACCATTGGAGCATTGCTTATAAATATAGAGTCATTTGAAGAGTTTGGAATTGGTTTCATTCACAACTCAAGTTTTCTAGAGATTTCTTAGCATGAACTATTCATTCTTAGTATTTGTAATTCTTTAGAGAGTTTGTAGTTATAAGGAATCCTTGTCGAGGTTGTTTCCCGACGAACATTTGCTTCTATAATCGCATCTCATCATTGTTATGACCAAGGCCTTCTAGGGATAAGAAAATAGTGAATCAGATCCATCAAATTGAGGGATTTCGGGGCTATAAAGATAGAAATCGAACATAGTATTGAAGTATTTCCTAGAAAATAATGATCGACTTTATAGTAAGTATAAAATGGTAGATACTATTATTCAAGGTTATTAACAACCTTACTTTTAAGGTTTAAAGATGTAAATCTTTTTAATATAGCTTGTAAGTCATTATTACTATTACTAGCTATTTTATTACTTTTTTTTACAAGTTTCTATTCTGTTGTGCATGTTATAGAAATATATTCTCCGTACATAGCTTTATATTATAATTGTTTTATTGATGTTATTTTGAATATGATAATAACAATATTTTTATTTAATAGGACCCATTATGAACTACTACAAATAGAGATTTTAAAAGCACTAAAAACCGCCTTTAATGGTGCTAGAAAAGTGTTGTTAATCGTGGAGAAGATGAAGAGGGGTCCCCTTTATCAACGCTCAAAATAGCACGGATATATAACACATTTATCAGCGCTCAAAATAGTGCTGATAAAGGCCAAGTTGCCTGAGAAAACCCAGAACCTACACACCTAATACAACACCTGCACACACAGCACAAAACTGCTGCACAAAACAACACCTACACACAAACAAAGCATAGAAGAACAAAACAGCACACACAAGAGTTTCCCAAACAATGCTATATACATTTACTTGAAATCATTAATACAAAAAAACATACATCTATATACATTTCAAATAATGTTTTATATGGTTATAATTACAATTATCCAACAAATAGTTAAAAACATTAATGTTTCATCCTTTCTGAATCCATGATCCCCTCTTAAAAATTGTCATCCATGGTATTAGTTTCCGAACAAAGCATTCGAACTCTGAAAAAAAAAATCCACCTATATAAGAAAACAAATATTATGTTAGTATTACAATAATTAAATAAATTAAACATTAATATGAAAGAATACATTATTAAAATGTCAATTGTTACTTGTTACAACCATTACATGTCCATATTTCCTTGGATTGAATTAATATTTTATAAGAGTATCAACGTGATTCATTGACTTATAAATATTTTTTTGTTAAGATTAGATGGATGAGAAAATAAGAGGAAGAAATGTCAACAATAACATGGAATCCAAAAGGTTTCACTTATTGACAATAAAAAAATTGAGTAATCTCCATAGTCTGCAGTCTTCCATAACTCCCCAAATATGGGGGTAGTATAAAGTTAGAATACTCAAAATAGTATGTGCTCAGAATTCCCCCTCGATCTCTTCTAGCCAATGATCTAGAGTAGGCTATGGATTAGCACAAATGAGCAACTGATTTAGTTTCCACATCTACACCCTGTTTTAGTGCCTCTTCCCTACTAGCAACATCAAATCTGTACTTTTCTACCACATTGATAAGATTATTCTGCTCTATCACTATTTTCTCTACAACATTGAGCATTTATTATAGGTGATACAATTCATGTTAGAATCTTTCTATCTTATACCTCCCATCAATGACTAAATTTTTATGAGCTTCTACTTCTATTGTACACATGGATGCTTCATTAAAGTCCTCATTGTGATGTTGAATGTCCAAATTTTATGCCTCCACCATTGATATTCTCAACTTGATGAACCACTTTTTCTCCCTCATGGTGACCACCTCCTTCACACTAGCATGGAGTTATTAATAATATAACTCACCATAAACAAGGGTTTTGAACATGTACCATAGGTGTCCAAACTAGTAATTTAGCTCTTTGAAGGTTCCCTCCATGATTATATTCCAAATATCCCTCACACATGTCACCGAAACTATTTATGAAATGCTTCGTATTCCGAAACTCAACTCAGGACTAGTTCAGAAATAGAAATATACTCCAGGACCAAGTTTCTAAGTGAGGGAATTATAACACCCTGATATTTTATGAGAAGTATATTTTTTTATGTCTTATGTTATACGCAACATCAAAGGAATATTTCACTACACACAACACTAGCTTGTCTTGCATTATACGCAAAAGCAACCTTCCTCGATAGCGTGTGTTGTACGCAATATCGAGTTTCACTAAACAACGATATATTGTTATAATATTATTATAGACTAGACGTTATGAATAGTATTAACTAAATTTTGAATTTTATAACATTATTATTCATCTTACACATTTTCTAGAACATGGTATGAGAAAAAAATAAATTTTTTGGGTAAAATAAGTATTTTTCAAAAAATGCAGTTTTTTCGCCTTTTGATGGAGCACCCACTTTAAATCTAGTTTTTGACAGGTTTATAGGTTCAATTTTACAAAATAAATTCTTCTTTGGAATCCAGATATAAAAATTTACTTTGGATAAATTTTTCATATTATTCTGATAACTTTCATATTTTAATGAATAGTAAAAAAGCACGCTATATTTTAATTAAAAACAACTTTTTTCGTCACAATAATTTATATGGTTAAATTATAATATTGAATGGTTTTAAAGTATAAATAGAATATATTTTTATCATTTAATATAATTTATTTTATTACCATTAATTTTACATTGAATTCATAGGTAAAAACATTTCAATCTTTGGCAATGTTTTAACTTTTAAAACCCGTTTTCTTAACAACGGGATTAATTTTAAATTAATTACTGAAACTTATATGTTTTTAATTTTAAAAAATTGATTCCATATTTGAATTCAGTGGGTCAAAATTATGTTAATAGGTTACTTTTATTTTTTTGATATTATGAATAATAACAACGGTGATTTTTATTTACTACAGTTAAAGGTAAATCAGGTAATTAAGGGTACAAATAAGATTATAAAATTACCCTAAAACTTTCCAAAATTCTATTGGATGAATAAAAGTCGACCCATATCACCTAATGGTCGAAATAAATTCATTTTATGGACTTTTTACCATTAAAATAATTTAATTATTATTAAAACCAAAGAAAGTGACAACATGTCACTCTCTTAAATCTTATAAGTATAATAATTTTAATTTAGTGATAAAATTCATGAAACTTAGAACATTAATAGTCTCAGAAAATATAATACAATTATATACATCATTTGAATTTATTTATAATTTTTAGGGATTAAATAATTATCATTAATTATGACACAATAGTGATGTTGAAATTATTTTATTGATTGAAATATCAAATAAATGATTTTAAAAGTATTAAAATAAATATTATATGAACTATTTAATGTCCTCCACTAATTTTATAGATAAAAATGACATGTTATGAATCTATTAAATCTTTTAGTTCGAAAATATCTTCTTTATATATTTTATTTAAATTCAAATAAATGTTTAGTGTCAAAATTGACACTGTTGTTATTTTATAAAAATTAAATATTATAAAACTTTTTAAAAATCACAAAAATATTTAAAAATTATAAATTTAAATTTATATGGTAGAAAATGTAGTAAAGTATTAAATTATGAACAATTAACAACATATAATTAATTATTTATAATGATTTAAAATTTAGAATATTATTACCACAAATAAAATTAAATAGATTAAATAAGGATAAATCAAGTTGATAATGTTTTAAATAAATTCCCAAATTGTCTAAATTTTATTTTTTGATGATATTACAACCATATATCATCTAATATTTGGATTTGAGTTATTTTTGGAGGTTTTTAAGTGGGGCTTGGATTTATTATAAATTAATATTTCTTATGTTTCCAAAGGTGCCACTCTCCTCCCTTATAAAAGGGCACCTCCTCCCTCTCCTCTTTAGACAACTTTGAGCCTTCAAGCTTGTACAAACCCTTACCATTACTCTTATAAAATTTCCTAGTAATATTCTAAAGGTCCTCATCTTCTTCAAAGACCAACATTAGTGCCCTAATAGAAGGTTAAGAAGAGGCGCGTCAAAGAAGAGGTAATATCCTTTACCGATTATTTCCAATTTATATCTTCTTATACTTATTCTTATTTATTTTTTTCATCATAAATTAATAACATAATAATCACTAATATATTGATATGTTATTATAAATATTAAACAACCTTATTTCACCTTCTATCCATCCTACAGAAAATGAAATCACCGCGCGTGCGTACGTACTGAATACCGTCTTCACGTCGTGGTGTAATATGTTTTCCACCACCACCTTACTTGGATGTATATAATGGTGTAAATAATAACTATATATTATTATTATAACATGATACTAATTCTGATACATTCCATCTTTCACTCCAATACCATTCAATAGTTATGGGAATGATATCATCGCTCGTGCGTACGTACGGCCTACCGTCTCCACGATGTGATGTGACTCGTTCTACATGATCTTCATTGAATAATGATTATATAAATAAATTGAATGAATAAATATGATATATATTACACTAACAAAATTCTGTAATTAATTTATCTATAACCTAAAAATATTAATAATAATTTATTCGACAAGACATGCATAAGAACATAAAGAAATGAACACCTGAATAACAAGTAGCAATGAAATATTACTAATAATAAGATAATAATATGACTATTTATGATATCATAACAATGAATATGATTATTTAATAAGTAAATGATATTTTTTAAATCATTATACAAGAGGTTTGGATACGTACGAAGCATATCAGACCTAAGGTAAGGGAAAATCTCACAATCTCATTTTTATCCGAGATTGTTTATACTTCAGATTTTAATGGGGCATATTTATCATCCACATGCATATTTCCTAAATATGTAACATTATTTCTATCCTCCTAAAATTGTTTAAATCCAATTTTAACTATTGGTTAATTTTTAGTAAAATATATGAAAGGAATCTTTTTTCGTTTTCAGTACGAGATACTTTTTGACTTTTCCGGCCAAAGTATGATAAGAATGTTTTTTTTAACTTATACGGCATGAATGGATTTTTATGAGTCCATAGAAAATTATTTCCATGAATATTCCTTTACAAGTTTTGAAGTTTATTTTTAATTAACTTCTTTTAGTTTAAAATTTTATGACTTGTTAATAAAGGAAAAATGTTTTTGAAGTAGAAAGGATATTTTCCTCAAGAATGGAGTTCAAGTGTTTTATCAAAATAATTTTTCATCTAAGATAATATAGGGTTCTATTTCTATCCCTATTATTACATTGATTTGATTATGTTATTATGGAATTATTTTTATGAAGTCCTTTATCTTATATGAATTGTTTTATGATGTCACGATGTTTAAGAATCCCATTTTTATTACATGGGTTATGATATGATGTATGATTTATTATTTTGTGGCACACATAAGAATGGTTTCATTATGAGATGGGTGGGACCTATATCTCCATCCAATTCATTGGGTACAGATTTATATCTCATGAGATAGACATGGCTGGAACGACAAGTTGAACTGGTTCAGTGATACAGGACTGGAACGAGGAGTGAACTCGGTTCAGAAATGGACTTTGTCTGCTATGATAGTCTTGTAAATGAGTCTTGACTAATAAGAAATGATTTTATATGATTATGTTTGTATTCCACAATGTTTCATGTTTTAAGTTATGATTATTGTGATTACATTTCACTACTATGATTTATCCCATGTTATGATATTATGATCTCTTTTGCAGGTTAATATTTTCAAAATGTTATGTTCTTATGAATATGATATGATTGATATTTCTTTTGTTTACCCTTACTGAGAATTTGAGCTCACCCTTTTGTATGTTTTCTTTTCCCCAGGTCAGGAAGAAGGGTACTAAGTAGGATATGCCAAAAGGGACACTAGATATGATGAAATAAATGGGAGACAATGTATATGCTTTATGAACCAGTTGTTTATGTTTCCTAGTTTCTAAAGACACTATACCTATATGGTCCTAACATGGTTTTGTTATATGTTGTAATAAGTATGCTTCAATTCTGAAGTAATAATAATGTATGTAAAGTATAGGTCGTTATAGTTGGTATCATAGGAAAGGTATAGTCAACTTTTGGAAACTAGGATGTGAAAGCCTTAGTAAGAACCCTAAGGATGTGTCTAAGCATAGAACACAATATTAGTGTTTTAGAAATGGCCATGAATAACCTATAATAAGACCTTAAGTGTGAAATTTTATTCATGATTATGTGGTTTTCCTATTATGATTAGTGTTTCTCACACTATGCTTATTGGTTTTAGTCAATGGCTGGAACCTGAAGGACCCGTGTTAATGATGAATGCGACGAGCAATGCAATGATTATCCCCCTGAGCAACCAAATGTTATGGGAGTTGGAATGAAAAAACTTGTAGTCATGCTCACACAACTTTCTCAAGCTATGAATCATGCAAGACTTCCAAACGAGCAAAGGAAGGAGCAAAATTCTGTTGAATCCTTCATGAGGCAGTGTCCACCTTCATTCATCAGGTCTTCTGATCCATTAGTGGCTGAACAATGGATCAGTACAACTGAAAAGATATTTTCAGTTCTACAATGTTCTGAACATGGAAAAGTCATCTTAGTAGTGTATCATTTGGAAGGTGAAGCTGATCAATGGTGGAATCTTATCAAGAATATGAGGGAAAGGGATGAAATTGAGTCCATGGAATGGGACGAGTTCAAGAACTTATTTTTAAATAAGTACTTCCCTCGTATTCTTCAAACAAATATGGAGAAGTGGTTTCTTGAACTGAAGAAAAAGGATGATGAATCGGTTGGTACCTACGAAGAAAATTTTACAAGACTCGCAAGGTACGCTTCTGGAATTATTATCCAACCTGAGAGTAAGATCGATCGATTCTTTAGTGGCTTAAAACCAAGTCTTCGAAGGGCATTAGCCATAAGGGACTTCAATAGATACAAGGAAATTGTTCGATGTGCTCTCAAGGTTGAGATAGATATTGGAGTAACCCATAAATCATATGAGTTTGATAAGAAGAGGAAAATGGAATTCAAAGTAAATTCTAAAGACCACACTGAAAAGAAGATGAGTTTTCCTTTATTCTCAAATTGTGGAAAGAAACATGGAGAAAATTGTCTTAAAGGGAAAATAAAATGTTTTAAGTGTGTAAAAGAAGGTCATCGGGCAATTGAATGTCGAAATAATGAGAAAAAGATGTCTAATGATGCGAAAAAACAAAGGGATACATAGAATGAACCTCCAAAACTTCAATGTTTCAATTGCAAGGAGATGGGGCATTATTCCAATCAATGCCCAAATCCATGGGTTGTTGATGATGATCGACGTCAACAAACTCTTAAGGCCAAATACAAAGGAAAGTCACATGCAATTACAGTCGGCGATGTGGAGTACGATAACAAAGTGGTGAAAGGTACACTTATCATCCACTCTAAAGTAGAAAATGTTTTATTTGATTCTGGATCCATCCACTCGTTTATTTCTGAAGAATTTTCTAAGGGTATCACTGTATTACCTCAACAATTAGATGTTGAGTTAGCTGTGACAACTCCTAATGGCACAATGGTCGCATCAAAAGTTTACAATTCTTATTTGATTGAAGTTTGTGGGAAATTGATTTCTACAAATCTTGTGATCCTTCCAATAGTGGAATTTGATATGATTCTTGGCATGGATTGGATTTCTTTATACGGAGCTCATATTAATTTCCAAAGAAGGGAAATCACATTTAATATTACCGATCAATCTATGACCATCTATCGATGAAAGGATGAACATAACCTTCCAGTGGAAAATTCTTCCATCTTATGGGTCTTGATTCTACTAAATAAAGGTTATTTATCTCAAATGGTTGGTGAGAAACTCACGATTAAGAATATGGCCATTGTACGGGAGTTTAATGATGTCTTTACGGAGGAATTTATAGGTCTTCCACCAAATTGTGAAGTTGATTTTTCAATAGAACTCATACCGGGTGCTATGCCTATTTCAAATACATCTTATAGGATGGCCCTAATTGAGTTGCAGGAATTGAAGAAGCAACTCCAAGAGAATTTTGATAAAGGATTCATACACCCTAGTGTGTCACCTTGGGGAGCACCTATTCTGTTTGTTAAGAAGAAAGATGGATCAATGAGACTCTGCATTTATTATCGAGAACTTAACAAGATCACTATCAAGAACAAATACCCTCTCCCATGCATTGATGACTTATTTGACTAACTACGCAGAGCTCGATACTTTTCCAAGATTGATCTCTGTTCAGGGTATCATCAATTAAGGGTCAAAAGTGAGGATATACCAAAGACGGCTTTCCATACAAGGTATGGACACTATGAATTTATAGTGATGCCATTTGGTCTTATTAATTACCCTGCTATCTTCATGGATCTAATGAATGGATTATTTAGAGACTATCTTGATCAATTTGTGGTAGTCTTTATAGACGATATTCTAGTATATTCAAAGACAAAGGAAGAACATGAAGATCACTTGAGAATTGTATTAAAGACCCTAAGAAAGGAGAATCTTTATGACAAATTTACCAAGTGTGAATTTTGGCTTCGAAAAGTTTCATTTTTGGGTCACATAATCTCAAAAGAGGGGATATCTATGGATCCAGTAAAAACAGAGGTTATCAAAATATGGTCAAGACCAACAACAGTAACTGAGATCCGAAGTTTTCTTGGTTTGGCTAGATATTATCGACGTTTTGTGAAAGATTTTTCACAATTATCTAATCCACTCACCAGGTTGACTCGAAAATGAGTTAAGTTCATTTGGACAGAGGAGTGTAAAGAGAATTTCAAGGAGTTAAAAAGAAGGTTATCCAGTGCACCTATGCTCACACTGCCTTGTAGTAGAGAAAGGTTTGTGATCTACAGTGATGAATCCAAGAAGGGATTGGGGTGTATTCTCATGAAAAAATGATATGGTGATAGCTTATGCCTCACGACAGTTGAAAATCCATGAGCAAAATTACCCAACTCATGATTTGGAATTAGTTGCGATAATATTTTCATTAAAGATTTGGAGGTATTATCTTTATGGTGAAAGGTTTGATATTTATACTGATCATAAAAGTTTAAAGTATATTTTCACACAAAAGGAGCTGAATATGAATAAAAGAAGATGGTTGGAGTTAATTACGGATTACGAATTCTCAATTCATTATCAACCTGGGAAAGCAAACAAGGTGGAGGATGCATTAAGTCGACAAGACCATGATAGCTTATCCATGATGAGGATCATAAAAGATCCAATATTTATGGATTTACAAAGGATGGATCTTGGAATTATAATGAAATGGGAGATATCTTATCTTTCTCAAATGAATGTTCAACCATCTATTCATGTGAGGATTAAAGAGGCATAGAAAGAAGATGTAGAGTTACAAAAGAAGGTGAGAAATGTTCCTGAATTCAACCTTGATTGTGATGGGATAATAAGGTTTAGAAATGGGGTTTGTGTTCCTCCCATACCAGAATTAAATAAGGAGCTGCTGGATGAGTCTCATAGTTCTTTATTCTCTATTCATCCTAGAAGCACGAAGATGTATAGGGACCATAAAGAGTACTTCTGGTGGGATGGCGTGAAAAGAGATGTTGCTGAATATGTCTCTCGATGCTTGGTTTGTCAGCAAGTTAAATCTGAGAGACAAAAGTCTAAGGGAATGTTACAACCATTACCCATACCAGAATGGAAATGGGAAAACATCACCATGGACTTTGTCACTGGACTTCCTAAAACATCCAAAGGCAATAATTCTATCTGGGTTATAGTGGATCGTCTTAAGAAGTCGGAACACTTAATTTCTATTAGAGAAGATTTCTCTCTGGATCAGCTTGCCAGGATATATGTGAAGGAAGTGGTAAGATTGCATGGAGTACCACTTTCCATTATATCTGATCGGGATCCGAGATTTACCTCAAAGTTCTGGTGAATTCTTCAGTATACTCTAGATACAGAGTTGAGTTTCAGCACTTCTTATCATCCTTATACAGACAATCAGTTTGAGAGAACAATTCAAACTCTAGAAGACATGTTAAGAGCTTGATCTATGGATTTAAAAGGTGGTTGGGATCAACACCTACCTTTGGTGGAATTTTCTTATAATTATAGATTTCACTCCAGTATTCAGATGGCTCCTTATGAAGCTCTCTATGGAAAGAAATGCCGAACTCCAACTTTCTGGGATGAAGTTGGGGAAAGAAAGCTATTAGGACCTGATCTTGTTGATGAGATGGCAGAAAAGGTCCGATCTATTCAACAACACATAAGAGCAGCTCAGAGTCAACAAAAAAGTTATGCTGACAACCTAAGAAAAGACCTAGAGTTTGAAGTGGGTGATAAAGTGTTCTTACGAATATCTCCTTGGAAGAGAGTAATGAGATTTGGAAAGAAGGGAAAATTGAGCCCTAGGTATATCGGTCCTTTCAAAATATTGGATCGTGTTGTGAAGGTAGCTTATCGATTGGCGCATCTAGCAAATCTCTCTCAAGTTCACAATTTGTTCCATGTATCTCTCCTGAGAAAGTACATACCCGATCCTTCACATGTACTAAGCTCAGAAGTTGTACCTCTGGAGCAAGATCTTTCTTATGAAAAGCAGTCGATAGAGATTATGGATCGTAGCGAAAAAGTTCTATGGAACAAGACCAATCTCTTGGTGAAAGTTTTATGGAGGAACCACCAATTAGAAGAAGCTACATGGGATCTTGAGGATATGATGAGGGAGAGGTATCCTCATCTATTTGCTATGAAGTGACGAATTTCAAGGGAGAAATTTATTTTAAGGGGGGTAGAATGTAACACCATGATATTTTATGAGAAGTGTATTTTTTTATGTCTTATGTTATATGCAACATCAAAGGAATCTTTCACTACACACAACACTATCTTGGCTTGCGTTATATGCAAGAGAAACCTTCCTCGATAGCGTGTGTTGTACGCAATATCGAGTTTCATTAAACAACGATATATTGTTATAATATTATTATGGACTAGACGTTATGAATAGTATTAACTACATTTTGAATTTTATAACATTATTATTCATCTTACACATTTTCTAGAACATGGTATGAGAACAAAATAATTTTTTCGGGTAAAATAAGTATTTTTCAAAAAATGCAGTTTTTCCGCCTTTTGATGGCGCACCCACTTTAAATCTATTTTTTGACAGGTTTATAAGTTAAATTTGAAAAAATATATTCTTATTTGGAATCCAGATATAAAATTTTACTTTGGATAAATTCTTCATATTATTCTGATAACTTTCATATTTTAATGAATAATAAAAACACGCTATATTTTAATTAAAAACAACTTTTTTCATCACAATAATTTATATGGTTAAATTATAATATTGAATGGTTTCAAAGTATAAATATAATATATTTTTATCATTTAATATAATTTAAGTCATTACCATTAATTTTACATTGAATTCGTAGGTAAAAACATTTCAATCTTTGGTAATGTTTTAACTTTTAAAACTCATTTTCTTAACAACGGGATTAATTTTAAATTAATTACTACAACTTTTGTGTTTTGAATTTTAAAAAATGGATTTCATATTTTAATTCAGTGGGTCTAAAATATGTTAATAGGTTACTTTTATTTTTTTTGATATTATGAATAGTAACTACGGTAATTTTTATTTACTATAGTTAAAGGTAAATCGGGTAATTAAGGGTAAAAATAAGATTATAAAATTACGCTAACACTTTCCAAAATCCTATTGGATGAATAAAAGTATACCCATATCATCTAAGGGTCTTAATAAATTCATTTTATGGACTTTTGACCATTAAAATATTTTAATTATTATTAAAACCAAAGAAAGTGACAACATGTCACTCTCTTAAATCTTATAAGTATAATAATTTTAATTTAGTGATAAAATTCATGAAACTTAGAACATGAATATTATACAGAAATATAATAAAATTATCTAAATCATGTGAATTTATTTAAAAAATTTAGGGATTAAATAATTATCATTAATTATGACACAATAGTGATGTTGAAATTATTTTATTGATTGAAATATCAAATAAATGATTTTAAAAGTATTAAAATAAATATTATATGAACTATTTAATGTGCTCCACTAATTTTCTAGATAAAAATGACATTTTATGAATCTATTAAATCTTTTAGTTCTGACATATATTCTGTGTATATTTTATTTAAAGTCAAATAAATTAATAGTGTCAAAATTGACACTATTGTTATTTTATAAATATTACATATTATAAAATTGTTTAAAAATCACAAAAAATATTTAAAAATTATAAATTAAATTTTATATGGTATAAAATGTATTAAATTATACAATTATGGATAATTAAAAACATATAAGTAATTATTTATAATGATTTAAAATTTAGAATATTATTACCACAAATAAAATTAAATAGATTAAATAAGGATAAATCAAGTATATAATGTTTAAAATAAATTCCCAACTATATAAATTTTATTTTTTTATGATATTACAACCCTATTTCATCTAATATTTGTATTTGAGTCATTTTTGGAGGTTTTTAAGTGGGTTTTAGATTTATTATAAATTAATATTTCTTATGTTTCCAAAGGTGCCCCTCTCCTCCCTTATAAAAGGGTACCTCCTCCCTCTCCTCTTTACGCAACTTTGAGTCTTCAAGCTTGGAAAACCCCTGACCATTAATCTTCTAAACTTCCCTAGTAATATTCTAGAGGTCCTAGTCTTCTTCAAAGACCAACTTTAGTGCCCTAATAGAAGGTTAAGAAGAGGCGCGTCAAAGAAGAGGTAATATCCTTTACAGATTATTTCCAATTTATTTCTTCTTCTACTTATTCTTTTTTATTTGTATAATAATAAATTAATAACATAAGTATCACTAATATACTGATATGTTATTATAAATATGAAACAACCCTATTTCACCTTCTATCCATCCTACGGAAACTGAAATCACCGCGCGTGTGTACGTACGGAATATCATCTCCACGCCGTGGTGTAATCTGTTTTCCACAACCACCTTGCTTGGATGGGTATAATGGTGTAAATAATAACTATATATGATTATTATAACATGATACTAATTCTTAGACATTCCATCTTCCACTCCAATACCATTCAATATTTATGGGAACGATATCATCGCTCGTGCGTACGTACGGCCTACCTCCTCCATGATGTGATGTGACTCGTTCTACATGATCTTCATTGAATAATGATTATATAAATAAATTTAATGAATAAATATGATATATATTACGCTAATACCATTCTGTAAATAAGGTATCTATAACCTAAAAAGAGGAATAAGAATTTATTCGACAAGACATGCATAAGAACATAAAGCAATGAACACCCGAATAACAAGTAGCAATGAAATATTACTAATAAGAAGATAATAATATGACCATGTATGATATCATAAAAATGAATATGATTCTTTAATAAGTCAATGACATTATTTAAATCATTATACAGGAGTTTCAGATACGTATGAAGCATATCAGACCTAAGGTAAGGGAAAATCTCACAATCTCATTTTTATCTGAGATTGTTTATACTTCAGATTTTACTGGGGCATATTTATCATCCACATACATGTTTCCTCAATATGTAACATTATTTATATCATCATACAATTTTTTAAATCCAATTTTAACTATTGGTTAATTTTTAGTAAAAGATATGAAAGTGATCTTTTGTCGTTTTCAGTACGAGATACTTTTTGACTTTTCCGGCCAAAGTACAAGAAGAATGTTTTTTTAAACTTATACGGCATGAATGGATTTTTATGAGTCCATAGAACATTATTTCCATAAATATTCCTTTACAAGTTTTGAATTTTATTTTTAATTAACTTTTTTTAGTTTAAAATTTTATGACATGTTAAGAAAGGAAAAATGTTTTTGAAGTAGAAAGGATATTTTCCTCAAGAATGCAGTTCAAGTGTTTTAACAAAATAATTTTTCATCTAATATTATATATGGTTTTGTTTCTATCCCTATTATTAAATTGATTTGATTATTTTATGATGGAATTATTTTTATAAAGTCCTTTATCTTATATGAATTGTTTTATGATGTCACGATGTTTAAGAATCCCATTTTTATTACATGGGTTATGCTATGATGTATGATTTATGATTTGGTGGAACACATAAGAATGGTTTCATTATAAGATGGGTGAGACCTATATCTCCCTCCAATTCATTGGGTAAAGATTCATATCTTATGAGATAGACATGGCTGGAACGGCAAGTTGAATTGTTTCAGTGATACAGGACTGGAACGAGTAGTGAACTTGGTTCAGAAATGGACTTTGCCCGCTATGATAGTCTTGGAAATGAGTCTTGACTAATAAGAAATGATTTTCTATGATTATTTGTGTATGCCAAAATGTTTCATGTTTTAAGTTATGATTATTGGGATTACATTTCACTACTATGATTTATCCCATGTTATGATATTATGATCTCTTTTGCAGGTTAAGATTTTCAAAATGTTTTGTTCTTATGAATATGATATGATTGATATTTATTTTGTTTACCCTTACTGAGAATTTGAGCTCACCCTTTTGTATGTTTTATTTTCCCCAGGTCAGGAAGAAGGGTACTAAGTTGGATATGCCAAAAGGGACACTAGATATGATGAAATAAATGGGAGACAATGTAGATGCTTTATGAACCATTTGTTTATGTTTCCCAGTTTCTAAATACACTATACCTATACGGTCCTACCATGGTTTTTTTATATGTTGTAATAAGTATGTTTCAATTATGAAGTAATAACAATGTATGTAAAGTATGGGTCGTTATAGGACTCATACTCACATCCCTTTATGTGCTTGAAAAAGGAAAGACTCGTGCCCTAGTTATTATAGCAGGGAGATATAAAAATTAGAATGGTCTAGGACTTCTAAGATCTAAGGTGGAGTTACTCTGATAAAGAATATAAATATTATTAATCAATAGAAAAATAATTCCATCAGAAAATCAACATTCATGATAATAATTGAGAACATACCTCTATCAGCCACATTATTATCCACTTCCATCACCTCAACGTTGAATTGATTGGTGATAATGAAATATTCCTATAATAAATGAACTCGAGTCACATATAAAGTCCCTTCTATAAATACTAACTGTTCTTCACCTTGAATTGCTACAAGTGTAAATAGAGGTTATACAATATGACACATACCTGATAGTGTATTCAATTTCATAGGAGTGTTAAATTTTAGAATAAATTCTAACATTTTCCTAGTGATACCACCATCCAAGATAGGTTATAAACCAAATAGTTACATATATCAGGAGCCCCATCCCTACCCCCTGGACACCCCCCCCACTCAACCTATAGCCCCCCTCCCTCCCCCTGCATCCCCCATCCCTTTCCCTTAATACCCCCCCCCCACCACCACCACCACCACCACTCCCCCTACATCCCCCCTCCCTTTCCCTGGACAACCCCCCTCCCCCTCCCACCCCTTAGACCCCCACACCCTACATAGCCCCCCTGGAAATCTCTCTTTCTACCCCCTGGACAGCCCCCCTCCCCTTCTGGACACCCCCCTAGACACCACCCCTTATGGACACCCCCCCCCCACATGCACACACACTTCTGGACACCCCCTCCCTCCTGGACACCCCCTCCCTCCTAGACACCCCCTCCCTCACAGTTCTTTAGTGTGATTAGCCAGACCCCCCCCCCCCCCTCCCTCCTGGAAACCCCCTCCTTCCTGGAAACCCCCCCCCATCCCCTTCCCAAGACAGCCCCCTAGACAGCCCCCTCCCTACCCCTAGACAGCCCCCCCCCCACCACCACCACTCCACCTGCAGCCCCCTCCCTCCCCCTGGGCAACCCCCCCTGCAGCCCCCTCCCTTTCCCTAGACACCCCCCCCACCACCACCACCACTCCCCCTACAGCCCTTCCCCCTCCCTTTCCTTGGACAACCCCCATCCCCCTTCCACCCCCTGGACAACCCCCACCCCCCCTCCCTACACAGCACCCCTAGAAAACCCACTTCCCACACCCCATACATCCCCCCTCCCCTCCTAGACACCCCACCACACTCTTGGACACACCCCACTCCTAAACCCCCCCCCCCCCCCCCACTCCTGTACCCCACTCCCTTCTAGAAACCCCCTCCTTCCTGGGCACCCCCCACCCACCCTCACACCTGGACAGCCCCTCCCTCCTGGACACCCCCTCCCTTCTGAACACACCCCTCCCTCCCCTCCTAGACACCCCCCCCCCAACTCCTGGAAACCCCCTCGACACCCCTCCCTTCTGGACACCCCCCTCTTTCCTAGACACCCCCCACCCACCTGGACACCCCCTCCCTCCTGGACACCCCCTCCCTCTTGGACACCTCCCTCCCCTCCTAGACACCCCCCCCCAACTTTTGGACACCCCCTCCCTCCTGGACACTCCCCACCTACATATAATGGAAACTAATTAGAAAATTGAAAATCCAAGATATTGGTTCCCATCAAGATTTTAAGATGCTCGTGAGTGGACTGAATGACTATGCATTGGTCAACTTGCACATGACCCTTGAAGCTTTATGTGATCATGTAAATAAGACAAGAATACACGAATTATGGTTCAAGTGAATTACCTTAATTGATTATGTTATTTTTTTATGTGATTTGATCATGTGATGAGATCACATGATCAGTTCACATGAAGCATTCATACAAAGGAGCTTATGTGACACGATCACATGAAGAGGCTTATGTGAAGTAGAGAAAAAACCTAAGATTTCTCGTAGAGCTATGAAATATTGAGTCATTAGTGAAATATATTTCCCATTAATCTCCTATCTATAAAAAATTTCATGGAATACCAAGAGTATCTTAGAATACTAAAAGAAAAATAGAAGCCCAAGGGAATCATCCTGGTATTCACTTCCTTATGAAAAAGTCATTTTTTCTTCTTCTAGAATTTGTATGTGAGGTGTGTATGCATCTGGCATTGATGTGATGCAGGTTATATATGAGGTGCGTAGGAACCCAAATTTTGATGGGCATGCATATGTATATATGATGCAGGTTTATTTGAGCAATTGTTGAGATTCAAGATCTATGGACAATGATTTTACTATGAAAACTTCAAGATTACCTCTATGATTGAGCAGACATAGCATCATTGCTCTTTCTGCAAAGGCATGTCACATGGATAGAAATCTTCTAAAATAAATGAACCCTGTAAGGAATAATGAAAATCAAATCAACGTTTCATTATATAATTTTTCGTTAAAAAATACATATTATATTGTAACATTACCTTTACATATTTTTAAATGGTTTATTTGGTCCATATATAAGATAATAACAAAACTAATGATTCTTTATATACTTTACTACTACTGGT
Organism: Viscum album; assembly: GCA_963277665.1. Classification (NCBI taxonomy): domain Eukaryota; kingdom Viridiplantae; phylum Streptophyta; class Magnoliopsida; order Santalales; family Viscaceae; genus Viscum; species Viscum album. Next base: position 917,093,697 of record OY728156.1, read on the forward strand.
TAACTACTGCTTACCATAGCATCTGATCTGAACTTCTGATCTGGTGTCCCCATGATGCTCTCATCCGACACCATTGCTATGATATCATCATTCAGCATTCAATTTTCCTTCTCTTCCTGCACCCATGTAAATGGGTGTAGGAAGAGAAAGAAAAGTGAACTCTGAATGATGATATCATAGATATGGGGTCGGATGAGAGCATCATGGGGACATTTGATGGGAAGTTCAGATCAGATGGTATGATAAGCAGTAGTTAACCAATAGTAGTGAAGAATCCTTAGTTTTTTATTAAATTTATGAGTGTTGCACAACCAATATTCTTCTAACACACTACATCAGTAGAAAAAACTTCATAAAGGACCAAAATACAAAATACAAATGATCCATTCCATAATATTTTAGGTCTAGTGATTTTGGAAACATAGAAACATAAAGAACTAGTTCATAAGAGTCTCTCATTAAGTTATGATTTACTAGAAAGAAAAATCATTTCTAAAACCTTAATTCATAACCTAAGGATATAGAACATAATAAAGGGTGATCATATATGCTTAATAAGTGTAAAAAAGGGATATATCAATGATCACATGAGTATAACATAAGTAATAGGAATTCACCTTCATCCTATTTGTGTACAATCTTCTATCAGGTATACTACCCATTCATTTCTAAACACATCTATATCATCTTGTGAATATGTGTTTTTACAACAATCATGGTAGTACTAAAAAAATATAAATACAAAAAGGATTGATAAATATTTTAAATGAACTCGTAATTATTTTCAAAAATACCTCTTTAGGGATGTTAGTTTGTTGATGAAATATGGACTCTTTCATAAATTTACAAACATAATAACCACATTCATTTCTATTTGTTTGTTTTAGACACTGTGGAAACATTGAGAAAAATAAGTAATTTTTTATATGTGTTTGGATAGTGCAATCTTAGTATATATACCAGGATACTTTTCCATTTGTATATCTTGTGGGCGTTCTTGTCCATAGGCCCTGGATTCATTCCATGAAGTAGACGATATTGATGCACTACCATATCATAACAAAATCGTCATTAAAAGATAATATAAATTATATAAATAGATGTTTGGTTATAAAATGTTAGATCTAGTTGACAAATGACATCATGCATGGTCAGTTTGTTGCATATCCATGCATTTAATCTAGAAAATAAATCTTTGGTGTATCCAAATTGACTGTAATTAGCATCCAATACTACCTAAAAATCCAAAAAGGAATAAGTAATTAAATAAATGAAAATATAATTGATGTGATTAAATTATATAGTTTTACCCCTGAATAATTGGTATTAAAAAGAGTTTGTTATCCGTAATTTTTTTTTTCAAATGATTTGAGTAGGGATGACATTATTTCATCCTTTTTAGAAAAATTTATTTCTTCTTTTGAAGAGGTGATGTGAGGACTAACGAGTCCAAATTTTTGTTCATGGGGAAATCCCTTCAATTGTTTTTCATATATACGCCTGCGAAAAATATGAAATGTATTTAGTCATAATTATCATAGTATATCATCTTTTTTAAAATCAAATCATGAAAACATACCTCATGTATACATTTACAACTGAGGCGCCTAGCCATTCATACTTGAAGATTTTATTTACATTTTAAGCACTAATTAAATATGTTATTTCCTCTCCATAGATATTTTTTTCAAAATCAACTATATGAGCATTGTTGTCTATCAACTTTGTTTCTACGTGAGCCTACAATGATATTAAATGTGGATATAGAATGGGTGGGGTGAAGGTGCTCTTAGTAGATCATTTCAATCAGTTGGTTGATCCTTGAGATGGTTTTGAGTCGATCTTTCATTTCACCCCCTTCTCTTTGTTATTTTGTAATAGAATTCATCAGTTTAGACCTTTTTCATTAAATGTTAAAGGTTCAAATTGTAAAATAAATTAGAAATGGATACCTCCTTGTCGACATGTTTTTTTACAATAATTGACGTTCATGCGATGAATGTTCCAACATCTTGTTAAACCGTATGAATATCGTCATCGTCATTTGGAATAGGTAGATCAGCACTCAGCTCATTAGCTACGTTAATTGACACTCTGACATGATTTTTTGGAAGTTATTTGTTGTATAGTATATTTTTCTGCATATTGAACATCGTAGCCCTCACTACAAGGTGATAGGTGGGAGTTGATTGATATAAATCATAGTCATTTTCACCCTGTAGAATATTATTACAGTAAAGGTATCAGTGTTTATGTTATTCACATTTTATAGAAACAATTATTAAAATATTGATTACCTTAGCTAAGTCAGGTTTTTTAGGGGAATGGCTTGCCTCAAAGATGGTGGGGGTGGGGCGAGATCTTCACACATAGGTTTTTGTTGAGTTGTTTCTTCTCTTTTCCTCCCCCCATCAAACTTTCTATAATATCTCTCTGGTATTTTAATTATTCTTAAAAAATAGCTAATTTTTCTTGCATCTTTTTCATTTCCTCAGTTTGATCCTCTTCTTGTTTTTGTTTTTGAAAATATATTTGGGGTGTCACCCCAAAACCCACACCTCTGATGTGTCCATACTGTTATGGATGCTTCAAGGCCGCTCAAAGTATGTTTGCATCTAGTGCAGGTGTTTTTGATTCCTGTGACTATGTCAGATATAAAATATAGGAAAATAAGTAGTAATTGTTATGTAATAGATATTTAAAGCAAATCAAATTTATATTATTTCATACTTACACCTGTTTCCCACACTTTTTGTGTGTTTTCATCTATCAGTATCCCCTCTTTATTTACACGAGCCTCCTTCCATAGCACATGGTGTGGGATGGATATGGATTTCGATTTCGATTAATCAATCTGTATATAAACAAAGAAACATGGTTATGGTGTTGTTTTATATCACATAAAAGTATTATAGTAGATTTAAAAGATGTAACAATTTTTTCTCTAGTGAAGCGTACCCCATCCTTGTTTTATGGTAGGGGTAAGCTAGTTTTTTTTCTCGTTCTTTATTTTCAGCACTCAATTTCTATTTCATAAATAAAAAACTATCAATCAAAGTGATGAATACAAGAAACATCAAACAACCTATTACCAGACACAGTGTACCTAAAAATTATTCTCCCCATGACGGTTTCTAAACACATCCCATGCTCCTTGGGATATCAAGTGTGCATAAAGAGGGGGTGGGTGTGGCTTGATTTTCCCTTCAGCATCTTTAAGATGATATTTCGTTAAAATTATGCATAAGCCTATATGAATCATTCTTGTAACTCTTAATACATATTATTTGTGCGAGGAATCTATTATAAATGCACTCTGTAATGGATGATGAAGAGAAAGTTAATGATTTAGTATTTTATTTTAATTTAATAAATTAAAGAAATTATATCATAAGGTTACTGTAATATCTTCCCACATTAGTGTCTTAAGCCTGATAACAACATGGTGCCATGACTGTACATCAATCGGCACACGTTTCTGAGTGATGATTCCAATGTAGCTACTAAATATGGCTTTTTGGGGTTAACATATTGGCCTCTCTTATTCCATCCCACCTCAAATTTGATGTATTTTTATTTTTCCTTAAGGATTTTGGATAACACTATCAAACTACAGCGCTCTTATTTTTTTTTCATCGCCAGGGTTTCATTTCCTACCATTTCCACAGAAGCATCATCATTATGTTCCTCCAGAGTGCTAGCATCGGCATTGGTACCAACAGTATAAGGTTGAGAGACCTATTATGCCTTAACACTGGGACCAGTAGCAACAGGTTGAGAAACCTGTTGTTTCTCTACACTGGGACCAGCAGCAACAGGTTGAGATACCTGTTGTGCCTTAGGATTGGGCGCATCAGCAGGTGTAGAAGTCATTATCTTCATAAGTGATTTAACTTTTAATTTAGATTACATAAAAGCAGCAGCGAACAGATAATAACATAACGTAACACAATTTATATTACAGTAAACAAATAAACTGATTATTGAACTCTATTTTTTTAAGGCTGAAGATATTTGACCCTTCTATAGACTATGTAAATACCTACATTGTGGTCTCCAGTGACATAGAAAATGTCATCTACATTGGGACCACTGTGAAATGATTGTGAATTCCCAATGAAAGGGTCATCCTCTGTTGAACTTTCATTTGACCCTTCAGTTGTTTTGGTCGATAACAGAATAATTGACCAGTTTTGGTTTGCGGGATCTGAAGCATGAAATACTTGTACTACCAATGATGCCATTATAAATGGTTCATATTTCTCCCCTTCCTTATGAAAATCAACTTTAACAAATCCCAATTCATCTATTTTAACATCACTCTTGTTATCAACCCACTTTCATTGAAAAAATAGCACTTGAAATTTCGTATAATCCAACTCTCATATTTTTTTGATGATGTCAAAGTATGACATATTCACATAAATTGGATTTCTTTCCTTAACACTGGAAATATGCATCGCTTCAGCCACAAGTTTAACCCCACTATTCTGTATGGTACTGTCTTCATCATGTTCATTAGTATAGAATGTATAACCATTAACTACATAAGAATTTTAAGATAATACACACATATTTTCTCCTTCGTCTAGCCATCGAAGTTGTTCTGAAATTGAGTTCATGTTTTTATCTAAATTCTTAAAAATATGGTCCTGAAAACATCCTATAAACTATAAATTATGTGTATCTGATATCTATTTTTCATCCCTAGATGGATTAAAATGCCTAATAATTTCTTTTAGGGTTTGAACATATGGGTTAACGTCGAAACTGTTATGAAAAATGTAAAGGTGGGCCTGCTCCCGATATGTAATATTGATTTTGACAACCTCTCTTCCAGAAATTCCTTCACCCTCAAGACGCCCAGTGTGACGAGATTTCAATAGGCCAACATTTTCCACACCAAACAGGTATTCGGTATATAATTCAACGACTTCCTCAAAAATATATTTCTCTATAATACAACCCTCTATCCGACTTTAATTTTTGATATACCCTTTCAAAATCTTCATATACTATTTAATGGGGTACATACATCTATAATGTACAAAACCACATAGTCGAATCTCTCTCATCAAATAAACCATCAAATAAACCATCATATCAAAGAATTTCGGTGGGAAGAACATTTCCAATTCACATAATATGACAGGAATTCCTCTTTCCATAGTTGGAAATTTCGTCGGGTCTGTAAATTTTCTACATATAGCTTTGAAGAAGAAACAGATCTTCATTAATTTATGGCAGATATTCTTGGGAAAAATTCAATGTAAATCTATAGGAATTAGATCTTGCATCAAAACAAGGCAGTCATGTGATTTCATACCCTTTAATTTTAAATCGCTCATTGACACGATGTTCTTGATATTTGATGAATACTCCTCTAGAACCTTTATCTCATTCAAGAAGTTCAAAACTAATATCTCTCCTACCTAGAAAGAGTGTAATTAGCAGGAGGAAGAAATGTTTGTTTTTCACCCTTTACTGGTGTCAACTCTTCTCGTATTCTCATCTCAACCATGTCCAATCTAGCCTTAATTCCATCCTTTATTTTTTCGGGTGCATTTAGAAACGTTCCAGTGACACTATCACATACATTTTTTTCAAAATGCATAACATCAAGAAAATGTCTGACTTACAGAAAATTCCAGTATGGTAATTCAAAAAAAACTGATCTCTTTTTACAACAGGTTTTCATAAGGTTTTTCAAAAATGGTTTTCCAAAATTAGTGTCCACATATTTTACTTTATCAAACAATTGATCACCTATTAGTGGAGACAGTGTTGTACGTTATTCTTAACTTCCATCAAATTATGTCATCCAAGATCGGTACTTATACCATCGGGGTAGAAATATGTGATATCCTAGAAACACAATTTTCAATGAATGTTTCAACCTAATTTAATGTGTACCTTGTTTGCAAACGGGACACCCTTGAGTTCCTTTAATGCTATATCCTGAAAAATTTCCATAAGTAGGAAAGTCATTTATCATCCCATATAACATGTCTCTCAAATTGAAATCTTAATTTTTGTAAGCATCATACAACGTAACACCTGAATCCCACAATAATTTCAAATCCTCGATCAATAGAGCCAAATAAACATCAATATCATTACCCGGTTGTTTTGGTCCTAATATAAGTATATATAACATGATATATTTTTATTTCATACATAACCATGGTGGTAAGTTATAATTTACCAACATAACCGGCCATGTACTATGACTGCTACTTTGAAAACCAAAAGGATTCATCCCATCTATAGATAATGCAAGACAAAGGTTTCTCGACTCATTTCCAAATTCAAGATACTCATGATCATTTCTCTTCTACTGAGGAGAGTTTGTCGGGTGACTTAGTTTCCCATATTTAATTCTTGTATCTTCATGCCATGTCAATTGTCCTACAGTCTCATCACTTTCATATAGGCGCTTAAACCTTGGAATGATTGGAAAGTACCATACAACTTTTGTAGGACTGGATTCATCTTTATTGTATCAAGAAGCACCACACTTTGGAAATTCTTTAAGTGATTTGTGGTCCTTGCGAAATAATATACATTCATTCAGGTAGGCGTGTATTATTTCAGAAATCATACCCATCAAGCGTAGCATTTGTTTGGCATCGTATGTTCAGATCGGGAGCTCATTATCTTCTGGGAGAATTTCATTAAAGATAGAAAGTAGTTCCGTAAAACTGGTGTCACTCCACCTGTTTCCTGATTTCAAATTATACAGCTTCAGTACGGCTGACAATGCTGTATATTTAGTGCAACCAGCATACAATGGCATTTTTGTATAGCTCTTTAACTTCTCAAACAATTTTGGGCAATCACAAAGTTCATCTTCAACTATCCTTGTCATTTTTTCAATAAGATCTTCATCATCATTCACATCTGTAATCACATACTCCATAAAATCATCTTCATTGTTCATGCTTGCAATCATATAAGATGATCCATAAAACGTAGTGTTATCCCAGCCACTACCTACATTCGTTTTTTCCCCATGATTATTCCAACATGTATAACTTTGATCTATTTTGTGATAGATCAGGTGTTCTTCCAACTCCTATGGACTGATTTGTCTTGAATAACAATAGCGTAAATATAGACAAAGGATTTGAGAAGGGTCTCATGAATGATCTTTTTCAAACTTGATAAACTCTTTCATGCCATCTTCAAACTCTTTTGTCAACCGATTATCATTTATACATTCTTTATTCGTATTCATCCTATTTTATACAGTAATATTAATATTTAACAAAATAATTACACAAAATATGTTCAACAATCTATGAGAATCCCTTGCACTAGAATGTTTTAGTATCCCACATGTGATCTATATGCATTGTTGTAAACCGTAATTTTAGTGTTTCTCTAGAAACATAATGTCTCTAGTCAAGAACTATGGTACTAAACTAATAGATGGTATGATTTTCAATAGAGTTCTTGCGTGTGGAAGGATTCATTACATGTGTTGTTATGGTTATTTAACTAGGGTGTCCATAAAGTGTCTCATAGAGTCCTCTAGTGAAGTGGTTTTCTAAGATTCAGTGGAATTGCACTAGTAACAAAGTGGTGGTGCCATTAAAATGGGTAAATTTTGGATTGATATTCAATGGTGGAAGAACTACAACATGAAAAAAATGACATACAAATCATTCCAACAACCGCAACACCATACAAACACACAATCGTGCTCACAATCACAACACCATACAAACCAAACAATCATAATTTTATATTTTACAAAGCATCCCTTATTCAATTCCGTTTGTTAATTTAGAGGTTATTGAAAAAGTTTTATCATCCTTGGGAATTCATTAATTAGTCAAGTATATGTAAATTACCAATTTTTATATTCAAATGTTTAATAAGAACCAACCAACATGCAATTCATTTAGTGCACAAACAAGGACCACCAACGGCCATGATTTTCAGTGGGGTGTTTAACCCATACATTTCACATTATAACCATCAATATCAAATAGTAATAACATGCGAACAAGAGGAAACCAATGAGTAAGAGGAGAAAACTCACTACAAAGGTGTCGTTAAGCATGCGGAAGAGGTGCATTCGCGGCATAGGAGAGGCGCGTGGAAGAGGATATTTCTAACTAAAAAGAAAACATAAAATGAGAACTCATATGTTATACCTATCCAAAATAGGTCCAATGAGATATAAGAATGAGACATGTCTGGTTAAAAAAAATTATTGTTCAATAGTGGGATTTTATTTTCCATCTATGATATCTACTTCTTTTTTATTTATTTTTTGTGTATCTACTATTTTCCTAGATGTTCAACTTATTAATGGGACATGTCTGCTTTTCAGGAGAAATATCATTTTAAATTTACTCTAATTTAGGGGTAAAATATTCCACATTAACTGTATCTTTTTTCCAATGGATCATTGTTATCCTATAGGGATCATGAACTCCTCTTAGGTGAGTGGAAAGTCAGGTTAGTTGTTGGTTATGATACCATCCTAGGTCGTATCATTACATTTCCAATTGAAATTGAATCATGTCTATTTAAATATAGGATTTGGGGGGAGGGTCAGACACTAATATATAAAGGATTAAGAGAGTTAAAAATTATCCTAGGATCTCCAATACAAGTTATGAAAGATGAAACATACACCAAGTGAGGGAGAACCACCAAATATGAGGGAAAGGAGAGGGTGGCATAGTGCGGAGGGGTTCTGGATGAGAAAAGGGAAAAAATCCATTAAAACATAAAAGGTTCAAATGGGAAGGGGGGTGGGCTGTTTGGGGGTAGGGAGATTCAAGGGTGTGGGGGGAGGGGGTGTGGGCTGTCCAGTGAGGGGGGTGGGCTACCCAGGTGGGGTGGGGTGGGGGGCTACAAGGGTGTGGGGGAGGGGGGTGTGGGCTGTCCTGGGGGTGGGCTGTCCAGGGGGGTGGGATGTTCACTATGAAATGACCATTAGGGATCCTAAAGAGTGAATTATAATAGGGGAAAATTATGGGGAAGAGGGGTTTGGGTGATGGGGTCATGTAGCTAATAAGGAATAGGGGAACCTCATTAAAAAGACTAAAAAAATCTCTTTTCATTTCAAGAATAGGGTACATTATGGTGTAGCCTAAGGGTCTATTTCATAGTGCACCCTATAATGTCACATTGTTGAATTTCCACAAGGTATACACTGCAACACTCATCTCCTAGGAAGAACCATTAAATCTTGATCATGAATTGTGATGTGACTATATTCCTCATGGAATAACATCCACCCCACCAAAAAATAGTATAGAGGGAATAACATAGCCAACCTCCCACATGATCTAAACCATTAACATAAGGCAGGTCCCATGGATAAACTCACATACATAAAGGAGTACCTAAAGAGGAATAACCAATATAACCTTTAACACAATCATAACTACTAAAATAATTTATGTCTTGTGGAAACCCACATATACCCCATGATGTATAGCCAAACATAGACTTTAAAAAATTTGAAAGAATGATCACCTTGGTGGGGTATCTATACATTTTAATCCTAAGGTCTCTAGGCCTCATCCTCATCATAGATATATAATAATGATTAAGATATAATGAACAAGCATGGAAGATAAGGCTCATCCTAGATATTAGCTAGCCAATGATTGATACCTAGCATCGAGCAAGAGGTTATTACATAAGAAGCTCATACATGACACATCATAAGAAGCCTCACTAAACGTATCCATCATTAGCATGTCCTATAGTTAAAAAATATATCATGATGATCCCAAGACCTATAGGTAATAATATATCAACAATAAATCTATTTATTCATATTTAGTTACCAACCTACACCACCCCATGTGTGGATTTCCTTACCCTTAATGTCATAAAGAATCCACATTATCATTTCCACTAATATCATAATCAACCCCTTTCCATGTAATGTACCTATAAGGGTTCTAAGGGAGATGTAACAATTTCATATAACCATGATAAATATTTTTTGTGGGATAATCAATACAAACCACGTACTCAACATGATATAATATTTAAAATAATCCTTGATATATCTCACAGAACAACCTACCCACTGGTTATTCCATCACTAGTACCCACCAAGGCACCCCCCTCAATCGAATGGTTGAGGGATAAATATATTAGGAGAACACAGATACCATGGGACATAAGATTATATCTCCTTACCTTCCATGATCTAATGATCACTCTCTAATCTATTATCTCACTTAGTCCAGTGGGCCACCCTCCAAATATTATAGACATCTTATACAATGGTTTACATGTATCCAAATCAATACCTAATCTCTTAAGAGTTCTAAGACATCAAATAGGGTGGTTAGAAATCAATAAATTCAATTCATCAAGAATCATCTAAATTTAATAAATTTATAAATAAATGATCACCTGATCGCATAGCTATTCACTATTCAATTCCACCCTTACACCACTGTTTTAAACTAGTTTCATAATGAATATTCAAAATATAATAATAAATTGAACTTTGTGTTTTGTTTAATGAATTAATTTTTATCACTGTTAAAAAGGTCAATTATACTTTTTTTGATATTTTCATTGAAGGTGGATGTGATTTGGAGGCCTAGAGATCATCTAGAAGAAAAATGGGTCAAACTGCATGGCATCCCATGGACATCTGTCCACTATTTCGAATAGTACGAGAATTTTGTGCATCAAAATGGGATGAAACTTGGTGTTACTATCAAAAACATCATGGGATACAACTATTATTATGTAACCAAAGCCGAATTCTTCCATATGGTGTTCCATACGAATCATTATGTCCAGGGGACAGAATCTGCCTGAATTCAAAAGTTTGATTCGGTATTTTGACCGTATCTCCCAATACAGTTGTTTAATGGTCTCCAAATTCGATAGGGATACATTCAAGAGACCGGAAAAAAACACTTATCTTTTGGTCAAGTCATTATATGGCTTTATACTATTCCAAAACTGAGACACAAGTGGTATCTCAAAAACAGGGTGCCCAAAACCATGTCCCATTTTGGCTATAAAAAGGCACCATGAGCACCTAATTTGGAAGTTCAGCCAAAAAGAAAAGATATACTATTTTGGAGTCCTAGAGGAGCATCCTCCTCATTCGATAAGTTCTGGAGGCCTCTATCCTCATAGGGGGATCAAGAATGAAGAACGAGTTCTACCCGAGCTTCCTCCTCCTCCCGATGCCAAGATAAGAAATGGGTGATCATTGAGAGGGAGATACACACTTGAAGAGGGAGTTCTGGAACATAATCATCTACTAGTTTTGTGTATATTTTGGTTTTAATTGTTTATTCATATGTATATTAACATGTTTGTATGCATTTAATTGAAACACTTTTTATTTCATAACTGATTGGTGTGCGATTTTAAGTGTGTGTCTTATGTTGTTCTGATTGGAAAACATAAGAACCATTTTCTTTCCCAACCATTTTAAATTTCAATGTTCCTTTAAAAACCTTAAATCATGATAAGGGGATGTAACTTGACTAAAATATTTTTATTTTCAAGGTTTAGTTCTAATCACATCATTTTAAGAGGCTTGTGGGTATCCAAGATCTTGGTTAACCCTCAACCAAAGGATTACACTAAAACCTAATAATCAATTAAGAATGAGGAACTCTTAAAGTGTTGTTGTAACTTAGAAATTATCAATTATTTATATCATTTTTTTCATAATCCACTTGGTCTTTCAACTTTATAACTCTTTAATTTAAGTTACTTTCTTGAAACTGTTTTCAGAACCACCACCACCCCCCTCTTTTGTTCTTCTTATTAAAATTCACACTCAAAACCTATCAATGATCCTTGAGAGACGACCTAGGGTCTTCCCTAGACTAAAAAATCTTCTTTAAATCACTATAAATTTGACGTGTCATGATATCGAGGTCAAATTTTGGCATCGTTTCCGGGGAGCGCTTCGGTTTTTAGTGTGTGTTTTTTATAAGATATTTGTAAATTTTGTGAATATTTATTTACCTTTTAAATCCTTTTGTATTCTGATCTATTTTTTTGTGTAGGTTTGGTGCATGATACATTCTAATTTGGGATATTTAACTCCTTTAAAACCCCAACGGAAGAGGATCTTACATTAGGGACCCCAAGATACACAAGAGGAACCTTTGAAGGAGGAATCACCAAACATCAAAACTCATCTTGATCCTTCTTATTCTTCTTCTAGAACCAACATAAAAACTGAAATAAAATTGTATAAAATGGATGGAAACAATAGAACACTAAAAAAACTAACCTCACCTAATTTTTATATCAAACCCACATTCATTCAATTACAAAGAGAGGCACCCAATTTTGAACTAAAATCTGGTTTAATTCATTTATTAACAAGATTCCATGGACTACATGGAGAAGATCCACACAAGAATCTAAAAGAATTTCATAATGTGTGTTGTAAATTAAAACTTGAAAATGTGGATGAATAATAAGTAAAGTTAAGGTAATTACATTTTTCATTATAAGACGCTACAAAAAACTGTCTTTATTATGTTAATTCCCCAATAAGAGGTTGGGCAGACATGAAACACTTTTTTCTTTAAAAATATTTCTCGGCCTCTTGAACTGCAACAATAAGGAAAGAAATATGTGTTATAAGACAATCTCAAGGGGAAACACTTCATGAATATTGGGAACGCTTTAAAATTTTATGTTCAAGTTGTCCACACCACCAAATAAGTGATCAAATTTTAATACATTATTTTTATGAGGGTTTAATTCAAATTGACCGTAACATGATTGATGTTGCTACAGGTGGTGTGCTGGTAGATAAGACCCCAATTTCTATAAGAACCCTTATTGATAACATGGTGAAAAACACTCAACAATTCGGTACAAGTTCTATAGTACCCATTCGAGGTGTCCATGTGGTGAAAAGTACTGAATTTGAGAAGAAGGTGGACATAATGTTTGAAGAGGTAAGTACCCTTTTACGACAACTCGCTCTCTCCTAAGGGAAATATCAATCTCCTCCTCCCATCCATTGTGGAATCTGATCTTCTGAAATCCATTATTCTGACCAATTCCCCCAATTGAGAGAAACTTCAGAGAGTTGTGAGGCAATTTTCCCAAGACGCCCCTATAACCAACCCTTTAAGCAAGAACCATATTATCCATCCAACTCTGGGTGGAAAGAAAACCAAGATTATAGGAAAGGGGGTATTCAAACTAGGCTCATCAACTATGGAACCAACAAGGGTAGAGTATCCAACCACCACCTAGAAATCCTCAACCACCCCAAATGCCTTTCCAACCACCCCCTCCAAAACCTGAGTACATCCTAGAAGATATGATGAAACAAATGGCTGCCAACAATCTCTAATTCCAACAAACCATAGAAGCATCCATACAAGACCTAAAAACCCAATTATACTAACTAGATAACTCAGTGGGTGAAATTCAAAGTCACGAGTTGGGTAAACTACCATCTCAATCCTTAGTAAACCCTAGATATAAAGGAAATGTTACTGTCATCACCCTTAGGAGTGGAAAACCGATGAATCCTCCACTATAGTCATCCCCTCTTGAGGAAACCTCCATCCCAACCATTAAATATGTTCTAAATGTTGAAAATCCTTGTCCTAATAAAAGACATTCCAAAGGAAAGAGTGTGTCTTTTGATGAGTCACCTAGCCCAACCATTCCTCTTCCATTTATCCAAAGGGTCACCCAACCTAGAAAACAAAAGGAAACTGAACTTGATAAGGAAATATTGGAAACATTCAAAAGATTGCAGGTTAACATCCTATTGATTGATGTCGTGAAGAAAATTTCACAGTACTCCAAGTTTCTAAAGGATATGTGTACACACCAAAGGTGACTTCTAGGTGATGAGAAATTGAGCTTGGGGAGGAATGTTTTAGCATAGATAAAGACATCACTTACCACTACTAGAAATTTAAGCTATAGCCACAGACCTATAGCCACGGTTTTATCGGTCTATGGCTATAGGTAATTTATAGCCACGATTTAATTACCCATCTGTGGCTAAACATCTCGGGTTTTTTTTTTGCGATCCGCATCGGGTTCTCCTCTCATCTTCTTTTTTTTTTGATCCGCATCGGGCTCTCCTCTCCTCCTCCCCCGATCCACTACAACCCTCTTCTCCTCTCCGTCTAAATCTCTCACCATGTTGCCCTCCTCCAGACGCTTCCTATCAACTCCCTCTATGTTGTCGTCAACCTCTCTCACCATGACCCTCCTCTCTGAACCGTCAACCTCTCATGTTGTTCATGGGAGAATCCTCATCGCGACATCCTCCCCTGACTCTGCCACCCAACTCTGCCACCCCACAGACACTACCCTGAAACAGCCACCCCACCTCCTCCTCTGGCGCGCCTCTAATGTGGCTACCCCACCTCTACAGATCATCCTCCTTATCGGCCGGTCAGACCTCTTAATTACCCACCAAAGGTATTTAGGGTTTTAACCCCTCAAATTTCACTCATGTTTATTTTCTCCAATGGTTGGATATTAGGATGTACACCAGTTCTATGCATCAAGAACACCTGTACGGTGGAAACCCAAGTCACCAAGGGTGTTGTTTTCCATTATATATTTACACTGTTATCATTGAGATATTTATTCAAGTATTATTTTTGGGTTGAGATTGTTATTTTTTGTTTGACTCTTGGCATGGGGTGGAAATAGAATCCGAGTTCATGAATCGTACTTGAAATATAGGTATTTTTATACATGTTCATGAATACTTGTCTATGAAAAATAGTTTTAAAAAAGAAAAGTATGTTTAGAAAGTGTGTTTGAGAAAGTAATATTTATGGTCATGTTTTTGGAAAATTAATTTGAAAGTGGTTTTGATTAATTAAAACATTAATAATATATGAATTGGTGTTTTCTAGAATAACCTATTGACGATGTATTAATTAATAGAATCTAAAATAGTGGTTTTCACGTGTTCCTATTTGATTTATGATATCTTAATCATGTTTATATGGTAGATGAAAACCTTTAGTTGGTTTGTTAGGATATTATATTACTAGTAGTTTGGAGTATGATGGTTATGTATTGGGTATGGTTTGGATTTGTCTTTAGGGTTTGGGTTGGTGGTAATCCCTCAAGTTGGTGGATCTTGTTGGGGGTTTTCTTAATGTTTTGATGTAAAACTCTCGATATAGGGAATTTTGGTGATTTCTAGGTGATTTGATTGTGTATTTTTATTAGGAAGTTTCTTGTTAGATCAGTTAAGGGGTGGCTGGTTTCTTATTATCAGGGGTGAATGTGTGGGTTTTGGTTGTTATGCTTGGTGTGTAGGAGAGTAACCCTTATATTATTATGATAAACCTTAGGGTTTGGTGTTTTGGAAATGATATTTTGTTATGAAGTATGGATTAAAGGTAGTTTCATGATTTTGTGGTAATAATGCATGCTTAGGATTGTGGCGCGATGGGTTTCTAATTAGTAATGTTTTTATTACCGAATAATGTTGAGTCAAAATTCATCAACAAAGCATCTAATTAGGATGGAATTGTGTTCTCATGGGAAATATGATCAAGTGGTTTTTTTCCTCATATTATGTTACAACTACTTTGATCCATTGAACAAGGCCTTAGAAAAGGAAAAACAATGGTTTTCTAAGTTATCCATGAGTTCTAGGAGTAGCAGTATCTAATTTTCAGTAGTGACATGGGATCGTAGGATGTTTAGAATATGTTGAAGAAAGTTTAGTTCCTATTTGAAAGGATTGGAACTCTAGAGGATATATGTGTGAAACTAGAAGTTTCTAAATTCAAAGGAGATGAATCAGAATGGATAAATACATTTGATCATAAAAGAAGGAATGAGGAGGTTTTATGGATCGAGTTTCAGTCCCTCTTCTATGAGAGGCTATGGTAGATTTACAGAATAAGAGCATGTTTTGGGAATTCATGGAGCTATATCATTTTTGGGCCGGGATCTTCTATAGTGATCATAATGTGATATTAGGAACTAGACATGTGTATGTAGGATTGATGATGGTATCGATAATACTATAGTGGGGAGATTCATACTCATCTTTTTTGAGTGAAATCTATATCAAGGTATAGTGATCATTATCAAGGTTTTGAAATGTATAAACTTAGATAGTAAATGGATGAATTTAGTGTCTGGAGTTGGATGTTGGATGAACCATATTTGGTTCCAATACCACACCAAAATTAATGATTTACCTATAGTGGTTGGTATAGTCAGTGTGTTCAGTTAATTATGAGGATTTTATATTGGTAAATATTCTATTTAGAGATTCTGTATTTCTAAGATGTCATTCAGATCAATGTGTTGTGTTAAGTATCAATATTTGATATTTTAGTGGTCTAGTGCTTGACAATTCTAGTGTGGAGTTTGAAAGGGGGCCTAAAAAGGGTACTCTAAAGGCTGTTGAAAGTGTGTGTGGAAGGGAAACCAAGTAGTCCAAATTGTTAAGAATTTATGACATAGATTCCATAAAAATAATAATTGTTGAAAGATAAAAGGAAAGAACCAATTATCGCATGTTCGGAAATAGTTTCTACAAAGAAGGAATATACAATCAAGAAGAAGGAAGATCATGCACCAAAATATTGTCTAATCATATTAGCAAATTGGTTTGAAAAATCCAAGTAGATTGAGTAAGAATAAAATAAGGAAAATTCTCTACTTTATAAAATTGATAAACCTATATAAACTAGGAATAAAGGTGAATTCCAGAAGAAGAACATGCTAAAAATGAGGTTTCAATCTAGAAAATTAATAATGATATAGGCATGAAGAGTTTTAGGTATTTTATACATTCAAGGAATGGATTTTCTAGGTTAAGAACAATGTTTAATCCCTATTTATCACTTTTAAGTGATGATGGAGGTTTACTTTATTCTCATATTTTGGTGATTTTTGATTTTTGAATAGGAAATTGAAGGTGTTGTTTGAAAACTAAAGATCTTTATTAACGATCATGTTATTTAGTATTGGGATGTACATATCAATTTGAATATTATTTTTTCATTGTTGGTTATGGATTCATGTATCATTTATCATGTACAGTTGACACACTGATCACATATATATAAGAAGTTGTTATATCTCATTTCTTTTCCAACTATTTTCTTATAGGTGGTTTCTTATGATAAGACCGGTTCTATCCACCACCATCGAAGACAATGAGTTTAAGATTTGGGTAAGGTTTATTCCATTTTTATTCTTTGGCCCAATTTTAATTAGGGATTTTTTTATTTTTGGGTTCCTTATATTTTTGTTGTGTGTTTTGGCTTTCGTTGAGGTGGATTCGAGTCACCGTTGATGAAGGCTTACATGTGTATTCATAGGTAGGAATATGCATATATAAGTTCCCTCTTTATATATATTCACTCATGGGAGTATGAATATATATATTGGGTCTAGGTGTGCTTATATATAGATATGAAAAATGAATACGTGTGTAAGTGTAAAAGGGTATATGCATGTATAAACATATATCTAAGGACCCCCTTGTGCATATTTGGCCATGAAAATATGTACATAGAGGATAGGTGTCCTTATATATATGTTAATTTTCATATGCATGCAAGCAGAAAAAAGGAAGATTTGAGTTGTCGTCGTCAAAAGCAAACGCGCCTTGAGGTTGAGCTAGGGTCCCTCTCCTAGCCTATTTAATTCAAGAATGTTTTAAATTTCATTTATTTGCCTTATTAATTCTGCATGTTTATATTAAATTGCAATTCTTGAATAAGTGTTAGTTAAGATAATTGTTTCTTTTGATAAATAATTCATGGTTTTGTAATAAAACCCCTCCAATGGAGGTGCGCTGTCTGCGAAAAATCACAGTGGTATACCTTGCTTAACATTATTGCATTGATTTTTTCCTTATAATTGATGTCAGTGTTAGTCATAAAATACACATCATACTTGACCCTTTTTATATCCCTGTAGGGGGTTTCCCTCTTTTTATTAAAATGGTTGTTTGAACCAAGACACTCTTTAATTGTCGTTAGACTTTTAAGATGGGTCCCATGTTGTGTGACCATGTCACATGGCATGTGATATTTAAATCTAACCAAAAGCCCATTTCCACAGCCCAGGGGTCCCACAGTACCAGTAATGTCAGATTACATGTTATGTAAACTATGATTTTCCTGATCCCATGGGGTATTCCTCTAGGTATTCCTACACATTGTTAGATCTCCAAACCTCACCGAATTAGGTATATCAGGGGTCATCCAATCCTATAGTCATCACATATTAGCATTCATTTCTTTAAATCTTCTGAGAAAACATCCTCTCATGCCATCCATATCATCCTCTTTGAAACTAAGTGGAACAGATACTCCAATTCCATTCTAATCCACCTCCAAAATCCATGATAAAAATGACATAAATTGCCCTTATGAAAAACAAGGTCAAGGAAGGCACTGATTACCCAGTGGAAAACCACCAACCGACCAATGGCCACAAACTTTTTGGTTCCAACCATCAACCATTCAGTAGTTAATCTAGATCCAACCCTCCCCCACTATCACTATTAATATGTTCATGGTGCTTTATAATAGCTAACTAGTGGCCCCATATACTGCTTTTTAGGAACACCACATACTTATTCTCCCCTTTACTAAATCCATCCACCCGAAACATAAAATTTCAATTAAAACTTAATCATTTTAATTAGAAATCACCAAAATTAAATTTTAAGAACCCAAAAAAAGAAATCCATATTCATTACAAACTATCCACTATATGATTTCTCATCCATGAGAAACATTACTAACCATCACTGGTGACTTGAGGTTTCAGGGGTTTAGAGCTTCCTTCGGCCCTACTTCTTCCCTTCATAGTTTCCCATCCTTCACCTTATCTATTATTCGGTACCTTAAAGTCTCATTTACCTTCTTCTTCTACATCTTTTTTCCTGGGGTTCGACATGCATCAATTTTGAAATCACTTCTTTCAAGATTGATCACTAGTATTCAGGTTAACCAAAATGTTTCAGTATTTTTCAAATGTTTTCCAGAAGTTAAACATTATTCCCTCAAATTTTATAATTATTTACTTCCCTAATATAATAATTGATCCACCGTAGGTGTGCTGAACTGAGTTCTCATTGATTCTTTCTCAGGTTGCATGAAGTGGTGGATATGGATTTTTCTTTGTCCAAATATTCATGTTCTTTCAATTGTTAACCATGTTTACTCTACTAGTGGAACCTAATTGTTCACTCTATGAGAGACTCTCGGTTTTTATCCCAATGGATTTAGATTATCAGATTGCATCTGCCTTTTTAAAATCCTTCTTTTCTTACTATTTGTAGCAACATTCTTGGAAATATTTTTGGTCGATCAAAAGATTCTTAAAGGGAAACATCTCATTCATTATTTTTTGTTTGTAGAGCTTGACCTTTATAAGAAACATCTAGAGTTTATTTGGTTCTTTACTGAAAAACATTTCAAAGTTAAACAACACATTGTCTATGAAACATAAGAGGATTACTTTTCTTCCTATTTTATTTAAGGAAATTCCATAGTGAACTGCTAGAGTCTCGTTCCAACGTTATATTCAAGGATTAATCTAGCACTAATCTTGATGGGGAACATGTGTTTTATGCTTCTCTAGCTAGTGTGTCACTGGATACCAAGGGTCCTTTGACACATGAAGGGGAGGTGAGGAGGATCATCTAGTCACAGTGTCCTTTAAAATCAATAAGGGTATAATTCTCTGAAAGTTTTGAAGATCATCATGTACAACACCCCTGTTCTTCAGATAAAACTAATCCTAAGGAGGGATGAGTGTCGCATACTTCTTTTTCTATTTAGAAATCAGGCGCCACAGTACCTAAGAGATTTTCAAGGGTTGTAAGCAAGAATCCTGAAACATCTGAGATAAAATCCAAAGAAGGTGAGGATTATCTGACCATGAAGACTATGGAACCTATTAAGGAAGAATATCATGTGTGTTTAGGAGCTCATAGTCTGCAATATGATCATGTGGGGGGGGCAGGAGGCAGGGGGTGGGTGGAGGGGGGGCAGGGGCAGGGGGTGGGTGGAGGGGGGCAGGGGGCAGGGTGGTGGGGGGCAGGGGGTAAGGGGGAGGTCTGCAGGGTAGGGGGCAGGGGGTAGGGGTAGGGGGGATGTTTGCAGGGCAGGGGGGAGGGGGGACATTCAGAATGTTGCCCCACCTCCTCCCTCTCCCTTCGATACTGGCCGGAAGATTCTGCCCCGCAGATGTCGTTGGATCGGGCCAACATGTCACGGTCACGCTACGGTCATGTCATGGTCACGCTGCGGTCACGCCGTGATTTGGCCCTTCTCCAGGACGACACCCTATGGTGGTTCGCAGTGATAGTATTCCATGAGTCTTGTGATCAATGTTGAGACTGACTAATCACAATTTCGGCTGGTGGGGCGATGACCGGAATGTTGCCTCGCCTCCTCTCGCTCCCTTCGCTCCTGGCCGGAAGATGCTGCCTCGTGGATGTCGCTGGACCGGGCCAACACACTGCGGTCACGCTGCGGTCACGCCGCGGTCATGCCGCAGTCACACCGCGGTCATGCCGCGGTCACGCCGCGGTTACGCCGCGGTCACACCACGATCACACCACAGTCACGCCATGATCACGTCGTGATTTGGACCTACTCTAGGACGACACCCCGCGGCAGTTCGCAGTGATAATATTCCATGATTCTTGTGATCAATTTTAAGACTGACTAATCACAATTTCTGCCAGCGGGGTGACGGCCGGAATGTTTCCCTGCCTCCTCCTTCTCCCTTCGCTCCTGGCTGGAAGATTCTGCACTACGGATGTCGCTGTACCGGGCCAACATGCCACGGTCACACCGCGGTCACACCGCGGTCACACCGCGGTCACACCGCGGTCACTCTGCGGTCACGCCACGGTAATCCCGTGATTTGGCCATGCTCCAGGATGACACCCCGCGGCGGTTCGCAATGATAGTATTCCATGAGTCTTGTGATCAATGTTGAGACTGACTAATCACAATTCCTGTTGTCGAGGCGATGACTGGAATGTTGCCCCGCCTCCTCCCACTCTCTTTGCTCCTGGCCGAAAGATGCTCCCCCGCAGATGTCGCTAGACCGGGGCAACACGTCGCGGTCACGCCGCGGTCACGCCGCGGTCACGCCGCGGTCACGCTGCGGTCATACCGCGGTCACTCTGTGGTAATGCCATGATTTGGCCCTGCTCCAGCCACATCAAGCCCACACCAACCCCCTTCCACCTTCATTTCAGCCTGCTACCACCAACATTCCATCCCGCAATAGAGGTGTGATGTCTGTGAAAACTCACAGTGGTATGCCTTGCTTCTCATTATTGCATTGATGTTTTCCTTATACTTAATGTCGTTGTTAGTCATAAAGCACACATCGTACTTGACCCTTTTTATATCCCTGTAGGGGGTTTCCCTCTTTTTATTAAAACGGTTGTTTGAACCAAGACACCCTTTAAGTGTCGTTAGACTTTTAAGATGTAATTTCCCATAATGACCAAGTCACCACTAAGTGAATATCATGATTTGGATGGAATGGATTGTACATGGTTTTAGTGTGGTTTTAGTATGGTCAAACATATTCCTTCAATTCACATAAATTCTCTAAATATTTCTCCACAAAGAGATTTAGGAATCTTCTATTCATTGTTATTCCTTCGACTATGGATTGAAAAATGATCATGATTCCACTATTTTATAAATCATTTAAATGAAACATTACATCCATGAGTTTTACCATGACATGGTGAAAAAATACTATCCATTTTCTATCCACTATGAGCATGGTCCATATCCTCCATGGGGTGGTCTTCCTCTCTTTGTTGACACTATTTCTGAGTCCCATATTAGACTTTAGTGAAGACATCCACTATTTCATCACTCAATATGATACATATACTACCTTTGAAGTTGAGCCTAGTCATTGCCTCATGGGGGAAAATACTAGATCTTATGGATAACTAGGGATGGATACTTTTTCTCTCTTATCCTTTCATTGCTTTACTTTCTAAAAATGAACCTTATGCACACTTGGAATTTGTCATTTTTCTCACTGCCCTCATCGCTAACCATCATGAATTGTTCAAGATAATCATATCATGGGGATCTTCATCGTTTCCCATAGATAGGATTCAAATTTTGGAACTCTGGTTAAAACACTCATAACAACTCCACATTAAACATTTCCATATCCATTATGGATTATCCAAATTCACTAAGGAGTGGTTCATTATATAGTCAAGGCTTCCATAACTAATCTCCATTTATTAAAATAAATCAAAGTATTATCATACCTTTAAGAATTATAGATTTATCCTTTCATATCAGCCCAGGAACTCTTGTCATGCACTTTCTAAATAGTAAAACTGGCAGGATTCCTATGTGCAGACCTACTGTCCAGCTAAGTAGTACCTATATAAGTGTGATACAGGGCAGATGTAGTATTTGAAGGATTTCCCTATACATGATTACAAAACTCATACATTCTATTTTAACCATTGGAACATCTGATAACAACCTTAACAAGAGGCTAGGTTTCATCACTGGTCCTATTAAGATGTTCCAACATAGTCAATATAGATGTACAACTTCCTTTCACACCCCTAGAGTGATCTGGCTGTGAAATATTCATAGGTTCATTAGAAATACAAGGAAAACTGGAAGCATATTTATCTAGTGAAGGGCATATCACAAGAGAATTCATGTTTCAAAACTTACTTTTGAATTTCCATGAAGTGGTAGCCACTTTCTTTGATTTTCCTTTATGATACTTTGAAGAGATTGTTCTTTGTTCTTTCTAGAAATTGAAATATATGTCAGATTGCACATCTAATTCCATTTTAGCTTGAGTATCATCAAATTCCTCTTCAAGTTCATCAGTTATACCCCTTGATAGATATTCATTACAAAGAAAAATAGTAGTGGCAGCATGAGATTTATCTTTCATATCAGCCCAGGAAATCTTCACTTGCAACTTGTTAGGAGAAACAAAAATAAAAGAATATCTATAATGGGGGGATGATCCAAGAACAGGATAATCAAAGCCTCTAGAAATCAAACACATAGAAGATGTCTTTTGAGCAATAATAGACCTATCGTTAGCAGGAACTTGATCCTCTAGGGATAAAACAGGGACATGCCCTGAATTTTCAACTACTTGATGTTGAGCCTGAACCTCAATTGTTTAGTTGGTCCCATATTTTCCTTTCCTCCAACAATTATGAACCTCATCACCTCTAATCTGACAATTGGAGCACAAATCACTTCTACATATAGATTTTGAGTGACAAATAATTTTACAGGACTCACAGAACACATGCATTTTCTTGTATTCTATTCTAAGAGAGATTTCATATTGTTGAGTGGAAAGAGAAACCCGATAAATTAGTGTATAACTTAAATCCACTTCTACCAATACACATGCATAATGACCAAAAATTACATTTTTAGTGGAATAGTTCATCCTAATTGGAATGAAAATCATGAATGCGATATCATATAAGATTTCCTAGTGCCATAGTACCCAATTAAGTCTATGAATCTTAAACTAGATCTGTGCACAAGTTTATTTAAAGTCATTAGAACTAAATTGTAGCTTTCAGTCATAAACCCGCAAGGTACGGGGCCTTAGGTTGAGCGATTCAATGCTCCAGGATCATCCTTTTAGATCTGTTGAGGGAAACTGAAAGTCAAAAAATCCTCGATCAAATGATACACATTTAAATTCTACAATTCCCAAATAGATGATAGAGGAGAAACCAGGTCTGCAACTTTCCAGTGTATAGCACCATTTATCAGTAAAATTCGTGCAATAAATGAGAACTTACAAAAATAAAGCCTTTTGTAAATTGGTGGGGACCTGGCAGGGGGGATACTGGTGGGGGGCAGGGGGGTCTGTCTGTAGGGGAGGGGTTTCTTTAGGGCAGGGGGAGGGTGCAGGCGGGTGTCCAGGGTTTGTCTGGGGGGAAGGGGGTATGTCTGCAGGGGAGGGGTTTATGCAGGGCAGGGGGGAGGGTGCAGGCGGGTGTCCAGGGTTTGTTCAGGGGGCAAGGGGGTCTGTCTGTAGGGGAGGGGTTTCTGCAGGGTAGGGGGGAGGGGGCAGGTGGGGTGTCTGGGAGGGGGGTATGCATGGAAGGGGGGCAGGTACAGGTGGGGTGCCCTGGGGGGTGTCTAGGGGGGGTCCAGCATGGGTGGTGCAAGGGGGGTCCAGCAGGAGGGCAAGGGGCGTGCAAGGGATGTGGGGGGGGGTGATGTCCAGGGGGGTCTAGCGGGGGGGAGGGCTGCTGTCCAGGGGGGTCCTGCAGGGGGGATTCTGTCCAGGGGGTCCAGCAGGGGGGGCTGCTGTCCAGGGGGGTCTAGCAGGGGGGTTGTTGTCCAGGGGGTCCAGCGGGGGGGGGCTTCTGTCTGGGGGGGGCTATTGTCCGGGGGGGCTGTTGTCCAGGGGGGATGCTATCCAGGGGGATCCAGCGGGGGGGGTGTTGTCCAGGGGGGCTGGGGATGTTGTCCAGCAGGGGGTGAAAGGGATGTGGGGGGTGGCTGTTGTCCAGGGGCAAGGGGGGCCATGGGGGGCAAGGGGTGTGCAAGGGATTTGTAAGGGGGGATGCTGTCCAGGGGGTCCAGTAGGGGGGGTGTTGTCCAGGGGGGTCCAGTAGGGGGGGATGTCCAGGGGGGTCCAGCAAGGTGGGGTTGTTGTCCAGGGGGGCTACTGTCCAGGGGGGTCCAGCAGGGGGGTGGGGGCTGCTGTCCAGGGGGGCTATGGCTGCTGTCCTGGGGGGTCCGGCGGGGGGGGGGGGGCTGCTGTCCAAGGGGGTTCAGCAGGGGGGGTTTATGAAATGGGAAGGGTTTTAGTTTCTAGGTTTACAGGATGAAGGTATTATTGTTTGTAAGGTATGCATGATGGAGATTCAAAGGTTTCCATGTTTATAGATTTCAATGTTTTTAGGTTATAAGATTACATGTTTACAGATCGTTTTACAGATTGGTTTATAGGTTTACAGATTGTTTTACTGGTTTACAGGTTTACAGATTGTTTTAAAGGTTTACTAATTTTCGATGTTTTTAGGTTTGTGGGTTTTAGTTGCTAGGTTTGGATTGTTTTACAAGTTTACAGATTGTTTTACAGGTTGTAAGTTTACAGGTTATAAGATTACAGGTTTTCCATGAAGGTATTATTGTTTTTAGGATGAAGGTATTATTATTTTTCAATGTTTTTCATGTTTTACAGATTGTTTTACAGGTATTATTGTTTTTAAGGTATGCATGATTGTTTTATAGGTTTCCATGTTTATAGTTTGTTTTTAGGTTATAAGATTACAGGTTTGTGGGTTTTACAGATTGTTTTCAAAGTTTTCAAAGGCTTCTATGTTTTTTTAAGGTATGCATGATTGGTTTACAGATTGTTTTATTAATTTTAGGTTACATGTTCTGATTACATGTTTCTTTAGGTTACTGGTTTTCAAATTGAATATTGTGGGAGGTGTACAGGAGCAGGGGGTGGGGGGTGCTGGTGTAGGGTGGGGGAGAGGGGGTGTGCAGTGAGGAGGGGGCAGGGGGTGGGGTTTAAGGTGCAGGGGGGTGGGGAAGGGAAGGTGTGTAGGAGCAGGGGGTGGGGGTGCTAGTGTAGGGTGGGGGCTGTCTAGGGAGAGGGGGGTGTGCAGTGAGGAGGGGGTAGGGGGTGGGGTGCAAGGTGCAGGGGGGTGGGGTAGGGGAGGTGTGTAGGAGCAGGGGGTGCTGGTGTAGGGTGGGGGAGCTGTGGGTGGGGGGAGGGTGGGAGTTGGCAGTGTCCTCCCAATAGCCAGCACGGTGAACTGTGCTGGTTTTTTTATGCGGTGGAAAGGCCTATAGCCACGGTTTTAAATCATGGCTATATGGCTTTAGCCACGGTTCTATGAACTGTGGCCTTTATTGGCATGGCTATAGGGTTGACCCTATAGCCACGGTTTGAAAACCGTGACTATAAGGCTATAGCGATGGTTGGAGCCGTGGATTTAGGGATATAGCCACGGTTCGAACCATGGCTATAGGTCTATAGCCAGGGTTTCAAACCGTGGCTATAGGCTCCGACCTATAGCCAGGCCAATACTAGTCATGGTTCATGAAATCGTGGCTATAACCTATAGCCACGGTTTTTGGGCCTATAGCCATGGTTTAGAACTGTGGCTATAGCCTAAATTTCTAGTATTTTCCCACCAAGTGCAATGATCCTGGAACATTCTCAATTCCATGCACCATAGGGGAGTATTATTTTTCTAATGCTATGCTTGATTTAGGTGCCTCTATAAATGTGATGTCTCACTCCATTTACTCTACATTTCAGGTCGGGGAACTAAAACCCACTGGAATTGTTGTTCAAATTGCTAACTAGAGTACCACACACCCCTCTGGTGTGTTAGAGGATGTTCTTGTGAGGGTTCAAATTTTAATTTTTCCTGCTAACTTTTATGTGCTTAAAATGGGGGATGATGGGATGAATGGACATTCCCCGATTAAATTGGGGAGACCCTTCTTGAAAACTGCCAAAACCATAATTAATGTCCATAATGGTACATTATATATGGAGTTTGGTGGTGACATTTTCCACTTCAATATCCTTGATTCCATGAATCACCCCTCATAAGAACATTCCTCTCTCTCTATTAATTCTATAGATGTACTCCCTTCCCTTGAAAAAACTTTATTTCATTCCCATGATCCCCTTTCTGAGTTTTCTTCATTGATAGAAATTATAGGAAATGATTCATGCATTGATTGTTTTAGTGGTCTAGAAAAGTGTCATGCATGTTCATTGATTGATGATTTCTTGAACACTGAGGATCCAATGACCATCGATGATACTTCTAATATTGTAAAAGTTCATTCCTCATCATAGGGTGATACCATTGAGCAGTTAGATGAGATTAGTGACCTCTCACTTTCACACACACACCCATAAATCCAAAATCCACCTAAATTGGAACTGAAAAAACTGCCTCAAGATTTAAAATATTCATATCTTGAGAATAGAAACAATTTTCCCATCATCATTGCTAGTTTACTCCCTCCTGAGGATGAATTGAGACTGCTTGAACTTTTTAGGGAGTATAAACAATATTTGGGATGGATACTTTCTAACATTCCTAGTATTATCTCATCAATTTGTACACATCATATTTTATTAAATGATAAGGCTAAACCAGTGAGGAATCCACAACATCAACTAAACCCAACCCTCCTAGAATTTGTGAAAAAGGAGGTAACAAAATTATTGGCTACTGAAATCATTTACCCCATATCTAATAGCCAATTGGTCAGTCCCATTCTAGTATTTCCTAAAAAAACTATCCTTACAGTAATAAAAAATGAAAATAATAAATTGGTTCCAACTCATGTGCATAATAGTTGGCATGTCTGTATAGACTATCACTGACTAAACCAACACACTAGGAAGGACCATTTCCCTTTTCCATTCATTGGCCAAATGCTAAAGAGGCTAGCGGTTAAGTCCCGCTACTATTTCCTTGATGGGTATTCTGGATACTTACATATCTATATTGCCCCCAAGGATCAGGAAAAGAAAACCTTCACTTGCCCCTTTGGCACATTTTCGTATAGGAGGATTCTATTTGGTCTGTGCAATGCTCCAGGTACTTTCTAGCGATTCATGGTTAGTATTTTTTCGGATTACCTAGATAATTTAATGGAAGTTTTCATGGATGATTTCACTGTTTATGGATCCTATTTTGATGAATGTTTAAGTAGTCTTGGTTCAGTCCTACGTCATTATATTGAAAATAATCTTGTATTAAATTATGAGAAATTCCATTTCATAGTGCGACAAGTTATAGTTTTGGGGAATGTCATTTCTGGGGATGGTATCCAAGTAGATAAATCAAAAGTGGATGTCATTTTTTCCTTACCATTCCCCAAAAATGTATAGGATGTGTGGTCTTTCCTAGTTCATTATGGATTTTACCATTGTTTCATTCATGAATTTAGAAAAATTTAACTCCCCCTCTCCCGATTACTCCAAAAAGAAAAAGAATTTTTTTTATAAAGAATGGGAGGAAGCTTTTAATAAGTTAAAATGGAGTATCACGTCACCCCCGGTAATCCAACCACCTCGGTGGGATTTACCATTTGAGCTCATGTGTGATGCCTCTAACTATGCAGTTGGGGCAGTCTTGTCACAAAGGGTTGATCGAGATCCACATGTCATTGCCTATGTCTCGCGTACTTTAAACCATACCCAAGCAAACTACACCAAAAATGAAAAATAATTCCTTTCCATTGTGTTTTCCTTGGAAAAATTCATCTCATACCTTTTGGGGTCCAAAGTCATTGTGTTCTCAGACCATAAAACTCTCCTGTATCTCCTTAAGAAACTGAAATCCAAGCCACATCTCATTTATTGGATGCTCATCCTTCAAGAATTTAATCTAGAAATTAGAGATAAAAAAGCAGCAGAGAATGTGGTGGTTGGCCATATCAGTAGGATTCCCCCATCCTCAGACATTGACTCATCCCCTGTATTCCTATAAATGATATGTTTCTCGATGAGTAATTGTACTGATTTCAAGATGTTATTCCTTGGTATGCTGAAATTGTAAATTATTTGGTAGCATCTTTCATTCCTACTGATTTTAATAAAAACCAATCCAGTCGTCTAAAACATGAGTCTCATTGGTACATTTGGGATGACCCCTACCTTTGGTGCACATGTAGTGATCAATTCCTTAGGTGTTGTGTCCCCGATAGCGAGTTTCAGTCTATCCTTAGATTTTGTCACACTCTTGATTGTGGGGGCCACTTTTGTCCCCAACATACTGCTTGAAAGGTCCTTGATTCTGGTCTCTTTTGGCCAACACTTTTTTGGGATGCCCATGATTTTTACAAATCTTTTCCTCATTGTAAAATAATGGGGAATTTCTCTAAAAGAAAGGAAATTTCACAACAACAGTTGCTCTTTCATGACGTTTTTTATGTTTGGGGGATTGACTTTATGGGTCCATTTCCCAATTCCTTTGGCAACTTGTACATTATTCTGGTGGTCGATTATTCTCAAAATGGGTAGACGTCCAAGACACAAGGATAGATGATTCCAAAATAGTTGTGGAATTTTTGAGAACTCGTATATTTTGTAGGTTTGGATTATCTGGGTTCATAATTAGTGATCAGGGTTCTCATTTCTGTAACCGAACAATGAAATCACTTTTGCGTCAGTATGGGGTCGGTCATAGAGTGTCTACTGCATATCACCCACAGACCAATGGTCAAGATGAGGTGTCAAATAGAGAGGTAAAACAGATTTTTGAAAAAAAGGTTCAACCCAATAGAAAAGATTGGAGTCTTCGACTTGATGATTCATTATGGGCCTACCGTACTGCTTTAAAAACTCCCATTGGAATGTTACCCTATTATCTTGTGTTTGGAATGAGTTGTCACCTACTTGTTGAGATTGAGCACCAGGCCTACTAGGTCATCAAACAATTCAATTATAATCTTTCTGGTGCAGGTTCTCAAAGTAAGTTGCAGATTCAGGAGTTGGAGGAAATGAGAAGAGATGCATATGAAAACTCCATGATTTATAAAGAGTGAACCAAGGCTACCCATGATCATCTTATACTTCATATTTAGTTCCACATTGGGTAGAAATTCCTCCTTTATAATGCAAGGATGAATTTGCATCTAGGTAAGCTTCTTTCCTATTGGTTTGGCCCATACACTGTTATTAATGTATCTCCATTTGGTGTTGTTCAGGTTCAAAATGAAGAAACCAAGCAGACCTTCACTGTTAATGGGCAGCGGTTAAAGCACTTCCACGAAGCCCTTCCGGAGTTCTTGATAGAGGAAATCCATGTTCATGAAGCAACATACCAGTGAAACACACAAGGTTTTATCCTTCCTTCTCACATTCTCAATTATTACAGTGAGGACACTACACATTCTAAGTGTGGGGGGATGGGTACATTCCTGGGTTAGTTAGAAATTTTTATCGTCTTTTTTTCTTTCTTCTCTTTTTCACCCTCTTTATGGTATTTTCACTTTTCCCCATATTTCTGGGTTTATTAGGATTTTTATTATCTTTCTTCTTTCTTCTCTTTTTTTCCTTCTCTATGGTATTTTTACTTCCCCCCCCCCCCTTATGGTCACCAAATCATAGAACTTACTGAAAATGCATGTTGAAATTTTTGATTCCATATTGATTTAACATTTTATAAAAAAACCTCTCTCTATTTTGGATTGAATGTTTGTATGAATTTAACATCAGGGAGTGATTTTTAGTGAATTGGTTTTCTGTCAATGATATAAATGGTTGTATCACTGTGAAACATTTTAGATGATTAATGCCCCTTGTGTGAGTAGTTTTTTGGGAAAACTGTGTCACTAATATCTCCACACATTTTTGCACCAAACCACAAAGTGTGAATATTTATTACTTAATATAAGGTAAATATATGTTAGGTTAATATTTTTCATCTTTAAATGATATTTCTATATGTTTTTTCCTTATTCGGTCTGTTTCATTACTGTACCAGATTGACCTGTGCGTGTGTACCTAATGTCCGACTGATGTACGCCCTCAAAAAAAATTGGGTTATGTCTTGGGTAGGTCAAAAACCACTCGTCCTTAATCATTGATCTTGTTATAACTATTGCAATTAGTTTCATGATGAGATCAAATAAGGGCTGAGAGATGAGTGTGAGATTTGTTCCAAATGAAACTTATAAAAAACAAAAATAATAAATGAGGGGAGTGATGAAATGTGAAACATATGGGGATATCTAGGTCAAGAGCTTATGGTTTGACTTCTGTGAATGCTTAAGTGAGTAGGTCTTGAAATATGATTGCAAATTATGTAGGGAAGGTTCAGTGAAAAAATCATTTAAAGATGAATAATTTTAAAATAACCTATATTTATTGGATAGAAAGTGGAAAGAATAGCATGGAATGGTTTTCACACACACACATGGAGAGTTAGTGGAATGGTTGAATTTTTAATTCCTTACTCAATTTTTTGTCATGAATCTCTTTTAATTTCATTATGATATGATTTATGAGACATCTTTTTCCATTTTCACTAGGAAGAACTCCTTGGTGTGGTTCGTGCATTGATCACATTACTTTAATGAATTAAAATTTCCTCAAATGTTAAATCTTCATGATGTTGGGAATATATAATTGCATCATTTTTTTGGATATGTGACTTTTCCTAGGAGTGCAAATGTTTAGGTGTGGGGGTGTGATCGCATAGCGATTCACTATTCAATTTCACCCTTACACTGCTGTTTTAAACTAGTTTTGTAATGAATATTCAAAATATAAAGATAAATTTCACTTCTTTTTTTATTTAATAAATTAATGTTTATCAATGTTAAAAAGGGAAATTATACTTGTTTTGATATTTTCATTGAAGGTGGAGGTAATTTGGAGGCCCGGAGATCATCCAAAAGAAAAATAGGCCAAACTGCATGGCATCCCATGGACATCTTTCCACTGTTTTGAATAGTACAAGAATTCCATGCATCCAAATGGGCTGAAACTTAGTGGTACTCTCCAAAAAATAATTTGATACAACTCTTATTAAGTAACTGAAGCCTAATTCTTCCATATGGTAGCCTATCCGACCATTATGTCTAGGGGATAGAATCTACCCGAATTCAAAAGTTTGTTTTGTTCATTTGACCATATCTCCAAATACATTTGTCTAATGGATTCCAAATTCTACATGGAGATAGTCAAGAGGCCTAAAAACAACTATTTTCTTTTGTTCAAGTCGTGATATGGATTTATACTATTCCAAAACCGATACACAAGTGGTATCTCAAAAACAGGGTGCCCAAAACCATGTCCCATTTTGGCTATAAAAAGGCATCATGGGCTCCTCATTTGGAAGTTCGGCCAAGAAGCAAAGATCTGCCATTTTGGAGTCCTATAGGAGTATCCTTCTCATCCTAGAAGTTCTGGAGGCCTCTATCCTCATAGGGGGGTCAAGAATAAAGAAGGAGATCCACCCGAGCTTCCTCCTCCTCCCGATGTCGAGCTAAGCGGTGGGTGATCATTGTGAGGGAGCTACACACTTGAAGAGGGAGTTTGGGCACATAATTATCTACTGGTTTGGTGTATATTGTGGTTTGAATTATTCATTCATATGTATCTTAACTTTTTTTATGCATTGAATTGAAACATTTTTTATTTCATAACTGATTGGTGTGCAATTTTAAGTGTGTGTCTTGTGTTGTTCTGATTGGACAACATAAGAACCCTTTTCTTTCCCAACCATTTGAGATTTCAATGTTTCTTTACAAACCTTAAATCATGCTAAGGGGCTGGAACTTGACTACACGATTGTTACGTCAAGGTTTAGTTTTAATCGTGTCATTTTAAGAGGCTTGTGGGTACCCAAGATCTTAGTTTACCCTCAAACAAAGGATTACACTAAAACCTAATAATCAATTAATAATGAGGAACTCTTCAAGTGTTGTAGTAACTGGGCAATGATCACTTATTTATCTCATATTTTTCATAATCCACTTGGTCTTTCTACTTTATAACTCTTTAATTTAAGTTACTTTCTTGAAACTGTTTTCAGAATCACCCCCCCCCCCCTCTTTTGTTCTTCTTATTAAAATACACACTCAGAACTCATCAACGCTTCTTGAGAGATGACCTAGGGTCTGCCCTAGACTGCAAAATCCTCTTTAAATCACTATCAATTTGATGTGTCACGACAGCACGGTCATCACCCAATCTTAAATTCCCTAGAAAGAAACATCACCTATCTCTATCACAAGAACACCACATATATATAGAACCACCCATTAGTTAGAACAAAACAAAAATGGGAATAATTTGATTATAATGATTTTATATAAAAAAACATTTTTCATAATGTCCCAAATGAACAAAAAACATTTTTAGGGTGTGAATCCAAATAAAATGATTTAAAATATCTTCTAAATCAGCTCTTAAGACCAATATTATGAATATAATTTTATAAAACTACATGGGATCCAAAAATCCAAAATAATAACATTTTTAATAGTGAAAGTCTATCACAATGTTTACAATATAACTCATATGGGTTAACACACCCTTGTAAAATCTAACAACCCCTTTAGGACACTTCAAGAACATTACACACCCCAAACACATTATTTAGAAACCAATAGGTGTAAAACTCCCATTTAAAAACCTTTATATAGTACTGAATTTGAATTTAAAAAAAAATCATGCTTTGAAGACCACTTGGGATTTTTTTTATACAATTGGTACTTAACCTATTCCATAATAAGGTTTAAAAACCTCCTATAAATCAACATTATTCTATCATATGACACATACATATAAACAAGATGGATGATTCTTCCTTCAATGAAAACTAGTAAACCAAGCCATAATATGTCCTTATAACCCATTAATAAATAAAACCCCCATGATTAAAGTCACCTTATCCATGATTTCAAGATCCATATATTCTAGGGTTCACAGGAGAAAACTAAAAAGGGAATTGAAAGGTCAAAAATATTGAAGGAATGAGAAGGAGGCTTCTTTGGGAAACTCTTTTTAAAAGAGGAACAAATACACCAAAATGATGAAGATGAAGGGGGGAGAAGCTCCCCGCACACCATGGAGGGATTTCCAAGATAGAGGGAAGGATGAGGGGGATCTAAAGACTTATATGAAAAAAGGAATTATTGTAAACTAGAAAATTTTGAACTCCTTGGTAGATCATATAAATCAGCCAAACGGTTTTCCAAGTTGCATCCTATTAGTGTGGTAGCCAATGCTAAGGAAAATTCTCCCCCCATGGTTTCTCAAGTGGACATTCCACACTAGGAAATTTCGTCATCTAGTCCTAGAAGATGGTACTATAAAATTATAGTGTGAACTCGTATGATTAATGCATGGTTTCTGTAAGAATACACAAGAATTGAGTCATGACCCATACGCACCAATGGTTCCGAATTGTTTTACCTAGGTTTCTCATATTTTACACAGAATCGTGTGCTACCAGTGATGAACGACCTTATATAGATTAGAATGAACCAAAAATTCATATTTATAAGGGTTACCTAGTATGAGGGATCGCGGCGGAGGAGGGATCACGGCGGAGGTGGAAGCAGCGGCAGCGGAGGCAGCGATTGCGGAGGAGGAGGAGGACGGTCGCGACGGAGGAGGAAAAGGTCGCAGCGGCGGAGGGGTCGCGGCGGAGGAGGGGTCGCAAGCGCAGGGTTCAGCTCCCGCAAAGGCTTGAACGGGTGCAAGGGAGGAGGGGCATGTTAGAGTTCTTTATAAAAACTGTTGGAACTTTTATCAGCGCTAGTTAAAAGCGCTGATAAAGGTATGCTTTATCAGCGCTGATAAAACATACCTTTATCAGCGCTATAATTTTAGCGCAGATAAATAGTTGTTTTATCATCGCTTTTTTAGCGCTGATAAAGGTCTATCTTTATTAGGTCTAAAAAAACGCTTATAAAACAGCTATTTATCAGCGCTAAAATTATAGCGCTGATAAATACTTATTTTATAAAGGTATAATTTTAATAATTTATTTATATTCTTATATATTTATTTAAAATGATATATAGGATGAACATATATTTATTTATTAATAATTATAACTATAAATAATATATATTTATAAATATTGGTATATAATTTTTAATATAAATTAATAAAATTATTTAATTATATATATATATATATATAATTATAATCTTAGAAACATTTTTTTCAATTAAAAGATTATATATATATTTTTGTATTATTACAAAAAATATATTAAATATAAACAATTGTTTTTTATTTAATGTAAACAAATAAATATTATTTTTGAATATAAATATAATAATTTTATGTAAATTAATAATAAAATTTTTTATCACCGTTAATAATAACGCTGATAAATGTAACATTTATCAGCGATTTTAGGTAGCGTTGATAAAGACACACCCCTTTATCAACGCTTTTAGCTAACACAGATAAATGCACATCCCAATATCACCGCTTTATGTTTAGTGGTGATAAAGAGCAATGCTTCCCTCACCCTGTTTTGTGGTAGTGATGATTATGATTCTTTTACTATGATACAATCGGCCCTAGTCATTAGAGCTCTAATACCATGTGAAGAACGCCCCATCTAAGCAAAACATAAACACAGTAATTGCAGAACACCTATACCCACTAACACATCACACGAGTTCAGAAATATACACACAACCGATAATATGTTAGACAGAGGCCGAAGACTAGACCCAATAGAAATACGACGTTCCCCGTCAGCCACGAGATTACGCGTCATTCCCCGTCTACCACCGTCAACGGCACCTCATCGTATCCCACCTCCGTTCTGAACCGCCGGGGGAGGACGCAGCGGCCGCCGTGCTTCTGCTGCAAGTGGACGACGAAGGCGAGCAGGAGGCACCCGCCAGCGACGGCGACATCCCAGATCGGGGAATAGAAATCTGCGCCCGGATCCGCGTAAGGGTAGGCATCGAATTCCGGGCTCCAACGAGCGCCGACGCATCGGTACAAATCGTAGGCGTGGGGGAGCAGCCGTGTCATGGTGGTTCCAACGTAGAAAATCGGAGACAGGGTGTTCTCCTCCCCCCTCGCCGGCAGGTTTTGAAACGCGTTGAAGATGATTTGAGGGAGAAGAAACCCGTCGAGGACCAGCCCCAGGCCGGATCTCAGTCCATCGAGGACAGACAGCGCTCGCCGCTGCGGAGTGAAGAACCGCAAGAGCAGAGCGGCCATGGCGCCGGCGAGATACAGAGGAAGTGACAGAAACAGGGACTTCTTCTCCGCGCCCCACGAAGAGTCATCTTTGAGGCTGATGCCCCTGAATCTGGCGGACCAGGCGAGGAGGAGGAGGCGGGACTGAATCAGGAAAGCTGCCATGGACGCGATCCTCACCAGCGCTTCGTCCACCTCCAGCCACCCGCCGCTGCTCCCCCAATAACGAAGCTCACCGTTCCTCCGGTGACCCAGGAAAATGGCTTCGAAGTTGAGCAGCAGAGGGATCATGTGGCCCACGGCGAGTATCAGCAGCATGAGGAGGGAGATGTTGGGCAGGACGCCGTGGTGCCTCTTTCCGTGCCGCAGCTGCGCCCATATGAAGACGCAGATGAAAGTTTCAGAAATCGTCGCCAGGACCATTTCCAGGTCCATCCTCCATATCGTCCACGCCGCCATGCTAAAGGAAAAAGAAGATCCTGACAGGTTTAGTGTTTTGAAGTACAGAGTATCGTTCCCCTTTCGTGTGCTCGTGACGGTCCCCACGACGCGGCCCTCTCCTTTAAGTGGCCTCTGCAGTGGCGGGAATTCGAAGTCGACCCGGATCTCGCAGTCCATGGAATGATTTGCAGAAAAAACGACGCCCAACTCGAGGTGCCGACACGCCGCCATGCATAGCTTCCCAGTCAAAGGATTGTAAATCCCCTCAGCAGAGATCTCTATCCGGTCATACGAACTAAAAGTTGTATTGAAGAAAGACGACGGGTCATCGGTCAGCGTGGCGGGATCGCCGTACGCTGAGAAGCTCATCCTGTAGCTCATCTTCACGGTGGTGTTTCCGCCGTCAACTTCCGCCGTCGGAGACAACCGGCCATAAATTCCATACCGATCGTAAACTCGATCTTCGACGAAGAGGGGATACGCATCGCCCCAAGCCATTTCTCGACTTGAGCTTTTGGTCGAGAATTGGAATCTCATCTCGAAGGAGTCCCCCCTCGGGTAGCCACCGTCATCCTTCTTGGTAGAACTCGCCGCTGCCGAACAGGATTTCCGGTCACTGTCGTGTTTGGTGTAATTATATTTTGTCCCAGAAACCACCTGCCTGTCATCGCCCAAGCTCCAGAAATTGATCGCTTGGAAATACCCAGGCGCGTTCGCGGCTTTGACGGTCCAAATCCGTCCGGCGATTTTGCTGGCTTCTGTCATGGAAATTGTCGCCGGGAGCCACAGACTCAGACTGAACGAACAGTCTCCGACGTGAACGTCCTGCGGGGAACGACTCACGTCCACCAGCAGCCGGCAAGCGACGACGCAGAGCCGATTCCTCTTCGGATCCCACGACCCTTCGCCGACCAACGCGGTGCTGGGATCGAAGGGCAAACCGTTCGCCAGCCGTGGAGCGAAAGCCATCAGAACCCGCAGCTTGTGGGCCTCCTCCGAGCACTGGATAAGCTGGATGGACATGACGCCTGGCAGGGAATCCGTATAACCAGAGTCCTCGGCGAATGGGTTGCACCTTCGGGAGGAATTGCATTCCATGGAGTACTTCAATAGGCCGTGAACAGAGGTGAATGTTGAACAGAGACCTCCCTGCAGGTGCCTCAAACCCAGAGACGGCAGAGGATTATTCGAAGAACCAGTGGGGCATTTCCTCGAATAGTTTTCCGAACCCAAGGAGTAGCTATAGGCCGTTTGGGGGAACATCAAGATGGAAATGGGATCGAAGAAATCAGGCTCTGTGTTCGAGTTCTGCAGACTTTTCAGGGTTCCGTTGACGAGTCCAGTGGAAATGGTGGGATTGGGAAGAAAACGGAGTTTCAAAACACCGCTGACACGAACAATGGAGGAGGAAGAATCACCTGGCTCGGAGGGGATTTCGGCGGACCCAACCATGCAGAGCTCCCCTGAAGACTCCGACCAGAACCCGCGGAGGCTGAAACTCGCGGAATCCCTCCATCCGGAGGAATTCCGCGCAACCGTGTAATTATTGTCCGATCTCCCGCCGTACAGGACGAGGGTCCCCTGAATCTGGAACACGCCATGGGTGTCTGTTTGGTGGACGGTCGGGGTTTCGAAAGATAAGGAATTGTAGTGAGAAGGGTTCGGGTGGTACAGGAATTTGCGAGCGCCATTGTAGAAGCCGTCCTGGGACTGGGGGAGCGCGAAGCCTGAGTAGACCTCGACTGTGGGGGTGGATTCGGGGACGACTGAGTTGCAGAGGTCGGCGTAAGGGATCCGAGCTGAAGAAGAAGGCGAGAGGGAAGCGAGGAAGGTAAGTAAGGTAACGCAGGAAATATCAAACACTTTCTGTAGTGCCATGATCGCGGGTTACTGAAAACCAGCGAGATGGAAGGAGATGATGGAGACGAGGGGGAAGTTTCAAGGTTGAAAGGACCGATCAGTGGTGGATTTATGGCATCGGAGTGGCATGGAGTGTTCTGAGGGGTCCGTGTGGATTGGTACAAAGAGTTGGTCAGCCACGGGGATATTTTTTTTTTTTTAATGAAAAACTAATTACAAGAGATATTGTGAGTAAAATTATTTAAACGTTATAAATAACTACTATGATGAATGCCACACTTACCATTGAATATTAGTTGGAGTCTAATCAATAATCTGAATCATATGAGATGATTAGATGATTAGATGATTAGATGATCCATTTTGGTTTCGTGTTTTCTTTTTTGTGTTTGTTTATTTTTGTATCATATGGTTGAATGTTGTGATTGTTCTTCATCCGCCCTTTTTAAATTGATGTTATATGTACAATTTTTCGACACATGTTTTTATTCATCCTTATGATCATATTTTTTTTAAAAAAAAATGGAGCCGAAGCCTTTTTATTAAACAAGCAAAGAAACACATCTTTATTACTGAGTATAGGGGAACTCATTAATGACTCATAAACCTAGTGAATTGGAACCCCTGGTTCATGGCTAATAGGCACCTGACCTGTAGGTGTACCCGCGCCAAACCTCGCTTTCATCCGTACGCCTTGGCTCAGCCAACACCCATCGCCAAGCCCGCCCGCCCAACGCCATTGGAGGTCACCACCTGGGCCATACATCTGATGCCGCTATGTAAGCCCACTAACAACGCCAGAAACGACGGTCCAATAAATCCTCCAATATAAGGCAGTCCAGGGTCAAACCCTTGACGTATGGTGCAAATCAGAAGCCCGGTTCCAATTGAAATGGGGCTTGCTTGCAACATTATGATCACATTTTTCTAACACGTTATCTACATAAGTTCTAATTGTATTGAAATGTTTTTTTATTGGACAAGTTCCATTTCGTAAAAACACTAAGTTAGGTTTACTCAAATTTGAAATCATTGAAAAAAATATTATTTGTCATTGATATCAAATATTGAAACACATATGGATCCAAATGCACTTTCCGAAACGGTCAATGTAGATAATGAAACTTTCATTTAATACAATGTCAAAGCCCTGATATTCACCCATCATCATCTCAAAGAGAAACATGGATACTAACCAAACGGGTTAACTCCATTCCTTTAATCGAATGCGATGGCATATAAAAAATTAAATAGTTGAGGTCGCAGTAATAATCCTTGTGGTCGAATTTGAGATGAAGCACATGCTCAATGTGGTCATACATCTAATGAAAAGATGAAAGAGCACTACCAAAAGTGGTCGAATGATGAACAATCACATCCAACGAAAATATTGAATATTAATGTGAGAAGGGGGATAGTGACCCCTCAGTCCCACCTCCAGTAGGCCCTAGATTGGAAACTAGCACCGAGGGTATAGTAAACACACAAATGAGAGACATTACCCTCTAAGAGAACACATGCGAAAGAGAGAGATAAGACAGACACCAACCAACTCCAACTCAGACTGCAATATCAAAGAAATCCCAAGTACACTTATGTAATGTAATGCAAAAACTACTACAACTGAAAGGAAAAACTACAAGTACCAAAGGAAAGTAAAAACAACAACGACCACGGAGCTCGAACAGCTCCTGCAACCCCAAGCTAGTAGTAACCGACCTGATCTCCAACCAGCTCCAAGTGACCTGAAAAACATTTTATATATACATAGGGTGAGTATGACAATATACTCAATAGGATCCTCCTCGGAGCGTCTCGTGCAAAAGTAAAGAAAGCATGCTAAAGCACAGTGAACAACAAGTGAAACTAACTCGTCACCTAAACAGGTATACTGAGTTCTCAGACTCACCATGACTACTCTCACCAAGTATCGCATACAAGAGTATATAATATAATAAAGAATATCAAGGGTATTCCGCTACTACTTCCCCATTGGTTTGCCGCTTTTCCCCAACGTCGCACGTCCAAAGCATCTCTCTCCAAAAAGACTTGCCCGCAGACACCTGAGCGAAGCACCACAACATGCACCTTGTGCAACACAACCACCATGTCCACGTAACAAATGTAACTAGCACTATGGGAAAAAACCGCGTTTGCGAAGGGTTTTTAGCGATGAGAATTAATCCCGTTGCAAAAAGTCCATCCCAGAGGTTATTTGCGATGGGTTTTGGGATCTCGTCGCAAAAAATAATGCACGGTTTGGTGCGGGTTGTGCGCCAAATCCCGGGAATGGTTATTTGCGATGAGATTTCGGATCCCGTCGCAACACGTATGGCGCGGTTTCGCGCGGATGGCGCGCAAAAGCGCACAATAGGTTATTTGCGACGGGGGGTCCTCCCGTCACCAATAGAGTGTGGGTCGAAGGGTATTTGCGACATGTCTCGTCGCAAATACCGACGGCGGTAAATGGGTTTTTGCGATAGGATGTTGTCCCGTCGCAAAAGATGTGTCGGCAGGTCACTTTTTGCGACAGAACCCATCGCAAATACCCTTTCAATTACCGCCTGCAATTAATGCGGGTGAAGTTTTTTGCGACGGACCCCGTCGCAAAAAGTACCTTTTGTGACGGTAATACCGTCACAAATAGTCCCGTCGCAACTAATCTAACATATACATACCCCCCTTCGTTTTTCATTCTTCTCCTCTCATTTCTCACTTGCTCTCTCTCTTTCTAAACTCTATTTTTAGAGTGAGAAGTTCTCTGATTTAGTTTTTTTTTGCGGAGAAGTTGTGAAGTTGCTTACATCAATAGGAGATCAAGTTTAAAGATATTTATATTTTATTTTATTTAATAATTATTTCATTTTTTATGTTAATTTTAATTATTGTTGATTAGTTGTAATTAAATTAAATTTAAATTGTTTTGTTATCTGTATTTATTTGTAATAATAAATTGAAATTATTAATATTAATTCTTAATAATTAGTAATAATTATAAATAAATAGGAATAATTAGTAATAATTAGAAATAAATAAAATAAATAGAAATAAATAGTAATAAATAGTAATAAATAGTAATAATTAGTAATAATTAGTAATAAATAGGAATAATCAGTAATAAATAGGAACAATTAGTAATAAATAGGAATAATTAGTAATAAATATGAATAATTAGTAATAAATAGGAATAATTAAGAATAATTAGTAATAATTAGTAATAA
Organism: Viscum album; assembly: GCA_963277665.1. Lineage (NCBI taxonomy): Eukaryota > Viridiplantae > Streptophyta > Magnoliopsida > Santalales > Viscaceae > Viscum > Viscum album. The sequence continues at coordinate 917,134,916 of OY728156.1, forward strand.
TTAGGAATAATTGGTAATAATTAGAAATAATTAGTAATAATTAGGAATAATTAGCAATAATTAGCAATAATCATCAATAATTAGGAATAAATAGGAATAATTAGTAATAAATAGGAATAATTAGGAACAATTAGTAACAATTTGTAATAAATAGTTGAGATATTTCCCCCTTAGACTCAGGTTGCAATGTTTATTTATGTCTCACAACACAACGTCAATGACGTCATGACACAAAACCAAGATTTCAACAGATAAAATCTTGAATCATCCATCTGATGGTGATTCATGGAAACATTTTGACCGTCTGCATCCGTCTTTTGCTTTAGAAGCCCGAAACGTGCCATTGGGTCTTTCTACTGACGATTTCTGTCCGTTTGGTTCTTATGGTAGTTAGTATTCATGTTGGCCTGTCTTTATAACTCCGTACAATTTACCTCCATGTATGTTGATGAAGGAGCCCTATATCTTTTTGACTCTATTAATCTCAGGACATCCGAAAAAGAATATTGATATTTATTTGAAACCATTGATTGATGAGTTAAGTGCATTGTGAAGTGATGGTGTTAGTACATATGATGTTGCTACGAAACAAAATTTCATATTAAAAGCTGCATTGATGTGGACGATTAGTAACTTTCCGGCATATGAAATGTTATCTGGTTGGAGTACACATGGTCCGAAATCATGTCCTTACTGTATGAAAGTGTCACATATGCATTTTTTTAGTCATTTTATTTATTTTATTTCTCTTGGCGTCGGATGATTTTGCGTAAGTGTGGGGGAGTCATAGTTTAAAATTTTAATGTTAGGATGAGTTGATGGTTTGGGTTAGTGCGCGAACACCGTACGTTTAAGACGCGTTGTCCGCTTGGGTACCGTACGGTGCGCAAATACCACACGGTCATCCAGTTTTAACGTTATGTGTGTAGATATATGTATATGTATGTTTATATGTTTATATATGTGTATATATATGTGTATCTACGTTTGTATATGTCTATGTTTTAACGTTATGTGCATATATATATATATAGGTATGTGTATATATGTTTATAAGTGTATATATATATACACATACGTTTATAAATAAATATGTTTTAACGTTATATGCTTATGTGTATATATGTTTATATATATGTTCATATATGTTTATATGTTTATATATGTTATATATATGTTTATATATATATATATGTATATATGTATCTATGTTTATATAAGTAGGTTTATATATGTTTATATATATTTATATATGTATATATGTTTATAATAAATATTATTATTATTATTATTATTATTATTAGAATAAAAATGAAAAAAATAGGAGGAAAGGGTTAGGGTTGCGCGCAGCCCCCCTTTCTTCCCCGCGCGAGCCCCCCTCCCCGTCCGGCCTCCGAGCCGCCTCCCCAACACGCGCCGCCGTCGGCCTCCCGGTCGCCCAGGCCGCGCGACCCCGCCTCCGTCGGCCTACCGCGCCGCACCCCCCCTCGGCGCTGCTCCCGGACACCGCGTCGGCCCGCCTCCGGCTCCCCGGCTCCGACTCCCCGTCCGACTCCCTATCCCGCTGCCCGGAAACTGCCGCCGCCGGCCCTGTCCCGGCGCCGCTGCCGCCGGCCCTGTCCCGACGCCTTCTCCTTCTCCTTGCACTGCGACTCCGCAAAAACGGTGTACAACGGATTCTCGGACAGCCGGATCTCTCGGGCAGATTCTGTGCGGTGTGTTTCCCCTTTTCGGATCTTCCACCCATGGGCAATTTCTTCTGTTTTCTTACTCGGTTGGGTATGATTTGTCAAGGTATGAATTCCCTTAATGTTGTTGTGTAAAGACCCGTAAAATTCAAGGGAATTTTTTTCTTAATTTTCTTTAGAATTTTACAAGAGCGCGGTTTCAGACGGTACCTGATTCCGAGGCCCAGAGTGCCCGGAATTAATTTCCGAAGTTTGGCTCGGGTACGTTCAGTGAACGAACGAGCGTGAATTCCTAACTTTTGATCCGGTGCTCGGAATTGAAATCCGAGGGCACCGATGAACTCGCAGCGCCGAAATTCGCTTAAAGAGACCTTTTCGGGAGTTGCGTTTGTTGCGGGTTGAAAGTTAGTTTTGGGGATTAAAAGATAAGTAAAATAAAATTATGTTTGAATTTTATTTTATTCGTGGTGGTTAGACTCTCTCATGGGAAGTTGTTGGTGGGGCCCACAACCACCCAACTTCCCATGTGTGGTTATGAGGGAGGTGGGGCCCACACGAGCCCCCACCTTTTCAAATTCCCTAACCCCTCTAAACCCCCTCTTAATTATGTGACTCTCCCCTACATTAATTATTGCCAACTTATCTCATCATTTAATTTTTGTCAACTCTAGATTTAATTAATGAATTCAACTTTTGAATTTTGAAAGGTTGGCAAAGTGAAAATAAAATAAGGTGTAGCTTATTTTATTTTGGGAGTTGCTGTGTTGTGTGGAGATTTGAGAGAGGAAGAGTTCTACACTTTGAAGAACTTCATCTTCCTCCTTGAAGAACGCGAAGAACACCGACACGCCGTTCTATCTTCTCTCCACGTCAAAGAAAGGGAGACACCGCTTCCTCCTCGGTTTTTCTTCGTCGACTTGAGAAGTTTCGCCAACGACGTATCGCATCGGACGCATCCCTTCGTCAACGGATTTGACGAACGACGACCGCGACGCCCGACCTCCGCGACGTCGTCTTCCGCGGAACGTAGACGAATCTTCGAACCTTATACCCGAGGTAGGGGTTGTCAATTTCTTTTTGGTTTCCTCATTTTATTCATGATCGTGAATTTATCAAGACTAACGTGTGGCTTGAATTATTTTTAAGTTGCGTTATTATTTTAACGTGAGGGGGCCGGACCGCACGAACACGGCCGAACCCCCCTCCATCGTTCTTGTTTATTCTTGCGGGTGGAAGCAAGTGGCGTGGTGCCGTCGCACCACGCGGATGATCGTGCATATATTTTACGCGGAGCCGTCGCGCCACACCGAGGTAGAATCTTCAAGAACGCGATGCCGTCGCACCGCGCCGGACGGCGAACACCGCGGCCGGTTCCGGGCCGCGGCGGGACGAGGAGACCGCGGCCGGTTCCGGGCCGCGGCGGAAGAGAAGACCGGCGGCCGGGCCGCCGGCGTCGGAAGCCGAAGGGGGGGACCGGAATTTCCGGTCCCGTTGGAGAAAACAGGCCGGCCAGCTGGCCGACCGGAAGGCATTAAACCGGGGGAATTAATCCCTCGGCCAACACCCAAAACCCCCCTCTTTATGAGGGGGGCGTTTTTTTTTTAAAGGGAAGGGGGCAGCCGGCCTCCCCGCCCCGGTTCCGCTCAAATCAGGCCCCCCACGTGTGGGGGGCGTTTTAAAAAAATTGGGCGCGGCACAAAGGCCGCGCCGCCTCTTCCAGGAAGCGGGGCTTAGCCCCCGCGTGCGGCTCCCCGCGCCGCCACGCCGCCGCGCCGCCGCGCCGCCCCAGGGGGGGGGTCGGGCCGGGTCGGCCCGGACCCGGACCCCCCGTTTCGAACCAGAATTGGTTTTTGGCCCATAACTTGAGCCTCGGACCTCCGAATGACGAACCGTCTGCGGCAACGCGATCCTTGGATCGAGACGGTCGTTTCGGTATATCACACTCAAGGTTTCGGTTTACTTTGAGTTCGGCCGGGTTGGTTCGTTCACGAAACCAACCGGGCCTTCGGAGCGGAAACGCTCATATCTTGAGCTACGAACGTCCGATTGACGCACCGTCAGTCGCGTTGTGTTCCTCTTAGTGAGACGGATCTTTTGGCATACTCCGCCCGAGGTTTAGACGCAGGTGGAGTACGGTCGGGTTGGTTTAGCCTTAAAAACCAACCGGGCCCCGGAGACGAAAATGCCAATAACTCACAGACCGGGCGTCCGATCGACGCGTCGTCTGTTGCGTTAAGTTCCTGTTGACGATACGGAACTTTTGGATACATCAACTCTGGTCTTCGTGACAGTTGATGTATCAGCCTCTCGGCTCGTGGAGCGGACCCTCCGAACGAGCTTGCTGCGTGCGGGAACCCTAGTGTTGGCTGCGACTGTTACTGTGACTACTACTGCTACTACTGCTACTGTGACTGCGACGACGACAGTACAGAAATCCTGTGTGGATTCGACGACGACGACTACAGCACTCAGCGATCCTACGTGGAACAGTGCTTCCGAACCTGTGTGAGCTGAATCTTCTGTTTACCTTGGGCGGTGGAGCGCTTGGTTGTAGCAGCATATCCTTGGCAGTGGAGCGCTCGGTTGTAGCGGCAGACCTGCGATACTGGAGACGAGCGTACAGAGTACGGAGACCGTGAAACCGGCTGAGACCTGAAGACTGCTCGACCGACTCAACTTGGAGTGAGTCGACTAGCCCAGTGGACGGAGCGCCCGGTATTCGGCGGCAGACCCACGGCGGACGGAGCGCCTGGTAGTTGGCAGCAGACCCGCGGTACTCGACTGGAGGAGTACCTCTGTAGGCTATCTGGGTGAGCGACCGGTATTTGGCAGCAGACCCTCAGCGGACGGAGCGCCCGGTAGTTGGCAGCAGACCCGCGGTACTCGACAGGAGGAGTACTTCGGCAGTCTTAGGTTAGTGAGCAGTACCTCGGAGTCGTGACAGGACCACTGTACACTTCAGAGATGGGACTCTTCAACAGTTACGGTTTCGTTAATGAAAATCCTGGTTGAGCTGAAACCTGTTGTTTTCCTGTGTGGATTGTGTTGTGCTATCCTGTGTGGGTTACGTTTTGCTTTCCTGTGTGGAATACGTTTACTTTCCTGTGTGGACTGAGTTGTACTTGGGCTCGGAGGTTGGAGCGTATTTGAATTTGATGACTTAGGTATATGTATGGGCATATACCTAAGCAGTGACAGTTGTTACTTCTTGATTGTACCTTTCTTCGTGATTTATCCATTGTGGATTTGAGGGACCTTCAGGGGTCTCGGGGTCCCTACTGAGTAGCTTATACTCACCCCTGCACGGGCTTTGCCCGCACTACGTTGTGTTGGTTGCAGACGACGGACAGCGTTGACCTTAGTTGAGGCTTGCAGAGCGGGACGGTACCCGGAGGTGGACCACTGGGCGGGACGTGCTCGGAGCAGACGGCGAGACCCGTGGAGCAGAGGAGCTATCTGTACCCACCCTACAGGTGGGATTTCCAGTGGACAGCTCGGAGTAGCGGCTTTTACTTTTCAGTTGCTGTTTTCCCTTTCGAGTTGTACTTTACTTTCAGTTTGGGTTTGTATTCTGGCCCATTTACTTTTCCGCACTTTCAGTTGTACTCTGCTTTTGTTTAGTGTTTACTTTCCGCTTGCTTACTCTGTGGTGTTTGTCTACCTTACAAAGGCAATGCCTTCCCTTTTTACCGGGATTTACGCCTTGGTGCTAGTCGCCAGCCCCTGGCCTATGGAAGGCGGGCTTGGGGTAGTCACGGCACGGACCCCGAGGGCGGGTCGTGACAAATTGGTATCAGAGGAGTTCGGTTCTACCGCGAACTCTGATCTTTTCTTTGTGAAGCAATAATGTTTAGCGTATTGAGTGTGGTTATCAGTCCAGGGAGTCCAGTGTTGGTGCGGCGGCCGACGTATCCGTACACCAGGACCCTGACTTCTGATTTCCGACTTAATGCACGAAAACATTGTTTGCGTGTGTGTTTCAAAGTTTTCTTTGTGATTACTTATATCAGCTCACCAGGTATACTGTTCTAACCGTGGCGCACCTGTTTCCTTTTCAGGATGGCCCCACGACGACAGCCAGCTAGGGTTCCGAGAGTCGAGCGAGACGACAGCCCACCGAGCGACGAGGCCTCGGTGTAGGGCCCTTTTCCAGTAGTGGCACCGGCGGTAGCTTTACCCGCCGATTCCCCGATGCTTCCAGCAGCAGCCGCTGACGATGCACGTCGCCTCAGCGCACTGCATGAGTTTCAGCGCCAGCGACCGCCCAGGTTTCGCGGGGAGACGGATCCCCAGGCAGCAGAGGACCGGCTGGAGGCAGTGGTTCGAGTGTTTAGGCTAGTGAGGACACCAGCAGACCTCATGGTGATCCTCGCTGCGAGCCTACTACACGCAGCAGCAGGACGATGGTGGAGCCTGATGCTCTAGGTGCACGATGAGGCATCTCTACTTTGGACGGACTTTGAGAGCCTCTTCCGCTCGGAGTTCGTCCCATCCACCCTTCGTGCGGTGCGTATCCAGGAGCTTCTTCAGCTGCGGCAGGGCAGCATGACGGTCGCTCAGTACTCGGCGAGATTTACCGATCTCTCGCGCTACTCGACCGACATGGTACGGGACCCATTCTTCCGGGCCCGGACCTTCGAGCAGGGTTTGAGACACGAGATCAGGGCATCACTGATCTCCCTCAGCATACCGACTCAGACAGGAGTACTGGAGCGGGCCCTTCTGATCGAGAGCTTCCTTGCTGAGTCTACACCAGCACAACGACCCACCGCAGGGCGGCACGTGGCAGAGTCATCTACAGCAGATAGCCGACGGATGACTCAGGGTTCCAGGCAGACCAGACCTACCAGTGGCCGACTGCACGACTCAGGCTCAGTTGTGCGGGGAAGCCGGGGTGGAGTCAGAGTCAGGCGTGCCGAGAGTGGGCAGTGTTACTCCTGTGGCGGGATTGGTCACATGGCTCGTGACTGTCCGACCCTCCATGCTGATGATCAACAGTTAAGTGAAGAACCTCCCAGGCAGAGGCAGAGGTTCGACCGTGGCGGTCCGCAGGGAGGAGGTGGACGAGGCAGAGGAGCTGGCCGAGCAGTAGGTGGTGGACGACGCTTTGAGGTTCTACCACCACCACCACCAGGAGGTCCACCCCGACCGCAGGGGAGAGCTCAGCTTCAGGCAGCCGAGGCCTTCGATCATGGAGCTCTGGGAGCCGATGGACAGGAGCAGAACTAGTGGATACATCCTTCGTACTTCTGGTTTCTTGTTGCTTTTGTGTAGCGTCTTGTATTATGAGCTGCAATAATAAAAGACGCATACCTTTGTGATATTTTCGTTCCTGTCCTCTTTCGTGATGTTACTAAGAGGTTCCAGTTTTGGCTGTTGACTTGACCCTCACTTGTGAGATATCAACTGGAGGAGACCCAGTTACCACACACTGATGCCGACAGTGTGAATCAACCCGAGGCGAGAGTAACGGTTGAATCTCTTAGTAGTAGCGTCGAGGCCTTACGACGTCATCCTTGGTATGGATTAGTATCATCCATGTTAGGATTGACTGTTTTAGGCAAAGAATGTGGTTCATCCAGGGGATGGGACCAGATTTCTCTTATCGGCAAAGAAGAAATCTTGCAGCTCTGGTGGGACCGGAGATGGTCCAGGCCACGACAGAGAAGGTCCAGGTCATCCAGGAGCGGATGAGGACAGCTCAGAGCTGGCAGAAGTCTTACGCTGACAGGAGGCGGAGGCCACTGGAGTTCGAGGATGGCGACCACGTCTTCTTGCGGGTCTCACCTCGACGTGGTATTCGGAGATTTGGCCGAGGCGGCAAGTTATCTCCGCGCTTCATCAGACCTTTCCAGATTCTCAGCAGGATTGGCGAGGTGGCTTATCGCCTGGCTCTACCACCTCAGTTGCACCGGCTGCACGACGTCTTCCACGTATCCCAGCTGAGGAGATACGTGCACAACCCGACGCACATCATTGATCATGGGGAGCTTGACGTTGACGATGGGGCGACTTTTACGGAGGTCCCGGTGGAGATAGAGGATCGACAGGAGCGGGTCCTGCGTGGGCGATCGATTCCTCTTGTGCGCATCAGATGGTAGCACGGGAATCTCCAGGAGAGCACATGGGAGCGGGAGGCTCAGATGCGTGCTCAGTACCCTCATTTGTTTCCCTAGTTTTTGATGTAACTTTACGGGGACGTAAAGCCCTGAGGTGGGAGTAATGTAAAGACCCGTAAAATTCAAGGGAATTTTTTTCTTAATTTTCTTTAGAATTTTACAAGAGCGCGGTTTCAGACGACACCTGATTCCGAGGCCCAGAGTGCCCGGAATTAATTTCTGAAGTTTGGCTCGGGTACGTTCAGTGAACGAACGAGCGGGAATTCCTAACTTTTGATCCGGTGCTCGGAATTGAAATCCGAGGGCACCGATGAACTCGCAGCGCCGAAATTCGCTTAAAGAGACCTTTTCGGGAGTTGCGTTTGTTGCGGGTTGAAAGTTAGTTTTGGGGATTAAAAGATAAGTAAAATAAAATTATGTTTGAATTTTATTTTATTCGTGGTGGTTAGACTCTCTCATGGGAAGTTGTTGGTGGGGCCCACAACCACCCAACTTCCCATGTGTGGTTATGAGGGAGGTGGGGCCCACACGAGCCCCCACCTTTTCAAATTCCCTAACCCCTCTAAACCCCCTCTTAATTATGTGACTCTCCCATACATTAATTATTGCCAACTTATCTCATCATTTAATTTTTGTCAACTCTAGATTTAATTAATGAATTCAACTTTTGAATTTTGAAAGGTTGGCAAAGTGAAAATAAAATAAGGTGTAGCTTATTTTATTTTGGGAGTTGCTGTGTTGTGTGGAGATTTGAGAGAGGAAGAGTTCTACACTTTGAAGAACTTCATCTTCCTCCTTGAAGAACGCGAAGAACACCGACACGCCGTTCTATCTTCTCTCCACGTCAAAGAAAGGGAGACACCGCTTCCTCCTCGGTTTTTCTTCGTCGACTTGAGAAGTTTCGCCAACGACGTATCGCATCGGACGCATCCCTTCGTCAACGGATTTGACGAACGACGACCGCGACGCCCGACCTCCGCGACGTCGTCTTCCGCGGAACGTAGACGAATCTTCGAAACTTATACCCGAGGTAGGGGTTGTCAATTTCTTTTTGGTTTCCTTATTTTATTCATGATCGTGAATTTATCAAGACTAACGTGTGGCTTGAATTATTTTTAAGTTGCGTTATTATTTTAACGTGAGGGGGCCGGACCGCACGAACACGGCCGAACCCCCCTCCATCGTTCTTGTTTATTCTTGCGGGTGGAAGCAAGTGGCGTGGTGCCGTCGCACCACGCGGATGATCGTGCATATATTTTACGCGGAGCCGTCGCGCCACACCGAGGTAGAATCTTCAAGAACGCGATGCCGTCGCACCGCGCCGGACGACGAACACCGCGGCCGGTTCCGGGCCGCGGCGGGATGAGGAGACCGCGGCCGGTTCCGGGCCGCGGCGGAAGAGAAGACCGGCGGCCGGGCCGCCGGCGTCGGAAGCCGAAGGGGGGGACCGGAATTTCCGGTCCCGTTGGAGAAAACCGGCCGGCCAGCTGGCCGGCCGGAAGGCATTAAACCGGGGGAATTAATCCCTCGGCCAACACCCAAAACCCCCCTCTTTATGAGGGGGGCGTTTTTTTTTAAAGGGAAGGGGGCAGCCGGCCTCCCCTCCCCGGTTCCGCTCAAATCAGGCCCCCCACGTGTGGGGGGCGTTTTAAAAAAATTGGGCGCGGCACAAAGGCCGCGCCGCCTCTTCCAGGAAGCGGGGCTTAGCCCCCGCGTGCGGCTCCTCGCGGCACCCCGCGCCACCGCGGCACCCCGCGCCGCCGCGCCGCCGCGCCGCCGCGCCGCCCCAGGGGGGGTCGGGCCGGGTCGGCCCGGACCCGGACCCCCCCGTTTCGAACCAGAATCGGTTTTTTGCCCATAACTTGATCCTCGGACCTCCGAATGACGAACCGTCTGCGGAAACACGATCCTTGGATCGAGACGGTCGTTTCGGTATATCGCACTCAAGGTTTCGGTTTACTTTGAGTTCGGCCGGGTTGGTTCGTTCACGAAACCAACCGGGCCTTCGGAGCGGAAACGCTCATATCTTGAGCTACGAACGTCCGATTGACGCACCGTCAGTCGCGTTGTGGTCCTCTTAGTGAGACAGATCTTTTGGCATACTACGCCCGAGGTTTGGACGCAGGTGGAGTACGGTCGGGTTGGTTTAGCCTTAAAAACCAACCGGGCCCCGGAGACGAAAATGCCAATAACTCACAGACCGGGCGTCCGATCGACGCGTCGTCTGTTGCGTGGAGTTCCTGTTGACGATACGGAACTTTTGGATACATCAACTCTGGTCTTCGTGACAGTTGATGTATCAGCCTCTCGGCTCGTGGAGCGGACCCTCCGAATGAGCTTGCTGCGTGCGGGAACCCTAGTATTGGCTGCGACTGTTACTGTGACTACTACTGCTACTACTGCTACTGTGACTACGACGACGACAGTACAGAAATCCTGTGTGGATTCGACGACGACGACTACAACACTCAGCGATCCTATGTGGAACAGTGCTTCCGAACCTGTGTGAGCTGAATCTTCTGTTTACCTTGGGCGGTGGAGCGCTTGGTTGTAGCAGCATATCCTTGGCAGTGGAGCGCTCGGTTGTAGCGGCAGACCTGCGATACTGGAGACGAGCGTACAGAGTACGGAGACTGTGAAACCGGCTGAGACCTGAAGACTGCTCGACCGACTCAACTTGGAGTGAGTCGACTAGCCCAGTGGACGGAGCGCCCGGTATTCGGCGACAGACCCACGGCGGACGGAGCGCCTGGTAGTTGGCAGCAGACCCGCGGTACTCGACTGGAGGAGTACCTCTGTAGGCTATCTGGTTGAGCGCCCGGTATTTGGCAGCAGACCCTCAGCGGACGGAGCGCCCGGTAGTTGGCAGCAGACCCGCGGTACTCGACAGGAGGAGTACTTCAGCAGTCTTAGGTTAGTGAGCAGTACCTCGGAGTCGTGACAGGACCACTGTACACTTCAGAGATGGGACTCTTCAACAGTTACGGTTTCGTTAATGAAAATCCTGGTTGAGCTGAAACCTGTTGTTTTCCTGTGTGGATTGTGTTGTGCTATCCTGTGTGGGTTACGTTTTGCTTTCCTGTGTGGAATACGTTTACTTTCCTGTGTGGACTGAGTTGTACTTGGGCTCGGAGGTTGGAGCGTATTTGAATTTGATGACTTAGGTATATGTATGGGCATATACCTAAGCAGTGACAGTTGTTACTTCTTGATTGTACCTTTCTTCGTGATTTATCCATTGTGGATTTGAGAGACCTTCAGGGGTCTCGGGGTCCCTACTGAGTAGCTTATACTCACCCCTGCACGGGCTTTGCCCGCACTACGTTGTGTTGGTTGCAGACGACGGACAGCGTTGACCTTAGCTGAGGCTTGCAGAGCGGGACGGTACCCGGAGGTGGACCACTGGGCGGGACGTGCTCGGAGCAGACGGCGAGACCCGTGGAGCAGAGGAGCTATCTGTACCCACCCAACAGGTGGGATTTCCAGTGGACAGCTCGGAGTAGCGGCTTTTACTTTTCAGTTGCTGTTTTCCCTTTCGAGTTGTACTTTACTTTCAGTTTGGGTTTGTATTCTGGCCCATTTACTTTTCCGCACTTTCAGTTGTACTCTGCTTTTGTTTAGTGTTTACTTTCCGCTTGCTTACTCTGTGGTGTTTGTTTACCTTACAAAGGCAATGCCTTCCCTTTTTACCGGGATTTACGCCTTGGTGCTAGTCGCCAGCCCCTGGCCTATGGAAGGCGGGTTTGGGGTAGTCACGGCACGGACCCCGAGGGCGGGTCGTGACAAATTGGTATCAGAGGAGTTCGGTTCTACCGCGAACTCTGATCTTTTCTTTGTGAAGCAATAATGTTTAGCGTATTGAGTGTGGTTATCAGTCCAGGGAGTCCAGTGTTGGTGCGGCGGCCGACGTATCCGTACACCAGGACCCTGACTTCTGATTTCCGACTTAATGCACGAAAACATTGTTTGCGTGTGTGTTTCAAAGTTTTCTTTGTGATTACTTATATCAGCTCACCAGGTATACTGTTCTAACCGTGGCGCACCTGTTTCCTTTTCAGGATGGCCCCACGACGACAGCCAGCTAGGGTTCCGAGAGTCGAGCGAGACGACAGCCCACCGAGCGACGAGGCCTCGGTGCAGGGCCCTTTTCCAGTAGTGGCACCGGCGGTAGCTTTACCCGCCGATTCCCCGATGCTTCCAGCAGCAACCGCTGACGATGCACGTCGCCTCAGCGCACTGCATGAGTTTCAGCGCCAGCGACCGCCCAAGTTTCGCGGGGAGACAGATCCCCAGGCAGCAGAGGACTGGCTGGAGGCAGTGGTTCGAGTGTTTAGGCTAGTGAGGACACCAGCAGACCTCATGGTGATCCTCGCTGCGAGCCTACTACACGCAGCAGCAGGACGATGGTGGAGCCTGATGCTCCAGGTGCACGATGAGGCATCTCTACTTTGGACGGACTTTGAGAGCCTCTTCCGCTCAGAGTTCGTCCCAGCCACCCTTCGTGCGGTGCGTATCCAGGAGCTTCTTCAGCTGCGGCAGGGCAGCATGACGGTCGCTCAGTACTCAGCGAGATTTACCGATCTCTCGCGCTACTCGACCGACATGGTACGGGACCCATTCTTCCGGGCCCGGACCTTCGAGCAGGGTTTGAGACACGAGATCAGGGCATCACTGATCTCCCTCAGCATACCGACTCAGACAGGAGTACTGGAGCGGGCCCTTCTGATCGAGAGCTTCCTTGCTGAGTCTACACCAGCACAGCGACCCACCGCAGGGCGGCACGTGGCAGAGTCATCTGCAGCAGATAGCCGACGGATGACTCAGGGTTCCAGGCAGACCAGACCTACCAGTGGCCGACTGCACGACTCAGGCTCAGTTGTGCGGGGAAGCCGGGGTGGAGTCAGAGTCAGGCGTGCCGAGAGTGGGCAGTGTTACTCCTGTGGCGGGATTGGTCACATGGCTCGTGACTGTCCGACCCACCATGCTGATGATCAGCAGTTAAGTGAAGAACCTCCCAGGCAGAGGCAGAGGTTCGACCGTGGCGGTCCGCAGGGAGGAGGCGGACGAGGTAGAGGAGCTGGCCGAGCAGCAGGTGGTGGACGACGCTTTGAGGTTCTACCACCACCACCACCAGGAGGTCCACCCCGACCGCAGGGGAGAGCTCAGCTTCAGGCAGCCGAGGCCTTCGATCATGGAGCTCTGGGAGCCGATGGACAGGAGCAGAACTAGTGGATACATCCTTCGTACTTCTGGTTTCTTGTTGCTTTTGTGTAGCGTCTTGTATTATAAGCTGCAATAATAAAAGACGCATACCTTTGTGATATTTTCGTTCCTATCCTCTTTCGTGATGTTACTAAGAGGTTCCAGTTTTGGCTGTTGACTTGACCCTCACTTGTGAGACATCAACTGGAGGAGACCCAGTTACCACACACTGATGCCGACAGTGTGAATCAACCCGAGGCGAGAGTAACGGTTGAATCTCTTAGTAGTAGCGTCGAGGCCTTACGACGTCATCCTTGGTATGGATTAGTATCATCCATGTTAGGATTGACTGTTTTAGGCAAAGAATGTGGTTCATCCAGGGGATGGGACCAGATTTCTCTTATCGGCAAAGAAGAAATCTTGCAGCTCTGGTGGGACCGGAGATGGTCCAGGCCACGACAGAGAAGGTCCAGGTCATCCAGGAGCGGATAAGGATAGCTCAGAGCTGGCAGAAGTCTTACGCTGACAGGAGGCGGAGGCCACTGGAGTTCGAGGATGGCGACCACGTCTTCTTGCGGGTCTCATCTCGACGTGGTATTCGGAGATTTGGCCGAGGCGACAAGTTATCTCCGCGCTTCATCGGACCTTTCCAGATTCTCAGCAGGATTGGAGAGGTGGCTTATCGCCTGGCTCTACCACCTCAGTTGCACCGGGTGCACGACGTCTTCCACGTATCCCAGCTGAGGAGATACGTGCACGACCCGACGCACATCATTGATCATGGGGAGCTTGACGTTGACGATGGGGCGACTTTTACGGAGGTCCCGGTGGAGATAGAGGATCGACAGGAGCGGGTCCTGCCTGGGCGATCGATTCCTCTTGTGCGCATCAGATGGCAGCACGGGAATCTCCAGGAGAGCACATGGGAGCGGGAGGCTCAGATGCGTGCTCAGTACCCTCATTTGTTTCCCTAGTTTTTGATGTAACTTTACGGGGATGTAAAGCCCTGAGGTGGTAGTAATGTAAAGACCCGTAAAATTCAAGGGAATTTTTTTCTTAATTTTCTTTAGAATTTTACAAGAGCACGGTTTCAGACGGCACCTGATTCCGAGGCCCAGAGTGCCCGGAATTAATTTCCGAAGTTTGGCTCGGGTACGTTCAGTGAACGAACGAGCGGGAATTCCTAACTTTTGATCCGGTGCTCGGAATTGAAATCTGAGGGCACCGATGAACTCGCAGCGCCGAAATTCGCTTAAAGAGACCTTTTCGGGAGTTGCGTTTGTTGCGGGTTGAAAGTTAGTTTTGGGGATTAAAAGATAAGTAAAATAAAATTATGTTTGAATTTTATTTTATTCGTGGTGGTTAGACTCTCTCATGGGAAGTTGTTGGTGGGGCCCACAACCACCCAACTTCCCATGTGTGGTTATGAGGGATGTGGGGCCCACACGAGCCCCCACCTTTTCAAATTCCCTAACCCCTCTAAACCCCCTCTTAATTATGTGACTCTCCCCTACATTAATTATTGCCAACTTATCTCATCATTTAATTTTTGTCAACTCTAGATTTAATTAATGATTTCAACTTTTGAATTTTGAAAGGTTGGCAAAGTGAAAATAAAATAAGGCGTAGCTTATTTTATTTTGGGAGTTGCTGTGTTGTGTGGAGATTTGAGAGAGGAAGAGTTCTACACTTTGAAGAACTTCATCTTCCTCCTTGAAGAACGCGAAGAACACCGACACGCCGTTCTATCTTCTCTCCACGTCAAAGAAAGGGAGACACCGCTTCCTCCTCGGTTTTTCTTCGTCGACTTGAGAAGTTTCGCCAACGACGTATCGCATCGGACGCATCCCTTCGTCAACGGATTTGACGAACGACGACCGCGACGCCCGACCTCCGCGACGTCGTCTTCCGCGGAACGTAGACGAATCTTCGAACCTTATACCCGAGGTAGGGGTTGTCGATTTCTTTTTGGTTTCCTTATTTTATTCATGATCGTAAATTTATCAAGACTAACGTGTGGCTTGAATTATTTTTAAGTTGCGTTATTATTTTAACGTGAGGGGGCCGGACCGCACGAACACGGCCGAACCCCCCTCCATCGTTCTTGTTTATTCTTGCGGGTGGAAGCAAGTGGCGTGGTGCCGTCGCACCACGCGGATGATCGTGCATATATTTTACGCGGAGCCGTCGCGCCACACCGAGGTAGAATCTTCAAGAACGCGATGCCGTCGCACCGCGCCAGACGACGAACACCGCAGCCGGTTCCGGGCCGCGGCGGGACGAGGAGACCGCGGCCGGTTCCAGGCCGCGGCGGAAGAGAAGACCGGCGGCCGGGCCGCCGGCGTCGGAAGCCGAAGGGGGGGACCGGAATTTCCGGTCCCGTTGGAGAAAACCGGCCGGCCAGCTGGCCGGCCGGAAGGCATTAAACCGGGGGAATTAATCCCTCGGCCAACACCAAAACCCCCCCTCTTTATGAGGGGGGCGTTTTTTTTAAAGGGAAGGGGGCAGCCGGCCTCCCCTCCCCGGTTCCGCTCAAATCAGGCCCCCCACGTGTGGGGGGCGTTTTAAAAAAATTGGGCGCGGCACAAAGGCCGCGCCGCCTCTTCCAGGAAGCGGGGCTTAGCCCCCGCGTGCGGCTCCTCGCGGCACCCCGAGCCGCCGCGGCACCCCGCGCCGCCGCGCCGCCGCGCCGCCGCGCCGCCGCGCCGCCCCGGGGGGGGGGGGGGGTCGGGCCGGGTCGGCCCGGACCCGGACCCCCCCGTTTCGAACCAGAATCGGTTTTTGGCCCATAACTTGAGCCTCGGACCTCCGAATGACGAACCGTCTGCGGCAACGCGATCCTTGGATCGAGACGGTCGTTTCGGTATATCGCACTCAAGGTTTCGGTTTACTTTGAGTTCGGCCGGGTTGGTTCGTTCACGAAACCAACCGGGCCTTCGGAGCGGAAACGCTCATATCTTGAGCTACGAACGTCCGATTGACGCACCGTCAGTCGCGTTGTGTTCCTCTTAGTGAGACGGATCTTTTGGCATACTCCGACCGAGGTTTGGACGCAGGTGGAGTACGGTCGGGTTGGTTTAGCCTTAAAAACCAACCGGGCCCCGGAGACGAAAATGCCAATAACTCACAGACCGGGCGTCCGATCGACGCGTCGTCTGTTGCGTTGAGTTCCTGTTGACGATACGGAACTTTTGGATACATCAACTCTGGTCTTCGTGACAGTTGATGTATCAGCCTCTCGGCTCGTGGAGCGGACCCTCCGAACGAGCTTGCTGCGTGCGGGAACCCTAGTGTTGGCTGCGACTGTTACTGTGACTACTACTGCTACTACTGCTACTGTGACTGCGACGACGATAGTACAGAAATCCTGTGTGGATTCGACGACGACGACTACAGCACTCAGCGATCGTACGTGGAACAGTGCTTCCGAACCTGTGTGAGCTGAATCTTCTGTTTACCTTGGGCGGTGGAGCGCTTGGTTGTAGCAGCATATCCTTGGCAGTGGAGCGCTCAGTTGTAGCGGCAGACCTGCGATACTGGAGACGAGCGTACAGAGTACGGAGACCGTGAAACCGGATGAGACCTGAAGACTGCTCGACCGACTCAACTTGGAGTGAGTCGACTAGCCCAGTGGACGGAGCGCCCGGTATTCGGCGGCAGACCCACGGCGGACGGAGCGCCTGGTAGTTGGCAGCAGACCCGCGGTACTCGACTGGAGGAGTACCTCTGTAGGCTATCTGGGTGAGCGCCCGGTATTTGGCAGCAGACCCTCAGCGGACGGAGCGCCCGGTAGTTGGCAGCAGACCCGCGGTACTCGACAGGAGGAGTACTTCAGCAGTCTTAGGTTAGTGAGAAGTACCTCGGAGTCGTGACAGGACCACTGTACACTTCAGAGATGGGACTCTTCAACAGTTACAGTTTCGTTAATGAAAATCCTGGTTGAGCTGAAACCTGTTGTTTTCCTGTGTGGATTGTGTTGTGCTATCCTGTGTGGGTTACGTTTTTCTTTCCTGTGTGGAATACGTTTACTTTCCTGTGTGGACTGAGTTGTACTTGGGCTCGGAGGTTGGAGCGTATTTGAATTTGATGACTTAGGTATATGTATGGGCATATACCTAAGCAGTGACAGTTGTTACTTCTTGATTGTACCTTTCTTCGTGATTTATCCATTGTGGATTTGAGAGACCTTCAGGGGTCTCGGGGTCCCTACTGAGTAGCTTATACTCACCCCTGCACGGGCTTTGCCCGCACTACGTTGTGTTGGTTGCCGACGACGGACAGCGTTGACCTTAGCTGAGGCTTGCAGAGCGGGACGGTACCCGGAGGTGGACCACTGGGCGGGACGTGCTCGGAGCAGACGGCGAGACCCGTGGAGCAGAGGAGCTATCTGTACCCACCCTACAGGTGGGATTTCCAGTGGACAGCTCGGAGTAGCGGCTTTTACTTTTCAGTTGCTGTTTTCCCTTTCGAGTTGTACTTTACTTTCAGTTTGGGTTTGTATTCTGGCCCATTTACTTTTCCGCACTTTCAGTTGTACTCTGCTTTTGTTTAGTGTTTACTTTCCGCTTGCTTACTCTGTGGTGTTTGTTTACCTTACAAAGGCAATGCCTTCCCTTTTTACCGGGATTTACGCCTTGGTGCTAGTCGCCAGCCCCTGGCCTATGGAAGGCGGGCTTGGGGTAGTCACGGCACGGACCCCGAGGGCGGGTCGTGACATGTTGATCGTCGCAACCACGATTTAGGTTTTGTTTCCTCATCCGTTTTGGTTTGGTCGAAGCCCGTGACTCAGGTTTAATGCGGTGACATGTTTATATGTTCAAGGTTGTGCGAGCAGCTTGTTAGGACTGTTGGACCACGCCCCGACAACCGCGGGTGAGCGCGACTACGTTTATCACCAATATTTGGGTAAGGATATATGTATACATTGTTATATATTCTTACGCCAATTTAAATGTGAAATTGAGTTGCGCACCCTTGAGATCTTTATCTGGTCCAGAGTCGGCTTTACCTAAATTATTAATTTAGCAATGTCTCGCTTTTTTCATTGCAGGATATGTATACCTATGATATATAGGTGTATGGTGTATATATGTATATACACACATATATATATATATGTGTGTGTGTGTGTGTGTGTGTGTGTGTATGCACATCAAATACACGTGCGCACAACTGTGTGACGTGTGAAGATGGTTACCGCTGGAAGAGCGTGCATTTTGGACATGGGTTAACTGAGGTAGGTGTTTCCAACCATTTCTCCTTTTTCATTCAAACCTTGAGCACTTGAATGTTTTCAATCAATTCTTTTATATCGTTGCATTTCTATTGTGTTTATGAAAATCATCTGACATAGTTATGTTGTTGTTTTAAATTTCTGAAAGTGGCTTTTGATGTTGGTTTATATGAAATGCATAGGTTCTTGGTAAAGTTAAATTAAGTGCCTTGTAATGTGTTTGGTTGTAATTTATAGTGATTGTGTTTTGGAAATGTAAGATTTGGTTATGTGTGTTTGTTTGACAAAATGATGAACCAATAGGTTGTTTTAGAAAAGTTTTGGAAATGGTGGTTGGTTTGAAAGATGAAATTTGCTTTTATAAAGTGTTGTGAAAGAATTGGGTTTGGTTTCAATGCTAAGTGTTTTATGAAAATGGTTTCTAATGTGATTCTTCTAAAAACTAGATGTGTCTTTGGGTGTTGGCACATCCATGGGAGCACTAGGTGCTCTCATGGATGTGCCTCCAAATGAAAATGACACATAAAAACTATATTTTCTTAAAACTAGGTTTTTGATGGAATGGTTTGGTATTTCAAAGAGGGATGAAAAGAAGTTGGCCAGGTTGACATTTGGTGTGATTTGAATGGTTGTTCGGTTTGAAGGCCCGTTTGGTATTGGGTTTTGAATGGGGTGTTTGTACTGACTTTTGGGAAAAGTGTGTGTGCCCGATTGGCAACTTAACTCATTTACAAAATGTTTTGAAACTGCACATGCTGTGAAGGCCCGGTTGGCACCTTGTTGAATGTGAAATAATTTCATATATACATATTTGTGGGCATCTCTACAGGGGGACTTCCCTTCAAGGGTTGTCGTGTAGTGGTGTCCGTGTAAGGGGTTGACAAGTGAGGTGAGATGAGTCACGCATGCGAGGGCGTTCTACTTACACAGTATTATCGAAATCACCATGGGTTCCTGGGCGTCTTATATATTATCGAGTGAAATTTTCTTGCTAGCCCTGATTAGACGGGTTAGTACCCCATGGAGTCGTGGACAGGCCATGAGGGATGTGCCACTGGTTGGCTATTAGGGCAGCCAGTTGGTTATTGACTATGAAGTACCACACCGGTAGGTAGTCTGAAACTGAGTACGTCCAGGGGTTTTCTAGGGATGTTTAGGATCACCCATGGTTATTGCTTATATCTGCTTGTTTACTTTTACTTTCACTTGGTTTCCAGCATTTACTTATTACCCATTCTTCTTTTTCACAAATGTGATAAACATGGATTTGAAATTCAATTTTCAAGAAATGCATTGTTTTGGGAAAACGGGTTGTGGCGTGTGTTGGTTTTTTTTGAAATGGAAAATCAGGATACTTTTTCCTTTAAAATATGAAAACCCTATTTTTCTATCTTTGTATGTGCAAACTAGTGTTTTTGGGATTGTTTCTGGAAAGTGGTCTTGGTTGGATTCTGTGGTTTACTTTGGCATCCCTACTGAGCATTTTTAATGCTCACGCCTATTTTATCATTTCAGTCGCAGGTTTCCCTTGTTCAAGTTTTCTTGGATGATTGCTAATTTTGGGAGAAATATTGGCCTTGGTTGGGAGGTGACCTAAGGGTCACATGGAGGTACGTCTGCTGTTTGGTTTTATTTCTTTCCGCTGCTAGAGTTTAGTGTTTTTGTTCTGTTTATTATTATTTACTTATTTATCTTCTTTGGGCTAAATCGTTCCCACTTGCTCTCTGTTGATGCCCTGGTGCTTGTCGCTTTCCCGGGTGGATCAGGAACGCCTCTCGGGACTTACCGCGGATCGGATCGGGTGACCGGTTCAGGGTCGACCCGGGTTGGTTCGTGACAAAATGGTATCAGAGGAGGTTTTTGTTATTTGGGGTGTCTGGTATAAGGAGATTAGGACTGTCGGGGCTCAGGAGGTAGGTTATGAGTCGGTGCCTGATCACCACCGCTCGCGACAAGACCCAAGTTACCAGGGGTAGTCCGGGATTTGAGTCTTTTGTCTTTGGTTATTTTGGATTGAGGGATGACAATGGGAGCGAATCGGTTCACATTGCAGCCTCACGTGGGGTGGTGACCCATTTGGAGTCCAAGTGCCCGGTTTAAGGTCCTCTTAGTGTTATGTCTTACTTGGGGCATGGTTCACCACCATGTCTCTGGGTTAGGCACATACACTAGTCCCTCATTCCGATGGTTTATTATTGGTTGCGTTTCGTTTTGAACTTGGTCGATGTGTGTGTGTGTTGAAAATGAAAGTGATTTCGAAATGAAGAAAAGGGTTTTTTCCAATTTTTTTTGAAATTAGTAAAGCGGGTTTTCAATGAGAAAGTGTATTGGTTTAGAAAAACTTGGTATGTGTTTGGATTTGGTAAGGAAAAAGAAGTGTTTGAACCTTGGAACTCCTTATGGAGGGTCACACGTGCGTGAGTATGTACAGAGAGTGCGTGAGGGCACTTGTTTGCAGATGATGTGAGCGAGATTGAATGAATGCACATGTGACGGTTCCTAAGGTTCCATAGGTGAGTTTTAAAATTTTAAAGAAATAATGGTCTTTGAAAAGTGATTTATGCTTGTATTTGTATATGTATGTCTTATGAGCCTGTTTTCCTTGTCTTGTGTTGTTGCTTTGATTGAGTTTTGGCATGATGTCGGTTTCGATGATGTTTTTCGTGTTATGAGTATGCTGGCCAGAAAGTCTCCTAAAGTTGTTAATGAGCTATGCCCAGTTCCCAGTTCTTTTCATGTGTTGCCTATCTAACGAGGTATTCGAAGTCCGTTAGAGGCATTTGTATGGTCCATGGAGATAGTGTGTGTATTTGGGTTGTGGGGAACTCCCAGGGGTGATAAGGTTCGTACCGTCTCAAGTTTATTTGAGGGTCCAGATCTATACTAGTAAGGACGGGATGTCCCTTTGTCGTTGGAGTTCAGGGTGTAGTTGGTAGTGGTCGGTTTCTGTGAAGGTTCCCCTTTTTGGTGAGCGGGGTGTGCTAGAGGAATCTGTTTATGAAGGATCTTCGTTTGTACCGACTCCCAGTTTGTTGGACCATTCTCTTGCATGCCACTAGTTTGAGTTGTTCAGGAATTCTAAGCTACTTTGTCGCATCCCTCTGAAGTCTTCCTACCGTGCGACTGTTCGGGTCACCGGGGAGAGTTCTAAAAGAAGTGTTGTTATGAGGGAAGGAGTTGGGAACCAGAGGATGCAAATGCTTGACTGTGAGGCAGGAGATGCTTCAGCCATCAGAGCCCTAACCACAGGTCTTGGGGTGAAGCTCACGCACAGTCAAGAGTTGTCGAGGGTGTGTGGAACCTCGGTTTGGATAATGTTTTCATCCTTGGGATGGAAATATCAAAAATTTCCTTTTTCTATTCTTGTCGTCGTTGTAAGCTCATCCTTGTTGTGGTCGTGCGATGAGCTTGTTCTGTCGCAATCCAAGTGGCCTCATTTGCTCTTGGTATAGTTTCTAAATCGTTAAGATTATTTGAAAGGCATCAGGTCCATGACTAAACGAACCCGTTTTGATCTTGAGGATGGTCTCAACTGCGTACATTAGGGGGATGTTTAGTTCTGTGAAATTAATGGGTGTCGTTTCTGGGCTTTTTATTAGGCCGGACGCCTCTCCGTGAGTTTTCATTTAGTGTGTTTGAGTTTTATAGGGGATTCCTCCTTCCCAGTGTCTTGGTCTGCCGGTTTCTTCCTAGAATAGTTTTAATCCTAGTGGTGGAGTTGTTTCGTTAGCTTTGAGAAGGTAGTATGAGTTTAGTTGGGGAGTTCCCACGTTTCCCCCCCCTGGGGTGGTGTGTTCGAGTTTCAAGGTTTCTGTGTTAGTAAATTTCTATGGTGGGGAGAACCCTCCCGTGTTCTCCCCTCAACCTCAGAAAATGATTGTACTCGAGTTGGTCGGGTGTGACTTGTGTTGGTAGTGGTCACCCCGAGCCTCTCAGTTTCTTTTGGTTTTTCTTGGGCACAGACTTTAGTTATGCTAACTGTTGGATTGGTGACTTTATGGGGGCAGAAAGTGTTTGTGGTGGGGAGAATTGTCACATCTACTTTTTTTAGTCATTTTATTTATTTTATTTCTCTTGGCGTCGGGTGATTTTGCGTAAGTGCGGGTGAGTCACAGTTTAAAATTTTAATGTTAGGATGAGTTGATGGTTTGGGTTAGTGCGCGAACACTGTACGTTTAAGACGCTCTGTTCGCTTGGGTACCGTACGGTGCGCAAATACTACACGGTCATCCAGTTTTAACGTTATGTGTGTGGATATATGTATATGTATGTTTATATGTTTATATATGTGTATATATATGTGTATCTACATTTGTATATGTTTATGTTTTAACGTTATGTGCATATATATATATATATGTATGTGTATATATGTTTATAGATATATATATATTTACACATATGTTTATAAATAAATATGTTTTAACGTTATATGCTTATGTGTATATATGTTTATACGTTTATATATGTTATATATATGTTTATATATATATATATATGTATATATGTATCTATGTTTATATAAGTAGGCTTATATATGTTTATATATATATTTATATATGTATATATGTTTATAATAACTACTATTATTATTATTATTATTATTATTATTAGAATAAAAATTAAAAAAAGGAGGAAAGGGTTAGGGTTGCGCGCAGCCCCCCCCTTCTCCCCCCTTCTTCCCCGCGCGAGCCCCCCTCCCCGTCCGGCCTCCTGGCCGCCTCCCCGACGCGCGCCGCCGTCGGCCTCCCGGTCGCCCAGGCAGTGCGACCCCGCCTCTGCAGGCCTACCGCGCCGCACCCCCCCCCCTCGGCACTGCTCCCGGACACCGCGCCGGCCCGCCTCCGGCTCCCTATCCCACTGTCCGGAAACCGCCGCCGCTGGCCCTGTCCCGGCGCCGCCCCGCCGGCCCTGTCCCGACGCCTTCTCCTTCTCCTTGCGCTGCGACTCCGCAACAACGGTGTGCAACGAATTCTCGGATAGCCGGATCTCTCGGGCAGATTCTGTGCGGTGTGTTTCCCCTTTTCGGATCTTCCACTCGTGGGAAATTTCTCCTATTTTCTTACTCGGTTGGGTCCGATTTGTCAAGGTATTAATTCCCTTAATGTTGTTGATCGTCGCAACTGCGATTTAGGTTTTGTTTCTTCGTCTGTTTTGGTTTTGTCGAAGCCTGCGACTCGGGTTTAATGCGGTGACGTGTTTATATGTTCAAGGTTGTGCGAGCAACTTGTCAGGACTGTTGGACCATGCTCCAACAACCGCGGGTGAGCGCGACTACGTTTATCGCCAATATTTGGGTAAGGATATATTTATACATTTTTATATATTCTTACACCAATTTAAATGTGAAATTGAGTTGCGGACCCTTGAGGTCTTTATCTGGTCCAGAGTCGGCTTTACCTAAATTATTAATTTATCAATATCTCGCTTTTTGCATTGCATGATATGTATACCTATGGTATATAGGTGTATGGTGTATATATGTATAGACATATACATATATATATATATATGTGTGTGTGTGTGTGTGTGCACATCAAAGACACATGCGCACGACTGTGTGACATGTGAAGATGGTTACCGCTGGAAGAGCGTGCGTTTTGGACATGGGTTAACCGAGGTAGGTGTTTCCAACCATTCCCCCCTTTTGATTCAAACCTTGAGCACTTGAATGTTTTCAATTAATTTTTCATATCGTTTCATTTTTTTTGTGTTTATGAAAAGCATCTGAAATAGTTATGTTGTTGTTTTAAATTTCTGAAAGTGGCTTTTGATGTTGGTTTATATGAAATGCATAGGTTTTTGGTAAAGTTAAATTGAGTTCCCTGTGATGTGTTTGGTTTTAATTGATAGTGATTGTGTTTTGGAAATGTAAGATTTGGTTTGGTGTGTTTTTTTGACTAAATTATGAACCAATAGGTTGTTTTAGAAAAGTTTTGGAAATGGTGGTTGGTTTAAAAGATGCAATTTTCTTTTATAAAGTGTTGTGAAAGAATTGGGTTTGGTTTCAATGCTAAGTGTTTTATGAAAATGGTTTCTAAGGTGATTCTTCTACAAACTATATGTGTCGTTGGTTGTTGGCACATCCATGGGAGCACTAGGTGCTCACATGGATGTGCCTCCAAATGAAAATGACACATAAAAACTATATTTTCTTAAAACTAGGTTTTTGATGGAATGGTTTGGTATTTCAAAGAGGGATGAAAAGAAGTTGGCTCGGTTGGCCTTTGGTGTGATTTGAATGGTTGTTCGATTTGAAGGCCCGTTTGGTATTGGGTTTTGAATGGGGTGTTTGTACTGAATTTTGGGAAAAGTGTGTGTGCCCGATTGACAACTTAACTCATTTATGAAATGTTTTGAAACTGCACATGCTGTGAAGGCCCAGTTGGCACCTTGTTGAATGTGAAAGAATTTCATATATACATATTTGTGGGCATCTATACAGGGGGACTTCTCTTCGAGGGTTGTCGTGTAGTGGTGTCCGTGTAAGGGGTTGGCAAGTGCGGTGAGATGAGTCATGCGTGTGAGGGCCTCCTACTTACACAGTGTTATTGAAATCACCATGGGTTCCTGGGCGTCTTATAGATTATCGAGTGACGGTTTCTTTCTAGCCCTGATTAGACGGGTTAGGACCCCCTGGAGTCGTGGATAGGCCAGAAGGGATGTGCCACTGGTTGGCTATTAGGGCGGCCAATTAGTTATTGACTATGGAGTACCACGCCGACAGGTAGTCTGAAACCGAGTACATCTGGGGGTTTTCTAGGGATGTTTAGGATCACCCATGGTTATTGCTTATATCTTCTTGTTTACTTTTACTTTCACTTGGTTTAAAACATTTACTTATTACCTGTTCTTATTTTGCACAAATGTGATAAACATGGATTTGAAATTTAGTTTTCAAGAAATGCATTGTTTTGGGAAAATGGGTTGTGGTGTGTGTTGGTTTTTTTGAAATGGTAAATCTTGATCCTTTTTCCTTTAAAATATGAAAACCCTATTTTTCTATATTTTTATGTGCAAACTAGTGTTTTTGGGATTGTTTCTAGAAAGTGGTCTTGGTTGGATTATGTGGTTTAATTTGGCATCCCTACTGAGCATTTTTAATGCTCATGCCTATTTTATCATTTCAGTCGCAGGTTTCCCTTATTCAAGTTTTCTTGGATGAGTTGCTCATTTTGGGAGCAATTTTGGCCTTGGTTGGGAGGTGACCGAAGGGTCACATGGAGGTACGTCTGCTATTTGGTTTTATTTCTTTCCGCTACTAGAGTTTAGTGCTTTTGTTCTGTTTATTCTTATTTACTTATTTATCTTCTTTGGGAAAAATCGTTCCCACTTGCTCTCTGTTGATGCCCTGGTGCTTGTCGCCAGCCCGAGCGGACCGGGAATGCCTCTCGGGACTTGCCGCGGATCAGCTCGGGTGACCGGTTCAGGGTCAACCCGGGTTGGTTCGTGACAGAAAGACAACAAAGCCTTTATGCTCGTCAATGGAAAAAAACCTTGCTATTTTGACTGTCACCAGAGATTTCTTCCAACCGATCATCCTTTTCAGAGGAAAAAATCTCATTTCAGAAAAGGTACAATTGAAAGGGATGAACCTCCAAAGATGATATCAGGTATAGAGTTAAAATCAGTTGTATTTTCATTATCTCCCATCACATTTGGGCCAACAGTAAACCGACAGAAAATTCATGGCTTTGGGAAAGAACATAATTGGATAAAACGAAGCATTTTTTGGGTTATTCCATATTAGTATGATTTGTTGGTCTGCCACATGTTAGATGTTATGCATATTGAGAAGAACTGTTTTGATAATTTATTTCATACAGTTTTGGATACACCAGGTAAGACCAAAGATACTATAAAGGCACGATTAGATCTTGCTCAAATTTGCAGGCGACCATAACTTGAACTATTTGAAAATGTCATATCACAGAGGTTAATGAATCCAAAGGCAGCTTATACACTATCCAAAGATATTAGCTTATTATTTTGTCAGTGGATTGAAGATTTAAGACTTCCAGATGGCTACGCTTCCAATTTGGGCAGATGTGTTAAGAATGGTTATATTACCGGATTAAAAAGTCATGATTGTCATGTTATAATGGAATGAATTATGTCGATTAGATTCAGAGGTTTGTTGAATTCTATGATTTGGGATTTGATAACAAACATATCATATTTTTTTTGAGACATTTGTGCAGCGACAATAGACTATGATGCGCTAAGAAAACTAGAAGAAGATGTTGCTGTAATTATATGTAAATTAGAAAAAATATTTCCACCGGATTTTTTTGACTCAATAGAACATCTGATATTACATTTTCCACATGAATCTAAATGTGGAGGTTTAGTACAGTTTTGATGGATGTACCCATTCGAGAGATGCATGCAGAAATTGAAGAAAAAAGTACGTAACAAAGCATTAGTTGAAGGCTCAATTGCTGAAGCTTATTTTCAAGAGGAAATTTCTTTTTTCTACTCTCATTATTTTAAATCTCAATATCCATCAAAACAAAATAACATGGGATGAAAAGAGGGGAATTTTAATGATGAAATGGAAAATCAATTAGTAGTTTTTAATCATCCAAATCTTGGTTTCAGTGGAGTTAATGAACGATGGATTTCAGATGATGAACATCACAGAGCTCATACATATGTTCTTCTCAACTGTGAAGAAATGACATCATTTGTCCTATGAGTACTTCTATCACTTATTATATAATTTATGTTACAATATGTAAACTTATTTTATTTATAGGTTATATGATAATCATATAAAGAAACAACTTCCACAAATTACAACAGCTGCTCTTGAAGAACGCAAATAATTTTTTTTCTCAATGGTTTCAAAAACTGGTAACATAAATTATTCATGGTTTAATATCAATTCCGTTTATTATTTATTATATTGATAATTGCTTTACAAATTTTTAGGTGTCTCAATATGCTGATAAAATTGATAAGCGACTGTATATATTGAGTAACCCACCATCCAAAATGGTTAAATCTTATAATTCATATGTGGTTAATGGTTTTCGATTTCATACACGTGCATATGGAGAATCAAAAAAAAGACAATGAACAATAGAGTTTTCTTGAGAGGATCCCATTACAGAGAAACTGAAGTTGACTTTTATGGCATTCTGGATGAAATTATTGAGCTGTGTTATCTAGGACAGAATTATATAACAATGTTTAAATGTCGGTGGTTGGATACTGAGAGAGGCTTTCATGTTCATCCGACTCATGGAATCGTCGATATTAAATATAAAAGTCATCTTGCAGTAAATGAATCATTTCTACTGGCTCAATAGGCACATCAAATTTATTATGAAAAGTACTGTGCTACTTCAAGAGACTTGAGAGGTTGGTGGAGCATAATAAAAATGAAATCTCAAGAAAATAAGTTTACTCAAACTGAATGTGGTTCCACTGAAGTGGAAGGAATTGAAGTTTTTTAAGAGACTGCTCAAAATCCATCTGATTCACAAAGATACGTGAATATCGATAATGACACCCCACAATTAAGGATCGATGATGAAGAAAATGTTAGAAATGAATTTGAAATGACAAGATATGATGAAACTGAAACTCATATGGATATTGATGATACCGAGGAGGAAGATGAATACATTGACATTGACAGATATGGAGAAGAGGATGAAGATGAACATTGACACAATTAAATGCTGGTTATAATCATAACTAATATATATCTATATATAATAGTTATTTTCAACTATCTGCTAAAAAAAATCATTTTGTGTTTCAGATGGATGATGATCTATTTCGCGAATTACAGGAGGATGAGCTACCGTTGGATGAGGGGGATTTTGGAGCATCTGAACCTCAGCCTACTGGCGGTTCATGGGGTACACGGAGGGGGTGCGGTCTTGCATGACTAATGATTCCTGACCCTATCCCTGAGCGACGTCCATGTATTGGCTTCGATCCACGCACACAGAGGTATGGTAACCTGTATATTTTAATTATCTTTCATTAATTTATTTATATATATACTAATTGTTTGATTATTTATTTATTTTTCATAGTTTTACACATGTAGCTATTGGACAAGGGAGCACTATCTTGCACAATTATTTTTCTCAGCCATGGATCAGATGAGAACAGATTCCCATTGATGTGCGGCGCGACATGTTCCATCATTGGCTGGTATGTAAATAAATATTATTTATTTTTAAATTTATTTTATTAATAACTTGATATTATAAATTATTTTTAGGGTTTATAGTATCCTATCGATGATAGCATGCGCGACGCTATCCACACGGCATGGCAGGTTTCTATGCATGACCGTTTCCGTCAGTTTTTGCACAATTTGAGAAGGACAAGCATTAAGAAAGAAAGAGTGACAAAATTTGATGAGTCGTGTAGATCCCACTGATCAGAGTATATTTCATCTCACATTTGGGATGGATTATGTTTACACTGTTTGGGTGGTGGATTTTAGAGGAGATCTTTATTAGGACGACAGAACTGGGGGAGACAGGAGGTGACGCATCGAGCTGGTAGTCGTACATTCAATTCACATAGAGAGCATCTGGTAAGTATATTTTTTAAATATTTTATATAACTTTAAATATAAATAGTTTATTTTATATTTTTGTAGGCATTCGATCATCCTGATATTATGGAGTTCGACGTTTATCGGAGGATGTACAGTGATCCCGCCACTGGAGAGATTAGAGGTGACCGCCAGCGTTAGATTGTGGTTAGTATTATTTTTTCAGTTTGACAATTAACTGTATATAATATTTTCACAATTTTAATTTCAAATTGGAATTGAAGGAGTCATATAAGGTTGTGACCTCTCAGACACAGGCTGAGGGTCAGGACGAGACCACTGAGCAGACCAGCGCCCACCATTTCGATGAGGAGGCATGGATGCAGGTTACTCAGTATGGCTTTGAGAGGGGAAAAGTAGTTGGTATCAGCTCTCATTTGACTCCTAGTACTTATTATGGTACTGCTATGATGTCGGAATCCAGCTCGAGAGGAGCTCATGGAGAGACATCATCTTCTGGCCCACAATATCAGGAGAAGTTGCAAACTCAGGATGAGCTTATAGAGACTTTTCAGAAGCAGCATGAAGAGATGTGTCGGCGGTAGCAGCAGCAGCATCACGAGGAGGAGATGCGTCGATTGGAGCAGCAACGACAGTAGGATCATCACGAGCAGATGGAGTACATGCGTCGTCTGACTCGTAGTTTAGGGATGGAGTTTCCTCCACCATCTCCTACAGTTCATCCACCTCTTCCAGAAGACGACCCCCCAGTGATTTGTTTTTTATGTTAAAAAAACATTTTAATTTCATATTTGTAATAATATGAACTATTTACAGTTTATGTCTTTTATATTGGTGCTATGATTTTTTTATATTTTTTTGTAAACATTGAGAATTTTAATAATTAGTTAATATTTTAATAATATTAATATTAATTTTTTATTAATCATAATTTTATTAAATATATTTTTTTATTATTATATTTTTTAATTTTTTTTTAATTTTACTACTAATAATATTTTTTTATTTTTTTATTATTTTAATAATAATAATATATTTTTTTCATTAATCATAATTTTATTAATTTTTTTATTATGTTTATTATTTGCGACGAGGCCTTTTTCGATGGGCTCCCATTGCAAATAAGTTAAATATAATTTTTAATACTAATATTTGCGATGGGGTGACGGGCCTGTCGCAATTCGTATTTGTGATGGGCCCTTCGCAAATGTTTATTTATATATATCATGTATATAATTGGATGTTTATTTGCGACGGGGAAATTACCCATCGCAAAAGGTTTATTGATATATAATGTATATAATCAGAAGGTTTTTTGCAATGAGAAACTTTTCCATCGCAGAAGCTATTTTTTGCGACGGGCCCGTCGCAAAAAATGTATTTGCGACGCCGTTTTATACAATGGGCTATTTGTGATGGGGCCCCGTCGCAAAAGTCTATTTGTGATGGGATCCCGTCGCAAATATCCCGTCGCAAATACCTCTAATTTCAGTAGTGTAGGTAGTTTTCTAGAGCCACCACATCTTGCATAACATGTATCATACGTCGGGTATTAAAACTCAAGACATTATAGCCCTTACACCGAGTAAGGATCCTCAATCCATCACAACCTATACACATTACACCTATAAAATTTTTTGTAGTGTTATGATCGCGGGTTACTGAAAACCAGTGAGATGAAGGAGATGATGGAGATGAGGAGGGAGTTTCAAGGTTTAAAGGTCTGAGCAGTGGTGGATTTATGGCATCAGAGTGGCATGGAGTGTTCTGAGGGGTCCGTGTGGATTGGGACACAGAGTTGGTCGGCCACAGAGACATTTTTTAATGAAAAACTAATTACAGAGATATTGTGAGTAAAATTATTTAAACATTATAAATAACTACTATGATGAATTCCACACTTACCATTGAATATTAGTTGGAGTCTAATAAATAATCTGAATCATATGAGATAATAAGATGACAAGATGATCCATTTTGGTTTCATATTTTATCTCTTTTGTGTTTGTCTATTTTTGTATCATATGGTTGAATGTTGTAATTGTTCTTCATCTACCCTTTTTAGATTGATGTTATCCATACAATTTTCGGATACATGTTTTCAATCATCATTATGATTGTATTTTAAAAAAAAATTGGAGCCTAAACC
The DNA here is from genome assembly GCA_963277665.1 of Viscum album. NCBI lineage: Eukaryota > Viridiplantae > Streptophyta > Magnoliopsida > Santalales > Viscaceae > Viscum > Viscum album. Next base: position 917,165,853 of record OY728156.1, read on the forward strand.
TTTTTATTAAACAAGAAAAGAAACACATCTTTATTACTGAGTAGAGGGGAAATCATTAATGACTCATAAAGCTAGTGAATTGGAACCCCTGGTTCAAGGATAACAGGCACATGACCTGTAGGTGTACCCATGCCAAACCTCGCTTTCATCTGTACACCTTAGCTTAACCATCACCCATCACTAAGCCCGCCTGCCCAACACCATTGGAGGTCACCACCTGGGTCATACATCTGCTGCCGCTGTGTAAGCCCACTAACAATTCTAGAAATGATGGTCCAATAAATCCTCTAATATAAGGTATTCCAGGGTCAAACCATTGACATATGGTCCAAATCAGAAGCCTGGTTCCAATTGAAATGGGGATTGCTTGCAACATTATGATCACATTTTTCTAACACATTATCTACATAAGTTATAATTGTATTGAATTTTTTTATTGGACAAGTTCCTTTTCATAAAAACACTAAGTTAGGTTTACTCAATTTTGAAATCATTGAAAAAAATATTATTTGTCATTGATATCAAATATTGAAATACATATGGATCCAAATTCACTTTCTGAAACGGTCAATGTAGATAATGAAACTTTCATTTAATACAATATCAAATCCCTGATATTCACCCACCATCATATCAAAGAGAAACATGGATACTAACCAAATGGGTTAACTCCATTCCTTTAAGTGAATGTGATGGCATATGAAAAATTAAATAGTTGAGGTCGTAGTAATAATCCTTGTGGTCAAATTTGAGATGATCTGGTTTGCCGCTTTACCCCAATGTCGCACGCCCTAAGCATCTCTCTCCAAAAAGGATTGCCCGAAGACACCTGGGCGAAGCACCACAACATGCACCTCGTACAACACAACCACCATGTCCACATAACAAAATTAACTAGGTAGTTTCTGAGAGCCACCAGAGCTTTCATAACATGTATCATACGTTGAGTATTAAACCTCAAGCCATTATAGCACTTACTCCTAGTAAGGATCCTCAAGCCATCACAACCTATACACGTTACACCTATAACAGTCCATTGGAAACTATATCCAGAATATATGTGTGTGAATAACCAAAAGCCATTATAGACCTCTACACACATATATAGGGAAACCGAACTACTGTGCTTACCAGCACAAGTAACTACCAATAGAAGAGAGCGGGGCCAAAGGGGGTAGTCATCCATCCATCCTCCCACCATATTGTTAGGAAAAACACCCCCAAGGCTCAGAATTTTTGTCATGTCAGTTTCCCTAACTGATGGGGAGGAGTAGCATATAGAAAAACAAAAAGTACAGAACATACTATAGCTCTCAATCACACTATGGGAATAACCTAGTCTTAGACTCAACTACAGCTAACATCTCTCGGACTCCCGACTGTTACTTCTAATACTTGGTATCCTATGAGCACACAACCATTTAAAGAGCTTTATTACATTACTTTATTCCATTTTTATAAGTCTCACTTTATGTTAATTAATTATTTAAACATTAATTAACCATTAAAAATTCCACATTATATTTCATTAGCATCACACCAAAGTTTCATGCCCTCTAGGCATAACCAAACCAAGTCCACAGCTTCTCAAAAATATTACCTCAGCATTTCATCCCAGGAAGCTCAAACCCCATGGGTTAACTTCATTTATTAAATCATTTATTAATAGTATTATTACTTCCCATATTCCCAGGAATTCTAGAAAAACATTATAAGATACTAAACACAAGGGGGCTCAACCCGGTGATTAGATGAACTACCTGTCAAGTCTTTTCCACCTATAGCAAGAGCATAAATGTAATGGACCAGACCCCCCTGGCCATTACTTTACCAAAAACACGGATCCACCTTGACGGTGGCACCGGTCATGGTGGCACTGTGAGGGTGACACTGTGGCGGTCGCACCGTGTGGACCCGACTTCTCCGCTCCCGTAATGTATCTTTTGACGTGGATTAATCTTAATACCCTTTTTAAAGTAATTTAAATCCCAGGAAACATCCCATATGGGGGATATTAAATAAATCCTTAATACCATCGTGTGTAACTGCCCACCCACATAGGAAACCTCAATCTGTTTTTCCCGGTGTTCAAAATTCCATATCCCGATCTCCTCCTTATATCTCCCGCTAGATTTCTCTGTTTGTTCTCGGTTGAATTTCCTTTTTCTTCCTGGTGTGCTTGGAGTCCTTATTTCCGTGGTTTGTGGTGTGGCTCTGCTGAAGCCTTCTACCCGTCTTGGAGTCCCCAGATTTTCTCCCCTGCAAATCGTGCATCCCCTGTTCCTGGAGCGTGGAGAAAAACTTTGATCTTTGATCAATCAGGTAAGGATTTTCTCCTTCTTCTCTCCTTTCTGTGTATCATGCGGGGTGGGAATGATTTTTTCTTTGTAGAAATTGATGAAACCTAACTTAATGGAGATAATGAATAGACCTTTAAAGAATGAAAGGGGGTGTGATCGATGTTCTGCTGTACTCTCTTATGTTGATATGTGTTGTGAATTGTACGGGCCTATGCTCACTGAAAATCATGGCCGTTGGTGGTATTTCTCTGCGCACTAATGAATCTCGGTGCTCTTGGATGTTTAAATAACCGTAACATGGAATTGGTTAATTATGTGTACTCGGTTAAATAAATTCAAAGCACCAGGATCAACCATTTTCTGTGATAACCCCGATTAAAGCACAGTGGAATTGAAACCATGGAGTGTGTTAAATCTTTTAAATATAAAAATACCTGCATGGGCCTGCCTTGTGTTGGTGGTAGCGGTTTGGTTGTTTCTTTCACGGGTCGATTGTGGGTGACCTTATGGTTTTCTTGGATGGGGGATTACATTTCTGGGGTGATATGGGTGGGAATGTGATCCCCTGTTGTTATACTTTCACTGGTTTTGAATCTGAGGCTGTGTGGTTACTCTGCTTATATCACGAATTGGGGTGGAATCCTCTGTTGTTGAGAAACCGTTGGCTCCTAGATTTTGGGGACATGGGGCTGTGTCTCAGGGTTTTTTTGGTTCCAGTACCTTGAGGTATCTCACTTATCCCTTTTTTGTGACTTTACAGAGAACCAGGTGTGAATGTTTAAATTGATGTTGGCTGTAACCCTTTCCTTTAGCTTGTGCTTATGCTTGCTAGTTTCCCAGTAGATGCAAAAATTATTTTAAACAGACTCATTGAACATGAAAACAAGGATGAGACAAATGGGGAATTGGTTCTGGGACTGAGTTGTGTTTTAGCCGTGGACATTATTCCTTTCCCTTCCGAATGAATAGTGACTAGGTTGTTCATGCTTAGATTGGCTTTGGAAACCCTAGGTTGGGTTGAGTGCTTGATACTTATACATATATTTTAGTTTTTGTGTTTCTTATTCGTTCCCCACCCAAGTTGATCACTTAGTGCCGAACACCCCCATTTCATGGGGGAGGGTGTTTTTCCCAACACTTCTATTAGTGGCTGGTTATTAGCTCCTTTTCTGCTCCCTTTCTCGAATAGTCCAAGACCCTTCGGGTAGGATGTGATGGCCTGAAGTCCATTATTAGCCCAAGAATCTTTGGGTAGGGTAGTTGTGGTGGTTGGACCAGGTGTTTGCGGGCAGATTGTTTCCCAAGTGTCTTCGGGATGAGGCCCAGGTGTCTTCGGGCGTGGCAGTAGTTGTTCTGACCCAGGTGTTTGAGGGTGTGGTTACGTGTGGTGGTTGTGGCCCAGGTGTCTGCGGGCGAGATAACGGTTATGGCCCAGGTGTGTGTGGGCGGAGTTTGGCTATGGGACTACGGTGAGGTTATAGCCCAGGTGTGTGTGGGCGGGGTTTGGTAGTGGGACTGCGGTAAGAATGGTAGGATTGGTTCGATGCATAGGATGTCTTCAATAACCAGTGGGAAAGTGGCGTGGGGTACCCAAACATAGATGTGCTATTACTATATGTTACTTTACTTGCATTATTTGGGGAGCGTGCCTTGGTGAGGTTTGGGTGGATAGATTTTCCTTGTTGGGTGTTTAGTTATCTCTTTTCCACGAGACATTAGAATGTATCCTCACTTGTGCAAGAGATTCTTTGGTTTTCCCTACTGTGTATACTTGTATGCTCACCCTACGTATATAAAACTGCTTTCAGGTTTCCAGGGGGACTTCAGAGATCTTGCGGGACCGCACTAGCTCGGACCTTTGGGGAAGTTTCTATTGTTGATTTCCATTTCTTGGTATATTTTTACCTTTAGAGTTTTTTGTCTTGTATCTTTTTCCTTTGAACATGCAATTAGGAATGGTTTACTTTCAGTTGTACTTGTACTTTCAGTTTTGGTGTTTTGGGATTTACTATCTTATCTCTCGATCCTATTAAAAGAAAAAGGGCAATGACTTCCATTTATTGTGTGGTTTTATACCCTTAGTGCTAGTCGCCACTCCAGGACCTAGTGAAGGCGGGTCTTGGGGGTCATTATCTCTCCTTTAACTTGAAGAAGGAAGGGTCTGGCAATCTACCGTCCCTTCCCTCATCTTGGTGAAGGCGGGTTGTGATAGAATGTTATCAAAGGCGAGGTTTTGAGAGATAGGATGGAGTCTGTAGTTAGGAATAGTGGGGATTTCATGGGATGGTAGGGAAACATTGTTGGATGACCTTGGTGCATGAATTAGGCCAGGGAAGACCGACTAGGACATGGGATTTTAGGTCCCCCCATGATCCGATGAAAGGATTCCAGACCTACCGAACGACCAAGTGATGCCACGCTGATTGCAGGTTAGAGACCCCAGGAAAGGTACATGCATCATAATGACTTGTGTTATCGTGTTTCATGGGTGTTTTGGGGATTTAAATAAATAAGAACTTTAATAAATTTTAAGAACAATATTCTACACTACTTGGGATTAGGCATTCCTTGTTTACCTTATAGCTATGGCACCTGGGAGACGACCACGAGTGGTGTGGGAGATCGAGGCCCAGGAGGTTGACATGGCTGATCAGCAGAGGGCTGATCGAGAGGAGGAGGATGAACAGTGGCAAAAGATTCTTTGATCCTTCCAGTGATAGACCCTCGAGAAGTATGAGGGCAGCACATATGACATAAAGATGGAGAGCTAGCTAGAGGAGCTGGTGATAGCTTTCGGCTTGATCCGGGACCTGACAGAGTAATGGGTTTCTCTGGCCGTGAGCCAGATGCGGAGAGCAGTGCGTCAGTGGTGGACGCTCTACCTGGGGGAGAGGAGAGAGGCTAAGGTGGCATGGGCTGATTTCGGGAAGGAGTTCCGGGCGTAATTCCTCTCTTCTACAATGAAGGAGAATAAGAGGCAGAAGCTACTCTCCCTCCAGTAGGGGAGTATGTCCATAAGGGAGCTGGGGATCAAGTTCAAGGACCTCCTCCACTTTTCTTCGGACCTCTTTCTAGATGAGGAGTCTCGGGCGATATGTTTAGAGGAGGAACTCTGACCCTCCCTCCAGTATGCTGTTACCCCCTTCACCTTGCCGACATACGTGGAGGTCCTCTGACAGCACCAGCTCTATGGGAAGTTGTCTAAGTGCAACTTTTGGACGCGAGAAGTGAACTTCCTTGGGCACGTAGTGTCCGAGCAGGGGGTAGCGGTGGACCCACCAAAGGTTGAGGCGGTTGTTTCTTGGGCAGCACCCAAGAACGTGGTAGAGGTTCGTAGTTTCCTTGGGCTGGCAGGTTACTATCAGAGGTTCGTACCCAACTTCTCCCGAGTTGTAGCCCCTTTGATAGCCTTGACCAAGAAGGACCAGGCTTTTGTGTGGGATGAGAAATGTGAGGCATCCTTCAGCTATCTGAAGCAGAAGTTGGTTAGTTCCCCAGTGCTGAGATTTCTAGAAGAAGGGGCGGCGTATGAGGTGTACTGTGATGCTTCGGGACAAGGCCTTGGGTGTGTACTGATGCAATGAAAAGGGGTGATCTCCTATGGGTATAGACAGCTACATCCCCATGAGCGTAATTATTCCACCCACGATCTAGAGATAGCAGTAGTTGTTTTTACACTAAAGTTGTGGCGACACTATCTCATCGGAGAGCATTTTGTGGTCTTCATGGATCACAAAAGCTTGAGGTATATCTTCTACCAGTGGGACCTAAACTTATGGCAACGAAGGTGTATGGAGTTCCTCCAAGATTATGATTTCTAGATTTCCTACACCTCAGGGAAAGGAAACGTGGTGGATGATTCCTTGAGCAAAAAGTCATAGAGGGATGTGGTCCGAGAGTCGGAAGACACATGGAGGGCGATGGAGGAGTTGGATGCCCTAAACCTAGATGGGAGGATGGATAGTGGGAGAGGTTTCCTGTTTCAGATGACAGTACATTCTTCTCTATTACGTCAGGTGGAGGAGTCTCAGTGTGGAGACCCAAAGAATGAAGTGATGTGTGACTGGGTTAGCCAAGGCAGTGCTCTGGAAGGGTGCACAGAAGATGGTCAGAATCATATTCTATTCCGAGGGAAGTTGTTCATTCCGGAGGTGATGTGCGAGAGAGTCCTTGGTGAGTTCCATAGCTCACCCCTAGCGGTGCACCCAGGAGTTTCCAAGATGTACCAGGGTCTAAGGAGACAGTTTTGGTGGCCCGGGGCAAAGCGGGTGGTGGCAGAGTTTGTGGCCAAGTGCCTAGTATGTTAGCAGGTGAAGGCTGAACACCGTGTTCCAAGTGATTTGTTGCAACCTTTAGATGTACCCGAGTGGAAGTGGGACGAAATATCGATGGATTTTGTCACAGGTCTACCCAAGGTTCAAGGAGGGTGTGACGCCACCTGGGTAGTAGTGGACCTATTGATGAAATCAGCTCACTTTCTGGCGATCAAGGAGTCGAGTGCAGTGGACGCTCTAGCATGGAGGTACGTGGACAAGGTGGTGTGGTTTCATGGAGTTCCAAGGTCCATAGTTTCAGATAGGGATGCACGATTTACCTCACGAGTCTGGAGGGGTTTGCAGCATGATTTTGGCACCCAACTACGCCTCAGCACTGCCTTCCACCCCCAGATAGATGGGAAGACAGAGCGCACCATCCAGACCTTGGAAGATATGCTGCGAGCATGCATCCTGGACTTTGGAGGATCCTGGGTGCGACACTTGCCTCTGGTGGAGTTTGTCTATAATAATATCTACCACTCCACTATTGGCATGGCTCCGTTCGAAGCCCTATCTGGGAGGCCATGTCGCTTATCCGTGTGCTGGATAGAAGTCATAGAGGTAGGTGTTCTTGGCCCGGAGGTGGTATAGAAAACAACAGAGAAGGTTCAGCTTATACGAGAAAGGATGAAGGCGGCTCAGGACCGGCAGAAGTCATATTCCGATGATAGGAGGCCCTTGGAGTTCGAGGTCAGGGACCACGTGTTCTTGAAGGTATCCCTTCGGTGTGGGCAGCAGAGGTTTGGCCGGGGACGTAAGCTCTCTCCCAGGTTCGTCAGACCCTTTGAGGTGTTGCAGCGGGTTAGTGAGGTGGCTTATTAGCTGGTGTTGCCACCACAGCTACAAAGGGTGCACAACGTCTTCCATGTCTCCTAGCTTCGTCGGTATCTGCACGATGATTCACACGTCCTCGACTGGGGGGAGCTAGATATCGAAGACGATGCAACCTTCGTGGAGCGACCAGTGATGATAGAGGGTCGTGAGGAGAATGTGCTTCGTGGACGAACCATCCCATTGGTTTGTGTGTTATGGAGGCATGGTGGGATTGAGGAGAGTACCTGGGAGAGGGAAGCATAGATGCATGCCCAGTACCCATAGTTGTTTTGAGTTTTTATCCTGTTTTGTCAGTACTTGTTCACTATGCAATGCCTTACCTTGTTGACTATGAGATGTGAAGTTCCTTTTCTGTGGATGTGTGTGAAGTGTCCTAAAGGATGGGGAGGGGAGGACCTAATTAAGATGCATTAAGGTAGATGTGCCTAAACCCGTGCAGGCGAGTCAGTGCCGTCCAAAGCGGATAATATCTTAACATGGAGGAAGGTAAATCCCTCACCCACTTGACCAGATGGTTTAGCCTTTTTTTTACATGGTTGCACGGGGGGAAGGAGCGGTAGGATGTCCGTGATTGTTCAGGAGATAAGGTGATTCCTATGCTGGAGAGGTTTGCTCCTGAGAGGTATCTTCCGGGGTGGTTGTTCGGACCCCCCTCCTTCCTCTGGGTCTGGTTTTAATTCTCGAGGGTGAGAATAGTTTGAGAGGTATCTAATGTAATGGCCTGAACCCCCCCTGGACATTACTTTACCAAAAACATGGCTCCACCTTGACGGTGGAACCGGTCACGGTGGCACCGTGATAGACGCACCGGGATGGTGGCACCGTGACGGTCGCACCGTGACGGTGACACCGTGGTGGTCACACCGTGTGGACCCGAATTCTCCGCTCCCGTAACATATCTTTTGACGTGGATTAATCTTAATACCCTTTTTAAAGTCATTTAAATCCCAGGAAACATCCCCTATGAGGGATATTAAATAACTCCTTAATACCATCATGTGTAACTGCCCACCCACATAGGAAAACTCGATCCGTTTTTCCTGGCGTTCAAAATTCCATATCCCGATCTCCTCCTTATATCTCCTGCTAGAGTTCTCCATTTTTTCTAGGTTGAATTTCTTTTTTCTTCCTGGCGTGCTTGGAATCCTTCTTTCCATGGTTTTTGGTGTGCCTCTGCTGGAGCCTTCTGCCCGTCTTGGAGTCCCCGGATTTCCTCCCCTACAAGTCGCGCATCCCCTGTTCCTGGCGCGTGGAGAAAAACTTTGATCTTTGATCAATCAGGTAGGTATTTTCTCCTTCATCTATCCTTTCTGTGTATCATGCGGGGTGGACATGCTTTTGTCTCTGTGAAAATTTATGAAACCAAACTTAATGAAGATAATGAATGTACCTTTAAAGAATTAAAGGGGGGTGTGATCGATGTTCTGCTATACTCTCTTATGTTGATATGTGTTATGAATTGTACGGGCCTATGCTCACTGAAAATCATGGCCGTTGGTGGTCTTTCTCTGCGCACTAATGAACCTCGGTGCTCCTGGATGTTTAAATAACCGTAACATAGAATTTGTTAATTACGTATACTCAGTTAAATAAATTGAAATCACTAGGATCAACCCTTTTCTGTGATAACCATGGTTAAAGAACAGTGGAATTGAAACCATGGAGTGTGTTAAATCTTTTAAATTTGAAAATACTTGCATGGGCCTTCCTTGTGTTGGTGGTAGAAGTTTGGTTGTTTCTTTCACGAGATGATTTTGAGTGACCTTATGGTTTTCTTGGATGGGGTCTTAGATTGCTGGGGTGATATGGGTGGGTATGGGATGCCCTATTGTTATACTTTCGCTGGTTGTGAATCTGAGGCTCTGTGGTTACTCTGCTTATATCACGAATTGGGGTGGAATCCTCTATTGTTGAGAAACCGTTGGCTCCTAGATTTTGGGGACATGGGGTGGTGTCTCGGGGTTTTCTTTGATTCCAGTACCTTGATGGATCTCACTTATCCCTTTTTTTTGTGACTTTACAGAGAACTGGGTGTGAATGTTTAAATTTTTGTTGGTTGTAACTCTTTTCTTTATCTTGTGCTTATGATTTCTAGTTGCCCATTAGATGCAGAAATTATTTTAAATAGACTTGTTGAACATGAAAACAAGGATGGGACAAATGGGGAATTGGTTCTGGGACTGAGTTTTGTTTTAGCCGTGGAAATTATTCCTTTCCCTTCTGAATGAATAGTGACTAGGCTATTTGTGCTTAGATTGGATTTGGAAACCCTAGGTTGGTTTGAGTGATTTATACTTATAAATATATTGTAGTTTTTGTGTTTCTTATTCATGACCCACCCAAGTTGATAACTTAGTGCCGAACACCCCCATTTCACGGGGGAGGGTGTTTTTCCCAACACTTCTATTAGTGGATAGTTATTAGCTCCTTTTCTGATCCCTTTCTCGAATAGCCCAAGACCCTTCGGGCAGGATGTGATGGCCTGAAGTTCATTATTATCCCAAGAATCTTCAGGTAGGGTAGTTTTGGTGGTTGGACCAGGTGTTTGTGGGCAGGTTGTTTCCCAAGTGTCTTTGGGATGAGGCCTAGGTGTCTTCGGGCGTGGTAGTAGTTGTTCTGACCCAGGTGTTTGTGGGTGTGGTTACAAGTGGTTGTTGTGGCCCAGGTGTCTGCGGGCGGGATAGCGGTTATGGCCCAGGTGTGTGCGGGTGGAGTTTGGAAGTGGGACTACGGTGAGGTTATGGCCCAGGTGTGTGCTGGTGGTGTTTGGCAGTGGGACTGCGGTAAGAATGGCGGGATTGATTCGATGCGTAGAATGTCTTCAATAACTAGTGGGAAAGTGGCGCGGGGTACCCAAACATAGATGTGCTATTACAATATGTTACTTGACTTGTGTTATTTGGGGAGCGTTCCTTGGTGAGGTTTGGATGGATAGCTTTTCCTTGTTGGGTGTTTGGTTATCTCTTTTTCCACGGGACATTAGAATGTCTCCTCACTTGTGCACGAGAGTATTTGGTTTTCCCTACTGAGTATACTTGTATGCTCACCCTACGTATATAAAACTGCTTTCAGGTTTCCAGGGGGACTTCAGGGATCGTGTGGGACCGTACTAGCTTGGACCTTTGGGGTAGTTGCTGTTGTTGATTTCCTTTTCTTGGTATCTTTTTAACTTTGGATTTTTGTGGCTTGTATCTTTTACCTTTGAACATGCATATGGGAATGGTTTACTTTCAGCCGTACTTGTACTTTCAGTTTTGGTGTTGTGGGATTTACTATCTTATCTCCCAATTCTATTAAAAGAAAACGGGTAATTCCTTCCATTTGGTGTGTGGTTTTATACCCTTGGCGCTAGTTTCCACTCCAGGACCTAGTGAAGGCGGGTCTCGGGGGTCATTATCTCTCCTTTAACTTGAAGAAGGAAGGGTCTAGAAATCTGCTGTCCCTTCCCTCCTCTTGGTGAAGGCGGGTCGTGACAATAGACCCATCCTCAAGAAGCTAAACAAGGAAAGCACATGGCATACCCCACACGCCTTTTCCCCTTTTGGAAGGAGGGTGAGAAAAACCAGCTGCCTTGAGTAGTAGGAAAATTAAAATAGATAGACAACAAACAAGATTCAGAAAGCATCCAAACATCCACATCCAACCTGTTTCATCATCTCCGGTGTTCTCCCCGACACCCACATGCATAAACTGATGCATCTCACCACTCTAGGTGTCAACTGCTTCCAAAACCAATGGGCCTCCCTACCCCCACATATCACAATAGCCATCTAGGCTCACATCACAACACAAGCAATAGGAAAACAAACATCATATCAACTGGACTCTTGGCCTTTAAAAAAGGCATTCTTCCTTCTCACATGATTAGCACTCATAGCTCCAATTATAAGGCTCTTGGCCTTTATAAGAAAGAGGGTAACTCATAAACCTATGAGGAATTATCTTTTATCAAACATCTGATTCTTTAATCCATCTAGAATTAACTGATTTATTATTCGTAGGTTTTAATGACGGGCAACCTAAACAGTAAGATATCACAAATCAATTAATCATGATTACTGCATCAATTTGATTAACATAAAATTATAACAACAACAACTAGATTAATTTACATGCCTCTTTATCTTTGACAAATAATTTAAAATTAATCCCAGTTTATGTTCTTTACCAATTTCCATCAAGAACGAAAAGATAAACAAAGTAAGCATAGATATCTCACTATCTAGAAAAACAAGAGGCAATAACATATGATCGATATCAATTTATTTATCTAGTTCAAATATTTATTATTTCAATTCCATTGTGATCCAGTAGGATAAAACATGATAACTCTACAGTTTCACGTAAAAGAATAGAGAAGAAACGAATCCCCTACCTCAAAATGTTCTTGACGTTCTTTATACAAGAACGATCCACAGAATGGATCATGATCGCCTCCCCCCGTGACTACTACATCCACCCGAGGACACTGCGACACGAATGCACCAACTGAAACCCACGAAAACTCCATTAGAATCATGGAGATCACATGCCATAACATGGAAAGGAGAAAATGGGGGAAAAAGGATCGATGAAAACACAAGAACAGAGGTAGATCATACCTACTATCGATGATGGATTGGTACTTGCTGCTTGCACCAAAACAGGGGGTGCGCATGCAGAAGGAAGAAACTTCAAGGGGAAATGATCCAAGGATTAAGGTCCTTTCACACCACTCCTATGGGAATAAGGAAAGATTCATGCATCTCAAACTTGGGAACAATAAGGTAGAATATGGGAGGAAGATATCTCGTACCTTTATAAGATTTAACAGAGTAGCAGTTTAAGATACACTGTATTTCCCATTAATAGTGAATCACATTAAACCATGCAGTTTGAACAAGTAAAGATATCCCGAGCCTTTAGAAAATTAATATAGGAGTTATGGGATTTTAATCAACCTTAAATCCTGTAAAAAAGGCCTTGAATGCGTTTAACATCAAAGAAAACATTAAAGGGGAGAAACTGTCAGAAGTTGAAAACACTTCACACCTACCGATGCTGGAAACACTGTTCACAAAACTAGAAATTTGGAAAAGTATTGTGGATAATCTATCTTGACCTCCCAGAACACCTTAGACACCATATTTCAGCAAAGGAATGGACCGGAGAGGTTCATGCCATTACATCAGATACCTCTCAAAACATTCTCATCCTTGATAATTCAAAACCAACCTAAAAGGAAATAGAAAAGGGGTCTGAACAACCACCCATTGAGATACCTCTCAAAAGAGAGAAATCCACAAAAGGAAACAAAAGAAAGCCATCTCATAAACTCGAAAGGTCTACAACCACAAAGTGAACATCGTTACATGAAAAGAGTTAAACATCAAACAACTCTGGGTACTAAGCACGTATTTATGACTCATGTTCCTAGGTACTCTCCTCTACGCCACTGTGTCACCACAAGACATGAACCAAGGGGATAGAATGCCCGCACAACACCTTATATTTGTACTCTTGGTTCTCCACAGTACGTTCCTCGAAGGTCACATCATCATCAACATCTATCTCTCCCCAATCGATGACATGAGAGTCATCATGAAGATAACAACGGAGCTGTGACACATGAAAAACATTGTATATCTAGATCATATGCAGAGGAAGTGATAATCGATATGCCACGACTCCAACATGATCCAATTCCTCGAATGGACCAATAAACCGGGGATACATCTTACTACCATGAACAAACCTTCACTTCCCATGATGTGGAGTCAACTTCAGAAACATGTGATTCCCAACATCAAACTCCAAAGGTCACCTCCTTTGATCGACATATGATTTATGACAATCCTGTGCTATCTTCATCCTCTCACGAATCACTTGAACCATCTCTATCGTATTCTGCACTAGTTCTGGTCTGATAATTACTGACTCTATGAACCCATTCCAGCACAATGGAGAACGGTAAGGTTGACCATACAAGGCTTCAAATGGAACCATACTGATGATGGAGTGAAAAATATTTTTGTAAGTGAACTCCACCATGGGTAAGTGCCTCATCTATGATCCTCCAAAATCCAGGACACAAGAACGCAATATCTCTTCAAGAGTCTGGATGGTCCGCTCTGTCTGACTGTCTGTATGTGGATGAAAAGTAGAGCTAAGGCATAATTGAGAACCAAAAGCATGCTGGAGAACTATCTACACCCTAGAGGTAAAATGAGGATCTCGATCAGAAATGATCTTCCTCAGGACACTGTGGAGTCTCACCACCTCTTCCAGATACTACCTTGAAAAAAATTCCACTAAGCTCGACTCCTTGATCACTATAAAGTGGGATGATTTTATTAAATGATCCAATACCACCCAAATAACATCATGTCCTCCCTGAGCTCGAGGAAAACCAGTAAAAAATTCCATTGAGATGTCCTCCCACTTCCACTGAGGAATATATAACGGCTGGAGAAAACCACTGGGGACACAGTGATCGACCTTCACCTTCTAACCGACCAAACATCAAGACACAAACTTTGCAACTGCATGCTTCTGCCTAGACCACCAAAACTGACTCCTCAAAGCTTGGTACATCTTTGTCACACCAGGATTTATCGCTAAAGGAGAACTATGGAACTCTCTAAGAACCATCTCATGCATCACCAAAAGAACAAAAATAATTCATTGATACAACACTCGGTGTTGTTCATCCTTATCCCAACCATTAGGGGCCTTGATACAAACAACCCGGTCTCTCAAGACCTCCACCTCTAGATCCCACAACTGGGACTCTTCCACCTGCTTCACCAGAGATGACTACACCATCATCTGAAAAAGACAACCTCTATTCCCAACTTCTCCCATATCAAGATGTAATAATGAAAGTTCTTCCATCACTCTCTAAGAATCACTATATTCATGCACTGCATCACTACATGACTTCCTATTCAGCGCATCATCCACAACATTCCCATTTCTAGGTGTATAGGATATTTCGAAGTCATATTCTTATAAGAAATCCATCCACTGACGCTGCTGCAAGTTCAAGTCACACTGGGGAAAACATACCTTAGGCTCTTATGATTGGTGAAAACCACAAAGCACTCACCAATGAAGTAATGTATCCAAAACTTTAGAGAAAACACCACAACTAACAACTCAAGAACATGAGTGGCATAGTTACATTCATGGGGATGCAACTACAAAGACCCATAAGAAACAACTGATCTCTACTACATCAGAACACAACTTAACCCCAGATGAAAAGCATCTCAGAAAACATCAAACTGAAATCCCTCTGCTAGAAGACAAAGAATTGGAGTACTTAACAACTTCTCCTTCAGATACTCAAAATCTACCTGACACTGATTAGTCCACACAAATGCCTGATCCTTCCTAGTCAATGATATTAGAGGATTTGAAACCCGAGAGAAATTGGCTACGAACCTCCTGTAGTAGCCTGTGAGACTAAGGAAACTTCGCACCTCTGCCACTATCTTGGGGGAATCCCAATACACAACTACTTATATATTCAATGAATCCATAGCTACTCCCTACTAGGATACAACATGACCCAAGAAACGAACTTCTTGATACCAAAACTCACACTTCGACAACTTCCCAAATAGCTGTTGTTGAAGAACTTCCAAAACAGCATGAAGATTCTCTGCATGATCCTTATAATACTTGGAGTACACAATGATTCCATAGATTAAAACCACCACAAAATTATCCAAGAAATCATGGAACACAACATTCATCAATCCCATGAACATAGCTGGAGCATTCGTCACACAGAACAACATTACAAAAAACTCATAATGCCTATGACGACAACAAAAAGCATTCCTCAGGATATCCTTATCCTTCACATACATCTGATGATATCCTAATCACAATTCAATCTTTGAGAATCAACTTTCACCCTTCAATTGATCGAATAAATCATCAATCTGTGGAAGAGGATATAAATTATTCACCTTCACTTTGTTTAAATGATGATAATTGATACACAACCACAAACTACCATCAACCTTCTTCATGAACAAAACTAGTGCACCCCATAGTGACACACATGAATGAACAAAACCACATTGTAATAGACCATCAAGCTGTATACGCATCTCTCGTAACTTAGAAGGGGCCATCCTATATGGAGACATAGAGATATGAGACGCTCCTGGCTATAGCTCAATCCCAAACATGATCTCTAGTCGAGGGGGTAATGCTACATCCTCTTCTAGAAATACATTAGGCCACTCTTATACGACCCTAGTAAATGAAAAATAATGAACCTCCGAAGAACTCAACATCAACTCATCCATCAAGGATGACAAGGATGGAACACGCCTATGACCCATATGAGGGTCTCGCTCACCAACAAACACCGCTAGCTCTCCATCAACATTGAATAACACCACCCACCTCCTGAAGTAATCCATGATATCCTATACTGAATACCACCAATCCATGCTGATTATGACATCATATTGTTGTATCTATAAACATAGGAAATCTCCCCAAGAGCGGTGCTGCCCCAACACTAGCTCACAGTCTCTATATACATCAAACAAGTTAGCTCAACCTCCAACTGGCGTAGTCAATGCCAAGGGCATTATAATCCTCTCTGCCTCAAGTCCCAAATCATGGAAAAGGGTAGGTGATATGAAGGAGTGTGTTGATCCTGAATCAAACAAGGCATACATCCAAGTAGAAAACAAGCAAAGGGTGCCTCGAACAATGTCTGGCTCACCTGGCACTGGTAACACTAAATCATGAATCTAACCACAACCTTCTCCATGACCTCTCTGACCTTGATGACGACCAAAACCATGATCACACTCTAATATCTAAGGATGGTGAGCATCATGAGGTTGTCCTCTTCCTGCCCCATCTGCTCTCTACTGATCCAAAGCTGGTGCAACCTTATGATGTTGCCTCAGCTGGGACTGCCTCAGTAGAGGAAACTGGAGCAGAACACATGGTTCATGATGACTAATCTGAAAGTTCAGACACTTTCACTACTGATGACCTTGTCCTCCACAAGAAAAAAGACACATGATCCCTTGGCATAGGCCTGAGAGCTGTTTCCCTCAGAGAAACGAGATGCTGAGGGTTGGTACATACCCCCATCCGAACAAAAACTCTTCTTCCCTAAAAATTGGGAACCCCAAACCATATCACTACTTTGTAAGGAATCATGAAGACTCCCCTTTTGCGACGATACAATTTTGGACAATTTCCTCTCAATGACCTCTGGCCTCTCTAGAACCTCAAGATATGTATTCAGCATAAACAGGATGACCTGACGCCGGATCTCTGGATGCAAAGCCTCCTTGAAATGCCTTGCCCTGGCCTCCTCATATGGCAACAGGTCTGAAGCATATCGTAAAAGGTTCCTGAAACAGATTCCAAACACTAATAAAATTTTTGTTGGAACTATGGATATTCTATGCATGAATTGGAGTATGCTTTGTGTTTGTTTTCAATCCTCAGTGGAAGTCCAAAATGTGTGCCAGTGAAGTGACCATACAGTTTAAGCAGACAATAGTATTGAAGGTGGCGCCATTTCCCAGTGTTTTCCAATTGTTTTGGGCCTCAAATTCGGAAAATGAAGACATGGATTGTTGGTAAAAGGAGGTGCATGCAAAGAGGAAGTGGTGCATGAAAAAGGTGGGACATGCGCAAAATATTTGAGTTGTGCCTGAAAAATAGCATGGTGCGCGAAATAGTGGAGTGAGGTCTTTTTGTGCAAATTGTGTTTCAGAATTAGAACGTCAAAAAATGGCAAAGGCATGGGATGCATGAACAATCTGGATATGTGCACAAAAAACGATACCTTCATGAAATATTACGTGCCAAATGAGAGGTTTTTCGTGCCCCAGGGGGGTTTTGCACGTGGGGGTGTAAAATGCCTATAAATAAGAGGTGACCCCCCTCATTTCATATGGTTGGAGACTCAGAGAAGATCCGAGGTCTGATGGCATAAAAGGTTCGCGTAAAGGGAGTTGCGTGAAAAATTGAGGTTTGTGTGAAAGATTCGGGCTCGCATGGAAAAATTCATATTTGCGAAAAATATTCCGGCTTGCGTGAAAAATTCCAAGTTGTGCGAAATATTCTGGCTTGCACGAAAAATTCCAAGTTGCGCGAAAAATTCTGGCTTGTGCGAAAAAGGTGAAGTTGCACATAAAAGTTGGTGTTGTGTGAAATTGTCAGTGAAACCTGTTTGCGCGTTTATGATTATCTGATTCAGTGCATTCAAGTGCATCATTACCGGTCTTCAATGCAAGCAGAGTCTCGTGCTAAGCAGAGGCAAAGACTTCAATGAAAATATATTGAAGATACCCTCACATCTATAAATTGACTGGGAATTCACCAAAGGCAGTGAGCTAGGGGGAGTCAACGGGAGTGACCCAAGGGACGCAGTGAGCTATCTCTGAACTTTTGTAAAGGTAGTGTGCCTGGGACAGAGTGACTGTACCTGAACATTGTAATCCACAACTAGTGAATTTTAGTGGAATTAAGTACGACCAAAAACCTATCGGCATATGCTCCTTAGATGTATCCCTTTGTGGTAAACCAAGTAAAAGTTATGTGTCAACTTCCTACTTTCATTTGTTTGACAGTTTTAACAAGTTTCTACCAACGTGGGAACAAGATCCAAAACTTTAAAAAGAAAAAGTTAACACCCTGATTCAACCCTCCCCTCTAAGGGTGTTCCGGGGTCCTTCAAATTTCACCTATCCCAACGGTTTAAAACCATTGGGATAGACCCTAAAAACGTTGGGATAGGCTATCCCAACAGTTTCAGGAACTGTTGGTATGCTGGGCATTGTATTAGTTCTATACCAACAGTTTCTAGAGAACTGTTGGTATAGGTGGTCTGAAATTAATCTGTACCAATGGTTTAAGTAAAACTGTTGGAATATATGTGCACCAACAGTTTAAGAACCATTGGTATACATACCATAAAACATATAGAAACTGTTGGAATATATATATACCAACAGTTTTTGAACCATTGGTATATATGTAGTATGTATTCTATCCCAACGGTTTTAATGAAACCATTGAGATATATGTTGTCCAGACTAAATACCAATGGTTTTGTGAACCGTTGGCATATGTTTTCTAGAATTTTAATACCAACAGTTCTGTGAACCGTTGGCATATGTTGTCCAGGATATTGAATACCAATGGTTCTGTGAACCGTTGGTATATCCTCTACTCCCCAGAAAACATCAAAGCTGGGCAGTGGACATGGGAAGAGGGTATAAACCAAACCTATAAACCCACTTTGAGCAGTAAACCTGCACCTCTAAACCTTTAAAACCTACACCTATAAACCTATAAAACCTTCACCTCTAAACCTGTACCTCTAACAGTCTTCCAAAGAATACTTTACACCTACAAACCTGCACCTGTAACTGTAAACCTGCACCTCTAACAGACTTCCAAAGCACTTGTAAACCTACACCATCATGCACCTCGTATGGAAGTAGCTTCACATGATGAGTGGGAAAAGTCACTAGGTTTTTTCCATCTTGGTTTAGACTATTCAGAGTCTGAAAATGTTGAAGAATATGTTGGAGAGCATAGAGATGATCAGGGTGGTTTTAACTTGGTAGAGGATGAGGTATCATGTAAGGGGGATCCCTCCTCTAGTTCCAAATTTCCTGGACTATCATATCCAAACTCATATGGAGATAGTGATGGGGATGACCACAGTAGTCCACCAGAGCATGGTGGACCTACTGTCTCATTTGGAGTTGGGACATATCCTAAGGGATCGTTAGTTAAGGAGATTGACCAAGCAGGTGAGCTTTAGGCTTTTCCCTTAGATGTACCTACCAAATCATAACCTATAGAGGCTGATTTACCTAGTGTTGAGAGAGTTTTTTCTCCAGTGCCTTTAAATTTTGTATCCATATTATATTTATAATATTTATGAGAAATACTTCTTTTAGATTTTAGTATAATTTTGAGTTACCAGGAACCTCCTTTCACTCAGCTTAGTGAAGCTGATGCTAGACACCTTTTTGAGATGGTTGTATGTCATATTCATCCCAAGATGAGTTTTCATATTCAGGAAATTAATATTTAAAATTGAAGGTTGGATAGTTAGATAGAAACCATTTGATATTTTATGGAGGAAATGAGGAACTCCTTTGTTTCTAGTCAAGATTCCTTATGGAAGAGACTGGAGAATGTTCTTATTATTGCATCTACATCTAGTGCTCCACCTCCCTCAGCTTTAGTTGATGCTGATTCAGTCTAGTATATAGTAAAAGAGTATCTCCATGTTGTTATAGGTGATATACATTCCTCTCATCAGGATTAATTGAGGAAGATTCTGTAGAATGGGTTTTCAAGGAATAGGTTGACCATTTGAAAGTGATGACAACTCTACCCAAGCTACTCATGGAGGAGAAGAAAGATTTATTTAGTAGTATGGAGATAGGAGGAAACATTATTATATACTTTTTCAATCTTATGATGCCTTTTCTATATGTATCCAATACTCTAGTGGCTTCTCTAGAGGTGATTACCATGACATCCTTCACCTCTGATTCTTCTTCTGATCCTCTACCTCCTTAATTATATCCTTTAGGCATGTATTTGGATGAAGCTATCTGTAATCTCCAACCTATTGTGATCCAAAAACTTCCTACCTCTACATCTATACCTTCACCCTATACCTTAGTGCCTCCTTCTTATAGAAAGGGAAAGAACCCTACTATCACACCACCCAGAATGAGAGTGATTTGAATTAGCCATAGTCTTTTATAGGGATTTTTTTGTATAGATAACTTTTTTCCTGAATGGAATTTATCTCTTATTATTAATCTCTTTCCTTTTTGTATTTACTATTTCTAGTTTTTTATAATCCCAAAATGGGGATAAAAGTAATGGAATTTACTTATGACACCAACCTTATCCTATAATATGTTATCTTTTATCCCATAATTATTTGTATGTTATTATTTGATACAAACTTATTTATATGGATTTTATCCTTTGATATTGTGCTTATTTGGATGCAATTTAAGTAATTCTGTTTTTTGATTTGATATCATACCTTTGATTCTAGATCAATTTCAAAAACTTTTGTTTTATTCCTAATTGTGTTTTATAAATCTCAAATTATATTTTTGGAATTTTGAGCAGACTGTTGCTCTTAAAACTTTTTAATTTATTCCTAATTGTGTTTTACACATGGTTTATAAAATTCTTTGATTAGAGATCATAAAAAAGGAGAAGATTTTTGGAACCTAATTATTTTAATTCTCTCAAATCAAGATTCTTATGCTTCTAATGAACCTAGTGTTTTACGATAGTATGTCATTTTATAAATAATAATAGGCTGAGTATTGAAAAGATCCACTATTAGTTCAAATTATGCCACCACTAGATCTTTCCACTATTAGGAATTTTCTACCAATATCTGTGTTCCATCATCGGGATTACCTACCACTAGTGAGTGTTACTACTAGAGTGTGCTGCCACCAGAGCATGCTACCACCAGAATATACTACTAACAGGATTAACCACCACTGAACGTACCACTGCTAGTTTCATGCCACTGCCAGACGTACCATCACTAGGATCCTGCTACAACCAGACATTCCACCACCAAGCTCGTGCTACCTCTAGATGAGCTACCTCTAGGGGTGCAACCATCTGTTTTCTACTGTTGATCTCTTCTACCATCATAATTGATTCACCATCATCTTTTTCCACCATTATTTTTCTTGATTTGAATTAAATACTTCCAATGGATATTTTATGGGAGTTAATGCAGAGGGATTAATCAATGATTATCCCTAACCCTTTTCACAGATGCATTGAAGACAATGTTAGATTTAGTACGAGGATCCAAAAAATCTTGATGATTATCCTTCAATGGGTGCATGAAGTGCTATATTTATTTCAAAGGATCTCCCTCATTCACATGCGATTAGAAGGTGGAGAGTGTAGAATGATGAAAGTGATCATCACATGAGATATTACACACTGATACATTTGACTATGGAATAGAGGAGTACATTGAAGATCAAGATCCTTTCCTATGAATAGAAAATAGAACTTCACGATACTCTGTTTTTCTCCAACTTCTAAAGAAACTATTTGAGATCCTCACCAAGTAAAATTAGACACTACCATTTCCACATATTATTACTTTCTATATCTGTTGTTTTCTTTTAATTTTGACTATTGTGTTGTCTACTCTATTTATTAACACACTGAATCCCATGATTTAATATTAGAATACTCAATATTATATTTTATTTCCTATTATTTGTATACCAATTGAAATTTTGGAAGAGGTCTATGTGTGTCCTATGTTGTTTTTCCTTCCAACGTATAACTATGGAAGAGGCTTTGAGCTTGGAAAGTTGGTGTTGTTGTATGTATGCCTGATCTAGGTTGTGGATTAAATTATTTGATATAATAATCTTCTTGGCAGTGGGTGATTTAAAAGCGTAATAGATTAGGTATCAGCTTGAGATTAAACCCCTTGTTTATTCCTCTATGTGTTTTAGTTTTTCTTTCCTCATTTAAAATATTTAAATTGTATTTAGTTTTAATCTATACAAAAAATTGGTAATTTAATATTTATTCTTAACTAGTGTTTGTATAAGGATTTGTTTGATTAAATCGATTTCAAAAGTTAAAGTAAGTTTTCAAATTGTTTTAACTGGGCCATAATCAAACTTTGAGAAATATTTTAAAAGATAAAACTTATATTAAACTAATATTTTGATTAACTGGGAAAATTTATTTTAATTGAAGGATTTTATTTGAACTTGTTTTTAATAGAAATTTTATTAGGAACTCAATTCCCCCCTCTTGAGTTACTCACTCTGACCAACAAAAAGATTTATTTTATATATCCTTAATATTACATTTATGTATTCCTAAGGTTAATCTTATGCATGTTTTATATGTTTTTATAATTCCTATAGATCATGTTTATTCTTACATGGTATATTATAGAAGTTATTTATTTAGAAGTTATCAGTATTACTTGTGTCTAACTATCTTGTTTCTTTCATAGTCATAATTTTTTTCTTTAGTGTTTCTTTTTAATAATACCAAAGGGGATACTAGTTGTATGTTTTTTTTTATTTCAGTAAGGGGGTAAAGGGAAGATAAATTATTTCATCCCAAATGGGGAATAAATTTTTCCAAGGGTAGAATGCTTTTGTGTTCCTTATTGATTAAAAAAGAAGAAGAAATCATATCTTAGGGGGAATTATTAAGTTTAGAAGAAGTCTTAGATAGGGGGATACTATTAGAAGAATGTAAGGGGAGAAAATTTTTCTAAACATTTATTGTACATCTCAATGGAGATGAAATTTTACAGAAGTTATAGATATTTTTCTAATTTATTTCATTTAATTTAAATTTACTTATTTGTTACTTTTCATTCCGTTTTTGTGATTACCAAATATTATAAGACTATTGAGTGCCTATAAAAATCGGAATTGGATTCATTTGTTTGGAAACCACATTTGGCATGACATTCAAGGGATAAAAGATCTATTTTATAGACATGATGGTCTTCTTTAAATTAGCATATGTCACTGAAAAACCTTGCCCCTTAGATTCCGAATAAATGATCATTGATATTCAATGCTTGCTACCCCTTCCTTTAAACCAGATGAGACCAACACCTCATGCGTGAGGGTTAAGTCTTTATATTCACTTGAAATGAAACAATGGTAAGCTTATATCTTCAAAGGCTACCTGAATCTATTCACTGGAAAAAACTGTTCCCATGTCCACCCTCTTTTTCTTACCTTTTTTCCTCTTTGAAACCAACATATCAATATAGCCCAGGTCTGTCCTTCCCTTATTCTTTATTGAAGAAATAGATGTTGTAATTTTGCGTAGGTATATCCCCTTATCATAACATACTCATGCAATATATATATATATATATATATATGCTAGCTGTTTTCATGAACAACTATGAATGGTGTGGATAACACTAGGCTTCTATAATCTTCTCTTTCTTCTCGAAGTGTTCATGCGAAAGAACATGTTTTTGAATTCAAATAAATATACTAAATAAGACTCCAAGATATTTGGTCACATTCACTACAGTTTTACATTAACTTCTTCATGTTTTGAATAATTATCCATTGAAAACTATTAACTATCCATCCACATAGTCTGCAGATATCCCGTTTTAAATCCACCACTTAAAATATCTGAATATATTGCGAGAATACTTATATTTTAATTATACACATTATCCATAAATTTGGAAATATTCTAAACCTCCAACTGAATATCCGTGGCATAAAAAACCATTCAAACTTTCCTTTTAAAATCTTGAACCTCATGAAATAGAAACTCATTTTTGAATTGTGTTTCCAAACAAAATTCCTTTGACCTTCACACCAAGGCATGAAACAACACTTCTTTATGAAATATGCCTTTCAAAACATTAGACACCATGACCACTTGGAAATTTTTCTCCACTACAAAATATTAATACACCAAAACACCCATCTTTCAAAAAATGATCTAGGAAATGACATAGGGATCTCTCCAACATCGTTTTATACTTCACTATACACAGGTCCCCCACAGTGAGAAGAATGCCAATAATTAGTGTCCTCGATACAATTATTTTCATTAGAACATGGGAGAAAAGTTTCAATATGAATATTAAAAGGAGGAGGCACTAAATCATATGAATTGGTGGTGGTAAGATGAATCTTATGGTGGGGATCACCACAATCCTGACAGATGTTAAAAAATGACACCATCAGTGTTTTTAGATATATGGGCTCAGGTAAACACCCAAAGGGGTGGCCATGAGGCTAGGAAAACACCCCAAATGGATTTCTCCATAAAATAAGGTCACAACGGACATGATAGAAAAAATCAACTATTTAATATGCTATAATAAGGGATCTCCAGAAGGTTGTAGCGAGCAACACAATAATGCAATATCTAAAGGGAAACAAAATGAAAAAAAGAATCATACACCCTACAAAAACCATTTAAAAATTCAATCACTTCACCTAAACATGGAAATTTCATTTATAATATTCAAAGGGTGAAAAGGAAAGTGTCATGTTCAAGGAATATGCCTACTCGGGCAATGTCATTTGAGATAATGGGTATGATAATCATATTTATATTATTCAAAGAAAATAGAAACTAACTAGCCATAAAACAAACACCAAGAAAAGACATATGGAAAATTCAAACCAAATCTAAACATGATGTTGGATCTAAATAATGAATGAAGATAATAATTGTATCATCTAATGATGCTCAAAATATAAGAGGGGGGTAAATTGTATACTTTTAAAAATTCCTTTGTAACTTTTAAATATGGTTATGTTTAACAAAGTTAAACAAAGTAATTTACAAAACCACTAGTTATATACACTTGCTAGATTCTGGAAATATAATTCCAAGAAAGAAATTTTGGAAAAGTGATTTCAGAAATGAAACTCAATGGAAGTTTACAAAAACAAAGATTCGACCTTAAAGCGTATAAAATCTTACTAAGTCAGAGCATAAGTATAAGGAAGTATAAGATAGTTATACTTTCCTCAACAAAAAAAACGTAGCGGAAAACTTGTAACAAAATAAGTAACAAGAGTAAATCTTTTAACCTAAAGAGAAGGGTATCCAAAAACCTTGGATAAAGGTCCCTTGATTTAAACTTTCAATAAAGTATATCTTACCCACACCAAAGTAATCCCTTGATACGAATATCGGATTCTATCTTTCTATCTCCGCAAGCCCTCAACTCCAAGGTAGTTGGCACCTCTGTCCCTCAACTTCAAGGTAGTCGGCACCTCTGTCTTCCTATCACTGGAAGCCCTCTATTGTACACAACAACAACTAGAGTCTCACAAAGAAAATTTGAACAAGAAGTTTAGTATGCACTAAGCATGAGAGTATCTCTCTCTAGAAATCACTTCATATCAAAAGTTGTCCAAAAGTCAAAAGTTCAAAAGTCATGATCTCTTTCAAATGAGATCCTATTTATAGGCACGACTTCAATGGTCGGATCCCTCCTCCAATGGTCATATTTTTCCTTGAATTTCGGAGGGACCTGTACATGTGTCACTCAAACAACAGTTAGTTAGTAACTGAATGAATGACATGGTTTTATAACAAATCAAGTGTAAGCAAAAATATGGTTACATAACTAAAATCCAATATTCGGAATGTAAGAAAATTAAAGTTCAGAGTCTAACCAAAGATGAATTCTGAGTATATAATACAAGGATATCCAGATTCTGTTTTCTAGGAATTCAGAACCTAAACTCTATAGAATTCCAGAGTCTGAATTTCAAGGAAATTCGGAATCTGGATTCACAAGAATTTGGAACCAGAACTTACAAAGTTCGGAGTCAGAGTTCATGAGAATTCAGAGTCAGAAATCATAAGAGTTTAGAGTCTGTATTCATAGAAGTCAGAGTCAAAACTCAGAAGAGTTCGTAACTAGAATTCTTATTCGGAATTCAGAGTCAGAACTCAGGAGAGTTCGTAACCAAAATTCGTATTCAGAATTTGGAGTCAGAACTCAGAGGAGTTCGTAACCATAATTCGTATTTAGAATTTAGAGTTAGAACTCAGAGGAGTTCGTAACCAGAATTTTTATTCAGAATTCGGAGTCAGAACTCAGAAGAGTTCCTAACCAAAATTCATATTCAGAATTTGGAGTCAGAACTCAGAAGATTTCGTAACCATAATTCTGAGAATTCGAAGTCTAAAACAGAATGCTTCATATCTAGGTATTTATAGGATTCCGAGGTTTTGGTTACAAACCAAATTTTACACTTGGAAAAATTATGATATGAACAATAAAAACATGGTAAGGATAAATTTCCTTGGGGAAGGAAATTTTTCCTTATAGGAGTAAAGCACAGGGTAAAAATAGATTTTCCTTGAGATAAGGTGTTTGTGATTTTCTAAACAAGAAGGAATTGTAAAGTCATAAGAAAACCTTATTGACTAAACAATCTCCCCCAAGTATGAAGGAATGGAAAAGTCATAAGGAAAACCTTATTGACTAAAAAATATCCCCCTTTTTGGAAAGCACAAACATCCTTACGGAAAATAATATAAGGACTTAGAAAATTTTTCTAGATTTTGAAATAAAACTTATCTCCCTTTTCACATTAGAAAAATATGAATATGACTAACTCCCCCTTTGGATTTGGAACACTAAGGATCATATTCTAGATTTTCGGAATGAGATTTTTTATTATCTTGAGTACGAAAATCTATGTAATGAAAACTCCCCCTTAGATAGTCTCTCCATTACTTAGGGATATTTCTTCTTTACTTAGAATTTTTTTTCCTTCTCCCCCTTTTTGATTTTCAAAAAGAGTTTGAGGGAATGGAAAAAATATGGTACTTGAAATATTAGTACAAACATCCAAACAAAAAAAATGAGAAACCATGATTTCATTAAGATAGGAAGAATTTGTACAAAGAAGAAAATACAACAAAAGATCGGATTTGATCTATTTTCCTTCATTTTCCTTGGGTATCAATTTCTTCACAATGGTTTTCATATTTTTGAGCTCCTTGTGGTCTTCCTCTTCTTGCCTCTCTAGGGATTTGATCCTATCATCCTGAGCCTTCAGAGCCTCTTCCTGAGCCTTCAACAGGTCATCTTTATTCACTAGCTTCTCTTCAATATCGATCCGAAGATCCCTTTCTCTTTTCTATCTTTGATCAACAGAGTTCAACTTCCCATTCAGATCCTTGACCTCCTCCTCCAATGGCTCGAAGGCCTTCATTTTTTATTGATTTTTGATAATCCACCTTTCAATGGGTGAGGTGGAACCCTTACAAGGCCCGTAGGCGTAAGTATTACATGGCCCATAGGCCTTAGAGGAATTCATTGCCCGTAGGATTCCAACATTACATACAACCCAGACTAACTACTTGGAACTTCTCCTCCCCAGCATCTTCATCGTGAAATTAGCTCTCCACCTTCACATGATTGTCCGGCTAGGCATTCCCATGCATGCACAGGCTTGTCCCGATGGAAGGTGCCATAACCTCTCATTATTTCAATCCATTAGCTTCTACTGTGGTGAAATCTCCTTGCTCATCCTCCTTGTAGAGTTTTTTCCTTGTAGGTTTTTTGGTTTTCATCTATACTTAAAGGTGGTTCGAAGGCCTTGAGGTGGACCAAAGGCCTTACTGACTCGAAGTCCTGGGTGGCCCGAAGGCCTTACAGGACTCAGGGACCAAATCGGTGGCCCGAAGACCCAAACGGGGGCATATTCCTGGATGCTACGGTGCCAAACAGTGACTGCTACATTTCCCACTACAATACCTACTACAATACTACATAGTTCCGCTACAGTGCCTGCTACAGTGCCTGCTATTTGTGAGATCCTTGATTTTACTATCTTCAGAATCAAAATCTTCCTTAACATCATCTTTTAAACTTATCAAGCTATCTCAAATATTCAACTATATTCTTTGACCACCTTACCACTTTCTTACAAGTTTTTCTATGGGCATCGTAGTTGATAAGGAATTTATTGTAATAAGCCTCAATATTTACACACCTATCCATCACCATGGATACAGAAACCGATTTCTGATTCATGCTATGTTGAAGCATCTGACATTTAGAGTCAATGGTTGGAAAGATCAGAATGGTGTCCACAAGCTTCTTCAGCGATTGAATGACAAAATCATGTCCTAGAGCTGATGATTCCTAATCTAACACTTTTCTTGGTGATGGTTCTTCCTCTAGCTCAACCAGCTTCCTCTTAGAAGATCCACCATCTTCCTTCTTCCTTAAAATTGCTTTAGTTGGGGTATCAACAACCACTTGTTTGACCTTATTGGTTCTCAGAACAACTTCTTCATCTGGAGACTCATGTTCACTGTCAAACAGTTGAGCAATTCTATCTTCATTAAAATTCTCCTTCTAGGCTCCTGCCTTAGCATCCTCTGGATGAATAAAGTGATGATTATAGCTTTATTCCTCAGAAAATTTATTAATTTCTTCTTCACCATTCCCATATTCATCTTGCTCATCCTTCCTAGGAGTTGGGAGATTTGAAGACTCTGCTTTAGAAGTTCGGATTGATAGATTCTCGGAAGGGGTTTCCTTTTCATGATAATATTCAACTTGCTTAATAAGATCTTTAGTGCGACCACTACTTTATTATTTTTCTTGAACTTCTTCCAAAACTTCTTTTTGTTCAGCAACCTTCACTTAGGATTTTTCCGGAGTCATGAACTTCTTCCCTGGAGTCTCAGGTAAGGGTTCAACCAAGAAATATTTCGGTATAGGAATGTTATCAGATGCTATTTCAGTGTCCCTCAAAAGAGATTGGACAATTTTGGTCTCAGAAATTTTTTTATTAAGCTTATTCTCTTTGGATTTCTTCTCAAGATCATCGGCTGCCTTCTCTTTCAAAGATTTGGCCTCTGTAGTATCCAAGCCAAACTATGGATCTCCTTCCTTCTGATTATTTTTGTCTTCTCTACATTTGTCTAATACCTCATCTGGATAGGCTTTCTGCTTCTTGGGCTTTGGAGGTGCAGATTGAGTTTCTTTGGACTTAGTTATTTTCTCTGTTTCTTCCACTTCCTTCAGTTTCCTCTTCTTTCTAGCCTTCTTCGACGGTTCAACCTCTTCTGTATTCTTCAGAACAAATTCTGCTTATTCTACTGGTAGATCATAAAACTCTTCAGAATATTTAGAAAATCCGACATTCATTATTTTCAAAGTATCATCACTTACTAACAAGACTTTTCAATTCCTCATCTTGGAGCTACAAGGAATCTTGAAGGACTCAAGACATCGAACAATCAACTTGGAGATTAGGGAAGGATACATGATTATCTGTGCTCTCAAATTCCCATTCTTGATATTCTCTATCGTAATGAGAATATGATTCATCAAATTTATTTTCCTTAGATTTACCAAAAACTCAAAGATATACATATCACTTTTCTTCAGCGTGTCCTTGTCACCCTTTCTCGGTACGATAAAACCCTGAACCCATAACTCAAGAATATGATTATTTGAATACAAATGAGCAATCTTTGTGGTATTGACATCTGTAAGTCCAAGAAAATTCATAGCCTTCACCTTTACAAAACTTCCTTGAACATATGGCAGCTTGTGTGAACAGAACTCGGCTTCCACTTCATAAGATAGCCCCACCAAGCTAGCAGCCTTAGTGTATGAAAGAGCATAGGTTTTTCCATAACTCTTGAATGAAAACTTATCTCTCCCTTCTTCCTTAAAGAAACAAACCGAATCATAAAACTTAATGAGTAGATCCAGATACACCAATTCTTGAGCTCTAGGCTTTGATATGCAAACTCTTTCCCATCCATTCAGATTGATGTTTTTGGAGATAATGGAATCATACTTATTGAAGAAATTCGGATGCACCAACCTCTCTCTGTATACTTGCCACTCCGCAATTGGCTTGACAGAAGATATATCTTGAGAAGGAACTTCACCAGACATTCGAAATTGAGAAACCTTTGAAAATCCGGAACATGCTTTTGAAGTGGGGAAGATCTTCGACACGCAAAATCTTGAAAACTGATGTGGGACAACCATCAGGGGCCCCCTTTTATAGGTGTTGATGCAACGATTCATCTTCCCATCTCAATCCAATGGCTGAGAATTCTTCTAATTAGATCTGACGGTTGAAATGATAGCCACAATGAAAATTTGTTAGGATCTGATCTTTTGAGTTTTTTAAAATAAAACATTCGGATTTAGGGAAACTAGAATCCAAGAAATTTTAAAAAAATACAAAAGAAACTACCAGCAAGTAAAAGGTTATTATGAAAACTCAAGAAATATTCATACCTTTCGGATTGCTAGGATTATTATTCACAATAGGTAATATTCTTCTTGAATATTTAAAAAAAAAACTACGAAAACATCCATTACGAAAAATAATTTGAGTACGCAAATCTTCATTACGAAAATCTACATTATGAAAAAGAACTACATTACAAAAAATATTCATTACAAAAAAAAACTTCATTACGAATTTTTTTGAAAACTTTATTATGAATTTTTTTGAAAAACTTCATTACGATTTTTTTTGAAAAATTCATTACGAAATTTTTTGAAAACTTCATTACAATTTTTTTTGAAAACTTCATTATGAAATTTTTTGAAAACTTTATTATGAATTTTTTTGAAAACTTCATTACGAAAAAAACTTTTAAGCTAACAAGAAAATTTACTCCCCCTATGAAAAAGAGTTTATTACTGTAAGGAGATTATTTTCAACAAGAAGTTAATAAGGAGGATTACCTTACGGTTATCATTCCTAACTTCTGTTTAATGTATTCAAATCTATCGGAGGGTAAAGATTTTATGAAAATATCAGCAAGTTGGTCTTGAGTTCTGATAAATTGAAGAATGATATCTCCTTTTTGTGTGTGATTCCTAATAAAGTGATGACTAATATATATGTGTTTTGCACGAGAGTTATGTGCATGGTTTTTAATAAGGGCAATGACACTTATATTATCACACAAAATTTGTGTTTTGGTAAAACTCATACCATAGTCTGTGAGTGTGTGTTTCATCCAAAACACTTGAGCACAACAACTTCCAGTAGCTACATATTCAGCTTCAGCAGTGGAAAGAGCTATTGATTGTTGCTTCTTGCATGACCAAGAAACTAATGAATCTCCTAAAAAATGACAAGCTCCATATGTACTGTTTCTATCCATTCTACAACCACCAAAGTCAGCATTCAAAAATATTTTTAAAACAAAATCATTTCCAGAAGTATAAAAGAGTCATAAATCCATGGTTCCCTTTAAGTTGTGAAAAATTCTTCTCACATCATTTAAATGAGATTCCTTAGGATTGGATTTATATCTTGCACATAAGCATACTGAAAACATTAAGTATGGATGAATAGCTGTCAAGTAAAGTAGACTTCCTATCATACCTCTAAAAGATGTTTGATCTACTAGTTTCCCAGCTTCATCAAGGTCAAGTGTATTTGAGGTACCGATGGGAGTACTTATACTTTTAGTGTTGTCATATCCATACTTTTTAAGAAGATATTTAATGTACTTATATTGGGATATATAGATTCCTTCTGGTTTTGAAGAAATTTGAAAACTAAGGAAAAATGTTAACTCACCCATCATACTCATTTCAAACTCAGATTTCATTAGATCTGTAAAGGAATCAGTTAAGGATTGCTGAGTTGAACTAAATACAATTTCATCAATTTTGGATCTGCATTTCCCTTAACATAGTTATTTTGAAGAAAAAATACTGTAAGTATGTCATACCAAGCTCTAGGTGCTTGTTTAAGGCCATATAAAGCTTTGGTAAGTTTAAAAACATGACCAGGATGTTTTGTATCTTCAAAACTAGGAGGTTGTTCAACAAAAACTTCCTCTTGAACATAACCATTAAGGAAAAAACATTTCACATCCATTTGAAAAAGTTTGAAATTGAAGAATACTGCAAAGGCAAGTAGGATACGAATAGATTCAAGTATATCCACTGGATTATAGGTTTCTTCATAGTCTATTCCTTCCTGTTGATTATATCCTTTAGCAACTAATATAGCTTTATTTCTAACTATGATTCCATTTTCATCACACTTATTTATGAAAACCCATTTTACTTCAATAACAGAAGTTTATTTAGGTCTTTCAACCATGGTCAAGACTTTATTCCTTTCGAATTCATTGAGTTCATCTTGCATGGATTTAATCCAATCATAATCACCTAAAGCCTCATCAGTGTTTTTTGGTTCTAATTAGGAAAGAAATGTTAGATATTATACTTCATTTCTTAAGGAACTTCTAGTCCTTACAGGTTGATTTACATCACCAATGATTCTATCACTAGGATGATTCTTTAGAAACAACTGATTTGGGTTTTGTAAAACCTGTTCATCAACATAGGGTAGAAAATATTCTGGGGTAAATGTTTCAGAAGTATCTTCTTGGACATTTTCCTTATCAGAAGGATCTTCTAACACAGGTTGATAATCAGTTTTTGAAAACACATCCGAAGATGTAGGTTGGGATTGTTTAAAAACAAAAGGATCAGTTTCATAAAATTTGACATGTACTGTCTCTTCAACAGTACAAGTGTTTTTATTAAAAACTCTATAAGCTTTAGAAGTTATGGAGTAGCCTAAGAAAATTTCTTCATCATATTTTGGAATTAATCTGTGTATATTATCTTTAGTATTCAAAATGAATACCTTACAACCAAAAAACTTGAAGTAGGAAAGTTTAGGTTTTCTACCATTCCATAACCCATAAGGAGTTTTATTAAGAAAAGGTCTAATTAAAACTCGATTTATAGTATAACAAGAAGTACTTACAGTTTAAGCCCAAAAATGTTTGGCTACAGAATATTCACTCAACATGGTTCTTGTTATCTCTTGAATAATTCTATTTCTTCTTTCAACAACACCATTTTTTGGGGTGTTCTGGGTGCGGAGAAGTTATGAGTAATACCTTTTCTATTACAAAAAAGTTTCCAAATCAGAATTTTGAAATTCTCTTCCATGATCACTATGAATAGTTTTCAATGGAAGGTTTTTCTCATTTTTAACTTGGGCTCTACAACTTTTGAAATAATAAAAATCTTCAGACTTTTTTGCTAGAAAATAGACGCACGTAAATCTAGTGTAATCAACAACCAAGACAAATACATAATACTTTCCCCCAATGCTTCCATTTTGTGTAGGGCCAAAGAGATCCATATGCACTAACTGTAATGTATCAATAGTTGAGACTTCACTGACTGATTTAAAACTTGATTTATGTTTCTTTCCATATTGACAAGGGTCACAAACTTTTTAAGAATAAAATATAAGCTCCGGTAGATCCTTAACTAATATTTTCTTAGACAGTTTTCATAAGTTCCTAAGGTTACAGTGTCTTAACCTTCTATGCCATAACCAAGAATTATCTTCCATTTCACTAAGGCAAGTTATATCTTGGCTCCTAAGGTCTTCTATGTTTAGTGTGTAAACATTCTATTGCCTATGGGAAGAAATAATATACTCTTCCTTGGAATTTTGTACTAAGCACCTGTCATTCTTAAAATTCACAAGGTAACCTTCATCACATAATTTTCTTATTCTAATGAGGTTGTGTTTAAGACCCTTAACAAATAAAACATTTGAAATCAAAGTTTTTCCAAGAAGAATGATGTTACCTATTCTAATAATTTCTCCCTGAGCATTATCTCTGAAAGTTACTTTTCCTCCTTTCATCTTGATAATCTTTTCAAAATATTTTTTGTTACCAGTCATATACCGGGAACAACCACTATCCATCTACCATGTATTGATGTTGGTACTTTCTCTATTTTTCTGAAAATAAAAGAGTTAGACTTTTGGAATCCAAACTTTCTTGGATCCAGAAATTTCAGAAAGAAAAATTTTAGGCACCCACATATTCTTAGAAAAGTAAGCTTTATGAAATCCTAAAGACTGAGTTTTGTTTAGAGAACAATTTTTTTCCCAATTCCCACTACACTAACACTTAGTGCAAAATGGAGAACTTTGAGGAACAAAATAATTGTTACTAAAAACAGGTTTAGAACTAGTATAACCAAAACCAGAACTATTCCTTAGAGGTCGGATTTGAGAATACATTTTATCAAAATTTTCCTTACCTAAGGGAAAGTTTGACAAACACTTCCTTAAGGAAAAAATTTTGGATTTGAGTTTGATAACCAAGTTCTTGTCTTCTAAAGCATTTGATTTTGAACTAGAGTTAGGCTTGAGAACATTTTTCTTAGAAATTACGTTTTCTAGATCTTTAGAAAGTTTATTCTTTTCAGAATTTACTTCCTCAAGATTTTTTGAAATACTTTCAAAATCAACATTTTTCTTATCAAGATCTTTAGAAAGATATGATATTTCCTTAGTAAGAATAGTATTCCTAGAATTTTCCTTATCAATCTTTTTCATGAGTTTTGAATTATCAATCTCAAGAAGTTTGGAAAACCTAGAAACTTCTTCATAGGAAGGTAAAGTATTATCTTCATCAGAAGAAGATTCTTCATCCGAAGAGTTATAATATTTATCATTACTATAATTTGCATTTAAAAAACCATTGGTCATTGATTCAACATTGTGTACCTTATACATCAAACAATGATTTTCAATAGGTAGTCTGGCTATTAGACCAAGATTATTTTTTCCAGAAGATTCATAATCCGAAGATTCATCTGAAGAGTCTCCACCACTGGCACTCCAGGTGTCATTAGCTTTTAAGACTTTCTTAGCTTTATCCTTGTAATACTTCTTTCTGTTTCTCTCAGAATTATTTTCCTTTCTTTCTTTTCTCTTGAGCATAGGAAAATCAGGTCTTATATGTCCAGATCTCTTGCATTTATAACATGTGACTTCTGAATCTTTCTTATATTTCCTTTCTTTCTTCTTATATCTGAATTGAAAGTTTTTCTATCCAGCTATCTTGTTCATCCTTGGAGAAATATTGGATAATTTATTCTCTGAGGATTCACTTCCACTAGATTCTGATTGAATAACAACATTATTAGATTTGGATCTAGTCCATGGGGTGTTAGATAAGTGGTACCCACTGGTTGTACCCCTCGCTCTCTGTGGGAACTGGCGCAGGATCGAGTCCCACCAGGATCGAACACTATCCGTATTATGAACAGGGTGATTCAAATCCATTTCTTAGCTGGGGAACGTGGTGTGCACTTGGGCTGGTGGGGCCCCCCTCTGGGATTCGGTGTTAGCAACACATGTTTTTGCCCATGGGGTGTTAGACGAGTGGTACCCGCTAGTTTTACCCCTCGCTCTCCGTGGGAACTGGTGCAGGATCGAGTCCCACTAGGATTGAACACTATTCGTATTATGAACAGGGCGATTCAAATCCATTTCTTATCTGGGGAACGTGACATGCACTTGGGTTGGTGGGGCCTCCTCTGGGAGTCGGTGTTAGTAACACATGTTTTGCCAATGAGCCCGTACCCAAGTGGTAAGGGCTCCTGCTTGGCATCCAAGTGACCCAGGTTCAAAACCGAGTGAAGGTGAATTTACAGGTTACTGTAGTAGTACTCCACCAGGTACTGTTCAGTACTGTAGTAGCCAGAACTATTCACCCGATTTGGGCCTATGGGTCTCTAGGGCCTTCGGGTCATCATAGGTCTTTGGGCCTCAGGGCCTTCAGGACACAAAAAGACCATAGAGTAGCACAGTTTACATAGAGCAGGACCCAGAAGAGGATCAAAGCAATAATACTAGCATTCACTAGAAGCATAGCTACCAGATTGGAAGAATGAG
The DNA here is from genome assembly GCA_963277665.1 of Viscum album. Taxonomy (NCBI): domain Eukaryota; kingdom Viridiplantae; phylum Streptophyta; class Magnoliopsida; order Santalales; family Viscaceae; genus Viscum; species Viscum album. Next base: position 917,201,586 of record OY728156.1, read on the forward strand.
AGGGTATGAAAACCGCCATCGGGACCAGGCACCGTGCAGCTTTGTACGGGGCAATGCTAGCCATTCAGCAATGTAAGGTGTGGAGCTAGGTGATCAATGATTATTAGATTTGGATCTAGTAACTCTCTCAGGAGTCTTGGCTTTCATATAATTAGAAGTTGTTGTAAAAGCAACACTTCCATTCCCATTCTTCTTCTTAAAATTATCAGCTTCTCTCTTCATTCTAGTCTCATGCTGAAGAAGAGTTCCAAATAGCTCATCTAAGGAAATCTGAGTAACCTTTCTGTTCTCATCTATAGATATCCTCTTAGATTCCCATTCATTGGACATGATGTCTATGATCTTATAAACAAGAGATTCATCATCTAATACTTTCTCACCCATGTATTGTAAACTATTCACAATAGTCATGAATCTTTGTTGCACCTTACATATGGGTTCTCCATAAGGAAAGAAGAAACCATGATATTCAGCTCTAAGCATGGATCTTCTTGTTTCAATTACTTTGGAATTTCCAAAGTGAGTAACTTCAAGTTTCTTCCAAATACAATTTGCTGCTTCACAAGACAAAATTTGGCTATATATATTTCTAGTCATGGTGCAAATAAAAGTATTGTGTACCTTATAATTCAGTTGATATTCATGCTTTTCTTGATTGGTGAAGGTACTAACTTCTTTGTCAGGGATTTTATATCCTCCAGTAAGAATAAAAAAATTATCAACTCCAGTATTGATAATTAAAGTCTTCATGCGATCTCTCTAATATTCGTAATCATTTCCATCAAAGATAGGTGGTCTAGTTGGATTGAGATTGTCTATTAAACCAATATTCATTCCTGCCATCTTAAAGAAATTTTTTTCCACAAAAACTTGTTAATAGAAGAATTTCGGATTCAAGGAAAATATTCCTAAGCAAGGAAAATATAGAATAATGAAATCTTGAGTAAGAAAAACTTATAAGTGAGTATAAGTATTCAGATACCTCTTTTGATACCAATTTTTGGATCAAAATAATGAATGAAGATAATAATTGTAGTATCTAATGATGCTAAAAATACAAGAGGAGGGGGGGGGGGGGGTGAATTGTATACTTTTAAAAATTCCTTTGTAACTTTTAAAGATGGTTATGTTTAACAAAGCTAAACAAATTAATTCACAAAACCACTAGTTCTATACACTTGCTAAATTCCAGAAATATGATTCCGAGAAAGCAATTCTGGAAAAGTGATTCCAGAAATGAAACTTAATGGAAGTTTACAACAACAAAGATTCTACCTTAAAGCATATAGAATCTTACTAAGTCAGAGTATAAGTATAAGGAAGTATAAGATAATTATACTTTCTTCAACAATAAAATGCAGCGGACAACTTGTAATAAAACAAGTAACAAGAGTAAATATTTTAACCCAAAGATAAGGGTATCCAACAACCTTGGATAAAGGTCCCTTGATATATACTTTCAAGAAAGTCTGTCTTACCCACACCAGAGTAAGCCCTTGATACGAAGATCAGAGTCTGTCTTTCTATCTCCACAATCCCTCAACTTCAAGGTAGTCGGCACCTCTGTCTTTCTCAGAATGGAAGTCCTCAACTTCAAGGTAGTCGGAACTTCTGTCTTCCTATCTCCGGAAGCCCTCGATTGTACACAGCAACAATTAGAGTTGCACAAAGAAAATATGAACAAGAACTTCTGTACGCACTAAGCATAAGAGTATCTCTCTCTAGAAATCACTTTAGATCAAAAGTTGTCCAAAAGTCAAAAGTTCAAAAGTCATGAGCTCTTTCAAATGAGATCCTATTTATAGTTATGGCTTCAATGGTCGACTCCCTCCTCCAACAGTCATATTTTTCCTTGAATTTCAGAGGGACCTATACACGTGTCACTCAAATAATGATTAGTTAGTAACTGAATGCATGACATCATTTTATAACAAAAAAGTGTACGCAAAAATATGATTACATAACTAAAATCCAATATTCTAAATTTAAGAAAATGAAAGTTCGAAGTCTAACCAAAGATGAATTCAGAGTCTATAATATAAGGATATTCAGATTCTGTTTTCTATGAATTTGGAACCTGAACTCTATAGAATTCTAAAGTCTAAATTTCAAGGAAATTTTGAATCTGGATTCACAAGAATTCAGAACTAGAACTTACAATGTTCGGAGTCAGAGTTCATGAGAATTCTGAGTTAGAGGTCATAAGAGTTCAGAGTCTGTATTCAGAAAACTCGGAGTCAGAACTCAAAAGAGTTCGTAACCAGAATTCGTATTCAGAATTCAGAGTCAGAAATCAAGAGAGTTCATAACTAGAATTCATATTCATAATTCAGAGTCAGAACTCAGAGGAGTTCTTAACCAGAATTCGTATTCAGAATTCAGAGTCAGAACTCAGAGGAGTTCATAACCAGAATTCGTATTCAAAATTCAAAGTCAGAACTCAAAAGAGTTCGTAACCAGAATTCGTATTCAGAATTTGGAGTCAGAACTCAGAAGAGTTCGTAACCATAATTCTGATAATTCAGAGTCTAAAACAGAATGCTTCATATCTAGGTATTTATAGAATTTCAAGGTTTTGGTTACAAACCAAATTTTACACTTAGAAAAATTATGATTTGAACAATAAAAACATGGTAAGGATAAATTTCCTTGGGAAAGGAAATTTTTCCTTATAGGAGTAAAGCACAGGGTAAAAAAAGATTTGCCTTGAGATAAGGTGTTTGTGATTTTTAAAACAAGAAGGAATTGTAAAGTTATAAAAAAACCTTATTGACTAAACAATCTCCCCCAAGTATGAAGGAATGGAAAAGTCATAAGGAAAACCTTATTGACTCAACACATGATACAAATAAATATCACTACTCTTTGGTTTAGAAGACAGCACACCTCCATTGGAGGGGTTTTATTATAAAATCATGGCATTTATTTATCACACAATTCATTTAATTATATTTAACATTTATTTTAAAACTCATTCAGTACAAATCAAATGCAATAAGTTAAGAAACAAGATCAACATAACTACAAATGTGAGTTTTCGCAGACAGCGCACCTCCGTTGGAGGAGTTTTTTTATAAAAATATGAATTTATTTATCGCATGAAACAATTATATTAAAGAAAGCTTATTAAAGATATACAATTAAATATAATTAAGAAAAATTAATAAATAAGCTAAATTCAATTTAAAGCATTCTTAAATTAAAGAGGCTAGGAGAGGGACCTAACCTCAAGGTGGAACCAAGCCGTCCACTTTGGCTCTTGGAGCTTTATAACTAAAATATACTACTCCCCCACTAGGTATACACACCTTCACACACATTCATGGACACCTATCCCTTATTCACACACCTGCATAGCAATGAGCATGTGCAAGGAGATCCTTGAACATATGCTTATATGCATATACCAGTCTCCACTCACTTGTGTATGCATTTTTATATATATACATGGGCACACCTAGCCCCATACGTGCATAATCACTGCCATGGTTGACTATACACATAATGGGGTAACCCAAATACATATACTTACTTACCTATGCACACACAGGCGAGTCGTCCTTGACTTGGCGACTCAAAACCAACGAGTAGGGATCAACACACTACACAAAGGATATTAGAAACCTTAAAACACATGAAGGATGCTACATAACCAGTGAGAAACCAACCAATGGAATTAAAGCCTTACCTAGATTGGTAGTGGAGAACCAAATCCACCCGAACCAACACAAAATGATCCAACGTCCCACCGAAAATATAATATGGAGTCAAAAACACTGAAAGACCCAAATACATGAGGTGCGAGACAATTAGTAACCATATAATCTTACCTCGGATCAAATCCGGTGGATTGAAACAATCTAAACCCCTTCTAGACCCCTTCACAGAATATAACTACCCTATTTCCATATAAAGCAGTAAAAAACCTAAGTGGCTAATGTGATAAACAAAATAAAATAATACCTAAACTAAAACATACTTGTATTTTGTGACTATACACGTCACCGCCAAACATATAAGAACCACAACACCCCATGGGTCAAATCATGTTCCTGCAAGATAGGGGAAATATATCCATATTTCAAAATGATACTATCAAATCGATATGAAGAATGTAAAGTAGTCTTATTCATGTAATTCATACCTAATCTAGATTTTTCATGGGCACATAAATCACCAAAATCCCCAAATTAAATTGGGCCAAACAAACCTCCATGCCAATCACCTCGAGGTAACGATAACACACCACACTCTTCTTTTTTTCTTTCTCAAGATCAAACCTCCGTGATTTAAAAGATCTACAGTAATGGAACTGAAAGGAATTAAAGGATAGTATTGCAGCAAGATATTGGTTGAAGTGGATGCAATGTATGTATAAGATTAAAGAAAGTACTATTGTTATTCTATAATACCTAGAAAAAAAATAATACAATAAATAATATATTCTATAAGTGATGAAAAATATCTATTTGTAGCACTGGATTCAAAAGTGTAAGACTGGAAAATCATATTTAACAATTAAATGGATATCTTTACTTGAGCATATATTTTTTTGTTTCTTTTAATTATGTTTTTAACATCAATCAAAATCTCATTATGTAAATATCATCTTTCTCAATTAATTATTTTCAAAAAATACAAAATACTTGTAAATTGTGTCGAGAATTCCATCTTTCTCAATTAAACAAACAACGAAATAAAGAGGGAATGCATTAAAGATGAAATAAAACTAAATTTTTATCCCACCCGATAAGAAAAGTTTATTAGAGGACACAATTTATAATCAAATAGAATATATCATAGCATAAAAAAATTAAAAAAGGGATATGTACTATAAAAAATAAAACTATTAGAACAAAAAACATAATAGTTAAATCTAATTCATATTTGTATTGCAAGTGACTTATTTCTTATCACTAATTTCAACCATTTCAGTATCAGAGATAAAATTCTTACCAATATCCTATAAAGGGATGATCAACAAGGTAAAACATAATGGGACAAGGAAGGTTCCATGTCTATGATAGAGTTCTATGTGTCATTATAGTTGAACTATACCATGATAATGTTATCATCCCATATCTATAGAGAATCTGAAATACAATACCTTTTTTAGATCCTTTAAAACATAAAAGTATTAATTTGCATAGTCTTTAATCTAATGTAGTTATTTTTTAATGATCCATTATTGGGTCATGAATTACTCCTATAATCACATCCATAACTAAGATATGAACCAAGTGTCTTGTTATGAAGTGACCATATATAGTACCTCATACAATCAGAAAATATAATTTATTTATAAGCATAAAAATCCATCTACTAAACTCTAACCATGAATAGGGACAAAATATTATTAAATTCTTTAGTCTCAAAACTACCAAACTTATTACTATTATTGGTAAGATGTGCCAATAATAGATTCTATAATATAATCCCAATCGGTTACTCCATTCAATCTTCTCTAGGATAGAGAAGATTATACTTTTTTATAGTCCAAGACGAAGTGACTAGCATGTGCTCACATATTGATGATTCCTAACAAGAGATAATTTCATTATATCTTAGTATCTATAAAATATAACTAGATTATATAAGTGGAAATTATAGAAGCTTTCCTGCATTAGAAGAGTAGTATAAAGTCATTGTGAATATCAAGTATTTTTGACTACACGTGATAACTAAAATGGCGAAAGATATTTATAGTTTACTACAAGTGATTAACAAGATGACTAAAGAATAAAATCATAATATTAAGATAGATTAACATTATTTGAGGTTGAAAAATATTCCCACATTATGAAGTTCTTAGAGATTGGACCAAAACTTGAAGAATCTAGAATTAACCCAAGATAAACCTCTCCAAAGAACTAAGAAGAAAAGTATTACCACGCAAATAAAATTGTAGATTTTATACTAAAAAATGATTCATATTAGTAAAAAATAAATATTTAGAACATTTGGAGAGTCCTCCACTTCATCCTCATGGAATAATGTATCCCATTACCCTAATAAATTTATAGTTGCTAAGTCCTTTTTATTTTAAGTGTTGTACAAAGATCAATGTCTATGCAGAACCCAGTGATATAGAATATAACGAAACTCATATATAAATTAAGGGTGTATGTGAAAACATGTATGAAAAGTAGTTCACCAAACCAATCCAAAAATTATGGTGAATCTATCCAAAGACATCAATGAAATAAATATAGAAAAACTACCTCAAAGGAGAAAGAAACAGGATTTTTTGTAAAATATTGGAATTTCTTTAAGTTTGGGAACATGGAAATTTATTGTTGGTATAATATATATACTCATACAAGTGGTATAAGAGAATAAGGAAATGAGAGAAAAATTAAAACTAAGAACAAAACTACTCTGCAAAATTAGTTTTCACATATGAAGAGAAATTTATCTCTTAGAAACATATTTGAAAGCCTTGATAATTTTTGTGAATATTGCAATGTATATGGTCACTGTTATGAGGAATTTTGGTATGTAGAAACTCAAAATGAGGCATATATTAATGAAAAGAGGAGTCCATGATTGAATAAGTAGGGAAAAAAGGAAAAAAAGTCTACCTTGAGGTGTAAACTGAAGAAAAAGGTAGAAAAAGACACTCCCAAGTGGTCATTGAAAAGAGATGATCATCATGGGGTTTTAGTATGATAAATATGCTTCTATTACGGTAGGAAAGGCTACATCATTGACTATTTAAAAATTTGTGAGGGTGTGACTTGATGCTGAAGGATGTTTCTGTTGGTTCCCACTTACCCTTAAAGTGGATTTTCAATAAAATAAAAAATGGATTATAGAAAATTTGAACTGAAAATGGAAATCATCCAAGAAAGAGATAGTATAATTGGATTAGTAGTTGACATTTCTGAAGAATATCCTAATACATTTCCTAAGGAAAATGAAAAGAAGTTGAAGAAGTTTTTTTTGAAGGTGTAATTATGTTGGTCATGGAGCTATCATATGTATGAATTTGATTCCTAGTCAAAAGCATTCAATTAGTGGTAAGGTAAAAGAGACAATGTTATTAAGTTCTAAATCAGTTTTTACAAATGGATCCACGCCTATGAAAAAGGTTTAACATGATAAGAAAGAATGCTTGATCATATGGTCTGATGAGTTATAAAAGGATAAACTAAAAAAACAAAAAACATTGAGAGTTCTATAATTGTTCAAATAAAAATGAAATTTTCAAACAATAATAAACATGTGAAAGAATAGAAAACCATGTTTCCTAGAAAAACATGTTTAGAATATGATAAATAAGAAAGTACAAAGAAAATCAAACACTTTTGAGCTACAAAAAAGTGCTCCAGTGTTGAGAAAAAAGCCTCAGTCAGTGTTATAACTTAGAAGTTGATAAACCCACCTTATTACCATACCTTTTGATATAAAAAAAACAATCAAATGGAAATTTCACTTAACACACACTTCACACACACATATATATTTTTTTGTAAAGGAAAATAATTTTTCAAAATAAAGCCTTCATATAGTGTTGTTATTCTGCTATGTCACTCCCAATACATCCATGGATCTCAGATTCACAAAGCCCCAATTGAAAATGACTATTTAATAACTAATAAATTGATTTTGGAAAAAACCCATTGGAAGAATATGAAACATTTAATACCTCAATGGATCGATGTGCAAAAACAGGAAGTGATGAATAACCCTTCATAATTATAGCAAAATCGATGAATAACCCTTCCTCATCCTAATTATAGAAAACATTGAATATGAAACATTTAATAACCCAAAAAAAGAATATGAAACATTGATTTAGGGTTCCCCTATTCCTAATTATCGCAAAATATCTATCATAAATGATTTATTTCACCATACTTCAGTAAAATCGATGAATAACCCTAAAATAGACACTTCTGAAATCAGAAATGCTACCTCTATGCACATCTTACAGATGAGATGCCGAGTGAAGAATTTGAGGGGGAGGGGAAAGCGACAAATGATAGGGATCAGGATGGGAGGATGGGAGAGGCAATCAATGATGAGTGGGGAGCGACAAGTAGGGAGATGAGAGCAGCGAGCGGGGAGCGGCGAGCGAGGAGCAGGGAGCGGCGACCGATAGTTTGAATGAGAGGAAGGGAACATGAGGGGAATGAGAGTGGTGGAGGGGGGAGGGGGGTCAGTATGGGAGCGGTGGTGAGGGGGGGGGGGGGGGTCAGGATGGGAGTGGTGGTGATGGGAGGTTGGGAGGAGTGATGGAGAAGTAGGGTGTGACCAGATGGGAGAAGGATCTCGATGACCAACAGTTTTAGGTGTGTATATCCCAACGGTTCATATGAACCATTGGTATTGAGGTGGTTTTTTACAATGGTTTACTATAACCATTAAAAAAACCCAAAATATATTATTCTATGACAATGGTTTTACAGAACCATTGGTATAGATTATTTTTCCCAATGGTTTTTTCAAACCGTTGGGAAAGAAGTGTTGGTAGAGGTGGGATTTCTACCAGTGAAACTCTTGCACACTGGAGATCCCCTGTCGAAGGGTAAAAATTTCCTGGTGACTGGACGCCTTCAAAATTAAAGAAAGAAACTCAAATTTGAGCTTGTCTCAAAACTCCTCTCATGAGATCGCTGACTCCTCATGATCCCTGAGTAACAAGAACCACTACTACCTTGCTGCTCCACGCAGAATTGTGAAAACCAAAGACACCCAATGCTCCTTCCGAGCACGAATCAAACTGAAGGCTATCTCAACCTCCTCCAACCAGTCTTCCATGACTACATCTGAAATGGAAACCTCATATTTTTGTAGACTCTGGTGCTAAAACTGGCAGAGTGTCCTCCTCCAAGTGTCGTCTTCATCAACCTCTACCTTGCAATGATCTGCTGGCACAACCTACTGGACATCTTCTGTGCAAACCTGATGGGGACGTCGACCCAGATCCATACTTGAAAAATAAAAAACATTTATATCTCCTAAACTTGGAATATGGAAGACTCAAAATTAATTAATTAATTGTTTTCTTTTATTCATTGTAGGTTAAAGTATCCCAAGGTCTAACCATTCAAACATAGGCACAAAGAATAATGATGTATGATCCTTTACTAGGTTTCTACCCTGCAACCAGTATCACCTCATTTAGTATCCACTGTAAACTTAAAGGTCTATGCATCAGATTACAGGGGGGCCTAAATGCCTATGTCTCAGACTGTCTCCAGTGTTTACATCACTTACTAAACTTAACTAACACTATTTCCCTACCTACCCATTCAACCTCACCTGTGCCTAACACCAAACTCCTTCCTATCCCTCAACCAGACCCTCTGATACTACTATGTCATGACCCACTCCCCGCAAGGTGTACCCCTCATGGGAAACCAATGTGATAAGGGAGATAGTGACCCCTCGAGTCCTTCCTTTAGTAGGCCTCGAGTTTTTGACTAGCACCGAGGGTATAATAAAAACACAAATGGGAGGCATTACCCTCTAAGAGAACACATAAAAAAGAGAGAGATAAGACATACACCAACCAACTCCAACTCAGACTACAATATATAAGAAATCCCAAGTACACATATTTAATGTCATGCAAAAACTACTACAACTGAAAGGGAAAACTGCAAGTACCAACGGAAAGTAAAAACAATAGCATCCATGAAACCCGAACAACTCCTACAACACCATGTTAGTAGTAACCAACCAGATCTCCAACCTTATCCAAGTGACCAAAAAAATATTTTATATATACATAGGGTGAATATAACAATATACTCAGTAGGGTCCTCCCTAGAGCCTCTCGTGCAAACATAAAGAAAAAATGCTAAAGCACAATGAACAAAAAGTGAAACTAACTCATCACATAAATAGGTATACTAAGTTCCCAGCCTCACCATGGATACTCTCACCAAATATCACATACAAGAGTATATAATATAATAAATAATATCAAGGGTACCTCACTACTACTTCCCCACTAGTTTCCCCCCTTTCCCCAACATCACACGTCCTAAGCATCTCTCTCTAAAAAGGATTGCCCGCAGACACCTGGGTGAAACACCACAACATGTACCTCATGAAACAGAACCACCACGTCCATGTAACCAAAGGAATCGGGTAGTTTCTGGGATCCATCACATCTCGCATAATTTGTATCATACACAAGCTATTAAACCTCAAGCCATTATAGCCCATACACTAAGTAAGTATCTTTAAGCCATCACAACCTATACACATTACTCCTATAGTAGTCCATAGGAAACTATATCTAAAATATATGTGCATAAATAACAACAAGCCATTACATCTCTCTACACACATATATGGGGAAAAATAACCATTGTGCCTACCAACACAAGTAACTACCAAGATAAGAGAGCGGGACCAAAGGGGGTAGTCAGCCATCCATCCTCCCACTATATTGTTGGGGAAAACACCCCCTAGGGATCATAATCCCCGGGGTGTCAGTTTCTCTAATTGATGGGGGTAGAGTAGCGTATAGAAACAAAAAAAGTATAGAATATACTATATCTCACAACCTCACTATGGGTATAACCTAGTATTAGACTCAACTGCAACTAACGTCTCTTGGACTCCCGACTGCCACTTCTAAGACTAGGTATCCTATAAGCACACAACCATTTAAAGAGATTTATTACATTAATTTATTCCCTTTTTATTAGTTTCACTTTACATTAATTAATTCTTTAAATATTAATTAACCATTAAAAATTACACATTATATTTCATTAGCATCACACCAAAATTTCATGCCCTCTAGGCATAACCAAACCAAGTCCACAGCTTCTCAAAAATATTACCTCAGCATTGCATCCTAGAAATCTCAAACCCCATGGGTTAAAATAATTTATTCAATCATTTATTAATATCATTATTACTTCCCATATTCCCAAACATTCTAGAAAAAAATTCTAAGCTACTAAACACAAGGGGGCTTAACCCAGTGAGTAGATGAACTACCCATCAAGTCTTTTCCACCTATAGTAAGAGTGTAGACCCATCCTCCCTCAAGAAGCTAAACACGGAAAGCATGTGGCATAACCCATGCATCTTCACTCTTTTTGGAAGAAGGGTAAGCAAAAACAGCTCCCTTGAGCAGTGAGTAAAGTAAAGTAGATAAACAACCAACAAGATTCACCAAGCAAACAAATATTCACATCCAACCCATTTCATCATCTCCGGTGTCCTCCCCAACACCCACATGCATAAACTGATGCATCTCACCACTCTAGGTGTTAAATTCTCCCAAAACCAATGGGCCTCCCTTCCCCCACATATCACAACAGCCATTGATGTGGCCTTATTTTTACACAGTTTTCCACATCATTTTTATTAATTTTTAATGATTTACTTAACTATATTTTCACTTTTTATTAAATATTTATACTTTTGTATTTTTATAATTAAATTTTTCAAATATTCATTTTTTATAAAAATTTATGTAATTATGGACCCTTAAATAATTAATTTATTCTTTATTTGTTTTTGATATAACTAATTTTCAATTTGTTTACTTAATCTTTATCTGTTTATTATTAACAATTATTGAGGTTTCTAAATAATTTACTTTTAATTTTAAAAGTTTACTCATCCAGTAACTTAGTTATCGCTTTCCATAATACCGGTAGCTAAGCTACTGAAATCAGGGTTACATTTTCTCTACCGGTAGCCAGGTTACCGGTATTGTCTAACGGTGACTTGATTTCTTTTTGCTTACCGATAGCTCTCATTTAAGTATAATGGTAGGATTTTTTTAACTATCAGTGAGCCTTTAATTTTATAAGAAGCGCTGAACCTTTTATTTTAATAACGGTGAGTATTTAGTTTGGTTAAGTTTGATCTGTTTGATTTTTTTATTAGTTAATATCTATTTAAATAATTATTTAATCAACATAATTCTATTTAATTAAGTTAGTCTTTATTTAAATTTTTTATATTTTAATTAAGTTACATTAGAATAGGTTAACTATATTAATTAATGAGTTTAGTCTTCCTGTTAATTATTTAAGAAAATAATTAGTGTTTTAAGTTAAATTAATTAGTTCACCTTTAATTTTATGTGTTCAAATAGTTGTTTAATTAATTATTTTAGAGTTTTTAAACATTAATTATATTATTTTATGTATACAGATTGGTTATTAATTCATTTTTATTTGGTTTTAGTCTACCGGTGCAGTAGACGAGCTCTAACGGTGACCATTTGCTCTAACGGTGACCTTTAGTTCTATTAGTGACCTATAACTTTAATTTTCATTTTTAGTACTGGTGACCTTATTGGTATCAGTAACTTATTCTATTTTTTACTAACGGTGACTCCGCGCCACACTTGCGCACCGATACCCTCTTTACCTCATTGATAGCTCTCCTGCCTCAATTCTCTCCTCCACTCATCTACGCCACGCACCTCAATTCCTATCAATAACATTGTTTCTCCACATACAATCAAAGTAGCAAAATTAAAAACAGACTCAAAACCAGAACAAACTATACTCAAACCAGATTTAAAATTAACTCGGTTTTCATCCCCTAATTTCAGATTTACAGTTTTTTACCAACACTGAGATCCGAAGCCGTGTCGTGCCGCTACCTTTCTTAGAGGAGAGGAGATTCGCGAGTCGTTGCGCTGGTCTTGGAGGAAGAAACCCTCTCCTGTGCGCCGTGGAGAGAGGGAGAAGAGCCGGCCTGGCTTGGAGGAAGAAACCCTCCCCCTGTCGCACCGTGGATTTGGGGGAGGGAAAAAGAAGGATTAAAAAAAAACATAAAAAAAAGATAAAAATAATAATAAAATTAAAGTAAAAGGAAAAGAAAAAAACAAAAACAAAAACAAAAAAATTAAAGTTAAAGTTAACTTTAATTTAGTCAAATGGATATAATATAATTTGTAAAAGTGATAAATTTAAACAAATATAATTTTAAGAAAAGATAAGTTATTAAATTAAATTAATAATAAGTTTTAACAATTAATTAAATCTACTATTTATAGTAAATATATAATTAATAATAATTATAAATAAACTATAAAATATACTTATTAATTTAAATATATTCAAAACTCAAGTTTTAATTCTAATTAATAAATTAAAATAATTTAATTAATAGATTAATGGAATAACTTTATTTCTTAATTAGTAATTAAAATAATTATAATTAATGTAGTGAATAAAAATAACTAATACAATCTAAGTTATAAATTTTTATTTACTTATGTCATAATTTTTAAATAACTTAGTTAAAAACGATAAAATTAATAGCTTAGTAAATATAAATATTAAATCAATTTATTTAGTGGATAATTGTATAAATAATAAAAAAGTAAATAACTATAAATTAACTTTAGTTAACTATTAACGAGTAAAAATAACACTTAACATTTAAAGAATAACCATTTTTTATTCTTTATTTTTGTTTTTATTTATTTTTATTTTCTAACTTTGCAGGTTCATTCAAGGGACTTAAACGCATCCAGGTGCATTCAACTAACTCAGCGAAAGTTAGTTATGTGAGAAATTCTAGCACGACATGCTTGTCGTGAAAAAAACGCACATTTTGCAGTGCGTGGGTGAAGAACTTTTAAAGTCGGTGGAAGACATGCGGTGACAGGTAGCAATTGACAGATGATATATAAAGCAGAGAAAGTAGCATATTTAAAAGGGGGATTCATTCACTTGGAGAGACACTCATTTGAGAACACACCAATCTCGGAGCAGAGCAGAGTACCTGGAGCAATTATCAGAGAACCACCCTTTGGGAGATCTGAGGTCCAGGAGCAGCAATTCATGCGAGCAGAGGGAGTTTTCTTCCTCTGTTCTATTTCAATTCTCTTCTTTTGTAATTGAATTACTTTAGCATTTGAATTAGTGAAAATGAACAATATATTAGTTAGCTAATTTTTTAGTTCGGGGAGATTTATTGGTTTATTGGTGATCCTTTTCATCCTTTTCATTAATCATTACTTCTGTGATTAGAGTTGATTGGTGAGATTGATTCTAATTACAATTTTCTACTTCATACCACAACACTGAATTTTCAAAACTCTGTAATCATTCGGCGAGTTTGATTATAGATTCATTTTTTAAACAATCAATTCATAATGAAAAACTTCAGTACTTATAGTGAGTTTGTATTGTTATCCTCTTTTAAATCATCTTTCTGGAGTTGTACTTCTTGGAGTAGAGAACTCTTAGTTGTATAGTTTATACGACTTAACTCCTGGCGAGGCAAGTAAGTCACCTTTATGCAGTGGTACAATGTAGTATTTTTATATGAATAAGAGAAAAAATTTGAACCAGTAGACTAGAGTAATCCCCGAGCGTTATTTTTTGTTTGTCTTTTATCAACATTTTATTCTCTTTGTTGCATCTTATTTTCAGTTGTTCTCGGTTTCAGTATAGGTTAGAACAAATTTACAGAATAAAAATGTGTGATTTTACTTTTCAGTTTATAAAAACATAAAAAAATATTAAAATTTAAAAAATATTAGAAAAAAACCACTCCGCTGCTGAAAACAGTGGAGTTTTCAATGTTTTTAGTTTAGTATTCTTAAAAAAACACTAAAAAAAACACATATATAAAAATCTTTAAAAAAACTTTGGAAAATTTGAAAAACTGTAAAAAAACAAACTGTGTTACATCATTTTGAACTGTCACTACTGATACTGTCTACTGCTGTTTTCATGATCACAAGAACTTCTGGTGCTAGATTAGAGCCCCTAAACCCTGAATTAGATAAACATTTAACTTCTCTAAGAATAAAGAACAAAATTGAAATGGAAAATCAAGATAATAGAGTTCCTATTAATAACTTCCAAAATCAACCAGAACTCTTAGATGAACATGAAAGGCCTAAGATGAGGGAATTTCAAATTCCTCAAGTATCAAGCAATTCATCATCTATTAGATTATCTCCTAAGGCCAGAAACTATGAATTGAAACAGTCACACATTTCAGTGCTTCCTGCATTCAATAGGCTCTCTAATGAGGACTCTTTAGTATTCATTAGAGATTTCTACAACACTGTGCAATAAATTCCTTTACTAGGACTCACTGAAAATGAAATAAGGATGAGAGTTTTTCACTTTTTCCTTAAAGGGAATGCTAGGAATTGGTTTTTAAGTTTAGATGATTTTTTTTTGAAAATTGGGATCAAGTTTACAACTCATTCATTATGAAATTTTATCCACAAAGATTAAAAGGAGAAATGAGAACTAAGATCACTAGTTTTTACCCAAAGGATGGATAAGCTTTTCATGATGCTTGGGATAGATTTAGGTACTGGCTTATGTAGTGTCCTCATCATCAAATCCCATCTCATCTCCTCATGGATACTTTCTATGAAGGGCTTTCCTCCTCTGGACAGAATCTAGTTGACCAAGCTACTGGGGGTAATTACAATGATAAAACTGATGAAGAACTTATACAGATCTTTAATAATCTTTCACTTAATTCTTAACACAAAAATTCAAGAAGAAAAAGAGTTAATAGAAATGTTAATTCAAACACTGGTTCAATGAATGAAACTCAAACTCAACTGGCTGAAATCACCAACCAACTTCAATATTTAATGAACCAGAATTCTAAACAAACTGTTAATCAACTAGGATGTCAAAATACCAACAAATATTTAAGGGAATAGTGTGTCCAGTGTGGTATGTTTGGGCATACTAAATTTTTTTGTCCTAACTTTTATATTTTATCCCAACAATAAGAAAATTCAAACTTTGTCAACTATGGTCCTAGAATGCCTCCTAAAGAAGATCCCTTTTCAAACAATTACAACCAAGGCTATAGGAACCATCCAAATATATCCTGGAAAGATCAAGGCTTAATTAAACAATCCTCTGCCCCTAATTTTCTGAATCAACAAGGACCAAACTTTTAAAACCAAAAAAGGGGCGAGTCTTCAAATACACAAGGAAACAATGATAGTCACATGTATTCTAAGCTTGATCTAATCTTGAATTAGATAAACATGCATCAAAATCAATATTAGTCTGATAAAATGCAAACTTATATGAGAATGTAGAACATGGAAACACAGCTAGGCCAACTTGCTAGAGATTTGACTTCTAGGGATAAAGGAAGATTTCCAAGTACCACTAAACTTAACCCTAGGGAAAATTACATGGACTTTGTAACTAGAAGTGGGATTAATACTCAAAATGTTGCTGAAAAAGACCATGAAAATGCCCAAAATGAAAATTTTCTTCAATTTGGATATAAAAATCTGCTTTGCACACATGCTAGAAATTCATAGAAAAGTCTTGAAAATGATTTAAATTTGAACTTGTCGTCTGAAACTCAAGATGAAACTTCATCTAAAAATAAAAATAATAAAGGAAAAGAAAAATTTGTGGAAGAGGTGAGGGATTTTCCTATTGTCCTTAAAATTTTTTCCCCACCCATCCCTTTCCCTGAGAAACTGAAACCTCAAAGTAACACTAGGGCTGAACTTCTTCAGTTCCTTGGTCTTCTGTCCAAGATTCAAGTAAACATTCCTTTTATACAAGCCTTAATTCAAATCCCATATTATTTGAAGTCTTTAAATAAAATTATTTCAAACAAAAAAACCCTTGAAGAATTTTCTACCTACAACCTCACTGAAGAGTGTAATGCTGTACTTCAAAAGAAAATCCCACCAAAATTGAAAGACCCTGGTAGTTTTGTCATACCTTGCACACTAGAAAATTATGGTCAGCTCAACTGTCTGTGTGATCTAGGTGCTAGCATTAATTTGGTCCTATACTCACTATTTTGACAGTTGAGGCTGGGTGATCTTCAACCCACCACGATCATCCTATAGTTAGCTGATAGATCATTTACTCATTCTGTGGGTAGGGTAGATGACTTGCTAGTTGGAGTTGGGAAACTGTTTTTACCTGCTGATTTTCTTGTCTTAGATATGGAATGTGATCAAGAGGTGCCCATAATCTTGGGTAGGCCCTTTTTGGCCACAGGAGGTGCTGTCATTGATGTCTCTAAGGGTCAGTTAATATTCAACATTTGTGAACAAGAAGAAGATTTAAATGTTTTTAAAAATATTAAAGGACCAAATTATTCTGAAAACTGTTCAAAAATAGAGTTCCTTGACACTGAATGTTCTTATAAAAATCAACTTGAACTCATTTAAGTATCTGAAAAATAATCCTCTGTTGAAGAAAACATTTATGAAGCTGAAAATCCTATTGAATCTGTTCCAAAAACTGAAAATTTTGCTCAAACAACCAATCTGGGAAATTTTCCAGATCTGGACAACTGTCCAGTTTCTGCTGTAGGAGAGTACTCTATTTCAAAACTTAGGAGCTTTTTGAGTAAAATTGAGGGTGTTTCTGTTAGAACCAACACTTCTGATAACTTTGATATTACTGAGGGAGAACTTATGAGATAGTTAGATGATTCTACTTTGATAAACCTACTAAAATCTGTTCTGGAATGTCTGGACAACATACTACCCACCTTGGACAGTAGAATTGTTATCTCTGAATCTGAGCATGAAATTAAAAATATTTCATCTTTCAATACTTCTTACAAAAAATATGTTGAAGATCTTGGACCTCCAAGGCCTAAGAGTCTTCCTTCAAGTGTAGAACCACCTGTTCTTGAACTGAAGCCCATTCCTTCCCATCTTAAATATTTATTTCTAGGTGAGAACACCACTTTACCTATAATAATTTCTGCTGAACTAAATGAAAATAAAGAGGAAATATTGTTGAATGTGTTGAAGAAGTTTAAATCTTCCATAGGCTGGACAATATCTAATATCAAGGGTATTAGCCCCTCATTCTGTATGCACAAGATTCCTATGGAGCCTGATCATAAGCCTAGGGTAGAATGTCAAAGAAGATTAAATCCCAATATGAAAGAATTTGTGAGAGAGGAAGTAATCAAACTGTTGGACATTGGAATGTTTTACCCCATTTCGGATAGTGCTTGGGTCAGCCCTATCCAGGTTTTTCCCAAGAATGGAGGTTTCACTGTTATAAAAAATGAAAAAAATGAAGAAGTCCAAGTTAGGAAAGCCACAAAATAGAGAGTCTGTATTGATTATAGGAAGCTTAATGAAACCACTAGGAAGGACCATTTTTCAATTCCCTTCTTGAATCAAATGCCTGAGAGGCTTGATGGAAATGAATTTTTCTATTTTTTGGATGGGTATTCTGGTTACAACCAGATACCTGTTTCTCCAAAGGATCAGGAGAAGACCACTTTCACATGCCCCTTTGGAACATTTTCCTACAGGCGGATTCCCTTTGGGTTGTGTGGAGCTCCAGCCACCTTTCAAAGGTGTATGATGGCTATCTTTTCTGATATGATTGAGAGAATCATTGAGGTTTTTATGGATGAATTTTCTATTGTGGGTAGTACTTTTGATACTTGTCTTGGAAATCTTGAATTAGTTTTAGAGAGATGCATTGAGACAAACCTTGTTCTTAATTGGGAGAAATGTCATTTCATAGTTACAGAGGGTATTGTTCTTGGTCATAAGGTGTCAAAGAGAGGTTTATAAGTTGATACTACTAAGATAGAAGTTATTCAAAAATTTCCACCTCCTGTTAATGTTAAAGGTGTTAGAAGGTTTCTAGGGCATGCTGGTTTCTACCGGAGGTTCATAAAAGGTTTTTCTAAAATAACTAAGCCCTTGTGTTCTTTACTAGTCAAGGATGTACCTTTCAATTTTGATGAAAGCTGTTTGAAACCATTTAATCTGCTTAAGGAGAAACTCACTACATCACCTATCATCACTGCACCTGATTGGAAATTACCTTTTGAGCTTATGTGTGATGCTAGTGACATGGCTGTAGGTGATTTCCTTGGACAGAGGAGAGATAAGAAACTTCATGTGGTGTACTATGCTAGTAGATTACTTGATGATGCCCAAAATAATTATACTACCACTGAAAAAGAGTTTTTAGCTGTGGTGTTTGCTCTGGAGAAGTTTAGACAATACTTGTTAGGTTCTAAAGTCATCATTTTCACTGATCATTCAGCTTTAAAATACTTGATGCCTAAAAAGGAAACAAAACCCAGTCTGATTAGATGGATTCTACTATTACAAGAGTTTGACTTAGAGATTAGGGATAAACAAGGAGCTGAAAATCTAGTTGCTGACCATTTGTCTAGGCTACCTCACACCCGATCTGAAGATCCAAGGGAGATAAATTCTTCCTTTCCTGATGAGAAGTTGCTATCTATTTCTATTCAACAGTGTGCTTGGTTTTCAGATTTTTCCAACTTCCTAGTAGTAGATGTCATTCCCAAAAATCTGTCTAATAATCAAAGGAAGAAATTAATTTCTGAGCTTAAATACTACCTTTGGTATGATCCCTTGCTGTTTAGAAGGTGTGCTGATGGTATTCTTAGGAGATGTATACCTGAGGAAGAGATTCTTCCTGTTTTAGAAAGTTGTCACTCTTCACCTTGGGGAGGTCACCATGGCGTTGAAAGGATAGATCAAAAAGTCCTACAATCTGGTTTCTATTGGCCTACACTCTTTAAGGATGCTAGAAGTTTTGTGGTTGGCTGTGATAGGTGTCAGAGGATAGGTAATGTGGGTAGGAAGCATGAGTTACCACAAAAAGGAATTCTGGAAGTTTAGATCTTTGATGTCTGGGGTTTAGATTTTATGGGACCATTTCCATCATCTCATGGGAATGAGTATATTCTAGTTGCTGTTGACTATGTGTCAAAGTGGGTTGAGGTAGTAGCTCTGCCCAACAATGAAGCAAAGAGTGTAATAAAATTTGTGAAAAAGAATATCTTTACAAGATTTGGAGTCCCAAGAGATTTTATCACTGATAATGGAACACACTTTAAGAACTATAAGTTTAAGGCTTTGATGGAGAAACATGGATGTGTTCAAAAAACTGGAACTCCTTATCATCCATAGTCCAGTGGGCAGGTGGAGATTTCAAACAGGGAACTGAAACAAATTCTTGAGAAAACTGTGTCAAATTCTAGGAAGGACTGGTCTCTTAAACAGGATGAAGCTTTATGGGCATATATAACTACTTTCAAGACCCCAATAGGTATGTATCCTTACAGTCTGTTGTTTGGGAAATGCTTTCATTTACCTGTGGAGTTGCAACATAAGTCATATTGGGCAGTTAAGGCTATTAACTTTGATTTTAAGAGTGCTGGTGAGAGCAGATTACTTGAGTTGAGTGAACTTGATGAGATTAGGAGAGAGAGTTATGATAATTCAAGAATTTATAAAGAGAGGACTAAAATATTTCATGATTCTATCATTCAAAACAAAGAGTTCAAACCTGGACAGAAGGTACTTCTCTTTAACTCTAGACTTAAACTCTTTCCTGGAAAGCTGAATTCCAAGTGGTCTGGACAATTTACTGTTGTGAGAGTGCTAAATAATGGAGCTTTGGAAATTGTTGGTGAAGAGAATAAACCCATGTTGGTTAATGGGAAAAGAGTGAAACTTTATTTTGAGGTACAACCAAAGGGCTTGGCTGCTTTCACTATTCTTGAAAACTATTCTTGAATAAAGTCTGGCTGGGGACTTTAAACCTAACGCTGCATGGGAGGAAACCCATGGTTTTTCTTTTGTTTTCAATAAATAATTTTTTTAATTAAATAAAGTCTAGCTGAAGACTTTAAATTCAGTTCTTCTTGGGAGTCAACCCATGTTCTTTCTTTTGTGTTTACTTTTGTTTCTGTTCTTGTTTTACTTTGAATAAAGTTCTATTGTGATGCCTTCTGTTTGCATTGTCTATGCTGGTTATTTGTTCCTGGTTTTTTATGCTCTGTGTTTCTAGGATGCTACTGTTGGTTTCTTGGAAGAGTGGAATTATCATAATGAAGGATAAAAAAAACATTAAGTCAGGGAAGTACTTTACTGTTGAATTCTGTTTCATCTCTCTACTCCTTAATGCTTTCATAAAAATTATACTCCTATTTTTGCTAAATAAAATTATGCTTATATTGGAATGAAATTCTGCTGTATGTCACTGTGTTAATTTAAAAAATCTTCATGTACTTCACTAGTGAAAACTGAATTTCATTATTATTAAAATCATTCACTGCATGAAATTAAGTGTGTGGGGGGGGGGGGTACATGCTGCTAGTCTGTTGAATACGCTTTGGGTTGGGGTGTTTAGCATGAACTTTGACTGATTAGTTGATTATCCAACTGAATGAATTCTGTTAAAACATGATTTCATCCCTATCCATTGTGCACCCACATCTTACATGATATATCTTGAGCTGAATTGAAAATCTTTGTCACTGGACATAAATTTTAATGCACGTACTTGCTAATGAACTTGCTGTAAATTAACCTTTGTGGAAAAAAATATATTTAAACTTCAATGGGACCCTTTATACATGTCATATATCTACTTAATTGAAAATCTATTTTGAACTTTAATTGATTAATTGTTCTTCTCCATATTTAGAAGTCAACATTGGGGACAAAGTTGGGTTTTAAGTGTGGGGGAGGGGGTCAATTCTTGACGTGCTAAACTGTGCTTAATTGGAAGCCCATCAATTCCCACTACAAATTTAAATTGTTTTTGTAAAAAAATGAATATTTTTTTTAAAAATTCTTGCATAATTTAGGCTTTACACTGTAGTAAATTGGGTCTTACCTTAGGAAAAGTTCCTTGCTGGTAGTAAGAAATGCCCTGAAACTGAAATTAAAGATAATGGATGATTGCTGAGTGACCGTAATTAGTGATTTGATGGATATCTTGGTTTAAGGACTGTCTTTGAAAGTGATATGAGAGTCCTTTTAATGGAGCTATGATCATACCCTTTGGAACTGGAAATTTGATTCTGATTCTAGGGGCCTCATTTATTTTTTTAATTATTAGAATTAATTGCTTTAATGAGCCAATGTAAATGATTTTTTCTTATAAATTTTTTGAAACTGGAGTAGTTTGGGCATCTTGGATCCCACGGTGAGTCTTTGAGACCCTAGATACTGGGTGCGTTTCTGTTTACTATAAGCCCTCTGTTCACCTTGAATAAGTGAATATTGTATAGTGCTTAACACAATGATATATGGCTTGGAATAAATAAATAAAGTGTCTAGGGTTATAAATGAACTCATTAGGGTGAGGGGAATGATGAACACCAGATGAAGAAGGGGTCAATTGGTTTATATGAAAACCATTTAGGTTGAGTCAATAAGGTGATTCGAAAAAGAATTAATTATTTTTGGAACAGAGGTGAAAAGTCAAAGTACAAAGTTCCTTGGTAAAGATATTAATTCCATTGATGTTTTACCTCATATCATTCTTGGACTTAGAACTTAAGCCTGGATTGAAGTTAGTCATTAAGTAGTATCAAATATGAGGCATGACATCTTCATTTCTTGATGATTTATATCTTTCTTAATTACCCTTGAGTATTTGTTAAGGGAAAGATTCATATGAGCAATTCATTTTCTAAAAGCCCATTGTTATGTATTGTCCTCTATTTTGAGTGCTGGAAATGTTACATTTTGAGCAAACTCATAAATACATTTTACTTTTTTTCAAGATAATAAAGCATGGGATTGTTTGAGGACAAAAAATGCTTAAGTGTGGGGGAATTTGATGTGGCCTTATTTTTACACAGTTTTCCACATCATTTTTATTAATTTTTAATGATTTACTTAACTATATTTGTAATTTTTATTAAATATTTGTACTTTTGTATTTTTATAATTAAATTTGTCAAATATTCATTTTTATAACAATTTATGTAATTATGGACCCTTAAATAATTAATTTATTCTTTATTTTTTTTGATATAACTAATTTTTAATTTGTCTACTTAATCTTTATCTATTTATTATAAATAATTATTGAGTTTTCTAAATAATTTACTTTTAATTTTAAAATTTTACTCATCCGGTAACTTAGTTACCGCTTTCCAGAATACCGGTAGCTAAGCTACCGAAAGCAGAGTTACATTTTCTCTACCGGTAGCCAGGTTACCGGTACTGTCTAACAGTGACCTGCTTTCTTTTTGCTTACCGGTAGATCTCATATAAGTATAATGGTAGCCTTTTTTTAAGTATCAGTGAGCATTTAATTTTATAAGAAATGCTGAGCCTTTTATTTTAATAACGATGAGTATTTAGTTTGGTTAAGTTTGATCTGATTGATTTTTTTATTAGTTAATATCTATTTAAACAATTATTTAATCAACATAATTCTATTTAATTAATTTAGTCTTTATTTTAATTTTTTATCTTTTAATTAAGTTACATTAGAATAATTTAACTATATTAATTAACGAGTTTAGTCGTCCTGTTAATTATTTAAGAAAATAATTAGTGTTTTAAGTTAAATTAATTAGTTCAACTTTAATTTTATGTGTTCAAATAGTTGTTTAATTAATTATTTTAGAGTTTTTAAACATTAATTATATTATTTTATGTATTCAGATTGGTTATTAATTTATTTTTATTTGGTTTTAGTCTACCAGTGAGGTAGACGAGCTCTAACGGTTACCCTTTTCTCTAACGATGACCTTTAGTTCTATCAGTGACCCATAACTTTAATTTTCATTTTTCGTACTGGTGACCTTATTGGTATCAGTAACCTATTCTATTTTGTACTAACGGTGACTCCGTGCCACACTGCCGCACCGATACCCTCTTTACCTCACTGATAGCCCTCCCGCCTCAATTCTATACTCTACTCATCTATGCCATGCACCTCCATTCCTACCACTAACAATGTTTCTCCACATACAATCAAAGAAGAAAAATTAAAAACAGACTCAAAACCAGAACAAACTGTACTCAAACTAGATTTAAAATTAACTCTGTTTTCATCCCCTAATTTTAGATTTACGATTTTCTGCTAACACTGAGATCCGAATCCGCGCCGTGCCACTGCCTTGCTCAGAGGAGAGGAGATTCATGAGTTGTTGCACTGGGCTTGGAGGAAGAAACCCTCTCCTGTGCGCCGTGGAGAGAGGGAGAAGAGCTGGCCTGACTTAGAGGAAGAAACCCTCCCCCTGTTGCACCGTGGATTTGGGAGAGGGAAGAAGAAGGATTAAAAAAAACATAACAAAAAAAAAATAAATAAAAAAATAAATAAAAATAATAATAAAAGTAAAATAAAAGGAAAAGAAAAAAAACAAAAGCAAAATCAAAAAAATTAAATTTAAAGTTAACCTTAATTTAGTCAAATGGATATAATATAATTTTTAAAAGTGATAAATTTAAACAAATATAATTTTATGAAAAGATAAGTTATTAAATTAAATTAATAATAAGTTTTAACAATTAATTAAATCTACTATTTATAGTAAATATATAATTAATAATAATTATAAATAAACTATAAAAAATACTTATTAATTTAAATATATTCAAAACTCAAGTTTTAATTCTAATTACTAAATTAAAATTAATTAATTAATAGATTAATGGAATAAATTTATTTCTTAATTAGTAATTACAATAATTATAATTAATGTAGTGAATAAAAATAACTAATACAATCTAAGTTATATATTTTTCTTTACTTATGTCGTAATTTTTAAATAACTTAGTTAAAAATGATAAAATTAATAGCTTAGTAACTATAACTATTAAATTAATTTATTTAGTGGATAATAGTATAATTAATATGAAAGTAAATAACTATCAATTAACTTTAGTTAACTATTAACGAGTAAAAATAACACTTAACATTTAAAGAATAACCATTTTTCATTCTTTATATTTGTTTTATTTATTTTTCTTTTCTAACTTTGCAGGTTCATTCAAGGGACTTAAAAGCGTCCAAGTGCATTAAACTAACTCAACAGAAGTTAGTTATGTGAGAAATTCTAGCGCATCATTCTTGTCGCAAAAAAAAAACGCACATTTTGCAGTGCGTGGGTGAAGAACTTTTGAAGTCGGTGGAAGACATGCGGTGACAGGTAGTAGTTGACAGATGATATATAAAGAAGAGTAAGCAGCGCATTTAAAAGGGGATTCATTCACTTGGAGAGACACTCATTTGAGAACACACCAGTCTCGGAGCAGACCATAGTACCTGGAGCCATTATCAGAGAACCATCCTTTGGGAGATCCGAGGTCCAGGAGCAGCAATTCATGCAAGCAGAGAGAGTTTTCTTCCTCTGTTCTTTTTCAATTCTCTTCTTGTGTAATTGAATGACTTTAGCATTTGAATTAGTGAAAATGATAAATATATTAGTTATCTAATTTTTTAGTTCGGGGAGAGTTCTTGGTCTATTGGTGATCATTTTCATCCTTTTCATTAATCATTACTTCTATGATTAGAGTTGATCAGCGAGATTGATTCTAATTACACTTTTCTACTTCGTACCACAACACTGATTTTTCAAAACTTTGTAATCATTCGGTGAGTTTTATTATGGATTCATTTTTTAAACAATCAATTCATAATGAAAAACTTCAGTACTTATGATGAGTTTGTATTTTTGTCCTATTTTAAATCATCATTCTGAAGTTGTACTTATTGGATTAGCGAACTCTTAGTTGTATAATTTCCGCAACTTAACTCCTGGCAAGGGAAGTAAGTCACCTTTATGCAGTGGTACAATGCAGTATTTTTATATGAATAGGAGAAACAATTTGAACCAGTATACTAGAGTAATCCCCGAGTGTTATTTTCTGTTTGTCTTTTATCATCATTTTATTCTCTTTGTTGTATATTATTTTCAGTTGTTCTCAGTTTCAGTATAGGTTAGAACAAATTTACAAAATAAAAATGTGTGGTTTTACTTTTCAGTTTATAAAAACATAAAAAATATTAAAAGTTAAAAAATATTAGAAAAAAACCACTCTGCTGCTGACAACAATGGAGTTTTCAAAGTTTTTAGTTGAGTAGTGGCCAATTTATCTTCCTTGTGGGTTCGACCATGCTTTCCACATATACAGTAGTTAGTAGGAATATAAATTTTAAACTTTGACCGACTTCAATGACAATATAGGTCATCCATCTAGGCGCAAATCACAACATAAGCAGCAGGAAAACAAACATCATATCAATTGGGATCTTAGCCCTTAAATAAGGCATTCTTTCTTCGCACGCAATGAGCTCTCACAGCTCTAAGAACAAGTCTTCTGCCCTTTACAAGAAAGAGGGAAAATCAGAACCCTATGAGAAATTATCTTTTTTTCAAAAATTTGGTTTTTTAATCCATTTAGAATCAACTGATTTATTTTTTTTAGGTTCCAATGATGGGAAAACTAAACTGTAAGCTATCACAAATCAATTTATCATGCTTACTGCATCAATTTGATTAACATAAAATCAAAAAAACAATGACCAAATTCATTTACATGCCTCTTTATCTTTGAAGAATAATTTACAATTAATCCCATTTTATGTTCTTTACCAATTTACATCAAGAATGAAAAGCTAAACGAAGCAAGCATAGATATCACACTATCTAACAAAACAAGTGGCAATAAAATATTATCGATATCAATTTATTTATCTGGTCCAAAAACTTTATTATGTAAATTCCATTGTGATCTAGTGGGCTAAAACATGCTAACTCTACAGTTGCATGTAAAAGAATAGAGAAGAAATAAATCCCATACCTCAAAAGGTTCTTGACATTCTTTATATGAGAAAGATCCATAGAACAGATCACGATCGCCTCCCCCTATAATAAATACATCCAACTGAGGATGCCGTGACACGACCGCACCAACCGACACCCAAGAAAAATCAATTAGAAGCATGTAGATCACATGCCATAACATGTCAAGGAGAAAATAGGAAAAAATGATCGAATAAAACACAAGAACATAGGTAGATCATACCTTCTATTGATGAAGGATTAGTACTTATTGCTTACACAAAAGCAGGGGGTGCACATGTAGCAATAAGAAACTTCAAGGGGTAATGATCTAAAGATTAAGGTCATATCAAACCACTTATATGGGAATAATAATAGTTTCGAGCATCTCGCACTTGGGAATAAGAAGTTAGAACAAGGGAGAAAGATATCTTGTCTATTTAGAAGATTTAACGAAGAATAAATTTAAGATATTCTGAATTTTACATTAAAATAGAATCATATTAAACCACATGGTTCAACCAAGTAAAGGCATCCCGAGCCTTAGGAAAATTAATATAGGAGTCATGGGCTTTGAATTGGACTTAAATCCCTTAAAACAAGGCCTTAATTGCGTTTTACGTCAAAGAAAACGTTAAGGGGGCGAACTGTAGGAAGATGGAAACATAGTACACCTACCAATACTAGAAACACTGTACACCCATTGATGCTGGAAACACTATACACCTACCATTTCTGGAAACATTGTACACCTAACAATACTGGAAACACTATACACCTACTGATGCTGGAAACATTGTACACCTACTGATACTGGAAACAGTGTACACATACCGATGCTAGAAAAAATGTTCACATTACTATAAATTTGGAAAAGTGTTGAGGATAAACCACCTTGACCTCCCAGAACACCTTAGACACTAGATTTAAGCAAAATAATGGACTAGAGAGGTCCAAGAAATTACAAATTTTTTTGTGTGATTTTAAAGAATAACAGAGGTGGAATTAGAATATCCAACTAAAATTTAAAGAGAAACAAGAGTGTTTTAGATATTTATACCTATTTTGTAATGAAGATACATAGGCTCAATATATTGTTCCTCATAAAGATTATAAGTAGTTGGTGAGGCTAAATCTCAATTTTTTAGAAGTTGTACCATTCATTTAATACTTAGAATGTGTTGGGAGAACCATCAAACCACCGATCATCGGAACTTAAACCACCAAAACTTACAAAGTCCAAAACAAAGAATTGGAAAAACACCCTAGAACGGAACCCCATCGCACCAATGTACCAGAACTTAGGAAGTCTAATGCACCCTAAATCACCACACTGGAACAACACTCTTTTCCACACTCAAAAAAAAAACATAAACACACAGACACATTGAAAATAATTCTATTGTAATAAAGAAAAATAAAGAACAACAAGGAATTACATGGTTTGAACATTAGCCTAACATCCATAGGAGAACAATGTTACACTTTCCATTTATTTGGAAGTTACAAGGATTAAAACTACTATTAGTAATTACAACCAATTAGAACACTAATCACAATTAATCATTATACCACATGTACAATGGAACCACCCCACCTTATAGTGGGCCTAACTAGTCAACCAAGTTGCAACGACCCAAAGTTTCATTAATGAAAATCCCTCTTGATCTAATTAAATGTGTCTTTATGTTTATATAAAATGTCAACTTCTTTGGTTTTATGTTAAGAATTTTGACCATTGCTAATATAGCCGGTGAACAGTGATCACATGATTAGTATAAATATAGGGCTTTAACAAATCCAAATTTACTCAGACAAAGGAAGCGATGGCCTCATCCAGTATAATTGCCCCATATGAAGCCCATTTGTCAGATCTTAGAAAAGAGGTGACATCTTTGGGATTCTCTCTTGACCAAGCCTAATTTGAGCTTCATCATGTCAAGCTCGAACGTGACCGTCTACGGGAAAAGTGGAAGTTGATTGAAATTACCACTCGAGCGATGTTATCCGAGCCACCCCAAGAGTCTGTCACCATCGCACACCTTACACTTAGGTCTTATGCGGCTGTTTTAAGGGATTATGTAACAAATAAGTAGTACTATGTTCATGTACATTATTTTTGTATATAATAATGAATATAATTTCTAGCCATTATTGATACTTTGTAAATAGTTTTAAAAGTACAAATAGTGTTTTTAGTTATTATTTAATTAAGAATTCTATTTTATAAAATTAAGGGATTTTTGAATTAAATAATAATATTATTATTAAATTAATTTTTATTAAATATAAATGATCTTATAATTTTATGAATGCAATTATAATTTTTATTAAGGTTTGAAAGCCATTTCTGTCAAAACCCGTGAATTTTCGATAAATGTCGGTTTTTATTTTAAAAGTAAAAATTAACATATTTAGAAAATTATTTAGATAAATTAAATGTTATTTATGGAATCAAGATGTCGAAATTATCCAACGGTGAATTTTTCATAATTTTCTGAGACAGTCAAATTTTTGGGTAAAAATTAAATACAGTTTAAATATATAATGTGTTTTATGACATCATAATGACCTAATAGTGATGTAATAAAATACTATAATCTTTATGTTCGACCAATATATGTTTTACCATTAAAATAATTTGATTTTGGGTTTGTTTGAATTACTTTTAAAAGCATTAATGGACCCCTCAAGGCTTATTAAACACCTTGTCTTTTTAAATTAATTTTCTTGGGAGTGTGACTCACCTCCACATAAGAAACCTTATTATTTTAAGAATTTAGGACCTTGGAATTATAAAATATTGTTTTCCACTTCCCTTTTTCAAAAACCATGGGCAAAAACCATGGTATGGTTTGTGGTTTGGATTAATTTAATATAAGGGATCCCAAACCTAAATAATAAAAAATTCCCTCACCTTTCCTATATAAATCCACCCAAGCTCCCACTTCCTCCTAACTCAAAGCCTTTGGAGTTCGACCAACCTCTGCCCTACTCTCTATAGAATCCTCCCAAGGTTCCCCAATCTCCCAAGAAGCCTCTCACAAGCCTCTCTCCAGCCTTTGGAATCACACTTCCAAGTAAGGGTTTTTTCTTCCTTTCTCTTTTTTGTCCAATTTTCTTTAAGTTGTTTTTCCCTTTTAATTTCAATTATGAATGTTGGGGTATGGTTTCTCACCTCCCTCATACTGCCCTCTTTATTTTTTAAAGATGGTAGACCCCTTTCTCTCTCATTAAATTCCTCCCATGTACACCCATTACTATGCCGAAATTCCGAAAGGAACTTCTCTCTCCTCATTTACATTCAAGCAATACTTTTGTATCATGAATCTAAATTCCATTACAATTTTTGGAACATGTATCTATATGACCTCCTTACTGTCCATTACATGTAAATATTATTAGGAACCCCTTTCTCTCTCATCAACCATTTTTATGAATTCTTATGTCACGTCGTTACACTGCCGAAATCGCACCGATTTTCTAAGCCAATGCCATTGTGTAGTGAATACCATGTCCATTTCTCCATAAAGGGTATTCAACTTTATGCACATTTACTTATTTATTATAATGTTTCATGTATGAATTCCACATTCCTTTATCATGGAATAAATGATTATGCTTTATGAATCCATGTTTTATGATCCATGTGGCACACTTATGCATGAAATGAAATGTTTAAGAAGGGTGCGCCCTTATAACGCTCCAATGCATTGGGTAAAGTATAGTATCATGATACGTCATGTGCAATGAGTGTTGACTCATGCTAATTCAAGTGAAAATAGGGTTTACTCATGATTCATGTGAAATGAGGATTTACTCATGCTCTATGTGCAATGAGCCTTGGCTCATGCTAATTCCATGTTAAGTGTTGTTGCCACATTTCCATGTTATGATTATCATGATTTATCATGACTTTCTGTTCATGTTTCTATTATTCTCTATTGATATGCCTATTGTATAACATGTATTGTACTCCTCATGTTATTCCATGTGTATTCCCTTATTGGGCTTTGTAGCTCACCCTTTTCTTATGCATGTCCTCAGGTTATCCCATGCAATGCTAAGTACGAGGGAATGTAGTGGTCATGTAAAAGAAGTTTTCAATAAAGATGTTGTATTTCATGTTTTAAGTTTTTATGTAATGATCCTAATCCCCAAAGACACTAAACCTCTCGATATTCTTTTTTGTATCAAGTGAAGTTTTATGTTTAAGTTTGTATTAAAAAGCAGGGTTGTCATACAGGTGCATCTTCTTCCAATCATTGCGGGGAACCCACCATTGAACTCAGTAACTTATGATTTCCAATAAAAATATTTTCCTTGATTGCTAAATTCTGGTGAATAGTGTAAGTTAGTCTTACGTTTGGGAAAGTTAATCTTACGTATCATCTAATGAGCCTTATATTTATCTCTTTTCTATAAAACCTACTCAGAATACTTTCAAGTAACCATCAAAAAGACCTTTACATATATTGTAACATCCTCTTACATAATTTGAAACATGATTCACTTTAAAAACATGCATAACGCATCTTCCAAAAAACTTCCACTATTGGAATTCTACTACTGCTTGTTTGAACAAGGAAAAGATGACTTCTGAAGCTTCTCCTTCTAGTCATCTGAATCAGAACATGAAGAGACTTAACCATTCTTAATAATCTCCCACTTAAAGACTACTTCAAAGAAATCATGAAAACCACCAACAATTAGAAAAAAAATACAAAATTCCAAAACTTATGCAACAAAACCAGTGTCTCCACCACCTTCCAGTTACCCTAGTCCCACTCAGGCACAATGTTACCATAGAATTTTCTGGACTAAAACCTTTATGAACATGTCAGCTGGATTCTGAGTCCTAACTATCTTCTATAGATTTAACACTCTGTCCTCCAACATATTCTAGTTGAAATGATATTTTAAGTCCATGTGATTTGTACATGAGTGAAACACTAGATTTATATTTAAGTGAATTGTACTATAACTATCATAGTAGAGAAATCCACCTTCCTATCCCATTCTGAGTTATTACAACAAAGAATTTAACCATATGTATAAGTTTTAGTGGATTTAATGGCTACACTAGGGGGGTGAATCAGTTTAGCCTTATTTTTTATGATTTTCCTTTTACCTTTGTAATTGATCCCTGTAATCGATTATGACCCGATTCTCTTATTTGAACAATAAATCTTAGACTTTGATGATATACACAGAAATTAAAGTAGATAAAGGAGAAAAACAATTTCTAAAAGTTTCAATATCAATGTAAGATCTTACTCCTTACCACTTATGATTGTTATCTCAATCCACATATTTCCACTAGAATATTTTTATCTATTACAAGTGGTTGGGTTAGGTATAATCACATAACCCAAGATTCCCAAAAACTGCACTACCTCCCACAGCTTCTACTATCTTCCAATATTTATAATGAAAACCACCACCACCACCTAATAAATACCTTCGATATATACAATTTGATTCAATAAATAATGAGTGATATTCCGATTCAAGCTATAAAATAAAAAAAAAGAAATCCTAATCACTTATTCAAGAAACACAACCCAGAAATTATACCTAGAAAGTAAAAAAATATGGCCTCTAGACTACTCTTGATCACTTCAAGAAAACCCTTCAAGGGTCAGCTTCTTCTTCTTCACCTAGAATCATCTTTGTAAGCTTAAGTAAGAAGGTTTTTAGATCACACATTACCTCATCTTAATGCTCTCCTACTAATTCTTCTCCTTTGAAAAAATTTGTCCTACACATGGTTCTCTATGTATAAAAGTGGTATATTATATTTCCCACTCTTTCAATTTTCAATATCCTTGATAAAATCAAAATATCTCCATCTAAGAGAATTAAATTACTCCCATCGATATTAGAATACAAAAATAGAATACATAGAAGACTATTTAAGTCTCCAACTAAAAGTGTGATCATAAAATAACCACTTTTGGGTTCCTCATGATTCTTTATGTGCATCTCAAAAATATTTCTAATGTGGACAGGATCACCACACCGAGTTACAAGAATTACCTCCCAATATTTGACTTCTCAAAACAATAAATTAAATCTTCAAAACATAAATTATAAAAATAAAACTTATTTTATCATTACAAAAACTAAAAAAAAATCATTTCAAGTTTTTCATACACAAAATCCCAATAAATCTATAATCGTGACATGACATCATTCTTTACGGAGTAACACTTTCCATTATTAGATTTAAAAAATGAATTTAACTTTCACAAAATAGATATCATTATTCTAAAAATTAGCTTGAATCATAATTTATTTTTGATATTTAAAACTTTGAGGAATATCCCAAGATTTGATCACCAATATATGCTTTATTCTTGAAAACACATTTAATTTTCCTTTACATTATCAAGAATCATTTTTCTTTGATCACTAGATTGAATCACACTTTAATTGCGATGATTTAATCCTTGGAAAATTATTTGGGTAGAATATAGTTTGAATTCCCTTGAAAAACATAAATCTTAATATTTTAATTTTTTATAAAGTCTTATATTTTATAATGATTAGTTATTTTATGGGAAGATATCTCATGAGAAATATCATATGCATCGACCACACATCTTATTAATTTTATATTCTTATGCATCTCATATCTTATGAGAAAAGTGCACATCACGCACACTCAGGGTATTATACGAAGTCCCCTACAATCTTACCCAAAGACATCTTATGAGAGGTATCTTAAGAAAACCCATCATATAAAATCCCAAAATCGTACATAAACACATATCTTACAGGGAATTGCTTCATATAAAATCTCAAAAATATTATGCAAATCAGAATCATATGAAGTTCCTATGTCTTATGAAAGTCCATATCTCATAAAAAACATCTAGTATCATAAAAGATGATAATATATTTCATAGGTCCTGGCGTATCTTATGAAAATCTCAGCACTTAGCCAATTTTATCAGCCTCAAAAATAAAATTCTAGATTCAACTCAAACACATATATAATCACTTCCAATTGAACAATCCCATATCAAAACACCTCAAAAAAATTATAAAAAAAATCCATAAATATTTTAATAACCTTAAATGATACTCAATAAATATAAAATGATTATAAAATCTTTATAATCATTGTTGATAAAAAATATAACCCATCAATAATTCCATATGGAACATTAATCCCCCTTTGGATTTATTTTCAACCAAATCAATTTTTTTTTCAAAACATCAAATCATACCAAAATCTCCCCCTTTTTGAAATAAACACAATTTTGGATAACAAAATAAGTGCGCACTCCTCATTTTGAGAATAATTAAGTAAAAAGGTGTGTCACTTTTATCGCCCCCTTTTACAATCCAAATCCTTGGGGGGGGGGGGGGTAGATTCCACAAATTTTTAAGTGAGAGGGAAAAGTTGAATATGAAGTTTCATCCTTAAGTCAAAGAACCTATCCTTTGAAAATGATTTAATAAAAATATTTGTAACTTGATCCTTTGTGACAACAAACTCAATATTCACATAGCCTTCTTCCACCTTCTCTTTGATAAAATGATATCTAAGATCAATGTTCTTTTAACTATAGTGTTCAAACATCATATTGAAAAGATATATAACACATTGATTGAAATAGGAAATGGATAGTTTCTTCTAAAAATTAACCCTTAGGTCAGTTAGTTATACTTTCATTAATGTCATTTGTGTACAAGAATGTATGGAAAATATGTACTCAGCTTCAGCCATGCTCTTTTATACTGAACTTTTCTTCTTACCATGACATGCCACATAGCTTTCACTGAGAAATAATGCACCACCTGAAGTGGACTTTTTTTTCAACATAATATTATTCCCAATCAGAATCAGTAATGACCTGTAAATCCAAATATACATTGGTACTATAAAAAAATCCAAAATTCACTATACTCTTGATATATATTGGGATTAAGTTGGATTTAAACATGTGATATTTTTTCATATCACTTTAATATACAACACATAGTTACACAAAAAATACTAATTCTGATCTAGAAGCTGTTAAGTAGATAAGACTGCTAGTGATTTTTCTATATTCTTTTTGATTTATATAATTTTCAGCCAAATCTTTGGTCAATTTTGTGCCAACAACTATATGATTGGAAATACCTATACATTCCTACATTTCAAACCTCTTAAACAATTACATTGATCATTTTTTAAGATAAGAAAATATGATCAGATCATTATATGATATATAACCCCATTAAATATGACATTTCACCCAACATAGACATCTCAAAATGTCTCTTCATTTCCTCAGAAAATTCTTCACAAATATTATTTTTTTCAACTAAAAAAACAATTTCATCAATATTTACTTTGAAAATAAAAGTACTTATGGAAAATTCCTTCAGATATAGATTACTATAAACTTTTCCTTTGGAAAATTTCATGCTTTCTAGGCATCCTCCATCTTGGAATACCGAGATCTATGGGCATGATTTAAGCAATATAATGATTACTTAATCATGAAAACCATGCTTCCATATTTATTAAAAAGAAAACTTTTAGGATATTTAATGAAAACCACTTATTCAAGATCACTATTTAGGAAGGCATATTTCACACCCATTTGAGACATTCTGAAATTTTTGTGAGTTTCCACTACCAAGAACATCATTATAGTATCATGTATTATAAATGGTACACATTTTTTTTCAATGAAAAATCCTTCTATATCAGAATAACCCATGGGAAAAAAATTTTCCTTATTCCTTATGACTTCACCTATCTCTTTTATTTTATTTCTGAAAACCCATTTGGTACAAATTATGTTCTTATTTTTAGGTATTGGAACCATCTCCAAAGTGGAGTTCTTATCAATTTGATAAAATTATACCTTCATTGCAGAAATACATTCTTTATGATTAATTTCATTTGAAATAGTTTGAGGTTCAAATTGAGAGTTAAGATCAATTAGTTTCTCAAGTCTTAAACTCCTTCTTGTTTGGAAAGGTGCATCTTGTTGGATAATAATATCATCAGAATCAATATGCTTCTTCAAAATGAACTACATTTTCCTATGTTTTTTAATATCTTATTCATAACTGGTCTCATCTAAATCAACATCAACCACAACATACACATTTAAATCTTGCTCAATACTATGTTTTTTAGAAATATTCATGTTTCCATATCCAAAATTTTCATCTCTAGGATCAATTAACACATGTATTTTATACTTATTTTCAATGATTTTGACATCTTAATATTATTCCATCTTGTGTTGATTTTTTCTCTAGTATTTATATATATTACCATTTTAAAGATAGCCCATGAATATCCTTTATTCTTCTTTTTCTTAAAACTTACTCAGATTTCTATTATTTATATTTATATAAAAAGGGATTCTAAATACTTTGAAGTATTTGATAGTTGTTTTTCTGTTCTACCACATCTCATATAGTGTTATGTGAGTTTCAATTCTCAACAAGTACATGATTTAAATGTCCACAATAGTGAAAACATATTCTCTCCAAAAGAAAATTAATTTTTTCTTATCTAGAATGGGTCTTCCCATATCTATAATGTTTTTATTTTTCCTTTAAAAACAACATATTGTGTGTGTGTGTGGTGTGGGGGGGGGGGGGTATGGTGTTCTATATTTATTTTTATCCCATTATTTTCTATATATATCTCAAAATAATTGGATGTGTACTCATTTCTATTATTATACCACAATTTATATATGTATACACCAATATACTTATCAAGTTTTCTTCTAAATATTTCAAACATCATAATAGAATCTGATTTATACTTTATATATAGAGAATTGGTCATATGGGTGTAGTAATCAATGATTTTAATGAAATAAAGATCACCCTTGGTTGACCAATTTCTCATAAGACCACACACACATGAATATATGAGCTCCAATGGTCTAGTTGATTGAATATCCACCTTTTTTGCACCTTGTGTAATGTATCGAAATGGGAGCCGCTTATCTGATTCCCCAATATGATTTTCCCCATGGCCACAATATTTCCTCCCCATACATCAGAGGCTTCCAACTAGTAGTGAGGTTCTAAAGGTGGTATGGTTGGTAGATTAAAACTTATTGACCAGTAATAAATACAACATAAGCATAAATGAATGAATGTTATTTGTAAGAACCTAGGTTTTTCTATGAGGTACATATCCATTTAAATTTAGTTTCAATACATGTTTATGGCCTAATTCAAATGACCTTTGAGGTCATGGGAGTTCTGGGGGGTGTTTGAGGCTTGTTCAAAGCCCGAAACCCAACTCTAAGAAAAAAATAGTTGGGTCAATCAGTTAGGAGAAACCATGTGACCTAAGACACACAGTTTGATGAAACCATATAGGGCTGGATAGTGGGCTCAAGGATCCCGCATGGTTTGAGGAAACCATGTGAGTGGAGGTTCATTACCATGAGGGAGCAACTACAGTTTTTGACAAAGTTTTTTTTTGCATGGGTTGTGCATGATTGGTCAAACCGTGTGCCATAACCATGCGAGGTGACCCTCCTTAAAGTGAATGGTGCATGGTTGGTGCACGGTTTGGTAAAACCATACCGCCTAGTATTTTGAGGCAAAATGACAAAATTTCCCTTAAATCCTTTTTAAACCTAAAACCCTCTTCCCTTTTGTTTCTAGTGGATAACACCTATGGAGAGAGATCCTCTTAAAGCCAAATATTTGGCTATTCCACTAATTCTCCATCCAAAATTAGAATCGAGCACCATAAATCTCATTAAATCCACATTAGTGAGTAATCCATTCCCTTTATGTTGTTTTTCATTTAACTTCAGATCAAAGAATTTATTTAGGTGCAAGATAATATGATTACTTCTAGGTTCTTTATTTTTTCTTCATTTTTCTTCTAGTTTGAGTTGAATCATAAGCTAATACTAGATGAGAACTCTAATATTGACCTATGTTAGGTGATTTATACTTTTATTGAGTGGTTTGATGCTTTATATAGCTAGTTTCCATTCTTCCACCCATCAGAATTTCTGGAATGGCCCTGAAAATGAATTGAATAATTGAATTGAACATAATGTAACCTATTAAGGATTCCCACTAGTTACTTGAGATTTCTTTAGAGGTTGTTGACCCAAAAAAGTCCACCCATGGGGTGTTCCATATGATTAACTTTACATATTCCTTTTTTAAACAACCCATGGGGTGTGCTAGTGATTTCCTAGTTAAAGGGAGCCTATTAATAAATGATTTGAATTGAAATGAGATATTAAGAGATGGTTTTACTCCTTGTAATGTTGTTTCTTTTGATTAAATGGTTTACATGAAATGTAATTGAATGGAATTGTTATATGAGTGGGTAAACTCATGGAATGTATTTGTTTATGAATAGTGAATGTAATAAAGTGATGAATTTCTATGGTAGTGGATGCCTTGGTCAAAATACCTTGGATACTAATTCTATTAGATTCCATAGAAATTTATCCCATGGGTCTTGAATGTGGTAGTGGATTCCTTGGATGAGATTTTTCCTTGGGTCTTTATTTTGTGGGATGCCTTGGGTTTTTCTACCCTTTTGATCTGGATTTCTTGGACTCACGTAGGACATATTCGGTTGAAATGATCCTAGAACTTCATTATAAGTCTAAATAAGTTTCCATTGAGATGTTCCTAGGACTTGATGAGGATTCCTTGGAATTATATACTTTGGATCCAACCTGTTGTGGTTTGACACTTCTGATTATATAGAATAACCACTGAAAATGTGATATACTTGGTTTTACAGTGTAACCATTATTGATATGACACTTCTGGTTATACAGAATGGTCACGATTATTTGATACACATGTTATATAGCATAGTCGTTGTTCGTATGATATGCCTGGATATAAGGAGAGGCTGTGATAGTTATTTTAGTGTTGTTTATAGTTTCATTATTATAGGATCTTGACCCATGTTTTGTAGGAAGCCTTATTTGTCTATACAGTATCACTTTTCTTATAGTATATATGCTATGATCACTTTAATTTTTCTTATTTCTTACCCATGATAACAATTGCATACTTATTTAGCTTACATTTCACAACCAAGATTTATTATCAACACCTTGGATGGTGACCTACAAGGATTATATCTCACACCCTATTCGGGATGCCATTGGGTACCAAAAAAGACTATATGAATATAGGTAGGGATAGGGGAAAGTGACCACAGTTTGATGCTTGAATTTTTTCCATGCGTAGGAGAAGGGGAGAATAAGACTGAGATGATTCTTGTGATGCTATCTGGAGATAGTTATTTTCTTTTGGTATTTTGATATATGTATTTTACTAATACCTTTATACCTATTTTTGATTCTTTGTAGACACATGAAATGACATATCATATGTATATGAGATTACTTATGGAATTATATATATATATATATTCAATCATGTGGAAGTTTATCTACTTTTAGTTGTTGTATCTTTTTATGCTATTTATTGTTAATATTATTCCACTATGTTACACTATTATATGATGGAGTGGTATCCCCATAGATACACCCTAGTAACTTGCTGCTATTTAGCAATATATGGTGTTTGGGAAGATGCTCTTGAGGCCATGTGGCCAACTAAGCTTGGGGCACCATTCAGTGGCATTCGGGTTCAAGATGTTACAAATTGGCATTAGAGGTTTTTTTCTTTTCTGGATTATTATTTAGAGAAAATATATTGGGATAAGAAGGTATTGGAATTTTTTAATGATCTGTGCCTGGGAATAGCTAACCCACATACGGGAAAAATCCAAATTGCCTTGAATGAAAATTTCTATTTTCTGTATTTTGACTATTATAGTTGATTTGATTCTGAGGTAGGGTGATGAACTTGAATTTTGATATTATAATTGATATGACCATGGGTTCTATTTTTGTTGCAACCTTATGAGATGAGGGTATTTCATATCATACATCATTTTAGGCACCTTCTAGAATTCAAATTCCATGCATTATGTCATTACATATAGGGTGTATTGCATGAATGCATGACACTGTATTGTATGCCTCGTGTGATATATCTGTTGTTTTCATAGATATTGTGTGTAGGGAATTGAGAACATGTTTGGTACTTATAGTTCCTACCATAACTTAAATAATATTCTCTTGATTAGGTTACAACACACACCCTAATCATCCAATTATGGCATGTTGAGTCATGGACCATGAGTCACATGGACTGGAATATGTTATGGTGTGGATTAAGTGGATTCTATATTTTTGTTCATTATGAGTATGGGGCCTTATGGATTTGAAGTGACATGCCATTTGGTTAAACCATATAAAATGGAATATTAAATTCATATGAAAATTGAATTTTTAAATAGAGAAATTAACATAGACCCAAATTTTGAGTGGGAAAGAGGCAGTGTCACTAGTGACTTTTACAATTGTTTCCTTTTAATAGTCCTGGATTTAGAAGAAATTTGTGTAGTATGACCTATTTATAAGATGGTTTTGACCTGTACCATGATTTTAGATGTGAAATTTGGTATCTATATTTTCAAAGGTATGTGTTTGTAATTTTAGAGGCATTCCACTATGATGACCTCCAATCACATTCCAGGAGGGTGGTGATGACCACGCTTTGGAGGTAGTAGGCTACTGGTGGATCATCCAATAGTTATATCTGAGGAACCAGCATTTGTACCAAATATAGGTTCCAAGGCATAGTTCTGCAAGGGGTTTTTCCACATTATATAGACTTCTTATGGAGAACCAAAGCTTTCCTTGTCTATGGATGAGATGACATGTGTGTTCTAGAAAAAACATAGTCCCACATTTTTGGGGGATAAAGGTCCAAAGGCTACTGAGTTGTGGATTAAGACTACTCTGTAAATACTTGAGAATCTTGATACACCACTTGAGAGA
Source organism: Viscum album (assembly GCA_963277665.1). Lineage (NCBI taxonomy): Eukaryota > Viridiplantae > Streptophyta > Magnoliopsida > Santalales > Viscaceae > Viscum > Viscum album. The sequence goes on from OY728156.1 coordinate 917,241,983, forward strand.
AGAGTAAAGCTCACAAATTATATTCTAGGTGGAGTGGAAAAGTGCTAGTGGGATGTTTTGAACGAGGTTGAAAGGCTACGAGACATGGTTTGGGCTGATTTCAAAACTAGGTTCCATGACTACTTTTACCAGAGACTATGAGAGTAGAGTGGGCTGACGAGTTCATGTGTTTAGAGGAGGGAAACATGATAATTATGAAGTATTCTACATGATTTATAGAGCTTCAACGTTTTTCACTGAATACCTTAATGATGAGATATCAAGGGTGTGAATCTTCGAGGAAGGTCTTTAACGTGCTGTTAGATCACATGTCAACATGTTCAGGTTGATGATAATTACAGAGAAAGTTAATTAGGTGCTAATTACATAGATAAACTTGAGAGAAGTGGGGGTACAGAGTAGAGAAGTATAGTATCTTTACCTAGTAGTTCGACTTATAGTGGTAGGAAGTTACATTTTGAGGCTTACCATGATATGAGTACAATACAGGCCCCTAGTGATAGTAGTGTAATTTTCTATCATTAGTGTGACAGATGGGGACACATGAGAAATTAGTGCGATTGCGACCCAGTCAAGTGTCGTGCTTATGGAAGAATGGACCACGTGCAATGTTTTATAGGACCTTCCCTCTAGTAGTGAGTGGTAGGGGGTCAGCTCCAAATTTGGATTTAGGAGTAGGTTTTACAACTATGCATCCTGTTGGGAGCTGGAGCAGTGTTGTTCATTTAGGCCATGGTGGTGGTGGTTGTCGATGAGGAAGCCAAACACCAGTTGTACCAAGACAACAAAGTGTGCCTACTTTAGGTAGTGAGGTTGTGTTATAGGGATGCTGTTCAAGCCATATATTTTATGTACAACCTACACCTATGGAGTAGGGTGACATACCATCTATAGTGATAGGTACTATCTTAGTAGCCTCTACTATTGTATATTCTCTTTTTGATACAGGTTCATCGCATATATTTATATCTATACCTGTAGTGGAAATCCATGGGATCACTATATAGTATTATGAGGGTGTTATGATGATTGAAACTTCATTGGGGATCATAATGGAGTATGTACATTAGTGGAGGGAGTTTCCCCTTGAGATTTGTGGGTGTCACCTTATATAAATTCTTTTTTCCCTCAAGACAAGAAGGTTTAAAATCATACTTAGAATGGACCGAATAGTTGCTTATTGATCTTACATTGATTTATATTAATGAAGGGTTAAATTTACATCACCAAAGGGTGGAGTTTATGTTCAAAAGGTTGAATGTGAAATCTATGTAAGATGATCTAGATCAGAGAATCATGGGATGGGTGTGATGATAACCCAAATTTCTACTTTGAATCTAGATGACCCAAGAGCATGTCAGTAAGATTTATCCTCTAGTGGTTGATCATTTCATAGAAATTTCCCTGGATGAATTTTCTGGTTTACCTCCTGAGAGAGAGGTAGAGTTCTCCATCAATCTAGTTCTAGGAGATACACCGATATCCATTCCTCCATACAAGATGGATATTATGAAGTTGCATGATCTCAATAGGTAACTATAGGATTTGGAGTCAAAGAGGTTTATCAAACCCAATACATCTCTGTGGGTTTTACTGGTCCTTTTTGTGAAAAAGGTGGATGGTACCCTTAGGCTATGTGTGTATTACCATAAATTGAACCAGTTGAAAGTTAAGAATTGGTATCCCTTTCCATAGATATATGAAAATTTTGACCAACTTCGAGGATCTTGAGTGTTCTAAAAAATTGATTTGAGATTTGGATATCATAATGTGTATGTTCAATCTACATACATACCTATTAAAACTATTCATAGTAGGTATGGTCTATATGAGTATCTGGTTATGATGTTCTATCTAAAAAACATGCCATTATTTTTCATGGAACTGATGAAACGAGTTTTACATCTTTATCTGGGTTCATTTGTGGTAGTTTTCATTGATGATATCTCGGGGTATTCTCATAATCTACATGACTATACCAAACATCTTGAGATTGTTTTGGATACACTGAGAGGGAATTCATTATATTCTAAGCTCATAATGTGACACTTTTAGATAGATAAGATTCATTTCCTGGGTTATATTATCCCAGATCTAGGAGTATCAGTTGACCTAGAGAAGGTGAGAGATATAGTTTCCTGGGATCATCCTAATAATTTCTTTGACATATAGAGTTTATTGGGGCAATATGGATATTATAGGCATTTAATACAGGACTTATCATGCCTAGTAGAATCATTGATGGGATTGAATAATAAGGGTGTAAAGTTTTTATGGTTGGATGCTTGTGAGAAAACCTTTCAGAATATGAAAGGGAGATTGACTTCAGCACCAATCCTAATTCTTCCAAAGATGGGAAGGAGATACAATATATATTGTGACACATCAGGTATCAATCTAAGAGTATTTATGATGAATGGATATAGAGTCATGGTATATAGGTATTGACATTTGAGGCCTCATAATAGAAACTACCTGATACATGATATCAAGTTAGTTGCAGTTGTAAATGATTTGCGATGTTGGAGACATTATTTACTTAGATATAATTTTGTGGTGTACACGGATAAAAAAATCATCAGGTATATATTTACACAATGTGATCTGAATCTATAGTAGAAAAGTTGGGTTGAGTGCCTATAATATTTCAACTTTGGGCTTTACTATTTTCCTAGAAAGGGAAATGTAGTGGTCGAAGCACAAAGTTGGAGGAATCAGATATAGAAAGCTCAGGAGGCCAGTAGTGAGTGAAAACTTATGGATTTGTTCTCTAAGATGCACTTGAAGGTGAAGGATAGTCAGGGAAAAAAATTTCTTTCATCCTTATCTATGATCTCTACCCTTTTGTATAGAGTGATGATGAGGTAGCTATCAGATTCATAGGGCCTAGTCCTATAGGAGAGTGTGGCTGGTGAGGACCTACCACCTGGTTAGACCATTGGTGAGGATGAAATCTTGTGTATCCATGGTCATGTTTAGGTTCTAGTAGACACACATGAGGAACTAATGTGGGAGTTTCATGCCTCAATTTATATAGTACATCCCGACATCACCAAAATGTACTATGAATTGTGCTATCAGTACTAGAAGATGGGGATGATGTGAGATGTGGATGGTTTTATCATGAGGTGTTCCGCCTATCAGCAGGTGAAGGAGGAACATCATCGACCAACCATACTTTTACAATAGTTACCCATTCTTGAGTGGAAATGGGATGATGTCATGATGGATTTCATGACTAGTATTCTGATTACCCCTATTATATTTAGATCCAGATGAGGCAGCTTTACTAGGTCGGTGTCTTGTGAGGGATACTTCTAAGTAGGCCCAGTTGACTAGGAAGTAGATGGATAATGTACATTCTTGATAGAAATATTATTCCAATCACCACAAAAAACCTATATAGTTTGAGGTCAAGGATCATGTATTTTTACATGTCTTACCAAGGCTGGGACATAGACGAATCAAGATACGGGGTAAGATTTCAGCATGATATGACAGGCCATTCAAGAGGCACCGGGCTATGCATGATGTTTTCCATGTATCTTATCTATGCCATTATCATTAAAACCTATCTTATGCTTTTTATCTCAAGGATGTTGAGTTACAGACATATACTTATTTTGAGGAGAATTATATTCCTATCATTGATAGAATCATTAAGGTTCTCAGAGAATGGTCAATTCCTCTATTATAGGTGCTTTGGTAGCATGATCGTTTATAGGATAAGACTTGGGAGTAGGAGGATGATATATGTGATCAATGGACATATTTATTATTTTTAGATTCTTGACCACCCTTGAGAGGTAAATTCAGGGACAAATTGATTTAAGGGGGGAATATTGTAAGAAATCATTTTTTCCTATGAGGTATGGATCCCTTTAAATTCAGTTTCAATGCTTTTTTATGGTTTAATGTGAATTCCATTTGAGTTCATGGGAGTTATGGGGGTTTCCTAGGCTTGTTTAGATCCCAAAACTCATCTTTAGGAGAAAAATATTTGGTATGCATGGTTAAGAGAAACCATGATACCCAAGCCACATAGTTTGATGAAACTATTTGGGGATGGATAGTGGGATGGAGGAGCCCATACGGTATGAGGAAACCATGTAGATAGAGGCACACACCTCTGTGGGAGCACCTGTAGTTTTTGAAAGAGGTGTTTTAAATATTTTTCACACTATTAGTCAAATAGTTCATAGAGACTATAAAAGGTACCCCTTCTTATAGTGAAGGTCACACTGTTGGTGCATGGTTTGGCCAAACCTTGCGGCCAAACATTGAAACCTAGTATTTGGAGGAAAAATGATTTTTTCCCTTAAATCATTTTTAAACCAAAAACCCTCTTCCCTTTTGTTTCTAATGGACCAAACCTATGGGGAGAGATCCTCTTGAATCCAAATATTAGGATTTTCCACCAATTGTATATCCAAACTTGGAATAGAACATCACCAGTCTCATTGGATTCACATCAGTGAGTACTCCATTACTTTTATTTCATTATTCATTTAACTTCATATTGACAGATTTATTTAGGTGCAAGATAATATACCCTATTTATAGGTTCTTCATCCCTTCTTCATTATTATTTTTGGTTTGAGTCAAATTAGATACTGATATTGGATGATCACTCTACTACGAATCTACGATAGATGGTCTATACTTTTTATGAGTGGTTTCATGCTTCCATTATGTTGCACACTAGAATTTCCGACGTGGCCCCAAAAATGAATTGAATAATTTAATTGAACGTAATTGAACCTTTTTTGGACACCCACTAATTCCTTGATACTTTTTAGAGGTTCTTCCCCCAAACCAAGGCCACCCATGGTGCGTTATATGTGATTGTGTTTTCCTATGCCTTCGTTAAACCACCCATGGGGCTTGTTAGTGATTACTTAGTTCAAGTAATCTTGTTAATAAAAGAATTTAATTGAAATGAGATATTAGGATATGGTTTTCCTCTTTTAAATGTTATTTCTTTTGATTAAATTTTTTATATGGAATATAATGTAATGGAATTTTTATATGAGTGGGTAAACTCATTGAATGCGTTTGTTTATGAATGATGAAGGTATTTTAGTGATGAATTTATATGGAAGTGGATTCCTTGTTTGGAATAACTTGGATCCTAATTCCATTAGATTCCATGGATGTTTCTCCCACATGTCTTGAACATGGTAGTGGATGCCTTGGATGATATTTTTCCTTGGTTATTGATTCTATGGGATGCCTTGAGATTTACTACCCCTTGGATTTGGATTACTTGGACTTGCGTAAGACACATTAAGTTTACATGCTCCTAGGATTACATTCCAAGTATAATCGAGTTTCCATAAAAATGATCTTAGGACTCGATGGGGAATCCTTGGTATTCCATACCTTGGAACTGAACCTTCATGGTATGACAATTCTAATTATACAACAAGACTGTGGTAAATGTGATATTCTTGGTTTTATGGCATGACCATCATTGATATGATCATTCTGGTTATATAGTAAGGCCATGATTATTTGATACATAGGTTATATGACATGACTATGGTTGGTATGATATGCTTGGATGTATGGTGGGTGCATGATAATTATTTTAGTATTGTTTATAGCAACCCTTTTATAGGATGTTGACCCATGTTTTGTAGGGAGCCTTGTTGGGATATACAATATCACTTTACTTGTAGTATAAAAACCATGGAAATTTAGTTTTTATTACTTATTACCTGTGATATACATTTCATATTTCTTTAGAATATATTTTACAACCAGGATTTGTTATAGACACCTTGGGTGGTGACCTACTGGGATTGTATCTCACACCCTGTTCGGGCCACCATTGGTTACCCGAACAAATTATATCGATGCAGGTAGGGATATGGGAAATCACCCATAGTTCAATTCTTGAATTTGTTCCATTCTTAGGATTAAGGGAGCACAAAACTAAGTTGAGGCTCATGATGCTATTTGGAGATAGTGCTTTTTGGACTTTTTGTTCTTTTGATACATGTATTATACTATTGCTTATATACCTCTTTTGGATACTTTGTAGACAAATGACATGACATATCATCTATATATGATATTACTTCTCATATTATATATATATATATATATATTTAGTCTTCTAGATGTTTATTATCTTTTCATTGTTGTATTTGATTCCGCTATTGATTGTTAATAATATTCCACTATGTTGCACTCTCACATGAGGGTATAGTCTCCCCACAAACACACCCTAGTCCCTTGCTGTTAGTCGGTACACTCTGGAGTTTTGGGATATATGCTTGAGGCCATGTGGCCAACCAGGCTCGGGGCAACATTCAACGAAATCTGGGTATGGGACATTACAATAGTGAAAGATAAATAATAATTGAGAAGTAATAATAAATAGTCCAAATTCAAATAATCTAATCATGCATAAACATGTTATGCCAAAAAATACACGGTAGTAAATATAGAGCATGAAATACATACAATAGGACTAGACTGACAAAATAATAAATAAATAAAAGACCCAAGTCAAGTAGTCAGTCTGAGTACATTCTCGATCCCCAGCTCCCATGTCAAGTCTAATACATAGAAAAGAAACAACACAAAAGAAAAATCCAATTATAAACCTACAGTTATGGGAAATTTTCTAGTACCGATCGACAGATCGAACATGGTGTGACTAAAAATCAGTAGTCCACCACTAATGATGTCTAAGGAATATCTAGTCCATGAGTATAAATGAAGTAATAGTGTAATGACCCAGAATTTTATCAATGAAATTTATCTTCTTATAATTATGACATGAAGTATAAATCACATAAATCACATATAGAACCCAATAAAAACATTATTCTCATAAATTTAAAAATATACTTTAGTCATTAAACAAACCAATAAGAATTAAAAATATTACAACGGGTTAATAAATAGAAAATAAGATAACAAGAATAGGAAAATATGGATATGATTGATCCTCTAGAATGACCGCACTCACAGATAAAGCTGTAGTAATAGAACATAATGTTAATAATATAATATTCATTTTTAAGTTGAATGTATATATATAACCTTAATATAAAATAAAATTGAATGAAATAAGAGGTATTTATAGAAATTAGGGAACCTACACCGATAGAATAATAACCCGACTGTTGGAATTGTAATATGACAATTAGGAATAGTAATTTGTCTGTTAGAATTGTAACATCACCTATGAAAGTATAAATAAAATTGAGATATCTTATAAATGAAAATATGATATATTTATATAATTGAATAAGTAAATAAATGTTTTAAAAATGATAAATTAAGTGTTGGTATTTTTGTGAAACGTAAATGTTTATTTAAAATTTTATAATTAATATAATGATTTAAAATAAAATTTATTTTCCTAAAATATATTCATAAAATTAATATTTTTTTGTATTATAATTATAATACACTTTTATGAGACCTTAATTAATTTTCAAAGTGTTATAAAAGTAGTTATAATACTAAAACTGGTATTTTTTGAATAAATGTTATTTTCAATTAAAAATTAAATTTATCATATTTAGAAAATTATTTTCATAAAATGGAGTCCATTTTTTAATTATAAACATTGAAAAATGTTTAAGGTTATTTTCTGGTATTTTTCTAATATAGTTGTTTTTTGATGAATAATGAAATATGATAATTTACGATATAAGTAAAATACATGATTTTTTAAGTCATGAATGGTGTATGTATATTTTTAGAACCATTATCCCGAACTATCCTTCATTATTTAATGTGTTTAGTGATAAGTATCAATTCTATTTATAGTCTTGATCCCAAATAATAAACTAAAGAATATAATAATCAAAAACACCCTGTCCTCTGCTATAAATACCACCCCTCACCACCATTTCTACTCATACCTTATAAGCCTTGTATCTTTTCTAAATTATGCCCAGTTATATTACCTATCCTATTCCCCATTTACAATAGATTTTGTTCTTAATAAAAAACCAAAACCAAGTGCCTTAATGAGATTCTCAAGGAGATGATATTCAAGAGGTAAAATCCTTCTTCTTTCTCTTTTAAATTATTTCTTTCTTCTACCTTATCCTCACCTCCCCTATCCAAAATATCATGATAAATCAATTATCATAAATATAATTGAATTTATTTTGTTAATTAAATATACATCATCAATTATCTCCTCTTACCCCTTTATCTTAAAACTGAAAACATCATCTGTGATGTATCAATTCACCGCCTTCATGGATGGCGATTTTTCATTTTCCATTACCACCTTAAAATCTGGTCATAAAACCATTATAATGGTTAAAAAATATTTTAAAATGTATATTATAACTTTTTTCATGTTCTAGAACTAATATATATACATAATATTAAATAATTAAACAAAACTAGTTTGTGATGATCGAAAAACCACCAAAATTAACTAAACATTTATCATTAATTTTTTATCAAATGAATCATCCACATACCATAAAAAAATGATATGTGACACCATTTATAATTATGGAATTATATTAATACAATTTCATTCTAATTTTTGAGTCTTTATTCAATTTTACAAAAACTCTAAAAATTTTACTCAAGGGAACTGATCAGAAAACCATGAAACAAACACTCCCAAAACGATGAAATTAAACTTTATAAATCATAAAAATAGATATAAATGAACTCAATAAAATTATAATAAATTAAAAAAATATATAATAGGTTCTTAATTAAGTAATTTATGAATCTAATTTGATTATCTAGGGAATTAAGAGAAAGTGAAGAACGTTTTCGGTCATAAGGCAATGGATTCTCTCAGAACCTTAATTTTTTTCCTTTGGGTTATGCTTTCTATCTCTTTAACACAATTAAATTCTTAATTATTATTATGAAATACTCTTAAATTCCAGGTTTATGTTCCAAAAATATGCACCTATCTCAATTATTCTTTATTTTATGTTGAAATACATGTTTTATAAGGTTACCTTCTCAATAATGCCTGATAAACAAGCCTGATTAAATGGAACTTCCCAATTTCTTACCCATTTTCAATCACACCCCATAATATTTTTAGGCCACAATTATTTTTATAAAATCAAAAATTTAATAATTAAAAAACTATATTATTCCATTTCTGTTTTTATATAAATAATTATTTATTTTTCCTCTTTGAAGACTCTTTAAAAATTTCCCTTAAACCACATTAAAGTGGATCATTTATAAAGTTTCTTAAACACACTTTTTACATGTTTTCACTTAATTTTGACATAATTTATCATTATATATACATATTTTTCCTTATTAATTTCTAAATATTATTTAATTACATTATTTCTTATACACCATTTTCATACACCCGTTGGTTATGCTTTATGACATGACTACAATACCCATTTCTTTCCATGGTTAACCCTTATGTTTATCCCTTATATTTGATTATTTATGTGGAACAAATATGCACGAACATGTTATGATGGGAATGAACAAATATCTCTGCAATGAATTGAGTAATGTTTAGCCTCATGAGATGTCATGTATGAGATTAGAGAGTAAACCTAACCCATTATGAGACTTTGTCAACTATGTGAAGTAGTCTTGGAAGTTAGCCTTGAATCCTGTTTATGTCATGTTATATGATGCTTCCACATTCCTATGTTACGATGATCACATGATACCATGTTCTATATGTTATGATTCCATATGTTTATTCATATTCCATTCCTTTTTATGTGATCATGTTATGCCTTCTAACACATTCAATATGCTTTATTCCTATGTTTATTCCCTTATTGGAATTTTTAGATCATCAATTTTGTCTATGTATTCCCTAGGTTTTCCTATTTAGATAAAGGAGCCCAAAGGAAGTTAGGAGATCTTTATGGAAGATTAATATAAATATGTTTATTTTATTTACATGTTTTCAATTTTATGTACCTAGTATTCTAAACACACTAGACTTTACGATCCTTAGTTTGTATTTTGAGGGTTAATTATGCTTAAAATCATGTAATAATATATGTAAAAGGTTAGGGTATCTATAGTTGGTATCAGATAATAGTCTAGTTATTTTTGGATATTAGGACCATAAAAATTTAGTAAGAACCCTAGGGATAATTCCATCAACATAGATAACCTAGATTGAATCTTAGGAATCATAAGTTAGGATATAATTTTCATTTATAATTTTATCATTATATGTTAAAATTTTCCTTTTTATATTATTATTAGATAAGTATTCAATCCCACCTTATTGTATTTTTTTCTTAGTTAATGGTGGGAAATAGAAGAACCCGTGCCAACAATCAATGTGATAGGTAATGTGAAAAATTACCTAATGAAATTCCAAACCTAATGGGAACAAGAGTTCAAAAATTCATGAGGATATTGGATTAAATAGCTCAAATTATTAATAGTAACTTTAATTATATGGAACACCCTATTTCCCTTAAGAAAGTAACAATTTTTTTCAAATACTTTATGTGAAAAAGGCCTTATATCTTTAGTGGATCTTTTTATCACCTCATTGTGGAAAAATGGATTAACTCTATTTAGAATATATTATCTATCATTTAATGCTCAAAAGAAGATAAAGTTAAACTTGATATCTATCATTTTGATTGGGAGGCTGATTTGTGGTGGACACTGATAAAGAACACAAACTCTAAAGAGGAAATTGATTCCATAGAATGAGATGCATTCAAGAAAATATTTTCTCCAAACTATCCATCTTAATATGGAGAGGGATTTACTTAGTCTTAATCAAAAGGAAGATGAGCCTATCATATCATATGAGGAACACTTTATAATACTTACATGATATGCTTACGAACTTTTCATCATCACTGAAAGTAAGGTGGTCTGATTCTTTAGTGGGTTGAAAACAAGTCTATAAAAATCTTTCGAAATTCAGAACTTTGATAGTTATGAAGATATTTTTCATTGTACCTTTAAAGTTGAGATAGATATTGGTGATTCTTAGTGGTCTCATAGGACTAGATAGAAGAAACAGAAGATGTAATTATCTTTAGGAGGTCCAACAAAAAAGACTATTGAGGAAAGAAAATGCAGCATCCCACCTGTCAAAAGTGTGGGAATAAGAATTCTAGAAACTACCTAAGGGGAACAAGAAGGTACTTCAAGTGTGGAAAAAAGGGGAACCAAGATAATCAATGCCAAAGTTTAATGAAGAAACCCCCTAATGAGAAAGTGGAAAATAAGGTTCATACAAACACTATATCTATTTTATAGTAATTTAAATGAAAATAAGATAGTAATTATGCGATCCAATGCCAAAATCCAAGGGTTGTTAGAGGAAATCAACAACAACAACCTCTAAGGTAGTAAGGAAGGGAATATTCTATAACTACTACTGAGGTGGTTCTTGAAAATCATATAGTGAAAGGTATGCTAGTTATTCATTCGAGAATAGTGAATGTACCTTTTGATTATAGTTCTACAAATTATTTCACATCTTTCAAGTTTATTAGATCTATTCAAACACCACATCAAAACATGAATGTTGATTTATCTATGAGAACATATAATAGAGAAATTATTGCATCCAAAGTATATAATTCTTCCTCGATTAATATTTGTGGATTGATCCTCCCAAAAATTCTCATATTACTTCCTTTGGTGGAGTTTGATGATATATTGGAAATGGATTGGCTATCTTTATATAAGTACAACATCAACTATCAGGAAATGGAGAGCAATCTTTATATCCCGATGCATCCTCCAATTATATACAAGTGTAAAGAGGAGGATGAATATACTTCAGAATCATCATATAAACTATGGATATTGTTTCCTTATAAGAAAACATATCTTGATTAAATTATTGAGACAAAGGATAAGATCATGCTCAAATACATGCCCATTTTTAGGGACTACATTGATTAGTTCCCCAAATAATTTCCTAGTCTTCCTCCTTACCGAGAGGTTGAGTTCTAAATTGATATTATACCCAGATCTCTGCCCATATGAAAGACTCCATACAACATATAAACCATTGAGTTATAGTAATGGAAGAAGTAGTTACAAGAGAATTTGGAGAAGGATTTTATATGCCTAAGTGCTTTACAATGGGGTGTGTTGGTCCTCTTCATCAAGAAAAAGGATGGATCAATGCGCATTTTCATTGATTATCATGATCTCAAAAAAACCAAAATAAAGAAAAAATTATCCCCTTCCATAAATTAATGAATCGTTTGATCAAATATGTGGGAAAAAGTAATTCTATAAGGTGGATCTTCGGTCAGGATATCACCAATTAAAGGCGAGGAATGAAGATATTCCCAATACTGAATTTTGAATGAGGTATGAACACTATGAGTTCCTAGTGATTCCTTTTTGACTCACTAATTCTCTAGAAATTTTAATGGACTTGATGAATATAGTATTTAGATATTACCTCAAAAAATTTATGGTAGTATTTATAGATGATATTCTAATATAATCTAAGAGAATGGAGGAGCATGAGGAGAAATTGAATACAATGCTAAAGACTTTATAAAGGGAGAAACTATATTAAAAGTACAATAAACAAGAGTTATAGATGGAGGAAGTATCATTCTTGTGGCATGTTTTCACCAGTAAAGGGGTATCTATAGAACATTATAAAACAAATGTAACCAAGGAGTGGACCAAGACAAAGTCTATAATTTATATCCATAGTTTCCTTGGTCTAACTAGGTATTACTGATGATTTTTGAGGAACTTCTCAATATTTTAAAACCCATTAACCAATATGACTCTAAAGAGAGTAAAGTTTTTCTAGATCATTGAATGTGAAGACTGCTTCAAAGAGTTGGAAAAAGAGCCTTATCACTACCCCAATACATATACTACTGAAAAGAGGGTAAATCTTTGTGGTATATAATGATGCTTAAAAGAAGGTATTAGGATATATACTGATGAAAAATGATAAAGTGATAGCCTATTCCTTAAGATAATTGAGAGTTCCTGAGAAAAACTATCCCACTCATAATATGGAGTCAGCAGCTGTGATATTCGTATTGAAAATATGGTGGAGTTATCTCTATTTGAAGAAGTGTGAGATATATACTGATGATAAGAGCCTCAAATATATATTCATATATAAGGAGTTTAATATTCTCTATAAAAGGTGGTTATAGATCATTAAGGATTATGACTACTTAATCCACTACCATCACAATAAAGAAAACAAAGTCATAAATTCTCTAAGTAGAATAGATCTAACAACTTTATTAATGATGAGAATTGAGAAAGATGAAATTTAATTAGAATTGAAAAGGATGGAAATGGGAATCATTAAGAAATGAACATCATCAATACTTTCTCAAATGATTACTCAACCATCCCTTTTATATAATAGAAAGTATGCTCAAAGAGATAATATGGAAATTCATAAAAATGCGGAAGTTATAAAAAAATAGGAAATCCTTAGAATTCAAAATTAAAGTGGAAGGAGTTATAAGATTTGGTTCATAAATATATGTACCATCAAATCTTAAAATAAAGAAAGAGATTTTGAATGATGCACATAGCTTGACCTTCTCTATTCACCTAGGGGAATACAAAGATGTATTGAGATCTCTGAGAGCACTATTGGTGGGTTAATATGGAGAAGGAGATTTCTAAATAAACATCAAAGTTCCTGGTATGTCAAAAAGTGAAGGATAAAAGACAAAAGTGTAAGTGGATGATGCAACCATTACTATACCTACATGGAAATGAGAAAACATCACCATGGAATTTTTCACCAAACATCCTAAGACATACATAGGTAATAATACTATATGGGTTGTTATATATTATCTTATGAATACTGCTCAATTTATTGAAATTTGAGAGTATTTATCACTTGATAAACTTTAATGAAGATATATAAGAGAATTAGCGAGGCTTCATGGAGTACCATTATCAATTATATTTGATCATGATCTAATATTTACCTATATGTTCTAGAAAAGTTTCCAACAAGCTTTAGACATTGAGATGAACTTTAGTATAACTTATCATCCTCAAACTGATGGACAATCTTAGCATACTATTTAGACACTAGAATACATGTTGATAGCATGTTTTATGTAATTAAAAGGAGTATGAGACCAAAATATACCTCTAGTTGAGGTCTCTTACAACAATAGTTTCCACTAGAGTATCCAAATGGTACCATATGATTCCCTATATGGGAAATGGTGTATAAAACCTACATTCTAGGATGAAGATGGAGAACGTAAGATATTAGGACCCGAAATAGTCGAGGAAATAACATAAAAGGTAAAGAATATCCAAAAATATATCTGGGCTAACCAAAGTCGAAAGAAGAGCTATGAAGATAATATTCAATAAGAGTTAGAGTTTGAGGTTGGTGACAAGGTATTCCTTCACATATATCTGTGGAAGAGAGTCATGAGATTTTGGAAGAAAGGAAAGATAGGTCTTAGGTACATCAACCCCTTCGAGATTCTTGATCATGATAGAGATGTGACCCATCGAATAGAACTTACAAAAACCATGTCTCAAGTACATGATGTATTCCACATATCCCTGTTGAGGAAGTAAATACTAGATCCACCACATGTATTGAATTCATAGGTGGTACAAATAGAAAATTATCTCTCTTAGGAGGAGTAGTCAGTGATGATATCAGACCATAGATATAAAGTTATACAAAAAAAGACTACTCTCATGGTCTAAGTACTATGGAGGAACCATAAATATGAGGAGGAGACATGGGAACTAGAGGAAGAAATGAAGGAGAATTACCCCCACATGTTTTCACCTTAGTTTGTAAAATGAAATTTTGAGGGTGAAATTTCATAGGGGGGAATAATGTAACAACTCAAAATTTTATCAATGAAATTTCCATTCTTATAATTATGAAATATAGTATAAAGAACATAAATCACATATAAAACCTAATAAAAAAATTATTCTCTAAAATTAAGAATTAAACTTTAGTCAGCAAACGAACTAATAAGAATTCCAAATATTACAGCGAGATAATAAATATAAAATAAGATAATAAGGATACAAAAATATAGATTTGCTCAATCCACTAGAATGGCCATACTCATGAACAAAGTTGCAGAATTAAAACATATTATTAATAATATAATATTTATTTTGAAGATGTATGTATATATATAACCTTGATATAAAATATAAGTGAATGAAATAAGTGGTATTTATAGAAATTAAGGAACCTATACTAATGGAATAGTAACTCGACTGTTGGAATAGTAATATGAAAATTAAGAATAGTAATCCAACCATTAAAATAGTAATCTCACCTATGAAAGTATAAATAAAATTGGGGTATCTTATAAATGAAAATATGATATATTTATATCATATAATAAGTAAATAAATGTTTTAAAAATGATAAATTAAGTGTTGGTATTTTTGTGAAACATAAATGTTTATTTACAATTATATAATTAATATAATTATTTAAAAGAAAATTTATTTTCATAAAATTGATTCATAAAATTAATATTTTTGTTTTATTATAATTATAATATAATTTAATGCGACCCTATGTAATTTTTCAAAGTGTCATAAAATCAGTTATAATATTGAAATCGATTTTTTTAATAAATGTTGATTTCAATTAAAAATTAAATTTATCATATTTAGAAAATTATTTTCATAAAATAGATTCCATTTTTTAATTCTAAACATTTAAAAATGGTTAAGGTTATTTTTTTGGGATTTTTCTAAAATAGTTGAGTTTTTGGAAAATAGTGAAATATGATAATTTATGGTATAAGCTAAATACATCAATTTTTGAGTCATGGATGATGTATGGATGATGTAAGAACCATTATCTCTAACTATAATTCATTATTTAATGTATTTATTTATAATTATCAACACTATTGATAATATTGATCCAAAATAATTAACTAATGAATATAATAATAAAAATCACCCCTTTGCCCCTATAAATACTACCCTCACCACCATTTCTCCTCACACCTTCTAAGGCTTTAATCATGTATAAATTATTCCCAATTATATTACCTAAACTATTCTCTAATTCCAAGATCTTATGGCCTCAATAAAGGACCAAACACAAGTTCTTTGAGTAGGTTCTCAAGGAGATGATATTCATGAGGTAAAATCCTCTTTCTTTCTCTTTTAAATTATTTATTTATTCTAACTTATCCTCAACTCCCCTATCCAAAACATAATTATAACTTCATTATAATACATATAATGGAATTTTATTTTATTAATGTAATATCCATCATCAATTCTCTTCTCTTACCCTTTTTATCTTAAAAATTAAATATCATCTGTGATGTAATGATTCACCGCCTTCGTGGATAAATTTTTTTCATTTTCCATTACCACCTTAAAGTATGTTCATAAAACCATTATAATGGTTAAAAAAGATTTTAAAATGTATATCATAATTTTTTTAATGTTTTTTAACTAATATATATACATAATATTAAATAATAAAACAAAAATAGTTCACAATGATCGAAAAACTGCCAAAATAAACTAAACGTTTATCATTAACTTTTTACCAAATGAATCATCATAATATCCAAAAACAAAATGATATGTGGGTAAATTTAAAATTATGGAATTATATTAATACCATTTAATTACACTTATGAAGTTTTTCTTCCATTTGGAAGGAACTCCCATACTTATACTCAAGGGAACTGACCAGAAAACTATGAAAGGAATGCCCCCAAAACAATGAAATTAAACTTTAGAACTCAAAAAAATGGAAATTAATGAACTTAATAAAATTATAATAAATCAAATTCATATATAATATGTTCTTATTTAATTAATTAATGAATCTAATTTTATTATCCAAGACATTAAGTTCAAGTACATAATGATTTCAGACATAAGGTAAGAGATTCTCTCCAAACCTCCATTTTTCCTTTGTGTTACACTTTTTCTATCTTTACCCCAATTTAATTCTTAATTATTCTTATGAACAACTCTTAAATTATTTTTTATGTTCCAAAAATATGTAAATATCTCAATTATTCTTTATTTTATGTGGAAATACATATTTTATAATGTTCCCTTCTCAATTCCTCTCGATAAGTAAGCCCGATTAAAAGGAACTTCCCAATTTCTTACCCATTTTCAAGTACAATACATAATATGTTTTAATACACAATTATTTTTATAAAATATCTCATTTAATCATGAAAAAATATCATATTCTATGTCTACTTTTATACAAATATTTATGGATTTTTTCTCTTTGAAGAATCTTAAAAAATTCCCCTTAAAACGTATTAAAGTGGCTCATTTCTAAAGTTTATTAAACATTTGTTTTATATTTTTTCATTTTAGTTAGACATAATTTATCATTATATATGCCTATTTTTCCTTATTAATTTAAAAATACTATTTAAATCCATTCTTTCTTGTACACCATTGTGATATACCCCTTGGTTATGCTTTATGATATGACTACGATACCCATTTCTTTCCATGGGTAAACCTAATGTTTATCCTTTATGTTTGATTATTAATATAGAACACATATTCATGAACATTTTATTATTAGTGCACCCAGATATCACTTCAATTTAATGGTTATTTTTTATTCTCATGAGACTTCATGTATGGATAATTACATAAAAACACCTGTGGGGACTCGCTCTCGCGCCTGCGGTGATGACCTAGATCAGAGATGCCTGAGGCTCTGACCCCCTCCTCCCCGGTGGGGGGAGGGGGGAACCTCTCCTCGGTGGCTCGACCTTTCACCCCTTTCACCAAAATGGCCGACCTTCCTCCCTTTCCATCGATTTCTCTTATCCCTAAGGTTCCCAATATCCATGAAGGATCTCCTCAGCTCGGGATTTCACTAAAGGAGTTCAATGCAGCTTTGGATCTGCACAGATCAATGCTGGTGGCTCGCTTCAGAGGCTGTCATCCCTCGGTTGATGCCTTTGGAAGATTCATCTTCAATACTTGGGGTCTTCAAAACCGATCGGTGGTGGGTTTGCTCGACCGGCGTCAATTGATGGTTCGCTTCGCATCAGAGGAGGATTTGGTCGTCGCCTGGTCCGGCGCTCCTCGAGTGTTCGATGGGTGCAGTTTTTTCCTCCTACAATGGTCGTTTGATTTCAACATGAATCATGATCCACCTTTGGCCATGGTTTGGGTTAGTTTTCCTGATTTGACTCTACCTTTCCAGAATCCTTCTATCGTTTGTATGCTCGGAAATTTGGTTGGACACTACCTATGTTCTGATAATCAAGCCTCAGAGGTTTTCACCCCATTCTTCCCTGCGCTTGTATTGAGGTTGATGTTTCAAAACCTCCAACTGAGTGGCTATGGATTTAGGTTGGAGAAGAGCTGAGGTGGAAGCAATGGGTGGTGTTCGAATCATAGCCCACGTTCTATTCAGGATGCATCAAGCTTGGCCATGTGGCCTCAAGATGTCGCCGCGTGAACCAGGACAGGTCATTGGAGGATATGGTGGTTCCAGTGGTGGAACATCTCTTGCGTGATAGTGAGGCATTGGGTGAGCACAAGGTGGAACACAGGGAGGTTCTAGGGAAGATGGATCTGGTGATCTAGAATTCTCCTTTTTCGGAGGTCAGTTCCTGGGAGGAGCAGAAAAGGTGGCCTCCCCTGAGTTCTTTGAGGGTTGTGAAGTCTGGGAAACACAAGGAGGCAGACCCAAGGGTTACTAATATTTCTAGCCGGTTGAAGTAATATTTGGGTGTCAAGGGAGTTGGCGTGGAGAGGTCCTTAGTCATGGCTATGGGGAATCCTCCAGTCTCACCCTTCCTGAATGAGGAAGGTGAGGGAAGCTTATTAGGGAGTGAGGTTCAAGGTCTCGGTGGATCTCTTAGAAGAGGTTATATGGACAATAACAAGAAACCACAATTCATGGGCCGTGGATATGAGCAATCTACAAGATTAGCCTTGGTTCAGGGGAAATATTTCTTGTCTGCTGCAACATCTTTCAACGGATAAGAGAAGTTGGCCGATGTGAATGTCTTGAGGCCCCTAGATTCAAACACCCTCAGTGATACCCATATGAAGGTTGGGTTTGGGGGGAAGGAAAAAGTCTTGGAGAATAAGGCAGATCAGATGCAACCCCTTTGTAAGACGATGCCCTACAATGAAGGCACTCATTTAAATCTAGGGAATAACTTTAATGGCTTGGAAGTTCATGAACCTCCATTGTATTAGGAGGATGATTATTCAGGTGATGATAGCTATAGTCCTCCTTCAGTAGATATCATGGACCGATGTAAAGGAAAAGGTCCCCACATCCCTCGATGAAATAAAGGAAAAAAATTCACTAGAGATTCAGGGAAATGTATTGTGGTTCAGGGGAAAAAGACTAAGGGATACAAGGATTATTCTCACCTTCCAAAACCAATGGATACTAGTTTATCCAAGAAGGAAAGGAAAAAATTAAGCACAATCCTTTAGGAGGGGGAAAGTGAAGAACCAAGTAGGCTTACGAGAGACAAAGAAGACGAAGATAGGGAGTGCTTGAACCTTATCTTTCACTCTAAGGAAGAAATGATTGAGCAATCCATGTGACCCAATGTTTTAGAATAATATCTCAAAAGAATTTATGAAAAAAGGCTGCAAGTTGATGCCACAAAGGAGCAAGAAGTGTGGCTAGATAAACAAGATAGAATTATGGCCCGAGGATTCAATCAGGATAAAATCAACTCAGAGGAATTTATTCAGACAATGGAAAGGATGATTACCCACCTTGAAGATATTATCAGAGAGGATCCTGACATCCAGGTTGGTATGCTGCACCGGGAACTCTACAGAGTAGCTGAGTCAAGTAATATCAACCTTGTGTTTAACCATTTTGCAAGCTCTTTCAGAACATAGTGGTAATATGTTTGTGTTATCTGGTTTTTCCATTTTTTCTAAAATGGCATAATAAAAAATTTAATTTGGATGGATAGACTTCATGTATGGGATTGGGGAGTAAATATAATCCATTAGGGGACTTTTTCCACCATTTGATATAGTCTTGGTAGTTATTTTTGACTCATGTTTATGTAATGTTATATGCTTATACCACATTCCTATATTGTGATGATCACATTATCCCATTTTCTGTATGTTATGATTCCATTTGTTTATTCACGTTCCATGGCTTTTTATGTCATCATGTTATGCATTCTAACCCATGTACTATGATTTATTCCCTTGTTTATTCTCTTACTGGAATTTTTAGCTCATCCCTTTTGCCTATGCATTCCCAAAGTTATCCTATAGAGATGTATGATATAAAAGGAAGTTAAGATCTATTTATGTAATCTTAATATAAAGTTGTTTATTTTATTTCCATGTTTTCAATTTCATGTACCTAGTATTCCAAAGACAATAGAATTTATGATATTTGGTTTGTATTTTGAGGGTTAATTATGATTAAAATCATGTAATAATATGTGTAAAAGGTTAAGGTATCTATAAACAACGTACATGTAAAATAATAAATGAAATCAGTAAGGAAAATGACATATACATAAACCATGTTGAGCTCATGTTCCTCATGAGACACCTGGCTGACCATACCTACTCTGGCCTAAGCCAAAATATTTCTAGATAGACCATCATATATACTAGTACATGTGTGTGTGTGTGTGTTCACATCTATATGTGCACACACACACACACATGTACTGGAGAGGAACCAGGGCTTAAGACCTAGGTGTCCCCATAAGGTTATCATACATGTATCATACTTTAAACAAGGGAGGTCATGCATATCAAATGAATTATAAGAGATTTCATGCCCCTAATTACTACTAATATATAAGAACACCATGTCCACAGTTCATAGAAAAATATGGGAAACCCCATGTCACATAATTATAATTCAACTATAAGGGACACTATTCCCAAAAATTATAATAAAAGATAAGGAATGTCATGTCTAACATGTATTAATTAAGTATGAGGAACTTCATGCCCATATTTTATGATTAAATGAAGAGGAACATCATGTACAACATTTTTTATAAATAAAGTGGATCTTCATGTATAGAAATGAAAATTAAATAAAGTGGATCATCATTTCCATCTACTTATAATAATAAAATTATGATAAAGTATATCATTTCAAGTAATTTCAACTAAGAGATGATGATTTATATGTCCAACACCATGTAATAATTCATTTATAAGTGCCTAAAAAGGGGCATGTGGCATGTTCATACAATTCTCACTTAATTGGTTCAACGAAACATACCAATTTTGAAAGGGAATCCTAGTACACCTATAAGGTGGCTTAAACTCATAATAAAGGCATAATCATAATTTATCAATGGACACACGAGACATGTATACCATATCACCACACAATTAATCATTCTTCATTTACTTAAAACAATTCCGAACTCAATCCATTTATTACTACTAACCAAATATTTGTGATTGGACAAAAAGGGTCAATTGATGGTATTCAACCATTCCATTTAACTCTATTTAAACCTATATTTATGGGGGAAAATTCAACACACCTCCAAATATGGTTTAAAAACACAATAATGTAACACATTCATAGGAATTTAAATTAACACACCCTATGGGGTAGTTCTCTTCAAGGTAGATAACCTCCATCGAAGAAATTAGGTCTCAAGTACCACCGATTCAATGTGCTAACAACTCATTAAATTAATTTATCATTTAATGGGTGATACATAGAGAATATGACGCATGACATAATGAAAAATTTCATAAATGAAACAATTTTATATGAAAGGAATATAAACTACCCACCTTATATTGAAGAAGATCCACTCATCAATTATCAAGATTTAATTCAATTTAGAATGAGATAAATCTAAATAGTCAACAAACACCATGAAAATAAGGAATATAAGCACACATGGTAATAAAATCAAATACACAAATATAAACTAAGAAAAGAAAGAAGAGGAATCATAGACATTCTATTGGCTATACAACATAAATAAAAACAATCTAATTAAACATCGTATGAAGGAGATCCATCCAATCATAAAGGAGGAACCAAAGGGGACCTCGAATGAGGCTATTGTGTGTGGAAAGAATATAGAGAACCAATACCCTTACACATATTATTACATGACTTCTAAAAATAAGTATCTAATAATTATAATACAAGGATGATAATGAATCATGTCATAATCCTTGATTAGTTCCATCCATATTCTCTATCTTATGTTTAGTTCCTTCCGAGTGAATATATACTTCAAAATTTTGTGATCATTATATATTTCACACTTTACTCTATAGAAAAGATGCCTCCAAAATTTTAAATCAAAAAACATAGTAGCTAATTCTAAATCACATATAGGGTAAATTAATTAATGAGGTTTAAACTAATGTAAATCATAATCAATTACCATATCATTATTCATTAGGAAACAATTAATTACTTTCAATGAATCATGACTCTAGATGATAAATTCACCATTTATGGAAGGCAAGGCCAAAATTGGAGCATTCAAAAATCTTCTTTTCAGTTCTTAAAAAAAATCATCACATTATTTTGTCTATATGAACATAACTCCTTTTCAAGTTATCTTAGTAAGTGGGCTAGAAAACTAATAAATGTTTTCAATAATCCATTGGTATTAACCCACTAATCCAAGAAAATTACGAATCTATATGATATTTGTGATTCTTGTATATTCTTCAAAAAAATTTGTTTTAGTAGGGTCAAAATTTATTCTGTATTGATAACAAATATTTCAAAGGAAAGAAATATTTTGTAACCAAAATTCACACTTTATAAATTTCCCATATAATTTATTTTCTTTTAAGGATTGAAAAACAAACCTTGGGTGTATTTCATGCTCCTCTTGAATTTTATAATATACAAAAGTTTCATCAATAAACACAACCAAAAATTATCCAATAACTAATGAAAAATTTGATTCATAAGGTCCATAAAAAGAGAAGGTGAATTAAATAACCCAAAAACATAAATAAAAACTCATAGAGCCTATATCCAATCCAAAACACAGTCTTTGGAATTTATTCTTCTTTAACTTTCAACTGATGGTACCCCAACCTTAAGCAAACCTTCAAAAAATACTGATCTCCCTGGAGCTAATCAAACAAATCATCAATATGGGGAAAATAACACTTGTTATTAATAGTGATGTTATTCAAGGATCTATAGTTAATGAAAAGTCTCATTTAAACATATTTATTTTTAAAAAACAAAATAGGATCACCCCATGGTGAAGATCTAGGTTGGATGAAACCATTATCTAATAACTCCTACAATTTATTTTCCAATTCTAAATTTACCACTGAGCCATTTGATAATGAGGTTTACAAATAGGATTAGATTTAGGTACTAAGTGAACAATAAACTCATTCTACCAATTAGGAATAACACCAGGAAAATTATTAAGAAATACATACATGTATTCATTTACAACTAGTACATCACAAATTTAAAAAGTTTCTTTGTTTTCAACAATATGAGCTAGGTAACTTTCACTACCATCTTTAATAGATTTCTCAGCTTCTTTGTAAGTTATAAAATACATAAAAGAATTTAACACAAAATTATTAGAACTGAAATCTATATTATCATGATAAATTTAAATACCATTCATACTAATAATGATATCAAACTCTAATATGGCTAGTTTAACAAGATTTGTAGGAAAAACCATCCCAATAATAATAATAGAAATATTTATATAATTCATGTTTGATTTTATACTTCCACCTGAAGTTTTCACAAAAATTTCTATCTTAATTTCACGAGGTTATATTTTCAATTTACTTAGAAATTTCTCAGAAATTAAATAACGTAAAGATCCAGAGCAAAGAGGGTACTGGAATGATTCAAAAACACAAGTAACAAACCTCTCACCACTTCATTTGATGGACCAACACCAACTGTAGTAATATAAAATGAATTTTATACACCTTTATATTTTTGATCACAATTATTTATATCATGTTATACTAACTTCATACATGCACTAGCATAATGTACTAACTCATTGAAACTAAAACACCATACCGTTGGATGGATATCAGTTACCCCATTATTTGGGTTTTTTATGACTCTTTTATTTATATCCACGAGCCTTGTAACCAAATTGATCATAGTGGAAACACTTCTTATATCCCATCAAACATTCCTTGAAATGTTGTTTGCCACACTTGTGGAATTTTGGGGGATTACCACTAGAATTATTAGCTGGTTGATTATTTTTTGTCTTCCACCTTTCTATTTTCTTACTGTTTTCCTATTAAGGAACATATGTTTTATGAAAAACCATCTACAATTTCTCATCACAATGAACCACTTTTTCACAACTATTGAATTCTTATATATACAATGCTCTATGTAAACTTGGTTTAAACCCTAAGTAAAATCTATTAATTTTACTATCAGTGTCCCAAAATAAAATCTGGCATATACCCATCCAATATTGTGAATTTGTATTCATATGACGCTATATAATATTCATATAAATACCTCGATTATAGTAATTTATTTTTTCAATATAGAGGTGAACAACCATATGGAAATATTTCTCAAGGAAAATATCCTTGAGTGTTATCCCTTACATGGCATCAAGATCATATTTTGCACTAGTATTCTTAACCAAAGACCACCATCAATCCACTTCACCTTCAAAATTATAAATGGAAAGAGTTACATTTTTAAGTTCCAAACATACCATGAATTCAATTATATTTTCCATAGTATTTATCCATCCTTCAGAAACCATAGGTTCATATGATCCACTGAATGATGGGGGATGTTTTCCCATGAAATACTCCACAAAATACATGTTCTTTTATGGTAGATCAGGTTCCTCTCTAGCATGGATACCAAAACCATTTATGGGTTGTGTAAAATGAGACATACCAACAAATAAATGTTCTATTTCAATTATAAACATATTGGGATACTGATTTGGAAGGATATTTTCCTCTCAGTGCCTTCCAAAAATAGCTTCCCAGTTTTCTCTATAGAAAACCATTCTGAGTAGAAGTATTTTAGATAAAGTAATATGGTAATATTTAAATGATATATCATTTTAAATTAACCACAAGGTAAAATATTTCAAGAGAAAGTTATTAACATTATCATAACCTATAAAGTAATATAAACCTTTCCTTTGATACTAACTATAAGGAAACAACCATAAACAGTACATAATCTTGAGTTTTATGTCAAAAAATTATTTTCTTTCACTTGGAGTGTAAAATCCCAAGAAAATAAAGAATATTAAATTTTCATATTTATTAATATTTGTGAATTAAATACTAATTCTACTTTAAAGGGGACGCTATGTTCTACAGCGTACTCGATACGCAACAATGAGTTTCTTTGAAATCTTACGTTGCACACTAATAATATATTATTATTATTTTAAATGGTAGTTAACACCTAGCCGTTGTATTGGTGAGAATGAATATAACTAACTAAAATATGATGATACATGTTTTCTGAATATTTTTAAATTTACCCAATAAAATTTAGATGCTTAAAATAAGTAAAGAATTCAATTTTAAGCATAAATACTCTAATATTCACTAAAAGGTCAATTTACCGCCTTTTAATGGCGAACCCTATTTAAATCTAGTTTTTGTCACTTTTATATGTTTTATATGAAAAAATAAAATTCTTCTTTAGAATCGGGACACCAAAATTAACTTTGGATGAAATTTTGGTATTTTTCTAATAAAGTTCATTTTTTAAAGAATAGTGAAAAATACTGTATTTTCATTCAAAATTGCCTTTTAATCTAACTTATTTATATGGTTATATTATCTTTTTAATTGGTTTTAAAGTGTAATTAGAATATATTTTTACCATTTAATATAATTTTGGTCATTGGAAGTAATTTCATTTTAAAATTGGACATAAATAAGTGTCAATATTTTGATAGTTAATATTTTTAAAAACATGCTATTTGTTTAAGCAGTAGGAATTAATTTTAAATTAATTTCGGCTACTTCTGTGTTTTGAATTTGGAAAAATGGATTCCATATTTGGAATCATTAGGTACAAATTGTGTAAATAGGTAACTATTATTTTTAGAAATTTTAAATATTTACTTCAGTAAATATTTTATTTACCATGATTAAAAGGTAAAAATAATAAATAAGGGTAAAATATAATATTATAATAATATTATATTACCCTAAAAAGTGTTCTAATCCTATTGGATGATACATATCCGACCATGGGAATCCTTGGGTCTAATTTGGGACCCCATGGAGTCACATGGGAGTAATAATGACATTTTATATTAATTAATTTAAAGTATAGACAAAAATGAAAAGCACAAATATCTTTTAGTAAATAAATTTTTACATGGGGTTATATAATATATATATTTGACTATAAATATTCTTTGGAAATATAAAAAGATTTACTACATCATGGAATTTTTTTATAATTTTTGGACATCAAATAAATTAAATTATTTATGACACAATAATGATACAATATTTACCTCATTAATAAATGATTTAAATAAACATGATTATAAATATTAAAACAATATCCAAAACCAGTCCAATTATTATTGGATTATTTTATTTTGACCATGAGTCATCTTAAATTTGATATTAATGAATAGTTGACCTTTTGAAACCGAAAATGAGGTTATAATAAAATAATTGTTTCAAACTTTCCTAAAGAACACATCCTCTCCCTTATAAAAACCCCTCACTTCTAACTCATTCCTCACACTTCTCAAGCCTTTGGCTCATGCAAACTCTGCTCAAATAAGCTCCCAAGATCCCTATCTTCATCCTAGGCCTTCATTTTTATTGATTTTTTGATAACCCCCCTTTAAAGGGGTGAGGGGGAACCCTTACAAGGCCCATAGGCTCAGAGATTACATGGACAGTAGGCTTAGGAGATTATATAACCCAAAGGTCTTAGGGAATTCAACCAAACTATCTACAAGGAACTACCCCTCCCTAGCATCTGCATCTTGATAGTAGCACTCCACCTTTGGATGACCATCTGGCTAGGCTTCCTGTGCAAGCACATGATGGTACCGATGGCATAGACATACCCTCTCATTATGAAAATCTATTTGGCTCTGCTCTGGTGAGTGCACCTACTATGAATCCTCTTCTGGGGCTGCTCCTTTTTTTTGTAGTGTGTCTGGGGCCTGCATTCATGTGTCCTGAAGGCCTTGGGGTGTTCCTTTGGCCTTAAGGTGGCCCGAAGTCCTTGAGAATTAACTGGCCCGAAGGCCTTGGATGGCCCAAAAGGCTCGCAGGACCCCAGGACCAAACCGGTGGCCCGGAGGCCCAAATGGATGAATAGTTCCGGCAGCTACAATATCAAACAGTCCCTGCTGTAGTACTGCTACAATACTGCTACAGTAACCCTGGAAATATGCCTCCACCCAGATTTGATCTCGGGTCTCTTGGATGCACCTAGCGAGTCCTCACCAACTGGTATGAGGCTCTTGTGCCCCTATCTTCATCCTAGAATCCTTACCTTAGGCAGAAAAAACTTCAATAAACCCTTTTGGTTTAAACCAAAGGGAGTTACCCAATTTAAAGGTAACGTCTTCTCTTAAGCTCTTTTGTTTTATTTTACTTCTCCAACCCCCTAAACTCTTTTTATTATTTTATTTTATAACAAAACCAGTATCCTAAATATACTAGGATGTTTTAATGAGAATGATTCAAACTACACTTATACACACCTCCATCTAATGGGTGAAGAACATACTGTTTCTGTGGATGGAAAACTAACGCCACACGAAGCGATGATTGTTCAATTATCTCCTATCACCTCTCATGGTGGCCATTATTATGAAAATATATTTATATATGATATATATTATGTTTTTTTCTATATTATTTTGTAATTTTTATTTACAAACATACCTATATTACTTTGAATATGTGTAAACACGATAATTTCATTTGAGGAAGTGCGGACTACCGCCCCCTCAAGGTGATATGATTAGTTCTTAACATACATGGAACATATAAAGATGGAGTTAATGATATTATGTAACATATATATCATATGATATTATAATTTAAATATAATATATCTATTTATCATTAAGTTTTCATTCCATTAAATATTAAATAGAAATGAAAGTAGCGTTCAAGCGTACGTACAGGTTACCGTCTCCAGGATCGGTGCATTTCATTTCTTATCTCAAAATGTTATATACTATTATAAATATATATATATATATACACACACACTAGATATATATGATATATAAATCATTAATATAATTCTGGAGATAATGGAGTTTTGACCACATGGACAAATTGTAATTATAACAAGTTCATTTTTAACTCAAATTCTAAACAACGAAAAACTGTCCGATATGAACTCAAATAATTAAATAACTATTATTTAAATTTAATAAGTGATATAAAAGTAATAGTAAACATTAAAAAGGTTATGAATCAATTATAAATTAACTTAATTTTATTATTCAGGAAGAACAAGGAACATATGAGTCAAGTTGGACATGAGGTAAGGAATTTCTTATTTCACTTTTAATTCCGTAAGATTTCCATTGTTCACCACTTATTTATTGCATTTGGTGTATTGTGTACTTCTATTTGATATATATTATCATTATTCTATTTATATTTATGGTATTCTGTGATTCATTTGGTGGTTATTAACTTTTCTCGTATGACTCGATTGATTATAACGTGGTAAGGGTTTTTCATCTCACTTTTTATCCCCTTGAGATTCATGCTATATTAGCCACTATTTACTTTTGTGTGGTGGATGTACTGCCCATTATTGTATTAATTTTGTAATATAATTTAATTTATGGGTATTTACATATTCATTGTGTGATCTTTCATTCATTGGATGTATGTCTCGTAAGTTACCAAATCAGTAAGGGAACCTTTCACCCTCCTCTTTTTAAAAGACTTCTTTTTTGTAACATATTTTAATTTACATATTATTATGTTGAGATATATTATTCTATATCCATATTTATGTAAATATTATGTCCAAGTGATGAGATATACTTTTCTCTCTCATTAACTTATTTTTTGAATTTTAAAGGGATGGCATTAGGCTGTCGAATTTCTGTAAGAAAACTTCTTAACCCAATTTTATTTTTTGGGTTAAACATCTACTTCTTGATTATGTAGTGCTATGAATATGTGTGAATAACCTATGATTGTTTTAAAATTAATATCCTCTTATATTGGGTGTATTTATATTTTTCACACATAATTATGTAATTGATTTATCCTTAATCTAAGGATACCATCTTTATAAGGGATTTCATCTCAATTTACATTTCCATTGAGACTTTGTTATTTATATGCACCAATTCACTCTTATATTGTTTATATAATATCATTTGGAATATTATATCATGAATACATTTATTCTCATGATATTATTAAGTTATGATTAAATTTTATTCCTCAATTATTTGTATTCTGGGAACTCTCATTTTGTTAAAAACTCTTTAACTAAAATATCGTTTTGAATGTTTTAAAGGTTTATTATATAAATATTTCACATCATTGTACATGTTTTAAAAATGGTTTTAAGGATTTATTCATATGGAAATGAATTTTTCTAAATTGAAATTTCTTTCAAAAGCTTCGAAGTGGTATGGGACACTTTGATTCAAAAACCTCTTTATTTAATATTTTAAATGGTTTTGAAAATGGTTTGATAAAAGCTTTGATTTTGTCAATATTTCGAAATGATATATTGTGATTAAAATGTGGAAATGTTATCTTTACACATTCCTTTGTCATGGAATAAATTATTATGTTTTATGAATCCATGTTATATGATCCATGTGGCACACTTATGCAAGAAATGAAATGTTTAAGAAGGGTGCACCCTTATAGTGCTCCAATGCATTGGGTAAAGTATAGTATCATGATATGTTATGGGCAATGGGAGTTGAATCATTATAATGCAAGTGAAACAGGGGTTTACTCGTGCTTAATGTGAAATGAGGGTTTACTCATGCTCTATGTGCAATGAGCCTTGGATCATGCTAATTCCATGTTAAGAGTTGTTGCCACATTTCCATGTTATGATTATCATGATTTATCATGCCTTTATGTTTATGCTTATATTGTGCTCTATTGATATGACTATTATCTAACATGTATTGTATTCCTCATGTTATTCCATGTTTATTCCATTACTGGGCTTTGTAGCTCACCCTTTTCTTATGCATATCCTCAGGTTATCCAATGCAATGCTAAGTACGAGGGAATGTAGTGGTCATTTAAAGAAGTTTCCAATAAAGATATTGCATGTTTCATGTTTTAAGTTGTTATGTAATGATCCTAAGACCCAAAGAAACTAGACCTCTCAATCTTCTATGTTGTATCAAGTGAAGTTCATGTAATAAATTATGTTTAATTGTGTAATAAATGATCAGGGTCGTTATAGTTGGTATCAAAGGATAGGTTTAGTTATTTTTGGGATTAGTATTAGAAAACCCTAGTAAAGCCTTAGAGACAAGACTAAGTATAATAAAAACATCTCTGACTTTTTGTGGGTATTGAGTAAGTGGATTATCAAGCAAATACATACCTGTCTGGATACGAGCAGAACTATCTTAATGTGTTGGGATGAAAATGAAAGGTATAATAAAACCATTAAGGTTAAAACATGTTTGGGTTAATTTTTTTTATAAAAAGGACAACATGAAGACTGTGTGATAACCCTTCGCGTCGGACAAAGCTGTGGGAATCAAAACCACAACCAAAGTGTGATTGGGTTTTATTGCCTACCACTGACCTACATGAAGTCCCTGATTAGTATGACTTATTCTTTTTTAGTTAAATGAATTTATGGATCAAGAATAAGTTGATTTTTGGAACTTATGTTTTATCAAATGGATATCCTTGGTATCAGAAAACGATTTGGTGATTAAATGATAAAGGTTATTTTGGAATATATTTTCTCTTTTGGAATACTATATGCCTAAAGAAAATAAAATACTACATGATTTCAATTGTGAAGGAATAGTTGAAATTTTTATAAGAATATATGTATTTATTGTGAACATATGGTGATTTGGTTTATTTTTGGAAAATGATTAACCTACCATAGAGAATATGTGATTAGGTTAATTACACTTTAGTATGAGACTTTAAGAGTAGTCAATGATATTTGGAGATAAATGTTAAGATTTATTGTGGAAGAATATGTGATTAAATCCTTCTGAGTTTTGGGTTTCAATATTAGTTTGGATTATTTTTAAGAATTTTAAGGACAATTTTGTATTGAATGGTCTTTATGGAACTTTGGGCACTTTTTGTTGAATTTTGGATATTAATAGTAGTATTTATTTTTATAAAGGATTATCCTTTTTGGGGATTATATGATCTCATACTAACCATTTTTGGTTTTAGTTGATGTCTAAAGACAAGGGAAATATATAGTTATTATTTTGTGGATTATGTGATTCTCTAGAAAAATATTCTTGTGCTTTGATGTGACCATGTACTTTTGAATGCTCATTATTTGGAGAAAATATTAGTTTTTGGTAGAAACTTATTAAAGGAAGAAACTCTACATGAAGGTAAGTATATTTCCTTATGTTTTTATTATATGTAGTAAATGAATTCCTCAAATTATGAAAACGAACATAAAACAAAAATGTTGTTGGTTTACATTTCATACTGGGTGATCAAAGACCATTTAACACATCATAAGTTTGTGATTTTCTTGTGGTTAACTTTCTCATAATAATGTTTTCTATCACTCTCCCTCAGAACATATCCGTTTATTTTCTCTTACATATACATGTTTTCCTACATGGAATCTAAGTATTGGTTAACTCAGGTGACCTTTGTACTTCTCTTTCTTTCTTATGAAGTGATATTTTTACTGACTCTTTTTCCGATGTGGGACATTCAATGAAGTTTCCAAGAACAATTTTAAAATTGCGAGGACACAATTTCCAAAATGGGGGAAGAATATAACATCCAAAGAAAATAATGAACATTACATTTTCATATTTATTAATATTTGTGAATTAAATATTAATTCTATTTTAAAGGGGACGCTATGTTCAACGACGTACCCAATATGCAACAATGAGTTTCTTTGAAATCTAATGTTGCACACTAATAATATATTATTATTATTTTAAATGGAAGTTAACGCCTAACCGTTGTATTTGTGGGAATGAATAGAACTAACTACAATATGATGATACATGTTTTTTGAATATTTTTACATTTAACTAATAAAAGTTAGAGGATTAAAATAAGTAAGAAATTCAATTTTAAGCACAAATACTCTAATATTCTCTAAAAGGTCGATTTACCGCCTTTTAATGGAGAACCCTCTTTAAATCTAGTTTTTTTTTCACATTTAAATGTTTTATATCACAAAATAAAATTCTTCTTTAGAATCAGGAGACCAAAATTAACTTTGGATGAAATTTTGGTATTTTTCTAATAAAGTTCATTTTTTAAAGAATAGTGAAAAATACAGTATTTTAATTCAAAATTTCCTTTTAATATAATTTATTTATATGGTTATATTATCTTTTTAATTGGTTTTAAAGTGTAATTAGAATATATTTTTACCATTTAATCTAATTTTGGTCATTTTAAGTAATTTAATTTTAAAATTGGACATAAAAAAGTGTCGGTCTTTTGATAGTTAATATTTTTAAAAACACGCTATTTGTTTAAGCAGCAAGAATTAATTTTAAATTAATTTCTGCCACTTCTGTGTTTTGAATTTGGAAAAATGGATTCAATATTTGGAATCATTAGGTCCAAATTGTGTAAATAGGTAACTTTTATTTTTAGACATTTTAAATATTTACGTCAGTAAATATTTTATTTACCATGATTAAAAGGTAAAAATAATAAATAAGGGTAAAATATAATATTATAATAATATTAAATTACCCTAAAAAGTGTCCTAATACTATAGTATAATACATATCCTACCATGGAAATCCTTGGGTCAAATTTGGGACCCCATGGAGCCACATGGGTGTAATAATGACATTTTATATTAATTAATTTAAAGTAAAGACAAAAATGACAAAAACAAATAGCTTTTAGTAAATAAATTTTTACATGGTGTTATATAAGATATCTATTCAACTATAAATATTATTTATAAAGCTAAAAATATTTCATACATCATGGTATTTTTTTTTATAATTTTTGGACATCAAATAAATTAAATTATTTATGACATAATAATGATACAATATTTACCTCATTAATAAATGATTTAAAATAAACATTATTATAAATATTAAAACAATATCCAAAACCATTCCAATTATTATTGGATTATTTTATTTCGGACATGAGTCATCTTAAATTTGATATTAACGAATAGTTGACCTTTTAAAATCTAAAATGCGGTTATAATAAAATAATTGTTTCAAACTTTCCTAAAGAGCCCATCCTCTCCCTTATAAAAAGACCTCACTTCTAACTCATTCCTCGCACTTCTCAGGACTTTGGATCATTAAAAATATGCTCAAATAAGCACCCAAGATCCCTCTATTAATTCTAGAAGCCTTAACTTAGGCATAAAACACATCAAGAAACCCTTTTGGTTCAAACCAAATAGAGTTACCCGATTTAAAGGTAACGTCATCTATTAAGTTCTTTTGTTTTATTTTACTTCTCCAACCCCATAAACTCTTTTTATTATTTTATTTTATAACAAAACCAGTATTATAAATATACTAGGATTTTTTTATGAGAAGTATTTGAACTACATTTACACACACCTCCATCTAATGGGTGAAGAACATACTATTTCTGTGGATGTAAAACTAACGCCTCACAAAGCGATGATTGTTCAATTATCTCCTACCTCCTCTCATGGTGGCCGTTATGATGAAAATATATTTATATATGATATATATTATGTTTTTTTTCTATATTATTCTGTAATTTTTATTTACAAACATACCTTTATGCCTTCCAATATGTATAAACATGATAATTTCATTTGAGGAAGTGCGGACTACCGCCCCCTCAAGGTGATATGATTCGTTCTTAACATAAATGGAACGTATAAAGATGGAGTTAATAAAATTATGTAAAATATATATCATATGATATTATATTGTAATTATAATATACCTATGTATCATTATGTTTTCATTCCATTAAATATTAAATAGAAATGATAGTAGCGTTAATGCGTACGTACGACTTACCGTCTCCATGAACGACGCATTTCATTTCTTATCTCCAAATGTTATGTACTATTATAAATATATATATATATATACACTGTATATATATGATATATATGATATCTAAATCAGTAATATCATTCTGTATATAGTGGAGTTTTGACCACATGGACAAATTGAAAATATAACAAGTTCATTTTTAACTCAAATTCTAAACAACGACAAACTGTCTGATATGAACTCAAATAATTAAATAACTATTATTGCAAGGTAATAAGTGATATAAAAGTAATAATAAACATTAAAAATTTTATTAATTAAGTATAAATTAACTTAAGTTTATTATTTAGGAAGAAAAAGGAACATACGAGTCAAGTTGGACACGAGGTAAGAGATTTCTTATCTCACTTTTAATTCTGTGAGATTTCCATTATTCACCACTTATTTATTGCATGTGGTGTATTGTTTACTGAAATTTGATATATATTATCATGATTATATTTATATTCATGGTATTCTACGATTCATTTGGTGGTTATTAAATTTTTCTCATACGACTCGATTGATTACAACGTGGTAAGGGTTTTTCATCTCACTTTTTATTCACGAGAGATTCATGCTATATTTGCCACTATTTTCTTTTTTTTATGGTGTATTTAATACCAATTATTGTATTAAATTTGTAATATAATTTAATTTATGGGTATTTACTTATTCTTCACGTGATCTTTCTTTCATGGGGTGTATGTCTCGTAAGTTACCAATTCGGTAAGGGAACCTTTCACCCTCCTCTTTTTAAAAGACTTATTTTTGTAATGTCTTTTAATTTACATCTTATTATGTTGAGATATGTTATTCTATATCCATATTGATGTAAATTTTATTTTCAAGTGATGAGATATACTTTTCTCTATCATCAACTTATTTTCTAAATTTTGAAGGGATGCCGTTAGGCTATCAAATTTTTGTAAGAAAACTTCTTAACCCAATTTCAATTTTTGGGTTAAACATGTACTTCTTGATTATGTAGTGATATGAATATGTGTTAATAAACTATGATGTTTTTACAATTAATATCCACTTATATTGGGTGTATTTATATTTTTCACACATAATTATTTAATTTATTTATCCTTAATCTAAGGATATCGTCTTTATAAGGGATTTCGTCTCAATTTATATTTCCATTGAGACTTCATTGTTGATATGAACCAATTCACTCTTATATGGTGTATATACTGTCCTTTGGAATATTATATAATTAATACCTTTATTCTCATGATATTACTAATTTATGATTAAATGTTATTCTTCAATTATTTGTATTCTGGGAACTCTCATTTTGTTAAAAACTCTTTAACTAAAATATCATTTTAAATATTTTAAAGGTTTATTCTTCAAAATCTTTCACAGTATTTTCCATGTTTTAAAAATGGTTTTAAGGATTTATTCATATGGAAATGAATGTTTTGAAATTCAAATATCTATCAAAAGCTTCAAATTAGTATGATACATTTTGATTCAAAAATTTATTTATTTAATATTTTAAATGGTTTGATAAAATCTTTGATTTTGTCAATATTTTGAAATGATATATTGTGACTGCAATGTGGAAATGTTATCTTTACACATTACTTTATCATGTAGTAAATGATTATGTTTTATGAATCCATGTTATATGATCCATGTGGAACACTTATGCATGAAATGAAATTTTTAAAAAGGGTGCGCCCTTATAGCGCTCTAATGCATTGGGTAAAATATAGTATCATGATACATTATGTGAAATGGGTGTTGAATCATGCTAATTCAAGTGCAACGAGGGTTTACTCATGATTCATGTGCAATGAGGGTTTACTCATTCTCTATGCGCAATGAGACTTGGCTCATGCTAATTCCATGTTAAGAGTTGTTGCCACATTTCTATGTTATGATTATCATTCTTTATCATGAATTTATGTTTATGATTATCTTGTGCTCTATTGATATGTCTATTGTATAACATGTATTTTATTCCTCATGTTAGTCCATGTTTATTCCCTTACTGGGCTTTGTATCTCACCCTTTTCTTATGCATGTCCTCAGGTTATATTATGCAATGCTAAGTATGAGGGAATATAGTGGTCATGTAAAGGAAGTTTTTAATAAATATGTTTCATGTTTCATGTTTTAAGTTGTTATGTAATTATCCTAAGCCCCAAAGACACTAGACCTCTCTATCTTCTATGTTTTATCAAGTAAAGTTCATGTAATAAATTATGTTTAATTGTGTAATAAAAGTTCCAGGTTGTTATAGTTGGTATCAAAGGATAGGTTTAGTTATTTTTGGGATAAGGATTAGAAAACCCTAGTAAAGCCTTAGAGATAAGACTAAGTATAATAAAAACATCCATAACTTTTGGTGGGTATTGAGTAAGTGGATTATCAAGCAAATACATCCCTGTCTGGATAAGAGCAGAACTATCTTAATGTTTTGGGATGGAAATGAAAGGTATAAGAAAACCATTAAGGTTAAAACATGTTAGGGTAATTTTTTTTGTTTTATAAAAATGAAAACATGAATACCATGTGACAACCCTTCACTTCGGACAATGCTATGAGAATCGAACCCAGAACCAAAGTGCGATTGGGTTTTATCACCTACCACTGGCCTACATGAATTCCCTGGTTTGTATGACTTATTTTTTTAGTTAAATGATTTTATGGATCAAGAATAAGTTGATTTTGGGAACTTATGTTTTATAAAATGGATATCCTTGGTATAAGAAAATTATTTGGTGATTAAATGATAAAGGTTATTTTGGAAGATGTTTTCTCTTTTGGAATACTATATGCCTAAGGAAAATAAAATAATACAGGATTTCAATTGTGGAGGAATGGTTGAAATTTTTA
Organism: Viscum album; assembly: GCA_963277665.1. Classification (NCBI taxonomy): domain Eukaryota; kingdom Viridiplantae; phylum Streptophyta; class Magnoliopsida; order Santalales; family Viscaceae; genus Viscum; species Viscum album. Next base: position 917,278,975 of record OY728156.1, read on the forward strand.
TAAGAATATATGTATTTATTGTGGAGATATGGTGATTTGGGTTATTTTTTAAAAATGATTAAACTACCATAGAGAATATGTGATTAGGTTAATTACACTTTAGTATGAGACTTTAAGAGTAGTCGATGATATTTGGAGATAAATGTTAAGATTTATTGTGGAAGACTATGTGATTAAATCCTTCTGAGTTTTGGGTTTCAATATTAGTTTGGAGTATTTTGAAGAATTTTAAGGACGATTGTGTATTTAATGGTCTTTCTGGAACTTTGGGTACTTTTTATTGAATTTTGGAGATTAATAGTAGTATTTCTTTTTATAAAGGATTATCCTTTTTGGGGATTATGTAATCTCGTACTAACCATTTTTTGTTTTAGTTGATGTCTAAAGAAAAGGGAAATATATAGTTATTATTTTGTGGATTATGTGATTCTCTAGAAGAAGATTATTGTGCTTTTATATGACCAAGTTTTTTTTAATGCTCATTGTTTGGAGAAAAGATTAGTTTTTGGTAGAAACTTATTAAAGGAAGAAACTCTACATAAAGGTAAGTATATTTCATTATTTTTTTATATGTAGTAAATGAATTCCTCAAATTATGAAAAGGAACATAAAACAAAAATATTGTTGGTTTACATTTCATACTGGGTGATCAAATACCGTTTAACACATCATAAGTTTGTGATTTTCTTGTGGTTAACTTTCTTCTAATCATGTTTTCTATCACTCTCTCTCAGAACATGTTTGTTTGTTTTCTCTTCCATATCCATGTTTTCCTACATGGAATCCAAGTATTGGTTAACTCAGTTGACCTTTGTACTTCTCTTTCTTTCTTATAGAGTGATATCTTTACTAACTCTTTTTCCGATGTGGGACTTTTAATGACGTTTCCAAGCCCAATTTTAAAATTACGAGGACACAATTTCCAAAATGGGGGAAGAATGTAACATCTCAAGAAAATAAAGAATATTACATTTTCATATTTATTAATATTTTTTAATTAAATATTAATTATACTTTAAAGGGGACACTATGTTCGACGGTGTACCTGATACACACCAATGAGTTTCTTTGAAATCTTACGTTCCACACTAATAATATATTATTATTATTTTAAATGGTAGTTAACGCCGAGCCGTTGTATTGGAGAGAATGAATAGAACTAACTTAAATATGAAAATACATGTTTGTTAAATATTTTTACATTTATCCAATAAAAGTTAGAGGCTTAAAATAAGTAAATAATTCTATTTTAAGCATAAATACTCAAATATTCACTAAAAGGTCAATTTACCGCCTTTTAATGAAGAACCCTCTTTAAATCTAGTTTTTATCACTTTTATATGTTCTATATCAAAAAATAAAATTCTTCTTTAGAATAGGGACACAAAAATTTACTTTGGATGAAATTTTGGTATTTTTCTAATAAAGTTCATTTTCAATGAATAGTGAAAAATATTGTATTTTAATTCAAAAGCACCTTTTAATATAATTTATTTATATAATTATATTATATTTTTAATTGGTTTTAAAGTGTAATTATAATATATTTTTACAATTTAATATAATTTTGGTCATTTTAATTAATTTAATTTTAAAATTGGACACAAACAAGTGTCAATCTTTTGATAGTTAATATTTCTTAAAAATACTCTATTTGTTTAAACAACGGGAATTAATTTTAAATTAATTTCTGCCACTTATGTGTTTTGAATTTAGAAAAATGGATTCCATATTTGGAATCAGTAGGTAAAAATTGTGTAAATAGGTAAATTTTATTTTTAGACATTTTAAATATTTACTTCAGTAAGTATTTTATTTATCATGATTAAAAGGTAAAAATAATAAATAAGGGTAAAATATAATATTATAATAATATTAATTTACCCTAACAAGTTTTCTAATCCTATTGGATGATACATATCTGACCATTTGAATCCTTGGGTCAAATTTGGGACCCCATGGAGCCACATGGGAGTAATGATGACATTTTATATTAATTAATTTAAAGTAAAGACAAAAATGACAAAAACAAATATCTTTTAGTAAATAAATTTTTACATGGGGTTATATAAGATCTCTATTTGAATATAAATATTCTTTAGAAATCTAAAAATATTTCCAAAATTATGGTATTTCTTTATAATTTTTGGACATCAAATAAATTAAATTATTTATGACACAATAATGATACGATATTTACCTCATTAATAAATGATTTAAATAAACATGATTATAAATATTAAAACAATATCCAAAACCAGTCCAATTCTTATTGGATTATTTTATTTCGACCATGAGTCATCTTAAATTTGATATTAATGAATATTTTACCTTTTGAAACTTAAAATGAGGTTATAATAAAATAATTGTTTCAAACTTTCCTAAAGAGCCCATCCTCTCCCTTATAAAAATCCCTCACTTCTAACTCATTCCTCACACTTTTCAAGCCTTTGTATGGTGAAACCTATGATAAAATAATCTCCCAAGATCTTTCTCTTAATCCTAGAAGCCTTACCTTATAAAAAAACACTTCAAGAAACCCTTTTGGTTCAAACCAAATGGAGTTACCCGATTTAAAGAACGTCTTCTCTTAAGTTATTTTGTTTTATTTTACTTCTCCAACCCCATAAAATCTTTGTATTCTTTTATTTTATAAAAAAATAGTATCATAAATATACTAGGATTTTTTATGAGAAGGATTAGAACTACACTTACACACACCTTCATCTAATGGGTGAAGAACATACTTTTTCTGTGGATGACAAACTAACGCCTCACGAAGCGATGATTGATCAATTATCTCCTACCGCCTCTCATGGTGGAAATTATGATGAAAATATATTTATATATGATATATATTATGTTTTTTTCTATATTATTCTGTTATTTTTATTTAAAAACACACCTTTATTCATTCTAATATGTGTAAACACGATAATTTCATTTGAGGAAGTGCAGACTACCGCCCCCTCAAGTTGATATGATTCATTCTTAACATACATGGAACGTATAAAGATGGAGTTACTGAAATTATGTAATATATATATATCATATAATATTAAACTGTAATTATAATATACCTATTTATCATTAAATTTTCATTCCATTAAATATTAAATAGAAATGAAAGTAGCGTTCATGCGGACGTACGACTTACCGTCTCCATGAACGGTGCATTTAATTTCTTATCTCAAAATGTTATGTACTATTATAAATATATATATATATATATACAATGGATATATATGATATATATTATATCTAAATAATTAATATCTTTCTGTATATAATGGAGTTTGGACCACATGGAAAAATTGTAATTATAACAAGTTCATTTTTAACTCAAATTCTAAACAACGAAAAACTGTCCGATATGAACTCAAATAATTAAATAACTATTATTGCAAGGTAATAAGTGATATAAAAGTAATAATAAACATTAAAAAGGTTATTAATCAACTAGAAATTAACTTAATTTTATTATTCAGGAAGAACATGGAATATACGAGTCAAGTTGGACACAAGGTAAGGGATTTCTTATCTCACTTTTAATTCCGTGAGATTTCCATTGTTCACCACTTATTTATTGCATGTGGTGTATTGTGTACTTCCATTTGATATATATTATCATGATTATATTTATATTCATGGTATTATGTGATTCATTTGGTGGTTATTAACTTTTCTTATAAGACTCGATTAATTACAACATGGTAAGGGTTTTTCATCTCACTTTTTATTCCCGTGAGATTCATGTTATATTAGCCACTATTTACTTTTGTGTGGTGGATGTACTTCCCATGATTGTATTCCTTATGTAATATACTTTAATTTATGGGTATTTACATATTCATTGTGTGATATTTCTTTCATGGGGTGTATGTCTCGTAAGTTACCAAATCGGTAAGGGAACCTTTCACCCTCCTCTTTTTAAAAGACTTATTTTTGTAATATCTTTTAATTTACATATTATTATGTTGAGATATGTTCTTATATATCCATATTGATTTAAATTTTATGTCCAAGTGATGAGATATAATTTTCTCTCTCATCAACTTATTTTCTGAATTTTAAAGGGACGCCGTTAGGCTGTCAAATTTCTGTAAGAAAAATTCTTAACCCAATTTCAATTTTTGGGTTAAACATCTACTTCTTGATTATGTTGTGATATGAATATGTGTGAATAACCTATGATTATTTTACACTTAATATCCACTTATATTGGGTGTATTTATATTTGTTACACATAATTATGTAATTCATTTATCCTTAATCTAAGGATACCGTCTTTATAAGGGATTTCATCTCAATTTACATTTCCATTGAGTCTTCATTGTTGATATGCACCAATTCACTCTTATATGGTGTATATACTGTCCTTTGGAATATTATATCATGAATAAATTTTTTCTCATGATATTATTAAGTTTTGATTAAATGTTATTCTTTAATTATTTGTATTCTAGGAACTCTCATTTTGTTAAAAAATATTTAACTAAAATATCGTTTTAAATGTTTTAAAGGTTTATTATTATAAATATTTCACATTATTGTACAAGTCTTAAAAATGGTTTTAAGGATTTATTCATACAGAAAAAAATGTTTTGAAATTGAAATTTCTTTCAAAATCTTGAAAGTGGTATGGGACACTTTGATTCCAAATTTTTTTTATTTAATATTTTAAATGGTTTTGAAATGGTTTGATAAAAGATTTGATTTTGTCAATATTTTGAAATGATATATTGTGATTGAAATTTGGAAATGTTATCTTTCCACATTCCTTTATCATGGAATAAATGATTATGTTTTATGAATCCATGTTATATGATCTATGTGGCACACTTATGAAAGAAATGAAATGTTTAAGAAGGGTGAACCCTTATAGCACTCCAATGCATTGGGTAAAGTATAGTATCATGATACGTTATGTGCAATGGGTGTTGACTCATGATAATTAAAGTGCAACGAGGCTTTAATTTTTCTTCATGTGCAATGAGGGTTTACTCTTTCTCTATGTGCAATGAGACTTGGCTCATGCTAATTCCATGTTAAGAGTTGTTGCCACATTTCCATGTTATGATTATAATGCTTTATCCTTCCTTTATGTTTATTCTTCTCTTTTGCTCTATTGATATGCCTATTTTCTAACATGTGTTTTATTCCTCATGTTAGTCCATGTTTTTTCCCTTACTTGGCTTTTTAGCTCACCCTTTTCTTATGCATGTCCTCAGGTTATCCCATACAATGCTAAGTACGAGGGAATGTAGTGGTCATGTAATGGAAGTTTTCAATAAATATGTTGCATGTTTGATATTTTAAGTTGTTTTGTAATTATCCTGAGCCCCAAAGACACTAGAACTTTTGATCTTATATGTTGTATCAAGTGAAGTTCATGTAATAAATTATGTTTAATTATGTAATAAAAGATCAGGGTCATTATACGGGGAATATTTTCAGGTTTAGAGTTTTAGATAATTAGTTCATAACTCATTCATTACAAAACCTTATTATATAATGTTCCACTTTGGTACAATATCCATTTTCCCACCATATAAAACATTTAAAACAAAACATGGCTTCTTTTATGAAAAATATTCATGATTTTCAACATGAATTCATTATTTACCTCAAACATCCAATGAACAAAATTTAAAAACATGGGATGAGACCAAATATATTAGTAAGGAATATAAAAATAAAGGAAACCAGTAGTCTAGTGAAAATATGAAAGCTCATATAATGTCTATATTTATTTTTAAATTTCTTTGAGCATATGAAATAAAAAAAATTCACTTGAAAATGACACACAATTTTTCTCAAAGAAAATTATTTAAATACATTAAAATAAATTTAAAACCCTTCTCATTAACTTAGAGAATCACATTCATAATCCATTTCAAACCCATGCCAGATGTAACTAGAGAATAGTTAAATCCATAGGAGAAACCATTTGGTAACTCCCTTTTTTCTTGTTAATACACAGAACATTACCCAATGAATTAGAATGATATTTGGGAACACCCTTTGTTTAAGATATAATGGGATCACCCAGTGCCATATGGACACCCCATCATATAAGATATAATAGGCTCAACTGATGATATCTGGGATGCTCCATCGTATAAGCTGTAAGAGGATCACCTGACGCTATATAGGATTCCCCATCATATAATTATCATATCTTGAATAAAACATTTTTATTCTTTAATTTTACATCATATTGTTTTTTGAAAAAATACTTTAAACTTGAAAAAAATAACTTTTGGATATCAATATACATTTTTCTTTTAAAGACCCATTTTCAATATAAAAATACCCTTTTCTTTTGAAAAACCATTTTCAATACCAAAATACCCAAAAAAGGTACATGATTTTTCATTGAAGGAAACAAGAAAGATTTAAAAGGATTACAGAAATCACATAACGGCCATGGAGGCAGAAAATTAATTATCATAGAGTATATTAATAATTCATTTTTTCATTTTTCAAAGCATTCTATATAAAACACGTAAAAATATTACTTTTGAAAACCTTTGAAAATAAAGTATAAAATGTATTTTATAAATATTTTATGTCCACATAAAAATTTTCATAAAATCATTTAAAAAACATGGATATAGAAGATAAATAGAGTTTTAAGGGAAAAAAAATAAAAGATGATTTGTTAAAGGAAAGTCGCTTATTTATTGAAAAAAACATGAATTATAAGGCCCATAAAAGATTAGTATTAAACGAAACTTTGAATACCATGAGAATAAAGAAATTCATGATATAACTTGTAAAAGGTTCTGTATATACATGTATTATTATAATATAGATGCATAAAATAAAAAAATATACCTCAATTAAAGGAAATTGAGACAAAGTCCCTTACCTTGAGTCGAATTCGTCACGCGTGTATTTATCTTCCTCTTCTTTGGGTATCTCCTTTTGGTTTACACCAAAAGCCTTAATTGTTTGGATTTATACCCAAAGTGAGGCTTATGTAATGTGTGGAGAAAAGTGGAGATGTTATTTGGTAAGGTATTTTCTGAACCAATTTATTTTAAGGTGTCAAGAGAGGAGGAGAGGTGGTGTCCTTTTATAAGCGAGGTGAGTGGAACACTTGTAACTTTTTTGAAAGAGTGAATTAAAACCAAATTTTTTCATGTCACCAGGACCCAATAATGAACAAAAATTGATCCTAGAATGGATAAACTATAAATATGTGCATAAAATGGGGTTTTGACCAGTTTTGAGTCATTTTTACACCTTATATTCTAAGTTTAACCATTAAGTAAACTCGTTTTTACCCTAATCACTGTAATTAATTTTAATTGTTTTAACTAATAACATTTCTAAAAAATTAATTTAGAATTATTATACAATATAAATTATTTTGATTCAAAATATGGAATCCATTTTTTCAAATTAAATTAATAAAATTTCAAAATTTTAATTTAATATTAATCCTGCATATTTAAAGATACATTAGGTTTTTAATAAGGTCATTTTTTAGAAAAAGATGATTCTATATTAACTCTATGACTAATAATAATAATTATATTTAACTAAAATAATATTTAATAATATATATTATATAAATTTAATTTATAACATTTCCCATTATGGAATATTTTAATTAATTAAAAAGGTGAAACATTAGGCATTTTAAAACATTTTTTAGAAAAACCCATTTTTAAACCCAAAACAAACTTACACTAAAAACCAACACAAAATTGATTCAAAAGTAATTAAGTGGATTAAATATAAATAAATAATACATAGGTTAATTTAAAACAAATTTTTACTCTTAAATTAATTAATTTATTAAAAATAAAATACTTTTTTTTATAAAAATCGGTATTTTTCACTATTCATTAAAAGATTAATATGTTCCAAAAAATTCATAAATTTCACACAGTTTTTTTGATATTCTGATTTCAAAAATTATAATAATTTTATAAAATTCATATTCTAAATTTTATAAATTAATATTTTAAATAAAACCTTGTAAGAAAAGTGTTTAATTGAAACAATTTCCTTTTTGATTAAAAAAATTATAATATTTTTATAACAAATATAACTATTTAATTCATATTAATAAATATAAAAAATTATTTAATCTATAATTAATTAGGTTATTAAAAATGAAGTAAGTGAATTATAACCTTAAATACCATGAATTATGAATTATGCATGATATAATATGTAAAGTGCTAGTATATACACCATATAAAATAAATTAGGTGTATAAATGAACACATGTCTCCAAAAAAGGAAGTTTTGAGACGAAAACCCTTAAAATGTTCATAAAAATGAGGTGATAGTTAATAAATGGGGTGATTATGGGTAAAAAAATTAGATCCACACAAATAAAAGTGGAAATAAAACATAAATGAATCAAAATTCAGTTCACACATAATCTTCGCATAATATAATCAACAAAGTAGACATATAACCCAAGGAATGAAAATTGAGTTAAAAAACCCAATACCTCATACTTACCTTTAATTGAGAAATCTTTAACCTATGATATAGTGGTTTTGAACATGTTATTAACTTATAAAAGAATAATATTATTATTTATAATATCATATATGATCCTTTTAAAACATATTATTACCCATTTGTTAATAATATTTTATTATCACTATTATTTTGTGTATTAATTGCCTTGAAAAATCTTGCATGTTTTATCATGAAAGTTACAAATATTGAACATATGTTATAGTTACATAATATCTAAAATTTTATTAATGTTATAATTAATTTTTTTTTCATTAGATACATCTTTATAATCATTATTGATGTTTTACCATGGATAATGAATCACATCGCTTCATAGAGACGGTAGGTCGTACATACGCACAAGTGACATTATCATTTCCTTAACGAGAAAAAGAAAAATGAATTAGATTTTATATTAATTTTATATAATCAATATAATTTCATATATATATCACATATATTCATTAAATTTATACTTTTTTACCTTCCATGTAAATCGTTAGTGAAAAATGAATCATATCGCTTTGTGAGGCGGCAATCCACCTTACACACGAACAACATTATCATATATTCGATTGATGGTAAGGTAAAAAATTATATGATATATTTATTTTACATAATGATTAATATCTCATTAATATATTATATAAACAAAAAATTAATCCTTATTACCTTCCATGTAAAGCGTAAGTAAAAAATGAACCACATCGCTTCACAAAGCTGTAGTCCTCCATACACATGAGGGACATTATCGAATTTACTATGGAATGTAAAGTAAGAAGGTATATGTAATATTATAATTCAAAAATTATAATTATATCATAAATATAATACATAATAATTATATACATCACTATATCTAGCTGTAAGAAGCAGTGATGGAAAATGAATTATGTTGGTTTGTGAGGTGGTACTCCGCCATACACATGATCAATGGTTTAATTTCCCATTTGAGATAGGTGGGGATATATGTAAGTCATGAAATTAAAATAAAAAACATATAAGTATATATAATATACTATTTATATTATATCAGCATGTTTTAATAATATTTTTAGGTGTTGGAGGAATAAATAAAATAAAATGCTCAGTTAAGGACGTTGCCACTTCTTTGGAAAACTTCTATTGGTTTTCACTAAATACTTCCTAGGTTGGATTTATGAAAAAGGATTCTAGGATTATTTTAGGTTAATATGGAAGTTATTTGGTCTTTTATTGTCAAAACCAAATGGTTTTTAAGTATGGAAAGGATAGAAGAGGGGGTGTCCTTTTATAAGTGGGGGAGAGGACACACTTGAAAGTTTTGAAAAAAAATAATTCAACCTATGTTTTTATCTTAATAAAAGGATCCAAAATGGAAAAGTTTCTATAATTATAATATATAAGGTATAAATATGACCATCCAATATGAATTATATAATTTTTTGGTCATTTTAACCCTTATCTTTTTAGTTTAATAATTGGTAAACCCATTTTTACCTTAACCACAATAAATAATTTTTATGTTTTCACTATTAATTATTGTAAAAAAATAAGTTGAACAAATTAGGTATTATAAATTATTCCAATTAAAAATATTAAATCCATTTTTCTAATTTTAACTCACATAATTTTGAGAATTTAATTTCAAATTAAACCCGTAGATGTGTCGAAAAAATAGTTTTTCCAGAAATGCATTTTTTAAGGAAAAAATGATATCATATAAAATATATGACAATTTGTAATAATTATATGAATTTAAATTCATATTTATAGATATATAATCTATAAATTTTATATAAATTATTCCTAATTAGTGGTTATTTTTTTTGAAATGGATAAAAATTATACACTTTAAAAAATTTTCTAGAAAAAGGCGTTTTAAAGGATAAAAATAAACTTATACTAAAATATCGTATAAAGAAGATTTAAATATAACTAATTATATTTAATATAACTAAATAATACTTAATTTAATTTTAAATAAAATTAAAATAATAATGGTACTTAATTTATTAAAAAGAAACGATAATTTTATAAAAATTGGTATTTTCCACTATTCACTAAAAAATTAATATTTTTGGAAAATATCAACATTTAATCAAAATTTAATATAGATAATATGATTTAAAAAATTATTTTCATTTTTTAAAATAAATTTTCTAGTATTGATAAAAATTAATTTTAAATTATGCGTGCAATGTGTGACTAAACCGCCTTTTAGAAAAATATAGTTTTCAGAATTTTTTTTCTTTTAAATGGTTATTATTTTATTTCTAATAATTACACAACCATTGAATTTATTTTATAACTGTATAAAATATATTATTTTTATCATTTATTTATTATTATTCATACCCACCAACTTAATGGCTAGGTTATAATGGTCATGTTTAAAAAATAATATTTTAATAAAGTATCACATTTAGTTTAAACCCAACATTGTGTGCATTTCAAACAATTGAAGAGATTGAATTTATTTGAAAATAAATAAATCATAAAGTCTTGGGTTGTAACATTACCTTCTAATATGGGTGTTTAATTTCATATATGAAATTGAATATGATGTTTCTATTTTAAAATTTTAGGGTGTTACAAATAAGGAGGAGAATGGTGGCTTAAGGTTTAACGGAGGATGGGGAAAATTAGAATTTCACCAATTTTTAAAGGGGAACACCATTTTTCTGCATGGTTTAACAAACCCTTTTGCAACTATGTTACAACACTATTCATATAGAACATGGTCTCACATGGCTTGGTGTATGGTTTTACAAACCATGCGTAGCTCAGGCGAAGCTACTATCCAAATACCACACCCCCTCACACGGTTAAGTGTATTGTTAGAAAAAATCCATTAGATAAACCTATAATATAATGTGTAGGTTTACCATATTATATGGTAAAACTTGTATAGTTAACCAAACCACACTCTTTAACAAAATAAACCACATGATTGGGTTGCATGGTAAATAATAAACATGCGCTAATCATTTTCCTTTATTTGTATTTCAAAAAAACGTTCTTCGAATGCCTGAGAATTATAAACTCAATGAAAAAACCAAGACACCTCCCATGACTTAAAACCCATAAAAAAATTTAGAGTTCTAAAATCCTCTAAATTCCATTACAAATCTTAGTTTAAATTTTGGAATTTCCACCATACTAATAAATCAAACTCCTTTGAAAATTTCAACCGGTCCAAAATACAGTATATTACAACCTCCCCACCAAAGAACTTCTCATCCTAGAGAATATCTGGTGGAAAATGAAAATATCACCAAACCTAATTGGGTTGAGAACATCTTTTTGAAATGACCGCATTACACTTTCAATTCCCAACGCGTATCCAAGGGATACTTTAAGAATACGACACTTAAACTGATAGAATTTGATTAAACACTCATAACCAAAGCTGAAATATCCAGATAGTGCTTACTCAATCTGGTCTAACTCAAGAGACGATCATATCATTGTATCTTTAATCATCTACCCCATGGTTCTCTTCACCATGGGCCCTATATTAATTGGTTTGATTCCAAATCATGGTACTACCACTATCAAAATTTACCATTGAAACATGAACTCAGTGTCCTAGAGATGATCATGGAATGTTTTTTATTATAATAAAATCAAACATCCATGAGGATACTACTCTCAGTCCTTTATTTGATCCAAAAAGTCAAATTCTAATTGAACCAACCTAGTCTGGTCACATCGGATTTTCCTTTAAAAGTGCCGAATAACATTTACATCTTACTCGTTTTAACCCAATGACAAGCCAAATGTGGTTTCCCACTGGCCATATCTAACTACTAGAGGAAAATCAAGTTGAACTGACTTTGACCAACTACTTTTAATATCACTCAGCTTTAATATACAATGGATCCAAAACCTGATCATGACACCTTTAATCCAAGGAAAAAAATACTCCGAAGGGTATAAGTGAAACATCAATACATAGCCGAGATGTTCACACATAAAAACCACTAATTGATCCCAAAGGTGGTACCTCGCATGATGGTTAAGTCAAAGAATTAGCTGGTGTCTATGAGTTTATCTAAGACATTTGTACTTGGTAATCCTAGTGTTACTTAATACAACCAGTCCTATATGAAGATATAGGTCCATGACCACGATCAAGTATAAAACAACCAGTATATTACCTAGTATTTACTGAGAAATATAGATGTATATTACCTCATCCATCTAATGTCATAATTGAGAAAAATGTCTATCTAATGATCATTATCAAAGTCCCATGACCCTTCTTATATTAGGGACACCCATTAGTGACTTATGTCATGCTTTCCACCTTAGGATTATCCATTATGTTCATCAAGTTTCAAATCATAACAAGGATCACCACCCCCCAAATGACCAAATATGTAAACCCCACCTTATGTAATACCTCATACTACTCCTCAAGCGCAAATCTCAAGAGTCTATCCATCAATATGGGAAAGATATTGGGGTAGCTCGACATATTGCCTACACTCTCCTTGCATAATCAGGATGATATCAAGATGTGGGGCATGATCACCTCTAAACTAATACCATACTTTGATCTCATTGATATGTGTGTATTTCTCTCCCTGGTTCATGCTCAAATCAAACCTAAATATACTTTCCTTTAACAACTCCTGGCACCATGTCTCCGAAAATGTGTGTCCAGGCTCAAACATGGGTCAACCATCTCATGACACCCAATTTAAAACCAAACTAGCCTTCCTCACAGAAAACTTACTTTAGTTTACCAAAATCTATAGGTCTCCGTTCTCGTAAGAATAATATTGAAACCATTAATCATCTCCCAACTATTAGTCTCTCATCAACATTATAAATCAATAGTTTCCACATGAAACTAATGTGAACCCAACTTTCTAGTTCACCAGCTTCTAGAATCCACTCTGACCATTTTCAAATGGTCCTTTATGGTCATGTTCCATCTACTATGAGGAAAAAATACTCATAATGATCTATCATGCCTAGATCACTCTACTCCTAAGATGACCTATAAATGTTGCCTTCACATACCCATGAATCCTTCTAATAAATCATGAAAGCACATGGTCTAAAGTATTACATGACCTTGTTACTCAAACTGCATAGGATTTAACACATCACTTATTATTTTGACTGGGACCATGTTTACAACACATGCCACTATGATAGATGAATAACACAAAAGTCACTACCATATTTCTTAATATATAGTCCCAATGACACTACATATTCCAAAGTTTTACTATCTATCACAACTATAAATAGACTGATGACCTTTTAAGTCATCCATAAAAAGGAGTAGAGATCAAAAAATCATCATAGTGGATGACTATTCACTGGACATGTCTAACACTATGAACTAGAGAATTACATGATTCCCACACCCTTAACAAGGTTAAAATTACCGAATGACCACCCATCTACCTGGGGGTGTCATCTCATCATAAGAGTCCTACTTGGAACAAATGAAACTCGAGAGACACCTTATCTTTGAACTCTTCATAGAAATTTAGCAACACATTAATTTATGAGGGTTCTACCACTACTCTGATAACCCCTTAATTACAAAAGTTATCGAACCTAAAATAAGATCATGCCTAAATAGGTCACTAGGACTTAGAAACCAACGTTTAGGTCTAATGTGACCTAGGAAGAAGTATTCAAATTACCTTAATAACTCTCAAAATATGTTCAATGAAATTTATCAAGGAAACATTTAAACTTGATCCCTATGTGAGTTTCCATGCTATAAAAACCACTAAAAGGTTTTGTTTTAAGGAATTTAATCGATGACCATTTTTCAAAACACTTAAAGAAGCTCATATATAAGGGACATCAAGTAACGATCATAAAAAAAATCTATACTTAGTACTTTATTTATCTGATTTCATGCAATATTAGGAACTTTATCTCATAATTTCCTTTTTAACCATCATTTAGTTATCCAAAAGTTATCAAAAGAGGGATAAATTAAATAAAATTTCAATTCCAAGATATATATGAAAACAACCTTTAGGTTTTAATTAGAATATTAATTAATGAAAGCCTCATAACAAATAAGATAAACAACAGATTAAAGCTCTACTATCATTTAAAGGGGATTTATTTAGTAAGACAACACCATATATTTATACATAACCTGTATAAGTGGATGTTTAAACTTTAAATAAACATCCCTATTTATCACAATCATACCCCAAGGGGTTAATAACCAAGAAAAAAAATAATAAGGTGACTTATGAGGGTCTTGTTAGGCCATATTGGGTTCAATTATATGGGAATACATTCCCAATTTATATATTCAACACTCTATAAATTACAATTGGCATACCATTTAATTGAAACCCATTAATAGTAAATTTATCATAACTTTCACACACACTCAATGGGTAAATATCATAAGCATACAATTCTAAAACTCACCTGTAAGTGTTGAGTCAACCATAAGAGGACTCAGTCATATGGGTCATCATTCCCAAGTTATAAAGCCAGTATCCTTTATAAGTTACAATTGAAACACCATTTAACTAACACCCATAATAAATAACTTGAATTTATTAAAATATATCAAATTTATAAATATTTAAAGATTAAATTTAAGTTAATTTATTAACAATTTCAATACATTTTTTATTTTAATGGATTCATGCTAGTTAAATAGAATTACACCATCATGCTATGTGGAAAAACACTTTATAGGTTCATGTTGACACTTTATTTCACCAACATTACATTATAACTATATAAAGGAAGATATCAAATAGGAAATGAATAAAAGTATATAAGTAGTAAATCACAAAAGCATGGTATACATATAAGCATGATAATGATATGTGAATCCTCTATGCCTTAAATGGTGTATGAAAACACCCTTCTCTCACCCTATCAGGACAAGAGGTTATAAGGAACAACCTTAAACATTACATAATCTTGAGTTTTAAGTGAATAATTTATTCTCTTATATTTGAGGATCATTTCAGGTTTATATTTTTAGAGAATTAGGTCATAAATCATACATAACAAAACCATATAATATAAAGTGGAAACTTCCAATTAATATCTATTTTTCCACCATATAAAACTTTTCAAACAAAACATGATTTATTTTCATGAAAAATATTCACGATTTTCATCTTAACCTCTTAATTTCCCTTATTAATCCTTAAATTTTATGAAAAACATTTTAAAAACAAGGTATAAGATGAAATAGATCAGTAAGGTACATAAAAAGAAGTAAACTATTAGCCCAGTGAAAAAATGAAAACTCATGAAAGACCTTTTCTTAAAAACATAACTTTTTTACCCAGAAAGGGAATTATCATTCTTTTAAAAAGATCATTTATATTACCTTTTGAAAAAAAAATTATTTCCAAGAAAATTCATTAGAAAGCATAGAAAATTCATATAGTTTCCTTGGGATATTATCTCATATAACCCTTACACAACCCTTAAAAATTGTAACAACCATATGACCAACTTACAATATAATTCTATGTAAATCAAAATCATTACCTAATGCATTGGATAAAAATATAGGTTCACCCATAATATAAGCTATAATAGTATCACCCAACACTATCTGGGTGCACCCAACGTAATAAATTTCCAAGGAATATAGAATGAATAAAACATTTTAAGCTTATAAATTTTCATTATAAAATCCTTTAAAAACCCTTTCAAACCTATTTGTAGAACAATTTTTGATATAAAAATATCATTTTCTTTTAAAAACCAATTTCAAGACATAAATTACCCAGAACAAGAGATAAATGGTTTTTATTTTAATTAAACATGATATCATTTAAATTAATACAAGACTTTAATAATTTTTATGGTGGTGCGAAAAGTTATTATCACTATATATGTTAAAATAGAAAATTCTTTTTGTCGTATGTAAAGAAATTCAAACATTCCTTACAAAGATTCCATTTTTTTTAAAAAAACTGAATGAAAGAAATAAATTTCCTTTATAAAACTCTAATTCCCATAAAAAAATCATTTTAAAAACCCAAACATGGAAGAAAAATAAATTTATAAGGAAAAAATTAAAAGAGATTTTTTAAATAATTGTTCCTTATCACTTTGGAAATATTTGAATCATAATCCCTATAAAATAATAACATCAAAGAAAACTTTAAATACAATTAGAATAGATAAATTCATGATATAATATGTTAAAGGGGCTATATATACACCTCTTAAAATAATATAGGTTTATAACATCAAAATATTCCTCAATGAAAGGAAATTTAGAAGAAGTCCCTTACCTTGAGTTTGGTTCATCACATTCATTATTTATATTCCGGAATAATAAAATTATGTTAATTATTAAATTTATTTAGAAACTTTTTTAATTTTATTATCTCTTTTATTTCACTTATTACCATTTCATATGTAATTAATTAATTAACTAATTTTACTTCATAAGTTTTGACGGTATTCAGCTTATATATCAAAAATGACTATGGTGGGTTGAGTATTGGTCAAAGAGGTCATCATTAAAAACCTAAAAAATAATAATCATGAAATAATTTTTATTTTTAGACATAAATTATACTTTTAAAACTAATTATTAATTATTATTATGAAAAAATAACTACGTCATGATCATAGAGATGGTAGGCCATACGTACACATGAGTGACATTTCCATTTTTCAACGATCATTATGTAAAGAGGGTAAGAAATATTTTATCTTTAAAAAATTACCATAAAATTATATATAAAATATTATTTATTTAAATATACTTATATATATCATTATTATGATTTGGTGATGAAAAAATGAATCACATTTCTTTGTGGAGGTGGTAGTCCACACATACATGAACGACGCTCTAAATTTTCAGTGTAAGAAATAAAATGATATATTATATTTTTTAAAGTGAAAAATATTTCATGAATATAATTATTATTTCATTTATATCATATATATTCAATAAATTTATCCTTATTACCTTCTATGTAAAGTGTTAGTAAAAAATGAATCACATCTCTTTTGCGAGGCATTAGTCCACTGTACACATGAGCAATGTTATCGTATCCACCATGAAATGGAAAGTAAGAATATATATGTGATATCATAACTAAATAAGTATAAATATGTTTCAAATATCATATATATAATTTAAATCCACCATTAAAATAATCAATTAGAGGTGATGATAAAAAATGAATGACATCAGTTAGTGAGGTGGTAGTCTACCATACACATGAATGATGATTTCATATACCATTTGATGAACGATGATATGGATTTAGGTTATTCAATTAACATAAAAAAATATCATTATATGGGATATATTGGCGTTATTATATAATAAAAATTTAATAATATTTGAAGTAGGTGGTATAAGAAATAAAATAAAGACACTCGGTTAAGCACGACACCTCTTCTTCGGATAACCTCCTTCTATAAGCACCAAAAGCTTTATTAGGATGGATTTATGATCAAAATAAGGTATATAGGTCATGTATATGTAATTTATGAATATATATGTGTTGGTATTATCCTATTAAAATGTATTTTAATATGTTGGGAGGATAGGATAGGGGGTGACCTTTTATAAGTGAGGTGAGTGACACACTTGTAATTTCTAAAAAGAAAAAGGTGTACCCACATTTTGTACTTTTAAAAAGGATCTAAAATGGACTATTATCAATAATTATAAATTATAAGGTATAAATATGTCTATGAAATATATTTTATACTAGTTTTTATGTCATTTTAAACCTTATATTTTTAGTTTAATCCCCCAGTAAAACAATTTTTACCTTAACCACGACAATTTTTTTTTAATTTTTTTCACTATTCATTATGTTAAAAAATTAAGTTGAAATTATTAAATATTATAAATTATTATTATTATAAATTTAGAATCTATTTTATCAAATTTAATTCACAAAATTTTAAAAATTTAATTTAAAACAAAACCTGTAGGCATGACGAAAATACAGGATTTCACTACTGGAAATAGAGGATTTCCCAACGGTTTAGAACCATTGGGAAAGGCCTGGGAACCGTTGGTATATGTTATACCAACGGTTCTGCCAACCGTTGGCAAGTAAGCCGTTGGGAAAAACTTTTCCCAACGGTTTACATTGAACCGTTGTTATAGGTGGAGAAAAATACTAAAAAACATTCCCAACGGTTGACAACCGTTGGAAACTGTTTTTCCCAACGGTTTTGAAAACCGTTGGGAAAACCCAATAGTTTTGATGAACTCTTTTCCAACGGTTCTAAACCGTTGGGAAAAGAGTTATTACCAACGGTTCATAGAACCGTTGGTAAAAACATATTTTTAAGATTCTATGCCAACGGTTTAAAACCGTTGGCATACCCTAGGCTGCAAATTGCAGCAGCCTGCAATTTGCACAACGCTCTGTACATCAGCCACCTCTCATCTCATCAGGCCTCATTCTCACCTCATTTTCGATCCAACTATTGTACCTGTAATAAACTAAAACATACATATACAATTACGAACAAATTCATACACATTTAACATATAATGGATCCTGAAACTATACACATCCATAATTAATTTACAATTCATAAACATACATAATTCATATATAATTCAATTTAAAATTTAGATGACAATTATATGTGGAATCCGATTGAGACGGGGATGATTGGTACACGTCACATATGAACCATGGATCGTTATCCTAAAGTTTCAATGGAAACCGAATGCGTTTGGTCGGTTTTGCGTATGCCAGTTCTTTTCACTTATAATACTACCCATTTTAAACAAAACAGACACAGTTAGAGCGGTGTTGGCCACACCGCGCCTCGGATTGAGTCGGGGATGACTCGTACACCTCACATATGACCCATGGATCGTTCTCCTAAAGTTTCAACAGAAACCGAATGCGTTTGGTCGGTTTTCCGTATGTACTTAAAATGATGTCCATTTTAATCAAAAGAGATCCACTTAGACTGATCCCGGCCACACCGCGACTCGGATTGAGCCCGAGTGGGCTCGTACATGTCACATATGACTGATAGATCGTTGTGATAAATTATCAACAGATTCGGAATGCGTTTGGTCGGTTTTGCGTATGCCAGTTGTTTATTTCACTTATAATCATGTCCATTTTAAACAAAAGATACACAGTTAGAACGGTGTCGGCCACACCGCTCCTCGGATTGAGCCGGGATTGACTCGTACACATCACATACGACCCATGGATCCTTGTGCTAAAGTATCGACACAGTCCGAATGCCTTTGGTCGGTTTTTCGTATGTCACTTGATGATTTTCACTTAAAATGACGTCTTTTTGAAACAAAAGACCGACACTTTGAGTGGTGTTGGCCACACCGCGTCTCCGATTGTGGCGGGGTTGATTCGTACACGTCACATATGACCCATGGATCGTTCTCCTAAAGTTTCAATGGAAACCGAATCCGTTTGCTCGTTTTTCCGTATGTACTTAAAATGGTGTTCATTTTAAACAAAAGAGAGCCACTTAGACTTATCCCGGCCACACCGCGACTCGGATTCATCTCGGGTTGGCTCGTACACGTCACATATGACCCATGGATTGTTGGGATAAATTATCAACAGATTCGGAATGCGTTTGGTCGGTTTTCCGTATGCCAGTTGATGCTTTTCACTTAAAATGACGTCCTTTTGAAACAAAAGACGGACACTTTGAGTGGTGCCGGCCACACCGCGTCTCCGGATTGAGATGAAACCACCGTGCAACATTCTAATTATTATTCGTGACGTGTACGCGCAGACGGCACGTCAATCGGACGTGCCGTGTGCCCGCGGTGACCGACAACGCAGTTCTGGTGTCATAAACGGCCAAAACGGGCGTCCAACGGTCAAATTCATAGCGGATGACCTCGGATTGAGCTGAAACCACCGAGAAACATTAAAATTATTATTCGTGACGTGCACGCGCAGACGGCACGTCAATCGGACGTGCGGTTTGCCCGGTACGGCTCAATATTCTTGTTTTAAGTGATGCGCGCGCTTCGTAAACGCGCGTGTGGGGGGTCCAAACGGGCCGAACGATGTCGGAATGGCCTGAAATCAGACGACAAATACGGGTGAGTGATTTCTGAAGTGGTCGAGCAGACGGCACATCAATCGGACATGACCTGTGCCCGCGGTGGCCGAGAACGCAGTTCGGGTGTCATAAACGGCCAAAACGGGCGTTAAATGGTCAAATTCATAGCGGACGACCAGAGATTCACCCGAAACCACCGTGTAACATTCTAATTATTATTTGTGACGTGTAAGCGCAGACGGCACGTCAATCGGACGTGCGGTTTGCCCGGTACAGCTCAATATTCGTGTTTTAAGTGATGAGCACGCTTCGAAACGCGCGTGAGGGGGGTCCAAACGGGCCGAACGATGTCGGAATGGCCTGAAATCAGACGACAAATACGGGTGAGTGATTTATGAAGTGGTCGAGCAGACGGCACGTCAATCGGACTTGTCGTGTGCCCGCGGTGACCGACAACGCAGTTATGGTGTCATAAACGGCCAAAACGGGCGTCCAACGGTCAAATTCATAGCGGACGACCACGGATTCACCCGAAAACACCGTGAAACATTCTAATTATTATTTGTGACGTGTACGAGCAGACGGCACGTCAATCGGACGTGCGGTTTGCCCGGTACGGCTCAATATTCTTGTTTTAAGTGATGCGCGCGCTTCGTAAACGCGCGTGAGGGGGGTCCAAACGGGCCGAACG
Source organism: Viscum album (assembly GCA_963277665.1). NCBI lineage: Eukaryota > Viridiplantae > Streptophyta > Magnoliopsida > Santalales > Viscaceae > Viscum > Viscum album. Next base: position 917,300,159 of record OY728156.1, read on the forward strand.
ATGTCGGAATGGCCTGAAATCAGACGACAAATACGGGTGAGTGATTTCTGAAGTGGTCGAGCAGACGGCACGTCAATCGGACGTGCCGTGTGCCCGCGGTGACCGACAACACAGTTATGGTGTCATAAACGGCCAAAACGGGCGTCCAACGGTCAAATTCATAGCGGACGACCACGGATTCACCCGAAACCACCGTGAAACATTCTAACTATTATTCGTGACGTGTACGCGCAGACGGCACGTCAATCGGACATGCGGTTTGCACGGTACGACTCAATATTCGTGTTTTAAGTGATGCGCGCGCTTCGTAAACGCGCGTGAGGGGGGTCCAAACGGGCCGAACGATGTCGGAATCGCCTGAAATCAGACGACAAATACGGGTGAGTGATTTATGAAGTGGTCGAGCAGACGGCACGTCAATCGGACTTGTCGTCTGCCCGCGGTGACCGACAACGCAGTTATGGTGTCATAAACGGCCAAAACGGGCGTCCAACGGTCAAATTCATAGCGGACGACCACGGATTCACCCGAAAACACCGTGAAACATTCTAATTATTATTTGTGACGTGTACGAGCAGACGGCACGTCAATCGGACGTGCGGTTTGCCCGGTACGGCTCAATATTCTTGTTTTAAGTGATGCGCGCGCTTCGTAAACGCGCGTGAGGGGGGTCCAAACGGGCCGAACGATGTCGGAATGGCCTGAAATCAGACGACAAATACGGGTGAGTGATTTCTGAAGTGGTCGAGCAGACGGCACGTCAATCAGACGTGCCGTGTGCCCGCGGTGACCGACAACACAGTTATGGTGTCATAAACGGCCAAAACGGGCGTCCAACGGTCAAATTCATAGCGGACGACCACGGATTCACCCGAAACCACCGTGAAACATTCTAACTATTATTCGTGACGTGTACGCGCAGACGGCACGTCAATCGGACATGCGGTTTGCACGGTACGACTCAATATTCGTGTTTTAAGTGATGCGCGCGCTTCGTAAACGCGCGTGAGGGGGGTCCAAACGGGCCGAACGATGTCGGAATCGCCTGAAATCAGACGACAAATACGGGTGAGTGATTTATGAAGTGGTCGAGCAGACGGCACGTCAATCGGACTTGTCGTCTGCCCGCGGTGACCGACAACGCAGTTATGGTGTCATAAACGGCCAAAACGGGCGTCCAACGGTCAAATTCATAGCGGACGACCACGGATTCACCCGAAAACACCGTGAAACATTCTAATTATTATTTGTGATGTGTACGCGCAGACGGCACGTCAATCGGACGTGCGGTTTGCCCGGTACGGCTCAATATTCTTGTTTTAAGTGATGCGCGCGCTTCGTAAACGCGCGTGAGGGGGGTCCAAACGGGCCGAACGATGTCGGAATGGCCTGAAATCAGACGACAAATACGGGTGAGTGATTTATGAAGTGGTCGAGCAGACGGCACGTCAATCGGACGTGCCGTGTGCCCGCGGTGACCGACAACGCAGTTATGGTGTCATAAACGGCCAAAACGGGCGTCCAACGGTCAAATTCATAGCGGACGACCACGGATTCACCCGAAACCACCGTGAAACATTCTAACTATTATTCGTGACGTGTACGCGCAGACGGCACGTCAATCGGACATGCGGTTTGCACGGTACGACTCAATATTCGTGTTTTAAGTGATGCGCGCGCTTCGTAAACGCGCGTGAGGGGGGTCCAAACGGGCCGAACGATGTCGGAATCGCCTGAAATCAGACGACAAATACGGGTGAGTCATTTATGAAGTGGTCGAGCAGACGACACGTCAATCGGACTTGTCGTGTGCCCGCGGTGACCGACAACGCAGTTATGGTGTCATAAACGGCCAAAACGGGCGTCCAACGATCAAATTCATAGCGTACGACCTCAGATTGAGCTGAAACCACCGTGAAACATTCTAATTATTATCCGTGACGTGTACGCGCAGACGGCACGTCAATCGGAGGTGCCGTGTGCCCGCGGTGACCGACAACGCAGTTATGGTGTCATAAACGGCCAAAACGGGCGTCCAACGGTCAAATTCATAGCGGACGACCACGGATTCACCCGAAAACACCGTGAAACATTCTAATTATTATTTGTGACGTGTACGCGTAGACGGCACGTCAATCGGACGTGCGGTTTGCCCGGTACGGCTCAATATTCTTGTTTTAAGTGATGCGCGCGCTTCGTAAACGCGCGTGAGGGGGGTCCAAACGGGCCGAACGATGTCGGAATGGCCTGAAATCAGACGACAAATACGGGTGAGTGATTTCTGAAGTGGTCGAGCAGACGGCACGTCAATCGGACGTGCCGTGTGCCCGCGGTGACCGACAACGCAGTTATGGTGTCATAAACGGCCAAAACGGGCGTCCAACGGTCAAATTCATAGCGGACGACCACGGATTCACCCGAAACCAACGTGAAACATTCTAATTATTATTCGTGACGTGTACGCGCAGACGGCACGTCAATCGGACATGCGGTTTGCACGGTACGACTCAATATTCGTGTTTTAAGTGATGCGCGCGCTTCGTAAACGCGCGTGAGGGGGTCCAAACGGGCCGAACGATGTCGGAATCGCCTGAAATCAGACGACAAATATGGGTGAGTGATTTATGAAGTGGTCGAGCAGACGGCACGTCAATCGGACTTGTCGTGTGCCCGCGGTGACCGACAACGCAGTTATGGTGTCATAAACGGCCAAAACGGGCGTCCAACGGTCAAATTCATAGCGGACGACCACGGATTCACCCGAAAACACCGTGAAACATTCTAATTATTATTTGTGACGTGTACGCGCAGACGGCACGTCAATCGGACGTGCGGTTTGCCCGGTACGGCTCAATATTCGTGTTTTAAGTGATGCGCGCGCTTCGTAAACGCGCGTGAGGGGGTCCAAACGGGCCGAACGATGTCGGAATCGCCTGAAATCAGACGACAAATACGGGTGAGTGATTTATCAAGTGGTCGAGCAGACGGCACGTCAATCGGACTTGTCGTGTGCCCGCGGTGACCGACAACGCAGTTATGGTGTCATAAACGGCCAAAACGGGCGTCCAACGATCAAATTCATAGCGTACGACCTCGGATTGAGCTGAAACCACCGTGAAACATTCTAATTATTATCCGTGACGTGTACGCGCAGACGGCACGTCAATCGGACGTGCCGTGTGCCCGCGGTGACCGACAACGCAGTTATGGTGTCATAAACGGCCAAAACGGGCGTCCAACGGTCAAATTCATAGCGGACGACCACGGATTCACCCGAAAACACCGTGAAACATTCTAATTATTATTTGTGACGTGTACGCGCAGACGGAACGTCAATCGGACGTGCGGTTTGCCCGGTACGGCTCAATATTCTTGTTTTAAGTGATGCGCGCGCTTCGTAAACGCGCGTGAGGGGGGTCCAAACGGGCCGAACGATGTCGGAATGGCCTGAAATCAGACGACAAATACGGGTGAGTGATTTATGAAGTGGTCGAGGAGACGGCACGTCAATCGGACGTGCCGTGTGCCTGCGGTGACCGACAACGCAGTTATGGTGTCATAAACGGCCAAAACGGGCGTCCAACGGTCAAATTCATAGCGGACGACCACGGATTCACCCGAAACCACCGTGAAACATTCTAATTATTATTCGTGACGTGTACGCGCAGACGATTGCTGTATTATAAATCCCATACATAGTTTTCCCATGAAATAATCGGATTAAAAATTCCAGCTTTTTCATTTTATCGCATTGTCGATATACTGGAGTCGTGGCAGCATCATTCAATTTTTTCACCCTATCAATATCATCATTTTCACTAGATGCATCAGCTGTCCTCATATCGAAGTCTTCTTGAGTCGAAATCCTTTCTTTTTCATGATGACGAATAAACGGAAACCGATCATCTAACAAATTCTCCATTCCAGTCTTTTCATTTCGATCATCACCAATTTGAGATTTCGTTTTCTCCCCATTGTGATACCACAGAAAGTAGTTTGCTTGAAACCCATTTTTGGTTATGTGGTAGCTGACTTCTTCACGGCTCAACCAAGGTCTACCAACACAATTGGAACATGGGCAGTGTATGCGACCACTATCTGAAGCATTGTGAAATGCAAAATCTATAAAGCTCTCCAAATTGTTTTGAAAATCGTCTGAGATCCGATCGGTTTCATACATCCAACTTCTGTCCATTCTGTAAAAAGAATTTATATAAGTCATTTTGTCATAAACAATTCAATAGGCATTAACTATAATAGAAAATACATTTAAGTAAATGATAAAGGAAGAAAATAATCAAGGTATCAACTACACATGTCAAAAAAACATACAAATGTGTTATTGAAAAAATGTAAAACCAACAAGAACTTAATGTATTATATCACATAACAGCATGACTCATCCCATAACCATATTAGTAGGGTATCATGAACATGAATAACATCAACCTTGTGCCATCCTCCTACCCTACATGACCCCAACCACATGCCACATCTTATTATAGCCTTATCACATCACACCTCACCGAAAAACACTAGGGAAATCATAGTACATCTCACCTGAAGACACATGGACAATCACATCGCATCTTGCCTAAAAACACATGGTCAATCACTTTTTAAGGAAGAGTAGGGAAGACATGGTAGCTATCCAAACATATAACCACCATCCTAGATATTAGAAAAAATACCCATAACTCAAAACCTCTGATCGTTGGTAAGTTTATCCAACTCTGGTTGGGAATGTGTAGAAATAACATAAAAATACATGATATATAGATAGCACAAAATACTCAACCTATGGGTTCACATTAACTACATAATCACACACTTCACTACTACCATAAAACACATAAACCACACCACCACCACACAAGACGCATATCATAGGAATATAATTCTACATTCAATAAGTCTATCTATGAAATTATCATAAGAATCCATGTATCAATTGGAATATAATTCTACATTCAATAAGTCTATCTATGGAATCCCTCCCTTGGATCCATGTATCACCAATGGCTTAATCAATATTCAAAGAAATGAGTCTATCCGTGGAATTCCACTGTGAATCCATTTATCACATAAAGCATATAAGTTAATAGAAACAAGATTATATACCTGACATCCTAATAGAATCCATGTATCACTATTTACTATTAATCATTTAATGAATTTCATTTCATTTAAACAATTCATTAAACATACCAAGGTCAAAAACAAAGGTATTTAATACAACTCACCTCAAAATGGCGACTCAATCAAATAAAATTCAAGCACTCACATGGGAATTTTTAATATAACACTCCTAACAAGACTATAAAGATATCACATGCATTAGTTATAATATATCTAACATGGTAACATAAAATATAAGTGTTAAAGGGGAATGCAAACCATAAAATACCCTTAATTAATTTAATTTACAATTCAATTCATAAATCGAACAATCAATTCGATTTATATAACCTTTCACAAATGACATCCCATGTTCAAAGGGTAAAATCCAAAAAGGAATTTTCAAGAAAACTCACCCTTAGGCGCCGGCAGTAGCTCCAAAATCGTCTAAACTGAAGGGAAAAATAAAAATAAGTTTCAATACTATCCAAACATTTGAATACCTTTTGAGATAAAGAAGAAGAATAACCTGAAGAAGAGCTTCAAGGTCCGGCCGACAGTACTCCAAAATCGCCTGCTGCTGCTCCCGTTAGGGCTCTGTAACGCGAATGGGGGAGAGAACGGGCTGCTGGTGATTTGGGGAAAACCTTTGCCAACGGTTTTTTAAAACCGTTGGCATATCTCCCCCGAAACAGGCCTATCCCAACGGTTCCATAGAACCGTTGGGAAACACTCCCAAAACAAGGTTTTTCCCAACGGTTCCTTAGAACCGTTGGGAAAAACTCCCCAAAAGAAGGCCTACCCCAACGGTTCTAAGGAACCGTTGGGAAAAACTCCTCAAAACTAGGCCTATCCCAACGGTTCCCTAGAACCGTTGGGAAAAACTCCCCAAAACCAATCTACCCCAACGGTTCTAAGAAACCGTTGGGAAAAAACTCTATTTTTATCACTTACCAACGGTTTGATAGAACCGTTGGTATGTAACCGTGGGGAAAAACCCACATTCCAGTAGTGTTTCAAGAAGTGTATTTTTCGAGCAAAAGATGATTTTATATTAACTCTATGAATATTAATAATAATTATATGAATATAATTTAATATTTATTGATATATAATACATAAATTTATTTTAAAACATTCCTAATTATGTATTATTTTAATTAATTAAAATGGTGAAACATTATACACTTTAAAACCGTTTTTAGAAAAATCTTGTTTTTAATCCCAAAAACAAACATTTACTAAAATACGATTTAAATTTGATTAAAAAGTAATTAAGTGGATTAAATATAAATGAATAATACTTATTATACTTAAATTTATATTCAAATAATTAATTTTACTTTTAAATTACTTAATTTGTTGAAGAGAACTGACCTTTTTTACAAAAATAGAGATTTTAACTATTCACTAAAAAATCAATATTTTCCAAAAAATATCAAAATTTCACCCTAAGTTAATTTTTATATGAATATTTTAAAAATGATATTAATTTTTTGAAATTAAAATTCTAAAATTTATAAATTATTCTTTTAAATTAAAACCTTATAAAAAAGAGTTTAGTTAAAACTATTTCCTTTTTGATTTAAAAATTAATTAATATTTTTTAGAAGAATAAAAACATGGAAGTGATTTATTATATATTTATCTTGGTTTTTAAATTCTTCTACCTTTTTGGAAGTTATTTCCTCATAATTTTTTCACTTATTAAATAATTGGGGATATCTTTCCCTCATAGAATTTTCAGATTCTCATGTTTCCTCTTCAACTATATAGTTTTTCTATAAAACCTTAACCTAGTGAATCACATTATTCTGCAACACTTAATCTATAGTTAATAATATAAATAGGATATTTCTTATAAGAAAGGTTCTCTTCCAACTGTACTACTTCAGGGATCAAAACATGAGTTGAACTTGACACATATTTTCTTAACATTGAGAGATGACAAACATTGTATACCTTAGATAAACATAGAGGTAAGGAAACTTATTAAGAAAACGATCCAAATTTATTTAGAATTTTATATGGTCCAATAAACTATGTACTTAACTTTACCTTTTTACCAAAACACATAATAGTTTTCCATGGAGATACTTTGAGAAAGGCCTGATCACCTACCTCAAAATAAATATCCTTCCTTCGGTTATTCACATAAATTTTATGCCTACTCTAAGGTATCCTCATATGTTACTGAATCAACTTAACCTTATCAACCATTTCCTTTACCAATAATTGTCCCATAAACTTATTTTCTCTCACTTTATCCTAAAGATATGGTGTCCAACTCCTCTTTCCATATAATTCATCAAATGGTTCCATCTGTATATTAGTATGAAAACTATTATTACAAGAAAAATAAACCACAGAAAATATTGATCCTAACTTCCTTAATAATCAATTAAATGATAACAAAGAATATATTCTATTGTATTAATCATCTACTTAGAGTGACCATCATGTTGAGGATATAAAGTTGTAATAAAATTTAATTCAGTACCAAAATATTTATGAAGTCCCTTAAAAAAATTAGATATGTACCTAGGATCATGGTTTGATACAATAGATATAGGAACTACATGAAAATTGAATATCTCTATTATATGTAGTTGAGAAAGTTTATCTAAAGATAGAGTATCTCAAATGGGAAAGAGATGTACATATTTAGTTAATCAATCAATAATAACCCAAATCAAAATGTTACCTCATGGAGTCTTTGGTAATCCCTCCATGAAATCCATGGATATATTTTCCCATTTCCACTCTAACACTGGAAAAGGATGAAAAATTACCTTTGGTAAATTTTATTCTTATTTAACATGAAAAAAATCAAATACTTCATGGTAAATTCAATAATATCTCTTTTAATTCCATCCCACCAATAATACTCTCAAGGGTTTCTATATATATTAGTGTTTCCTAGATGAATAGTGTCACATCTGTGTTTTCATTTTCAGGTATTTATTCTATTTATTTTGGTCCTGCCTTTATTTCTTGGATTCCCCTTAATTTTTGGGAAAAAAATGGATAATTTGGGATTTACAGCAGGTAGCGCACAGTTGGCACATGGTTAGGGGAATTCGTGTGCCATTTCCTAAGAAACTGTGCATCCAATTTCATTTTAGATATTAGTGAATCATATGGTTGGAATATGGTTTGTCAAACCATATAGGATAATTATGCGTCTTGATCTACTTAGATAGAGGGGTTCACAATTTCTGCATAGTTTGGAAAACTGTGCAAGCTAACCGTATGACTTTTCCAAGTCATTAAAATTTAAAAATTACCCTTATGTGATCTTGGGATTTAACCCCAAATCATCCCTTACTCTCCCCATTCGAGCTTTTCAGCCCTAGGCGCCTCGCTCTCTCTATATTGGATTCCTTTGACTCCTTTCATTTTGTAGTTTTGGTGTGGTTTCTTCATGAAATCATCAAGTGTTATCTCCCATCATTCCTCCCCTTTTATAGGGTTTCTACTCCCCCTTTCTTAGGTTCTTATTTTCTATCAGGGTGTTTGCCCTGGGGAGGGTTCGATCTTGTGTTGTTGGGGAAGATATTGATGTTTGTTGTTAAATATTTCCTTTTAGGTTCTTGTGGTGGTACTGTTGTGGTTTCACATCACTTTCTAGAGTTTTCTAAGTGAGTGGTAAGTGGTTCTATTCTTTTACAATATTGGATGAGTTTATCTTGCTTGCTTGAATTGTTTAATGTGTTTTATGAATTATTTATGTGGTGTGAAACATTTTTTGGAAAGGTTTTATGAAGAACATGTGATAAAAATGGGTTTTCAAAAATGAATGTTGTTTTATTACTTGTTTGCCTTATTATAGCGTTTCTTGAAAATGTTATATTCCCTGTGTGGAAGGTGAAAAATTTATTTTTAAAGATATTTGAAGGTGAAAAGGTGTTGAAATTGCATTTTCCTAAGTTAAATGATTTTTTTTCTTGTTGGATCCTTTATAGTGCACCTTTATTATGTATTGAATTTAAAAATCATGCTATAAAAATATTTTAATGTGAATATGGTTTGGAAAGGGGGTTTTCCCATGTAACTAGTTTGGTTGGCACATGTATCCTCCTTGTTATATTTCCAAATAGTTTTCATAAATTGTGAAAATATTTTGAAATTTATTTTTAAATGGTTTTGATATGGAAAGTGGCGATTACCTTGTGTGCTTATGATGCTCAGAATGTTTATATGAAAGTGTTGATTTATGTGATATGTGGAAAAAAAAATTGAGCACAATGGGAATCTTGGGTACCTAGGCTGGCTAACTAGAAATGGTACGCTAGTTGATTCAGAATTAGATAACACCTGAATTCATCTAGTAAGATTTATGATTACAACACTAACTAAACATATTATATGATCAGAGAATACTGAACCTTTGGATGTGTTACACTTTAGTGGCTACCACACGAGAACTCTATTTTGGAGACCATTAAATCTTGAGACACATTCCCCTCTAATAGATCATGGACAAGGACACTATTGGTAGTTTAGTGAAGGGTTTTCATCACTAAGGTATGAGGTTTCTAGGGACTTCTAGTGCTAGTTACCTATAGGGATTTACCCATGGTGATCTCTTATGATATATTGCCTATGTGATATAGTGATATCCATTGGAATACGATAGACCTTGTGTATACTTTTATTTCAAGCAAGGTTATTTGAGAAATGGATTTTCCTTTAAAAGTGTTTTCCTTTAAAATGGTTTCCTTAAAATGTTTTATTATAAATGTTTTAAATGTTTTAAAGGAAATGTGCATGTAAATTTTTCTTATAATGTTATAGCATGGAATATTTTATTTTGGGTAGCATCCTACTAGGATTTTTCTTAGAGCCTACATAGAACTTTGGGTGTATGTAGAATTCCTGATTTATGACCTAGGTAAAGGAAATATGTGTCATGGTGATGGTGAATCCAGTTTCTAGAGTTCCACTTTTTGTAATTGTTGGTGGTGGTGGCTCAAGGGTGATGACTCTCTTGTCACATGGAGGTTTTTGGAACAGTTTGGTTATTCCCTTTTAATTGTATCCATTTTTAGTTTTTACTGAAAGTTGTAAAACTTAAATCTGAAAATTTTTATACCTAGTTTGACTTTGGTTATTTCTTATTGTGATGTTTACTTATGTTGATTTCTTATGCTTATAAAAATGTGGGAAACCATTACTAAATCATATTTTTGATACCCAGACACTATTTTCCAGCCTGTGGGGATCGAGAATTCCCTTCAGGCCATACCATGAATTAGGTCAGGTGTCGAGTCGGATGGTATCCTGACTTGGTTTGTGAAAAATGGAATCAGAGAAAAGCTACTCTATTTTGAGTCAAGTTGTTTGGTATGGTTCTAGATTGATTGGAGTTAGGATTTTCAGGACTTGAGGTTCTAGTTGCGAGTAGGGTTCCTTGATAGCATACCTCATGATAGATATCGAGTCTCCATAGGATGTTGGGATTTTATTTAACTTATCTTCTAGTTAAGACATACAGGCTGCATACTGTATATGGACACTTGGTATGGATGTAAAGTGGTTTGGTTTTCCTTGTTATTGTGATTGATTTGGTTATGTTCAGATTTATGAGAGTGGTGAAATATGATATTGTTTATGAAAATTTTCAGAATATGTATTGATGGTTTTCTCCTCATGTTTCTTCTTATAGTAAAATTCCTCCACTTATAATTCCTGTGCATCCATAGGAAGAGGCTAGAGAGAGTTATCACTCACCAATTGATTAGAGGTTAGTGGATTCTATGATTTGAGCTATCAAAGCTTCAGGGTAAGGACTGAGATCTAGTCCTTATTAGGTTAGAGAAAATGAACTAAGTAATGCTAAAGACAAAGATTAATATTTCCTCAAGAATAAGAATTATTCTTTATAAGGTATCACAAATCCCCATGAAGTAGAGGAGTGTCCTAAGAAGATAGAAATGATGTTCAAGTTTCTTGATACTTTTGAGGCATTCAGGGTTAAATGTTCTTTATTATTATTGTAAGGTCCTAGTCGAAAGTGGTGGGACTTAGTGGTGCAATCTATATAGCATGAGCATATGAGTTGGATGGATTTCAATGATGTATTCAATAAGTAATATTTCCCTAATATTTTGTCATTTTCTAGGTCCTAAGAGTTTTTAGAGATTTCCCAGGGAGATTGATCTATGGTGAAATATGAAAACCACTTTGTAGAGCTAGTCTAGTATACACACGACTTTGTTTCTAATGATCAGATGAAAGCTCATATTTTTGAGATGGGGTTTTAGCTATGGATAAGATCTTAGGTTTTCTTGTTCAAGTTGAAGACCCATGATGAGGTGGTTGATCATGCTATGATGGTCAAAATCGAATAGGGAAGAAAGTATGGTTTTTATAGAGTAGTATCAGTAGTGGGTAGTGACAGTTCTTCTGAAAAGAAGAGGAAGCTAGATGATTAGGGGAATAAGGGAGGTGGTAGTTCAGGTCATCATTCCTGGATGTCCTTATCTTCGGCTTCCGATGCGGGATTGGTCACATGCCACCAGTGAAGGAAGGCATGGAATACATGACCAACATGTTCTCCACCCAGTCCTTAGAACTGGTGTGTAACTATGGGGAACTTGCAGTGATTTTTCAAGTTAGAGAACCCATATCAAAGTAGTATAAGGTATGTGGTTTCGAAATAGATGACAACCTGAAAAAAAATGTTCAGGATAGCGGGTACTTGGTTTGGAGGTCATGGTGGTATGGTTGGGGCATCATCTGTGTAGAGTTAGTTCAGGGCAGAGCCATAGGATATTGGTCATTCTCAGGATCATGCCAAGATGAGATAACTCCATGCAGTGGATTGAGTGCCAAGGGAATCCAATGCAGGGCCTATGACATTTTTAGGTACCATTATTATTGCATCATGTTTAGCTATTGTTCTATTTGATACTGGTGCTTTAGTTTATTTTATTTGTTCCCACCTTGTCGATGTGCTAAAGTTGAAAACTTAGCTTATGCCTTATGAGATGGAGTTGTTAACAACACTTGGTAAGAAGCAAGAGAAGGTTTTTAGGTGTCCTTCTTGTACACTCATTATGTCAGAGGTTGAGTTGGAATGATATTTTATCATTTTGGAGATGAACCTCTTTGACATGATCCTTAGTATAGATTGGATGGTGCATTTTTAGGTGAACATCAATTTTTATAGGAAGTGAGTGAGTTTTGAGGCACCTGATAGTAGTACCAAGTTTTTTAGGGAGAATGAGATCCTCAATCAGGTCGTTATTTACCACCACTTCCAGAATTGGGCAACCTTATTTTCCAGATATCATTTCTCTTATTGGAGTATGATGATGGTGTTTTTGAGGGTGGATTACCTCTTGTAGTGGATGAGTTCTTAGAGGATTTCTAGAGGATTTTTCAGGTTTCCCTTAGAGAAATATGTAGAGTTCAACTTTGATTTGGCACCGGGAACACAACCAATATCTATTACCTCATACCGCATGTCCCATACTGAGTTGAGAGAATTAAAGTTACAACTGGATGATTTAGATTCCAAAGGATTTATTTTCCCTAGCATCTCACCTTAGGTCTCTCTAGTTCTATTTGCAAAGATGGCTGTTGGATCTCTTCCATTGTGAATTGATTACCAGAAGTTGAACTAGGTAGCAATCAAGAAAAAATATACCTTTCCAAGAATTGATGACCTTTTTGATCAAATTAAGGGTGAAAGGTGGTTTTCCAAGATCAATCTAAGTTGTGGGTATCATCAAGTCCGAGTTAGATAGGTGGATGTTATGAAAACATCCTTCTGAAGAAGGTATGTCCATTTTGAGTACTTGGTCATGCCTTTCAGGTTGACAAATTATCCAGAAGTCATCATGGAACTTATGAACATAGTGTTATATCAGTATCTTGAGTCGTTTGTCATGGTATTTATAAATGAAATCCTGGTCTATTATAAGACTAAGGAGGAGCGTGAATGAAATTTTGAGGATTGTGCTAGGCACTATTTGAAATCATCATCTATATGCCAAGTTTTCTAAGTGCACCTTCTGGATTAAAGATGTGAAGTTTATGGTTCATGTTATCTTAGAAAAAGGGGTTTCAGTGGACCTTGAGAATATCAGTGTGGAAATGACATGGGAATAGACAAGGAATGTGTTTGAAATAAAAATATATTTGGGACTATCAAGGTATTACAGGTGGTTCATTCAGTATTTCTCCCAGCTTTATTCATCCATGAAAACACTTACCCCAAAAGGGGTAATGTTTGAATGGATCCTAGAGTGAAAAGAATCCTTTGAAGAGTTTAAGAAGTAGTTGACCATGAATATTGTTTTGATCTTTCTATAATATAGAAAGGGATATGTGGTTTTTTGTGATTCATTAGGTATGGGTCTGGGGTGTGTACTAATGAAGGATGACCATGTGGTGGCTTATAGTTCTCTCCATCTTCATCCACATGAGAATAATTACCCAACCCATGGCCTAGAGTTAGAGACAATGATTAATGATCTATAGACATGGAACTATTATCTTTTTGGGGATAATTTTTTAGTTTATTCAGATCATAAGAACATGGACTAAATTTTCTCTCAGAAAGATCCAAATTTGAGGCAGCTTCATTGGGTTGAGTATCTTTAGGGGTTTGGTTTTGATATATTTTATACCCAAGGAAAAGGAAATGTTGTGGAAGATAATTTGATTATAAAAGTACTTGTGAAATCTTTGAGAAAGTACAGTGATGAGTGGACATTGATGGGCCTTTTTTCTTAGATACACCAGAAGACCAAGGAACATAGTGGAGGTGTGTTCTTGGACATCGTGCATCTAACACATTTTCTTATAGATTTGATTCAGTAGTAGAATCCTGGTGATGAGTTGTGCCAACAATCTATGAACTTCAATGTGGGGAGATTCCTTTTGATTGGTCGTTGTCTCCTGTGGGAGTTATGTGGTTAAAGGGTTGCTTTGTGGTGCTATTTTCATTGAGGAAGGTGGTGTTACAGAATATCCACCAATATCAGTGGGCCGTTCATCATAGTATTACAAATATTTACTAAGATGTGAATTTATAGTTTTGGTGGCCAGGTATGAGGTGAGATGTAGCTGACTTCATATCACGATGTTATACATGTTATCAGGTTAAATAAGAGCACCAAATCCCCCCTATTTTTCTTCAGCAGATACCAATTCATACATGGAAGTGGGTTGATATCTCCATGGACTTTATTGTTGGCTTTCCTCATACACCCTGGGAGAGTAATGTTATTTGGGTAGTGATTGATCATCTGACCAAATCATCACACTTCATTCCAATCTGGGATTCAACTAAAGTGGATGATTTGGGTCGGTTTTATGTTTAAGAGGTTTTAAAGATTCATGGTGTTCCATTGGAAATTATGTTTTATAAGTACCTCTATTTTACCTTGAGGTTTTTGGAAGGCCTTTAGAAGGCGATGGGGTCTTAGTTCAAGCTGAGTACAACATACCACTCTCAAAAAGATGGTTAGACAGAGCAGGAAAATCAGATTTTTGAAGACATGCTTCAAGAATGTGTGTTGTATTTTAGAGGTTCATGGGATAACCATTTTATATTTTTTGAGTTTTCATATAATAATTGTTACCAACCCTTAATTATAATGGAACCTTTTTAGGTGCTCTATGGTCGACCGTGTTAGTCACCCTTATGTTGGGATGAGTTAGGAGAGACCTCATTATTGGGCCCAAGACTTATGTAAGAGAAATATAATCAAGTCAAGTTAATAAAGAATTGGTTATTGATAGATCATATTTGTCACAAGTCTTATACCGATTAGAGGAACCGATCTTTGGAGTTTTCTATGGGTGACCGAGTGTTTATTAAAGTGACACCTCACTTGGGTCATCATCGTTTGGGTAAGCAAGAAAAGCTAACACTAAGGTATGTCAGGCCGTTTGACATTAATAAAAGAGTTGGTAAGGTGAAATATGGGTTTGCTTTAACTTCTCATTTAACTTCAATTCATGAAGTGTTTCATGTCTCACAGCTAAAAAAGTATGACCCAGACTCGTCTCTTATGTTGAATTAAAAAGAGTTAGAATTAGAGCACAATTTGTCTGTGTATGAGCGACCGATACGAATTATGGATTATAAAGAAAAAGTGATTCATGGGAAGTCCATTTTTTTGTTCTAAGTTATTTGGAAACACGATAATGTTGTGCATGATACTTGGGAGTGAAAGTCTGGGGTTGAAGAGGAATATCCATTTTTTTCTCTAATCAAGATTTGGGTTGACTTTATGGGGGTGGAAAATTTTAAAGGTAGAGAGAATTGTCAAATCCATATTTTTATTTTGAGGTATTTATTTTATTTATTTTTTTCCTACCTTTATCCTTTGGGTTCCCCTTAATATTCGGTGAAAAATAAAGAATTTGGGCTTTATAGCAGGTGGCTCATGGTTGGAACATGGTTAGGGGAAACCGTGCACCCTTTCCCATAAAACCATGTCGCAAATTTCATTTCTGGATAGTGGAGAACTACAAAGTTTGTGCATGGTTAGTAAAACTGTGATGCTCCACTTAGACAGAGATGGGCACACTATTGCTACATTTTTTGGAAAATCATGCAGGGTAAACATGTGACTTGTCCAAGTCATTAAAAAGTTGTAAATTACCCTTGTTTACTCTTAGGATTTAACCCCAAATCCTTCCCTTCTCACCCTATTTTAGATTTTCAACCCTAGGAACCTCCCTCCCTCCCTCTTGGATTCCTTATACTCCCTTCCTTTGGTGGATTTGGTGTGTTTTATTCAAGGAATCATCAAGTGTTCTCTCCCATGGTTTCTTCCTTTTTTTAGGGTTTATCCTCCCCCTTTCTTGGGTTATTATTTCATAGTGGGGTGTTTGAGCTAGAGAGGGTTTGATCATGTGTTGTTGGAGAAGATATTGATGTTTTCTATTAAATATTTTCTTTTTATCATCTTTTGGTTGTGTAGTTGTAGTTTCACACCAATTTTTGAATGTTTCTAAGTGATAGGTATGTAGTTCCAAATTTTACACTATTAGATGAGTTTAGAATACTTTATTTAATTGTTAAATGTGTTATTTGAATTATTTATGTTGTTTGAAACATGTTTTGGAAAGGTTTTATGATGAAAATGTGATGAAAATGGGTTTTATAAAGGAATGTGGTTTTATTTCTTGTATGCCTTATTGTGGAGTTTCTTTAAAATGTTCTATGCCTTTTGTGGAAGGTGAAAAATGTATTTTCAAAGAGATTTAAAGGTGAAAAAGTTTTGAAAGTGTATTTTCCTAAGCGAAATGATTTTTTTATTATTGGATCTTTGTGGTACACCTTTATTATCCCTTGAATTTTCAAAGGATGCTATAAAAATATTTTTTATGTGAATATGGTTTTGAAAGGGTATTTTCCCATGGAAATGGTTTGGTGTGCACATGTATCCTCCTTGTTGTATTTCTAAATGGTTTTTATAAATTTTGAGAGTATTTTGAAATTTATTTCCAAATGGTTTTGATAGATAACGTGGTGATTTTTTTGTGTGCTTGTGATGCTCGGTTTGTTTATATGAAAGTGTTGATTTATATGATATGTGGAAATAAACCTGATCACAAAGGGAATCTCATGTACCTAGATGGGTGAACTAGAACTAGTATGCTAGTTGATTCAAAAGTGGATAAGGCCCAGATTTGTCTAGAAGGATTTATTATTACAACACTAACTAAACATGTGATATGATCGGAGAATTATAGACCTTGGGATGAATTCCCCTCTAGTGGATCATGCATGGGAACACTGTTTTGGAGACCATTGGACCACAGTATAGATTAACCTATAATGGTTTGTGCATGAGGATGCTTTTGATAGTTTATTGAAGGATTTTCATCATTAAGTTAAGAGGTTTTTAGCTAGTGCTAGTCACCTATAGGGATTTACCCATGGTTCACTATTGTGATATGTTTCCTATGTGATATGTTTCTAGCAACAGAAATATAATATAACTTGTGTATACTTTTATTTCAATAATTCTTATTTGGGAAAATGATTTTCATTTAAAATAATTTTACTTTAAAATTTCTTCCTTAAAATGTTTTCTTAGAAACGTTTCAAATGTTTTAAAGGAAATGTACATGTAAATTGTCTTTTAATATTGGTGCATGGAATATTTTCTTTTGGGTGGAATCCTACTAAGATTTGGCTCACACCCTTCATATACCATTGGGTGTATATAGAATTTGTTATGTATGACCCATGTAAAGGAAATATCTTTCATGGTAATGGTGGATCCAATTTCTAGAGTCCCACTTCATGCAAGTATTAGTAGTGGCAGCTCAAGGGTGATGACTCTCTTTTCACATAGAGGTTTTTGGGATATTTTGGTTGTTCCATTTTTGTTGTATCCCTCTTTTGGGTTTCATTCAAATTTGAAAACCTTGAATCTAAAAATTATTATGCCTCATTTGACTTTGGTTATTTATTATTGTGATGCTTACTTCTGTTGGTTTCTTATGCTTATAAAAATGGTTGGAATCATTCCAAATGCATATTGTTGATACCCAAGAACTAGTTACCAGACCGTGGGGATCAGGAACACCCTTATGGCCATTCCATGAATTAGACTGGGTGTCGGGTTGAATGGCATCCCATCTTGGTTCATGAAAAACAAAAAATGAATATCTATGAGATTCACTTAACAACTCTCTCTTCAACTAGGAATCACACAATACACATAATCTTTTTCCAAATCTAATAACACTATATTTATCAACATTAAACTCATCCATATTAACCTTATTAATGAATTCTAAATTTTAATATAAAGCACAATCATACTTATGATCTTTATTAATTCTTTATAAAAAAGTCGAATGCACAAAAACCTGAAAAAATGCAAGATGTCCCTACATCCACAACTTTTAGGAAAAAAATTCGTCAAATAATTAACCAAAGGGTCTTATTAAAAATATAACATGGTTAATGTAGCATTATTTTTATGAATCAAATAATTAGCCACTTTTTTTCTTTTCTTGGATTTTAATGAATAATGAAATCATAATACTTGTTTACTTCCAACCATCTTCTCTATATCATGTCCAATTCTTTCTGAGTGAATATATACTTCAAATTTTTTTGATCATTATAAATTATAAAATTTAATATAAACACATGATTCCTACAAAATTTTAAAGAAAAAACAAAAACAACTAATTTTAGATCATGTGAATGATAATTTAACTCCTGAGGTTTCGATTAACATGAAACATAAGAAATTACCTGATCATTCTGCATTAGGAAACAACCATGTACTTTCAA
This sequence comes from Viscum album, assembly GCA_963277665.1. Taxonomy (NCBI): domain Eukaryota; kingdom Viridiplantae; phylum Streptophyta; class Magnoliopsida; order Santalales; family Viscaceae; genus Viscum; species Viscum album. Next base: position 917,318,559 of record OY728156.1, read on the forward strand.
TGAAGTATCACTATATATGAAGAATTCACAATTTCTAGAAGGAAGGAACAAAATTGGAGAATTTATCAATCTTATTTTTATTTCCTAAAAATAACCATCACATTAATTTTTCTAGATAAATTTAAATAATTTTCAAGTTAACTTAGTCAATTGTCCAAAAAACTGGGAAAAGTTGTCAAAATATCTCTGATAGTAACATGCTAATACATGAAAACTATGAATTTATTTGATATTTTTGGGTCTTGGTCATTCTTCAACAACTTTGTTTTATTAGGCTCAACATTTATTCCATATTTAGAAATTTTTTTTCCAAATAAATAATTTTTTTGCAACAAAAATTTAAACTCACTAAATTTCCCGTACAATTTATTTTCTTTTAAGGTTTGAAAAAAACCCTTAGGTACCTTTCATTTTATTACTTAATTTTAGAATATAACATAATTTCATAAAAAAAACAACCAAAAAATTGTCTAAGAACTAATGAAAAACTCTATTCATAAGGTTTATAAGTACAAAATTTGAATTGAAAAAACTAAAGGGAATAACTAAAAACTCCTAATACCCATATCGAGTCTGAAACATAGTCTTCAGAATTTCATCCTCCTTCACCTTTATCTAATAGTACCCGAACCTCAGAAAAACCTTTGAAAAATAGTATTATCCCTATAGATAATCAAATAAATAATTGATATGAGCAAAAAATATACTTGTTATTAATAGTGATATAATTCCAAGATCTATAGTCAATGAAAAGTCTCATTGAACCATATTTATTTTTAACAAAAAAAGAATCACCCCATGGTGAAGTGGTAGGTCAAATGAAACCTTTATCTAATAACTCATGAAATTGATTTTTCAATTATAAAAGTTCATCTTCATCTATTCTATATGGGGGATTATAAATAGGCTTAACATCATGTATCAAGTCAATAGTAAACTCAACATCATGATTATGAATAAAACCATAAAAATAATTAGAAAATACATCCATAAATTAATTCATTACTAGAATATCACTAATCTGAAAATTTTATTTATTTTTAATAACATGATCTAGGTAACTTTCTACGCCATCTCTAATAAATTTATAAACTTATTGGTATGTTATCAAAGGTATAAAATTAGTGAATACAACTTTATTAGCTATAAAATATATCTTAGCATGATAAACTAAAATCCAATCCATACCAAAAATGATATCAAACTCTACTATGTTTAGTTCAACAAGATTTGTAGGAAATATTATCCCAGTGATAAAAGTAGGAAGATTCCTAGAAATCTTTGTTACTTTAATAAGTCCACCTAGAGTTGTCACCAAATGTTCTATCTTACTTTCATGAGGTGATGTTACCATTTTACTTAACAATTTATTAGAAATGAAAGATTGAAAAGATCTAGAGTCAAAAAAGGTATTGGAATAATTTGAATAAATTAGTAACATACCTATCACCACTTCATTTTATGGACCAACATCAACTGTTATAGTAGAAAAGTATTTTTCCACACCCTTTTGCTTATGATCTTGACAATTTCTAGCACAAGTTACTAACTTTGGGAATATATTAGCATAATGAATCAACTCATTAAAACTAGAACACCTGACCATTGGATGTATATCGGTTACCCTATTCTTTAATTCTCTAGGATTCTTTTCCTTGCAATCATGGTCTATATGGCCAAAATTTTCACATCGGTAATACTTCCTTGATTTCATAAGATATTCTCCTAGGTTATTTTTACCACACTTACCACAATATGGGAAATTAATTTTTCTACCACCATATTTATTTTTTATATGTATCCCCATTTCCTTCCATTCTAAAAAATTCTTACTTTCATCATCATGAGGCACAAAAGTGACAAAAAACTCCATCTTAACTTTTTCAGCATAATGAAAAACTTTATCATAGATTTTAAATTCTCATGAATCCAAAGATCTTAATAATGTTTTTTCCATTATGTGTAAAATATATTAATTTTACTATCAATGTCCTAGAAAAAATATGGTACATAAATTTTCAGTCTTATAAAATTGGCTTCATACACAGCCACAAAATCTTCAATTTTTCCACCAATTCCATGAATTGTTTTACCATCTGAATTCAAACAACTTTTGGGAAATATTTCTCAAGAAAAATATCCTTAAATGTTTCCCATTACATTTAATCAATACCATCTTTCCCTCTGATACTCTTAACCAAATACCATCATCGATCAATTCACCTTCAAAATTATTAACATCAAGATTTACCTTTTGAAATTATGAACATCCAAGGACTTTAAATATATTCTACATAGAATCAATCCATCCTTCACCTACCACTAGGGTAGTTGATCCACTAAAAAATAGAATATGTTTTTTCAATAAATTCTCTACTATAGACATGTTTCTTCATGGTATATCAGGTTCCTATTTAGTATGGATACCACCACCTTTTATAGCTTGTGTAAACTGAACTATCACTATAACAAACTATTTTGTTCCAACTCCAACTATCTCAGGATGGTGATTTGGAAGGATATTTTCCTCTTAGTTCCTTTCCACTACATCTTCCCCATTTACTCTATAGAAAACCATTATAAATAGACATAGTTTATACGAATCAATATGGTAATATTAAAATGATATATTATATAAACTTACCTATAATTTAAAATGTTTCAATGGAATTATATTAAAATTATTCTAACCTATAAATTTATCAAAACCATCCTTTGAAACCATCTATAAGGACCCATCATTAAACATTACAGAATCTTGAGTTTTGAAGTTAATAGTTCATTCTCTTACATTTTAGGATCTTTTCTGGTTTAGAGTTTTATAGAATTATCTCATAAATCATACATAATAAAACCATATAATGTAAAGCGGAAACTTCTAATTACTATACATTTTACCACTATATAAATATTTTAAAATAATACATGTTTTTATGTTAAATCTTTATGAATTTAAACTTGAATTATTTATTTCACTTATACATCCTTAAATCCTATGATTTTTTTAAAATGTGGTATAAGCACTTAAAGATTAATAATGGACATAAAATGAAGAAAATAATCAGTCTAGTGAAAAAAATGAAAAACATGAAAACCCATGATAAATATTTTCTTAAAAACATAACTTTATACCCATAGAGTTTATTATCAGCATTTTAAAAAATCATTTATCTTACCTTCCAAAAATAAATTATTTTCAAGAAAAATAATTATAAGGCATAAAAAAGTCATGGAGGTGACCTGAAAATCATCTCATAGAACCCTTATAGAACCCTTAAAAATTTGAATAACCACATTACCAACTTCCAATATAAGTCTCTCTAGGACAAAATCATTACCTAATTCATTGGAGCACTATCTGGACACACCCATTGTATAAGTTATAATGTGATCACCTAGAACTATCTAGGTGAACCCATTGTAAAAAATTTCCAAGGACCATATCATGAATAAAAAATTTTAATCTTTTAACTTTTCATTATAAAAACCTTGAAAAACTCTTTTAAACCCATCTGTAGAACACTTTCAGATATCATAATAACCAATTATTTTAAAAATCCATTTTCAAAAAAATTAATTACTCAGAATAAGAGAAATAGAGTTTTCATTTGAAGTAAAAATGAAATATTTTAAAGGAATATAAGATTCAAATAATGGTTAGGTGGTGAGAAATTCATTGTTGTTTTATATGTTAAAATAAAGCATTTATTTTGTCCTATGTAAATAAAGTCAAACATTACATATAAAGATTCATTTTTTTCTCAAAAAAATGAAAATAAAGACAATAAATTTCCTTTATAAAAGTCATATTTCCAAAATAAAATCATTTTAAAATAATTTATATAGAAGAAAAATAGAGTTATAAGGAAAACATTTAAATAGATTTTTTTTAAAGAAAAGTACCTTATCACTTTAGAAATATTTAAATCGTTGTCACCATGAAAGAATAACATCAAAAAAATATTTTAATACCATAATAATAGAGAAATTAATGATATAATATGTCAAAAGGTCTGTATATACACCTTTTAAAATAATATAAGGGCATAACCTCAAGATATTCTCCAACAAAAGAAAATTAATATGAATTCCCTTACCTTGAGTTTGATTCGTCACATCTATTATTTATATTCCTGAATAATATACATATGTTAATTATTTTCTTTTTTGAGAATAATTTTAAAGTTTATTATTCCTTTTATTTCAATTATTACTATGTCATATATAATTACTTAATTAATTTAGTTTACTTCAAATTTTTTGATGGTATTCAACATATATTTCAAAAATGACTAAGGTTGGTTGAGTATTAATCAAAGAGGTAATTATTAAACTTATCTAGAATAATAATAACAACATAATTATAATTTTTATCCATCAATTATACTTTTAAAATGAATCATTAAATATGGTTTTGAAAAAAAATTTGTTATGACCATAGAGACGATAGATCGTATGTAGGCACGAGTAACATTTCCATTTTTCAATGATAATTATGGAATAGGGTAAGTAATATTTATAAAATTATAATAATATTATATATACCATATTATTTTATTAAATATAATTATATATATATATATAATTCATGTGATGTGATGATGAAAAAAGAATCACATCGCTTTGTGGAGGTAGTAGTCCACACATACACGAACGACGATATCATTTTTTAGTGTAAGAAATAAAATGATATATTGTATTTAAAAAATGATAAATATGTCATTAAAATTATTATTATTTAATTTATATCACATATATTCATTAACCTTATCCTTATTACCTTCTATGTAAAGCATTTGTGAAAAACGAATCACATCTCTTCGTGAGACAGTAGTCCACCGTACACATGAGCGACATTATCATATCTCCTAAGGAATGGAAATTAAAAAGGTATATGTTATATAATAACTAAATAAGAATAAATATGTTAAAAATATACTTATATAATAAAAAATATATTATTAAAACAAGTCATTGGAGGTGATGATGAAAAACGAATGTCACCGGCTCACGTGATGGTAGTATGCCATACACATGAATGATGATTTAGTATCCAATTTAATAGAAGATGGGATGGATTTAGGTTATGAAATTAACGTAAAAATATCTAATTATATGGTATATTTTTTTTCATTAGATAATAATAATTTAATAATATTTTAATGAGGTGGTTGAATAAATAAAATAAAGATTCCCAATTAAGCACTATACTTCTTTGTAGAATAACCTCCTTAGGTAAGCATCAAAATTCTTCTTAGGATGAATTTATGATCGAAATAATGGATATAGGTTGAAGAGAGGGAATTTAGAAATATATTTGGGTAGTTATTGGCTGATTAAAATGGATTTGAAGGTATTAAGAGTAGAGGAGAGTGAGTGGCCTTTTATAAGTGAGGAGAGTGACACACTCATAACTTTTGAAAATAAAATTATGTACCCATTCTTTTCACAAGAAAAAGGGATAAAAAATGGACCATTATAAAGAATTATAAATTATAAGGTCAAAATATGTTTATATAATATATTTTAGACAAGTTTTTAGTTTATTTTAACCCTTATCTTTTTAGTTTAACCCCCACCAATTAAACAATTTTTACCTTAACCATGGTAATTAATTTTTATTGTTTTCATTATTCATTATGGTAAAAAATTAATTTGAAATTATTAAATAATATAAATTATTATTATTAAAAATATTTAATAAATTTTATCAAATTATTTTAATATAAGTGGAAAAATTTAATTTTAAACAAAACTCACAAACATGAAGAAAAAGAAGGTTTTTAAAAAGTATATTTTTCGAGAAAATAATGATTTTACATTAACACTATGAATAATATTCTTCATCGTATGAATATAAATTTATATTTATTTATATATAATATATAAATTTAATTTAAAACATTATTTATTAGTTATTATTTTAATTAATTAAAATGTAGAAACATCAAGCAAGTTTTTATAAAAATCCCATTTTAAACAAAAAAACTTATACAAAAATTCAATATAAAGTTGATTAAAGGGTAATTAAGTGGATTAAATATAAATAATTAATTATTATGTTAATTTAAATCATATTTAAAACATAATGGTACTTTTAAATTAGTTAATTTATTAAAGGGAAAAGTCTTTTTTTTTTCTCTCAAAAAATCGGTATTTTTCACTATTCACAGAAAAATCAACATTTTCTAAGAAATACCAAAATTTCACCCTAAGTTAATTTTTATATTATGATTTAAAAATGATATTAATTTTTTAAAAACTAATATTATAAAATTTAGAAATTAATCTTTTAAATAAAAAACTTATAATTAATTAATTTAGTTAAAACTATTTCCTTTTTGATTTAAAAATTACTTAATATTTTTATGATGAATAAAAACATGAAAGTGACTTATTCTATCATTATTTGGGTTATTAAAGAGGTTAAAAAAATAAATACATAAATTAGTAACCATTATAGTTATAACAATCACTCAAGGTTTAATAATAATCAACTATAATAATGAACCATCATGAACATTAGTCCCATCCTAGACAACTTGATCTTTACTTCATGTGTGGGTTGACCAACCCAGACATAGGATATTTAAAAAGTTAAAAAACATTACTAGTCTCCTATCTACTTAAAAAAACAATAAGATAAGGAAAATAAAAATAAGGATCTGATACCACTTTGTAATATCTTGACCCGAGAGCCACTAATTTGGTGCCTTGAGCTAGTTCGTTATATGGAATCAAGTATGCCTAACCATACACTAGAGGCTTCCAAATAACAATGAGGGTATAAAGGTGGTACAATTGGGATAATAAACCCTTTGAATTAGTAATAAATATTTCAGAATCATAAATAAATAAAATATAATGGAAGATAAAAAATAACTGAGAAGTAATAATAAATAGGCCAAAGCCAAATAATCAGATAATGAATGAACATGCTATGCACAAAAATACAAGTAATTAATCATACATTAGGTAATAAATACAACCATACTAGAATATAAAAATAATAAATTAATAAAACAACCAAATTTAGTAGGAAATTTGAGTATATTCTCCATCCCCATCTCCCATGTCGAGTTTTAGTCCATAGCAAAGCAACAACAAGGAAGCATGGTCCAAGTACCAACCTATTGTCAAGGGATCTAGTTGGGTACCGATTAGTGGTTTAGATAAAGTGAAAGTAAAAATTAGTAGGCCAAAACTAACAAAGTCTAATGCATATCCTGTTCATGAGTATAAATGAGGAAATAATTTTCATGTAAAATAATAAATGAAAGAAGTAAGGTAAATAACATATACATGAACCATGTCGAGCTCAGGTTCCTCATAGGAAACCTAGCCGAACATAACTACTTCGACTGATGCCAAAATATCTATAGATATGCCATTATATACACACACATATATGTATATATAGTTACATATGTACTAGATACATGACCAAAAAACCAGCATTTAACAACACTGGTATTTATCAGACTTAGAAAAAAGCACCGATAAATAACATCTTTATTAGCGCTAAAGAAAGAACTGACAAATTTAACCCTTTATCAGTGCTTTTTTTAGCACAGATAAAGGGTACCTTTTATCAATGCTTTATTTTTATCTCTCATAAATGAGTCCTTTATTATCATTTTTTTGTGCTAATAAAGGTCTGAATAAATAAAATGAAACAATTAAATAAATAAAAAAATGAAAAAAATGAGTTTATTAAAAAAATATTACAAATTTGATTAATTAAATAATTATTGAAAAAAATGAATAAATTGATTATACTATATATAAATTATAAATACTAATAAATAGTATGTATTAAATATATAGATATGAAAAATGAAAATTCAACAAATTGAAATTAAAAATAAGTAAATTGAGAAAAATATTAAACATTTTATTAATTAGATGATTGTTGATAATGTTAATAAATAATATATATTAAATATATTGATATATATTAATGTATATAAATATGATTTATACATTAAAAAATATTTAAGCACTTTACATTAAATAGTCATATATTTAGTGAATAATGATTTATAATTAAAAAAATAATATGAATTAAAAATACTAACTAATTGCATAGAGTAATGGACATATAATTGAATATCATTTCTTTTTCAATTTAACATAGATCAAATGTATATTATATTGATTTCATATATACGTAATGAATGCATTTTTATATACAATGCACACACACAAAACTTATCAATTTTTTCAATATTATTAGAGTGTACTTATTTTTTATTTATTCAATTTCACTCATTTTTAATACTCATGCACTTAAAATAAGATATTCATTAATAATGTTAAACAAATATTTGTAAAAAAAATACTTATAAAAAATATTTATAAATATATATATTTATAAATAAATATATCTAAAAATTATATACTATATTTATAAAATTATATATTTATATTTATAAATAAATAAATATTTTTTTTAAAAGTATTTATATAATTATATATATTTAAATAATTATTAAATTTATAACAAATTTACATAAATAATGAATATATTTACTATATTTATATTTATATATATTTATTAAATATATATATAATCATATAATTATACATAATGATATAAATATTATTTTTAAAAAATATTTATATAATTATAAATAAATAATTATATATTTAAATAATTATAAAATTATAATAAATATATTTTAATATGGAATATATTTATTATATTTATATTTATATATATTGATTAAGTATATATATTTTTACAATTGTTTTTATTTATAATTATAATTATAAATCCTTTATCAGCACTAAAACTTTAGCGCTGATAAATATGGATTTTATCAGCACTTTTTAGTGCTAATAGAGACCTACCTTTATCAGTGCTAAAAATGCTGATAAATATGTCTTTTATCATCAATTAAATAATAAGCCCTGATAAAAGTGTCCTGATTTAATTAAAAAAATATAACTTTTTGAAAACTCATCATGGTATCTAAAGCTTTCTGAGGAAGCCACTCATTACCAGTGCTCCTCTAAGGTGAATCAAAGCTTGAATAACAAAAAACCACTTGAATCACACAAACCCACTACCTCCAGTTTCTCAAACATCATCTGATATCTAGTGTTCAGTTGCAGTTAGGGTTTCTAAAGAAAACATCGAGATATGGATCCAAGGGTCTCAAATTTTCTTCAACTTAGTGAGGTAGACCCATGTTTTCCTTTATAGGTTTCAATTTTCTTTCTGCATTTGTGCTCTAGTTATTGTATACTATTTTTCTTTTGTTTATGATCTATTGTTTTCTTGACTACTATTTTGGATATCCTATTTTGGTCTTTTTAAATTGTTGTTTTGAATCAATTTGCTTCACTACCTATATCTATACCCCCACATTATCTACAATCTTAATATTTTCACTATTTTTAAATCTTAGTAAATAAACTATGGTTTATAAATAAACCAATTAAACAAATATTCATTCCACTGTATAAACAGTGTAGGTTTTGGATATAAAAACCTTAAATGAATGAGCATATTGTCTTACCAAACCAATTCTCAGTCTCATGATGGTGCAAAGTAGTAACATAAACTGATTTTATGAAATTCATTTAAGGTAATTTATTTATTTAAATTATACTTTAATATTATAGTGTAAGTTTTTTTCCTTAAAAATTTATTTTCTCATAATTTTCTTGTTTTTTAAATAAATCTTATTAAGGGTGATATCATATTTATTTATTTATTTTCAATGGCTCTCTATTTTAAAAATTAATATGGGGTTGTATTTATTTTACTATGTCAGGACATTCCACTATAAGGGTTACATATATTTATCAGAATTGTGTTTTTTATTTCTTTATAAAAACTTCTTTATAGACCACCTTAAAAACTCAAGGATTGGTCAATGCGTATTAGATGTCCTCCCTTGAATCCTTAGGTTGCTACATCATTTGTTCCAAAAAATAGAATGGAAGTTATCAAATTCTATATAATAGAAATTATTTTTAGGTATTCATCATTTTAGGTATATATATACATTTTAGGTCTATATAAATATTTAATTAATAGTAATATAATTTATACTTAACTAACCAATAAAATATTTTAAACTCATGTTACTTTCAAAATAATAAAATTAGGTAACTATATATACATTTTTTTGAAATAAATAAACATTCTAAAATTTAAATAATTATATTTTATACAAAATTACCTAGAATAATAATTTTTTATAATTAATATAATTTAAAAATTATTATTAATAGTATTTTTTTATTTTCATTAGAAAAAATAGTATTATATATATATATATTAAATAATATATTGTATATTTAAATAATTTTCAATATGATAAATAATATACATATATATATAATTATATTCAAATAAAGTTACTAATATAATATATATATATAATATTTAGGTAGATTCACTTTATTTATCTATGTATCGAATGAGGAGTGACCTCCATTTTATTGTTTTCTATGGTGGAAGGTGTGAACCCCATTAAGGTTTACTGCCTATCGAGGTAAGTGTGAATGAAGTACATGCCACGACCAACCTCTTTTTCCAATCATATAAAACCCTATATTTTTTTAATAAAATAAAACCTATTAAAAAACAAAGCTTTATCGAAAAAAAAATATAAAAAAAATCCCCATCCAATTATTTTATTAAAGTTTTATTAATATCCTTGTGGATAATTTCAAGGATAACAGTGAAATTAATTCCTCATTAAATCTTAATCCACATAAAATCAAATAAATTATTTTTAGTAACATAAACTCTGCAACCGAAATTACACTGTAACAACCCAAGACCCCTAGGCTATGCAACATAACAGTTGCGTATTCTGATTTTTACAACTCCACCCTCTCCATTTATTTCCCACCCTTCACTCAATAATTTTTATGGTTGTGTGGAGATTTCATTTGGAATGAGTTGGTGGAAATGGAGTCTTCTATTTAATAACTAGTTCCAATATTGTAATTCTCATAAATGGGAGGAATTTCCCCTTTTAGAGAACACAATAAAGTACAATTGTCATCCTCATCAGCTTCATCTCTCGAATAGTTATTATTGCATTTTGTTTCCTTGAGTCTCATCAACCATCTCTTTTATGTTTATTTTACTACTATGAGTATTAATCATCCCATGTAATATTACTTCTTAGAGTATTTCAAGCAACATCGGTGCATGTCCACAAGAGATGGAGGATGTGTGTCAAAAAAAAATGCAATGATAAATGTTCGGGAGATGAGCTGATGAGGATGATAGTTGTTTATAAATTTTACCTTTGAATGAATTTAGAGTATAAAACCAAATATAGTGGAGAAATTATCCACATCCTTCTCACTCATTGATTGATTGTTTGGTGAGATCTATTTACATTTTTTATCATCATTCTTGCTTTAGTGTCAGCTTATCCCTATGGTCAACAATGTTTTCATAGTAAAATAATTATACATAGAATTAATGTATTTTTTCATATTTATGTTTAATTTATTTCTTTTCATTATTACTCATATAATATTTTTTTTCTTGTACAAGTGGATTATTTTGTTCTAGCCTGTAACTGAGATAATGACAGTAAGGAAATGTGTCAAGAATGCATACAATAATAAAAAGGTTAATTTCTACTAAATATTTAATTAATTTTTTCATCATTTTTCTAATATTTTTAATTTAATTTTCTTTATCATTTTATCTAATACTTATTTAGTTATTTTTTCACTAATATTTTGGGAAGTCATATTTTACTTTTAACTATTTGCAACATGCCACAAAAGAGATAAAATGATTTTTTCTTCCAGTGTTTCCACACTTTCCATTTTAATTTCCGTTTTTTGTAAAATTTCCAATGATACATATTGATTTGATATTATTATCTGAGAAACATTTCTTGTTGTTAAAATACTCTTCTCTTCTGAATTTTAATAAAAAGAAAGGATTTTTGGAAAAGAACATTGAGTCAATATGTAGTGTTGGAAGTTTGACATAAAAAACAATTTAATCATGGTAAAATTGGAAGTTATGATTGTTTTGAGACTTTGGGATGTGTAGGAATAAACCAAAACTCAATTTGACACACGGTGTGACCAGTATGAATCTAATTGACTTTTTTAAAATTGACATTAATTTTAGTGAAAAGTAAAAATGGCATACTAAAAGCTAAGAAAACACATTCTAATTGTTTTGATAATTGAGGTAAATGATACATAATTTATTTGAGACATTTAAGAATCATCCACACCTCAATTAGATACACAGTGTGACTGCTATGACTCAATGTGTCCATTATCAGTTTAAAATCAACAGTTTAGTTCAAAAAAGGTCACCAAATGAAAACAAAGAAAAAAAACTTGGATTTATTGATAATTTAGTACATAGATTCATAAGTCCTTAGTGACATGTTATAATTTATCTCACATAAAATTGATACACGATGTGTTCGGTATAGGTCAAAGTGCACGTTTCCAGTTTAAAATTACATTTTAGTAAACAAAACAATTGATGTACTCAAAATCTATTAAACACATTTATATTGTTTTTATACTTTATGAAAACAATCCATAAGTCATTTTAGATGTTTAGGAATCAATCGTACCTCAATATGTTACATGGTGTGACCAATATGACTCAATGTGCGTCTTTTTATTTAAAATCACATTAATTTTAATAAAAAGGACAACTAACCTACTCAAAACTGATCAAACACATTAATATTGTTTTGATACTTTAGGTAAACGATCCATATGTAATTTTTTATGTGTAAGAATCATCCTTATCTCAATCTGATGCACAATGTGTTTGATATGACTCAATGTGTCCATTATTAGTTTAAAATCAATAGTTTAGTTTAAAAAATTTCACTCACTGAAAACTGAGAAAACAAACTCATATTTTCTTGATAATATAGTAAATTGATTCATAAGTTATTTTTAATTTTTAGGAATTTTTCTCACATCAAACCGATACACGATGTGATCAGTATGAGTCAAAGTGCGTGTTTCTAATTTAAAATGACAGTTTAGTAAAAAAGAAAAGTGATGTACTCAAAGTCGAGTAAATAAATTCAGATTGTTTTAATAGTTTATTAAAATTATCTATAATCCATTTGAGACATTTAAGAATTATAAACACCTCAATACGATGGACGGTGTGACCGATATGTCTCAAAGTGAGTCTTTTTATTTAAAATTGACATTAATTTTAGTAAAAAGGACAACTCACCTACTCAAAACTGAATAGAAACATTCATATTGTTTTGATACTTTAAGAAAATGATCCATAATTAATTTTTAACGTGTAGGAATTAGACTCACATCAATCTGATATACTATGTGTCTAGTATAACTCAATGTGTCTATTATCAGTTTAAAATCATTATTTTAGTTCAAAAAGTGTCACTCACTAAAAACTGAGAAAACACACTTGGATTATATTTATAATTTAGTAAAATGATTAATAAGTCATTTTTATGTGTAGGAACCAATATCATGTCAAACCAACACATGATATGATCGGTAGGAGTTAAAGTGTGTGTTTCCAGTTTAAAATGACATTTTAGTAAAAAAGACAAGTGATGTACTCAAAATTGAGTAAACACATTCAAATTATTTTGATATTTTAGGAAAATTATCCATAAGTCATTTTAGATGTTTAAAAATCATTATCACCTTAATTATATGCATGGTGTTACTGGTATGACTCAAATTGATTTTTTTTAAAATATAAGTATCATTTTATTTTAAAACACACATCACATCGCTAAAACCGAGAAAACGAGCCTATATTGTTTTCTCTTCATTTAAATTCTATATTCATACTATATTTTCTTTATTTTTTGGTGTTTTTGGTTCTGTGGTTTGCTATTATATCACACTTCACTAGTGGGGGGTAGTGTGCTCCAGAAGAAAACTATAGTATACCCCTTTATTAGTGCTTATAGAAGCACTGATAAATGGTCCTTTATCAGCAATTTTTTAGCACTGATAAAATAATCAAGATTTTAATCTCACTCGAGTAGTCAGCACTTCTCTAGCGCTGATAAAAGCCATTTTAGCACTATTAAAGGCCTATTTTGTAGTAATTATGAAACCCATAAATTAAGACATAGGCATCCCCAAAAGGATTTCATACAAGTATCATACTTTAAATAAGGGAATTCATGACCAAAAATCTCAAATGAATGATGAGTGACATCTTTCCCATAATTACCACTAATATATGAGAACACATTGTCCAAAATTCATAGAAAAATTTGGGAAACACCATGTCTCATAATTACAATTCAATGATATGAGAAACCATACCCAACAACTACAATAAAAGATAAGGAATGTTGTGTCCAATATATATTAATTGAGGTTAAGGAACCTCATATCCATATTTTATTATTAATTGAATAGTAACATCATGCCCAACATATCTAATAAATAAAGTGATTTTTCATGTCCAATAATGAAAATAAAATAAATTGGATTTTCCTTTCAATCCACTAATAATAGTATAATAATAACAAGGTATGTCATGTCCTATACTTACAACTAAGAAATGACGAGTTTCATGTCCAAGTCTACAAAAGCACTCATTTATAAGTGCCCTAAAATGGGCATGAGACATGGTCATACAATTCACACTTTATTAGTTCAATGAAACATTTCAAGTATGAAGGGGGAACTTAATACACCTCTAAGGTGGTTCAAACTCATAATCAATGCATACTCATAATTTATCAAGGGTAAATCTAGGAATGTATAGAATATCACCATAAATAATTATTAATTTATTTAAATGATGCTCAATTTAATCCATTTTTCACTAATAAGAAAATAATTATGATTGGACAAAAGGGTTAAATGATGGTATTCAACCATTCCATTTAACTTAATTTAAACCTCTATTTGTGGGGGAAAATTCAAGAGACCTAAAAATGTGGTTTAGAAACATAAAAAGGTACCACATTCATAGGAACCTAAATCAATATACCCTTTGGTATAGTTCGCATCGAGGTAGAAAAACTCCATTGAAGAAATTGTCTCTCAAGGAACACCAATTAAAGATGATAACAAATCATTAAATTAATTTATCATTTAAGGGGCGGCACATAGAGAATCCATAACATGGTACAATGATGAATTTTATTAATAATTAAACTTTATAAGAAATGAATATTGAACACATACCTTATACCAGGGAAGATTCACTCATCCATTATAGAGATTTGATTTGAGCCAAAATTATAGAAATTAGAAGAATAAAAAAACTCCCTAAAAATAGGACATATAAGATTAAACATAAATGAAATATGATACAGAAAGATAAATAATGAAAAGAAGGTAGTGGAATCATAAACTTACCATTGGCTATCAAAAGTGATGAATTAAAATCTAATTAGATTCTGTATAAAGGAGATCCATCCAAGCCTAGAGGAGGAACCAAAGGGGATCTCAAATGGCGATGTTGTGTGGGGAAATAAGAAGGATAAAGATGGCATAAGGTTTAAAGTAGGCATGTGAAAATCATAATTTCTCCCCTTTTTAAATATATGTATGGTTTCGACACATGGTTTAAAAAACCATGCACCAACCATGTTCCATCACTGTCTATATGGAACACAACCTCACATGGCTAGGCACACAGTTTGAAAAACCATGCATGACAACTCGTGTCGTTACTACACATTTAATTCATGATTTATTATATAATATTACACATAGTAAAAACCAAAAGGTCGATACATCTAGTGTATTTTAGAATTAGGTACATAGAATAACATCCTGAACATTTGATGAAAATACATTAATGAAAACTTTCTTAACATGCTCTTAGAAGTCATCAGTTCTTATAAAACTACATGGGATAACCTGGGTATGTACATAAGAAAGGGGTGAGCTATAAATCCCAATTGGTGAATAAACATGGAATAACATGAATAAAGAATTACATGTTAGAAAATAAGAATATAAATGAAACATAAAAGGGTTGAGAATCATAAAAATGAACAATGAGGTATGTTATATCATGATAACATGAATTCAACATGGGAAATGTGGAAACAACTTTAAACATTTCATTATAAACATAGGTCAAGGATAACTGCCAAGACATAATGGTGAAAAAATTCCCCTAATAGATCAGGTTCACGGCCTAATCCCTTGAATGTTGTATCATGTGAATAAAACATTACCCAATGCATTGGAGCTCTATATAATTGTAGGTGCACCCAACACATTCATTTTATTCACAGGCATAAGTGTGCCACATAGATCATACAAAATGGAATCATTTTTCATAAAATTTTATTCCCTAATCAAGGGGTGTAAAATAAACACATATAAGTCCCTAATAAAATAAGTATAAGTGCATAAAGGTTAAAAACCTTGATAGGAAATGGGTATGGGTATTCACTACACAATTGTTTGGCATGAGAAATTATGGTGAAATTTTGACAGCATAACGGGAGCATATAAATGTTTGTGGGAGGGATAAATGAGAATGAAATGGGTCTATAATTATTTATAAAATTTGACTATGGATCTCATTAATACTTCAAATTGTTCAAGTAAGACATGTTTACTATTCATAACTTGAATTACATTAAAAAATGATATTGAATTTATTCAATGTCATGTTTTAGAAATAGGAAATAAAAAAATGTCACATTGTTCTGTTCAGTTTTCTACTACAAAATATTAAATATAGAGGTTTATAATAACTTAATAATACTTATTTGATATGTTTTGAGGACTGATATTAATTTATATTTTAATAAGACATCTAATTTGACATTTAGTACACATAAATTACTTGGACTTAGGTGATCCTATACAATTTTTTTCTATTGTTTTGCAATGTTTTGGTTTGATGAAAGAGTTAAGTGCTGTATAATGAAACATTCTTCAAAGTTTTTATTTTACTGATAATTTGGAAAACATCCAGCTAAAAAGATTATAAAATACACCAGAGTACTTGAAGAACCTGATTTTCTTTGATCATTCTAATGATTATAGAGAATTCTGTGTTAATATTCAATTTTATAATAGGACTTTTTTATTTACATCAATGGGTAGAAGAATTGACAACTCCATAAATAGTGGAGGTGATCCATATGTTTATAGGATCAATGATCAAAAATATCACCCCATTGGTATCTTATTGACACCTAATGAAAAACCTCTGAAACATGAACAAATATATATTTTTGAGACAACAAATGAAGTAGATAACACAATTCAATATTTGAGGTACACTACAGGATTAAAATTCATTGATATGATTATATTTTGACACATGAGAAGTTTTTATATACTCTATGAATTTTTATTTAATTTTAGATTAGAGATATATAAAAAAACCATTTATGCCGACCTAGTGATAGTTAGAAATCTTAAATTTATGTTTGATGAATGAAATCAATTAATCTGAAATTTTAGAATTGAAAAATATTTGTTAACATCTACTAGCACTCCAAATTTGAGAATGCGTCTAATATGAAAGAGAGGTTATAATCCAAATAATGAAAACTTACAAATAAATTCATAAATCACTGTGCCTATATTTAGTGAAGTTGAATACGTTAAGAACAATAGAGATATTATCTTACAAATACAAACAGGTGAACTACAGTGTATAGATGAACTATATCCACTATATCTTCCATTTTAGTACCCAATGATATATGTCACTGGTGAATATGGGTATTATAATTATGTTTAAAATAGTTTTTCCACTATAAAATCTGATAAATTACACAAAGTGACAATTGGATAGTACTTTACATACCATTTGGAATTTCAACATAATCAATTGTCTTCACTGTTACATTCCAGACGATTTTTGCAACAATTTTTAGTGGATGTATATACAATGGTTTAATCCCAACATTTATCCTTTATTCAATTTAATAAAAAAAATTGAGAGTTGAGTTATATAACGGGTTTTAGGAAGCTTAATTTAGAGGTGAGTGTGATGGATCACTCTATGGAATATGTGTCATTCTGACATCATATTTTACTAGTGGTCCAAGATACATGATTTGGAACTATCAAGATGTAATGACTATTTGTAATTCGGCTGTATATCCATATTTGTTTATAAATTTTACATGATACCCATTCTGGATAGAGATTTAATGGTTTCTTCGAAATCGGGATCTTCTTTCTGAATATGACCCAAAAAAACTCTCAAGAGTATTCAATACGAAGGTGGATTGTATAATGAAATATCTAAAGGAGGGATTTTTTTTGGAAAGCACAGAACTAGTATGCTTCCTAAAAATTTACTTATCATTTATGATTTCATTTAAAGTAATATTATTTTTTAATTACATTATTTTTGTTTTTTATGTACTTATGTAGTAGTTCATACCATTGAATTTGAAAAGGACGATCATCCTCATGTACATATACTAGTATTCTTTAAATCTTATAATAATATTTAAAGTTCTTATTATTTTAATAAAACTGATTCACCTAAAATACTTGATAAGATAGTTCATCCTTGGTTATATGAGGATGAAAAAAATTACATGATTCATGAACCATGTAGGGTTACCAACCCACGCTCTCCATGCATGAAAAGTAAACACTGTTCAAAATATTTTCCAAAAAAATCTATCAATTACTCTTCTATGGATGAGGATGGGTATGCTATTTACAAATCTAGAGATAACAATAGAAAAATAGTAAATAATGGGGCTAAACTGGATAATCATTTTGTTTTCTCTAATAATCCATCCATGTTTCTTAAATATTAGGCTCATCTCAATATTAAAGTTTGTAATAAGTCACGTTCCATCAAATATTTTTTCAAGTATATAAACAAAGGGAATGATCATGTCATAATAGCTCTCTATAGATCTAATACTATTGAACATGGTCAGAATCAAGTTGAAGAAATTAAAATGTATTAGGACTATCCATATATTTCACCATATGAGGCTATATAGTGAATATTCAGTTATAAAATTCATTATAGGTTCCCTTTGGTTGAAATATTACAATTACACTTACCCAGTGAGAAAATTGTAACTTATAATGATAGATGAAATATTGAATACATTCTATAAAAAAATATCCTATACTATGTTCACTTCATGGTTTGAATCCAATGAAACTTATCCTTGAGCGCATTATCTAACCTATGTATAATTCCTAATGAAATTTGTGTTCCACTAGAATGATCATAAATGGTATCCCATAAAATGAAACTTCTCTATTGGGAGATTGCATTATGTTCTTCCCACCATTGGTGTACTATATTATCTTCGAATATTTCTCACTAAAGTTTTAGGAAAAACTTCATATGATGATATATTGACTATAAATAATATGAATTTGAAAAAATTTAGCGAAAAATATTATTTTCTCACCTACTGTTCTAAGAAACTATTTCTTAACCTCATGATTTATAGAGTAAAATCGGGAAAATACTACCAGAAGATTTTTTATATGACTAGATAATGATGTTTTAAATAAAAGGTATTTGATCAATAAACTTATATTTAAATAAATAAAGAACATATATATCAATAATTTCATATTTGTTCATCTCTTTCTCATATTTTAGATTTTAAATGAAAAAAATAAAATTGGATGAGAGGTAAAATAATGAAACTATAAACTTATGTCATTTATTTATGTTTAAATTAATTGGATGACTACTACCATCTTCTTTAAATGAATATATGGGTACTTAAAATCATAATCAACACATATATTTAACTTAAAATATCTTTAGTTAAAAAAACATAATATATTAACTCAATTTTCATAGTTTCTTGAAATATAATGGCATTTATATTTCTAGTTTTTAGTAGGACAACATATGTCAGTTGGTTTAAATAATTTTTTTTCTGAATACATTTTTTATACCAACGTTATGATAATTTTTATTTCAATATCCATTCTATCAAGTAACTAGATTTAATTATAACAGATTTATATCTCTCTAATAGTCAATTATAGATGTATTCATAGCTATAAATCAATAAAATCCTTTACAGTAATAGAGGATCATTGGGAAATTACCCTATAATGCCCATTCTATAGTTATCAACTGTGTTTATTGAGAGAAAGTTGATTGAAGCTGAAAAAATTACGATAAGGATTTTCATCAAGAATAATTTGAAGTTTTGAGTAAAAAAATGAATAATGAACAAAAAAAAAAACTTCACCAACATTTTCAAAGAATCTTTCACACTTAATGGTGGAATGTTTTTTGACTACGGTTATGGAGACACATGAAAAAATTTCAAATGACACACCATAACATCGAAACTATGTTCTGAAGGGAACATAATATATGAAGTTTATTCAAGTGGTATAGAATACCTACTACTACTAAGTGGGAGAATGACACATTCTCAATTTTGTATCCCAATTACTGTTAATGAAGACTTAACATGAAACATTCAACATTGAAGTAGGTTGGATGAACTTATATAAAAAAAATTAATTATTTGAAAAAAACTATTTATTTGAGATGTAGTAATGATGGTTCACAAATACTACTTTGAGGCTCTTGATCATACCTTGAAGGATATTTTTTCACCACATGAGAAAAATAGTGTTGAATTGTCTTTTGGAGGTAAAACTATTGTCCTTGGTGGTGATTTTTGAAAAATATTGCCTATAGTACAACATGGTATAATAGATGGCATCATATTTTCAAGTATCAAATCTTTTTATATTTGGCAGCATCGTTCTTTTACATAAAAAAAGAACACAAGAATACATTCTTCAGATAAAAGTATCAATTCTTTGTAAACACAAGAGTTTTTAAATTGGATTCTTAAGATAGGGGATGTGGCATTTGGTGGTCCAAATAATGGTGAGACTGATATTGAAATTCCAAATGAATATTTAATAGATAGTTTTGATAATCCATTGGATCCCATTATTCAGCACACTTACCCATATCTAACATCAAATTAAAAACCCTGGAGTACTTAAAATCATGGGCTATTTTAGCACTGACATGACAAGCTATGCAAAGTAAATGACTACATGATATCTTTGATTGCAGGAGAAGAAAAGGTTTATTTGAGTTTAAATTTAGTTTGTAAAGAAAATTTGGATATTGACACCCTAGAAAATATATATAGACCATAAATTTTGAATGAGATTACTATATCTGGTCTACCGAATCATAAATTAATCTTAAAAGTGGGGTTTCCAGTTACGATGCTAAAAAATTTTGACCTGTCTTTTGGACTTTGTAATGGAACCCATTTGGGTATCACCTTTTTGGGAAATAATTGTATTGGAGTAGAAATTATAACAGACACTCATTGAAGACATAAGGATATCATACCGAGGATTAATATGGCACAATCAGACTCAAAGTGTCATTTCAAGCTTCAAAGAAGAAAATAACCTTTAACTATATCATATGAAATGAATATTAATAAAATTTAGGTCAAATCTCTATTATCTGTTGGGATTATAATTTTCTAGATTGTTTTCTATCATGGTTAACTTTATATAGCAGCGTAGAGTTATTAACAAAAAATAATTAATTATTTTGAAATATGATAGTGATAACATAGCTAAGAGATATACAAAAAATTTTGTTTACAAATAAATTTTCCAAAATATAAAGTAGGTATAAATATTATTTTATTATGGATAAATATGTTCTTTTAAAATTTCAATTACAGTTCCATTAACTTATATATTTCTTACTATGATTCTAATTATAGCTATACATAATTATATTTTTCTTTAGATTCACATAAAATACAGTTGAAATGGTACGTTCTTTTACTAATTTGAAAAAATATCTATTGATGATGATGAGACATTTAAGATTCAAGTGCATCTTATATGGTTATGGTAGAAAAAAGCATCAAAATTTACAGATGAATTAGTTGTCATCAAACTACTTCTTGTAGATGTAGCTTTAAGTTTAATTTCACTAATGCTTTTTAAATATTCTTAAATACTATTGCATCCAATATAGAAGTAAATCTATTATATTAAATACTAATTGTCTAGAAATATTTGAAAATTTTATCCCAATAGTGTAATTAATTATCAAGTTCTATTTATTTATTGATAGTAATGTAATTCTAAACACTAAAACTTACAGAAAAAAATGATTCAAGAAATAATTATAGGTCGAAAACTCATTTAAAAGTAAAAACCATTGCTTCGTGAAGGTGTATATTATATAACACAAAATTTTAAAATAAACTAGAATAAAGAAAAATATTTAGAAAGCTTTCACAATTGAAGACTATTATTTAACTGGATCACCCATATCAAACTTTCTAATAAACCTTTACACTTTTTTAATTCCATTTTACTCCATTCAAATATATCAAAGAGGGGAGGGTTATAAAATATTTCATTATAGGTATTCCATTATCATTGATAACACATACTAACAATCGTACACTATGTCATTATTATTATATATTTACGTTTTCATCTTTATATAGTGCTGTTATTTATTCCACTTACATCGTGACATCAATATTCAATAACAAATTAAGTAAACCTATCGGTATGTTCTGTAATAATCCAAATAGTTAAGTTTCAAATTTAAAATAACATTTAGTAGAGTACATGAAATGAAAACATATTTATGAATCCTTTGTTTATGGGTAAATTTGACTAAGTCCTGCTATTTTATGGTTACTGTTACAAGATAATAATAGTAATATATATCATTGTTATCATATATGTACTATTTGAGGTTTATGTAATGTTGTTCTTTATTATATTACATAGTGATATCAATGATCATCAATAATTTACCTCAAAACTATTGGTATGTTCTATAATAATCCAAAAAGTTAAGTTGCAACTTAAAAAAAACATTGAGCATAGTACATGTAATGAAAATAGATTCATGACTCCTTTGTTTAAGGATAAATTTTACTAATACCTATTATTTTACTATTACCATTTCTTCAATTTATTTTTTTATATATGAAACAGATGTTTTCGGCATGTTTTTGCAATATCAATCTTCTCAAATTGGGGAAAATTAGAACAAAATGTTGCAAATTACCTTGAGGGATGAAAGGAAATGTTCTATAAATAATTAAAATATCTAAACTATGTTATTCATACAACTTACTAATAAATTAAAATTCATATGTATTTCTTACATTGGATAAACCCTTAGTTGTATATTATGGGATGAATATGTAGATCATCTTAGTACACTATTTCTAGATGAAAAATACTAAAATTTCAGTTCGTCAAATTATTTGTGAAAAATAGATCTCTATTATGATTTAATATACAAAAATTTCTACAAAATAATCTATTACTATGCTAATAATTCTATGTATTACAATTCTAACTGATTTTCATTATATTCAAAACTAAATATTATTCTCAAGAGTTTCAATGACACTGAGATTCTATTTAATCCATATTTTCCTATAGTACACACACTCAAAAAAAGGTTTTCCAACTATATACTGTTGAAAAAATTTATACTGTTAATATAAACTTTTGATTTCTAAGTTAAGGTGTTTAGTTGACATATCTTATTAATATTTTTGCATTTAGTCATTTACTTATAATTTTTTCATGACATAAAAGTATTATTAAAATACTCTACAGTTATTCATATATTGTTTACCAAATTCACTATAAATACTTTACGGTATGTTGAAAACACCAATAAAAGACTACCAACAAATAAATGTAGAGAGTTCGGGTGTAGGATGCTCAGCTCGATACAAATGACCTGATTTCAAAAACAAGAGAAACATTATAGATATTAATACTTGTACTGAGGTAGAGTTTGATAATTAAAAAAAGGAAATTATTTTCTCTATACACATCTATTGTAATTTGTGTAATATTTGAACTAAAATTTCATTACCATTTCCTTACAGGTAACAAAATGTACCAAGTTATCCAATATTATAAAAATAAAAAGTCATTACAATTGGTATTATGAATTATTTCTTTCTTTTAAAAAGAAGGTAGACTTCTTTAATGAAAAGGATAACTGTTAAAGTTATGGTGTAGTCCCACTGTTAACTATACCAATGTAATATTTTGTAGTAAAAAATTATGATAATAGAAATATGTTCCATTCAATTTGTATACATTTTTTTCCATTTTAAACTATCTTTATTCTTATATATGACATATTCATAAAAAACTCTTTATATTATTACTATCACTGCTAAAAACAATTTTCAGAGCAGTGTACTATATTACAGGAAGTAAAACTAATGTGAAAACATTAAAAATACTTGTTATTTTTCAAAATTTATGATAAATACATTATATATTATTATAGATACTAATTAAAGCTGTTGGTACATGATGGTTTTGGATGTATGTCCGTTGTCCTCTTTAAGAAACAAGTAATGCAATTTGTACCAAAATCAGCATCCGATCTAAGAACAAATCTTTTTCATGAAACTCATTATTAATTCTGTTTATATTAATAAAAATATTTGTACATTTCTTAACAAACAATATTTATTTAATGTAATAGAATGATGAGTTTGGTTTTCCAGCCAAGTTAAATGTATTCAAACATAAAATGTCACTCATGATTATTGAAATTTCAGATTACAATGTCTGCAACCAACATCAACCCTGTGAATAAAATTCATTCAAGGAACTTTTTGTTATAGATGATGTAAATGATATAAAAGTTCATGATACTACTATACATGAAAATTAGGTATAGTTTCAAATTTTATTTAAAATTTTGAAATTAATTTTTTTCATTTCAAACAACAATGTCAAAATTTTATAGATTAAACAGTAATATGTAAATAAAAAGTTCACATGATCAATGTTTTACAGCTGTCTTTATACAGTATTTAACTGAACAATAAAATTTCTTAATTTGTTAGTATTTTCATTCAATATTGTTATGTTGGATACTAACCACATTATATTTTCAAGAAATTGAAATCAATAGGATAAAATTGTTAACATGTCTTCTTCCAGTACTGTAACTTTGGTACAAAATTATAATATATTCAAATTTTATGTCACTAAAAAGTCAATAACTTTGGAATCTATATTGCCATTATTTTCACTCCAAAACATATATTATACATAGATTTTATAGATCCATTCCCTACTTCTAATGCATAATATATGTGCAAAATAATTTTCTAAATCAATTTTAACATTTGGAAAACCCTGACAGAGGAAACGATGGAACAAATTTGGATTTCTCAAGATCACAAAACAATGAGCATTAATTTCAAATAGTATCTTCATACATTACAAAAAATATAAAATCCAAGATGATAGACTAACTACGCCATCTAGGTAATGAATCTTCCTTAATCTACCAGTAATTTTACTTTCATATTAAAATCACCTTAAATATTTCATACTTGGAATTCAAAATATTAAAATTTTCCACTGTTCTCTACAAAATAGTTGATTGAATTTTTATTTTGATGTGATATTATTTTTTAATGGCTATTTTGTTAGAATTTAGAAAAATATGATGGGTAATTGAACTGAGAAGAGGTACTTTTGACCCACTATGAACTAGATTAAAGTTTAATAAATACTTGATGTGTGCATTAGACAACATAGATTATATAATTTACTTTATTTAAGAGTGTGTTTACTTTCTATATAGCCATGGTTAATTTGTTTCATAAATGTACAAATTTATACGAATCATTTTAAATATTATAAATTTAATTAATCATTATTTACAAAAATATTTGTAAAATTCCTTAAAAAGTTGTAAAAAATTAACAAAAATAATCATTAATGTACACATTTATCAATTTGTATATATTACTACCTCTGCAAGAATGTTAACTTTCCATATTGTTATGTAATGTTCATTTAAAAAATTCAAAGATTAATACTATTATTTTATAGTTTGTATATAATGTATTAATCTTATTTTAAGTACATATTTTTACACATCATTAAATCACTTTACATTATTAATTGATTTCTTAGATTATGAAATTTTTAAGGATTTAATGTATAGATTAGGCTAAAATATGCATAGTTTATTGCATCTATAATAATTTTATTTATATATTCATCCATTTTGAATATATTTGATGTTAAGATTCATTTTATTTGATATTATAGAGTTTCCAAAATATATAGATCCATACATGTCCTATTTTTTTTATTATACTATTTGATTTTTTTAATCCATATATATGTGAGTTGACTAATACTCTTGATTTCTGTATTTCAAGTGATTAATATTTTTCTTCCAGATTTATAGTTACCTTTTAGGTTTGATTTATACTAAAATCAACTAACTCAATGTATAACAACCCATGGTTTGGTTATTTAATTAAAGCTTGTATTTTCTTATAGTTTTCAATAAATTATAAAAAGTAATTACTTCAATGTTTTTCACCAGATTTTTTTATAGTTTTATTATGATGAATTGTGTTTTTCACATTAAAAGATACTACTATCTTAATTATTAATTCGTTTTTAATTATTTATATGATATTTTTATGAAATATTTTATGTGAATTTTGATGTTTTTTATGCGGTGTCTCATTTATTAATGCCATCCTTTGCACATTAACTTATTTGGCCATCTTTGGTCACTATAGTGGGTATGGCTCCAACATTATTAGGGAATAGTTTTTCACAAATGATTATTTATTCATGATTTGGTTTGAGACCTCTATTTCTAGAATTATTTTAGTGTGAATCCTATTTATGGGAATTGAATAAACCCTCAAGCAAGGTACAACCTTCTATTGACATTAAACAATGTATTAATGAGTTAAATTACATCTAATTTTTAATATTGCAATTAAATTTAAAAATCACCCACATTCCTAACATAAAAAATACTAACAAATGTGTATGAAAAAATATATGTATGGATAATTTGTGCAATGGAATCAACATTTAAATATTAATCACATTATTTATAAAACCAACAATGCACACATACCATGATTTTTAGTATTCAATTATTTTATCCCTTTTAACATTATAAATATATATATTATTTTGACTATATAAATTATTTATCACATATTTATAGAAATAAATGTAATACAGTTAACAATAAATAATAGATATGTTATGATTCCATATCCTAGAAATTATTCTCATGAAAAATATCCTACTACTAAGTCTCGTACAACTGCACGGGGGTGAATACTAGTTATGAAAAATTCAACATTGGAAAATTTTGATATTTTTATTCAAAAAATAATTTTTATTTTATCCAAATAATTTTAAAAATATGTGAATTTCACTTTTAAAATAATAATCAATATTTTTGAGAAATGTTGTGTTTTTTGAAAATAAGAGTTTTCGAACCCTTTTAATAATTACATTTGACTTTATAAAAATTATACAATAATTTATATTTAATAATAATATTTATTAAAATATTATTTGTTTTAACAATACATTAATTCCTCAAAATAAATGACTTTATTTAACATTTCCCAAAATACATTTTGTGTTTTATTGTATCAAAATATAATTTTTATCCAACTAATTACTTAATCATTTGTAAAGTAAAAAAACAATAACAAATAAATATAATAATAATTTTAAGGAAAATGATATATAAATATTCATACTATTCATGTTATGTTTTTTCTCGTCTCTGTTAAATTATTTTTACCCTTAATTAACCTATTTTACTTTTTACTATAGTAATAAATAATTACAGCAATTACTATTCATATTATTAAAAAATTAAGTTGAAATTATTACCTAATATTAATTTTTATGATTCCAAATATGGAATAAATTTTATTAAATTCAATTCATATATGTGCAATAATTTAATTTAAAATAAATCCCAGAATCATGATGAAAAATGATTTTTAGAAAAAATACATTTTTTAAGGAAAATATGATTTTACTTTAACTCTATAACAAGTAATCTTCATTATATGAATTAAAACTCTTAAATATAGATATATAATCTAAATTTTTTTTGGATCATTTTGTATTAGGTTTGATTTTAATTAACTATAATGGAGAAACATTATTCATTTTAAAATAGTTTTATGCAAAATAAGTTTTTAATCATAAAAATAAACTAGTGTTAAAATACATTATAAAGATGATTTAAATGTAATTAATTGAATTAAATATAAATAATGAATACTTATTTTACCTTGAAATCAAATTAAAATAATATTTAGACATTTATATTACTTAAAATATCCGAAGAAATGATAATTTTACTTAAAAGCAACATTTTTCACTATTCTCTGAAACATTTATATTTTCTAAAAATTCTAAAATTCTAACCTAAGTTAATTTTTATTTGATGATATAAAAAGTGGATTTTATTTTATAAAATTCATTTTATTAATTTTCTAGAAAATAATTATAATATATTTTCATAAAAATAAATAAAAATCATTTTTGAAGAAAACATATTTTGAAGAACAAAAAATAATTACAAAAAATTAATTTACTATTTAATAAGAATTTATCAATATATTTAGGTTATATATATATATATATATATTTCATAAAGTAGTTAATATTATTCATTCCCTTTAATTTAAAAACTAGGTTATAGAAATTATATCTAAATAATCGTGATTTTTTTGGGTTCAGGGTTCTGTATCACATATGCTATCAAATATAGTTTTTTATTTTAAAAACATGGGGCATTATATTATTCCCCCTTTAATAAATTGAATCGTATCAATTTAAAATTGATCTCAATAGGAAATATTTTGACACTTGAAAATATATTTATTTAAAACTCACATTTTAAACATGGTTAATGAAACATCCACTTGAATAGAGAGAAAGGGATATATGAAGGCCATCACACAACTAGTTTTCTAAGTTTGAGAAAAATAGTGGTAAGTGAAATCATGTACATGGAGAAGAAAACTAACACTAAATAACTAATTGAGTGTGATATAGAATACAGACAGGATAAAGTCAATAACCACACAACCATAATTATTTGATGGATAAAATGACCTTAAATTCATCATAAATGATCGTAATATAATGAAATTTTGGTTTTAATATTATTTTCATAGATTTAAGGAATTATTTTACCATCTAGACTTGGGACATAAAGAAATATTTTTTCTAGAAAAGTATAATTTTATCCTTTAATCAATTTTCACTACAATCTCACATTTTCCCCAAATGATGAGAACTAAAGATAATTTTTTTTATGCTTAAAGGACTAGAATAAGATTCTAATAGATAACATAATATAATAAATAATAAAAATCTATTCCTACTATCTTTACTAAATCCAAAATGGTTAGCATAAAGTAAGATAATACTGGAAATAAATAAACCTTAATACATTAATCTCTAAAATTACACAAATATAACCAAAGGTTTCAAATAAATCATTCCTTTAATAAATAACCATATATAACACTAAAGGGATTAATTATAGATGACATGTATTTCCTTCAATTATGAATTTATAGGCTTGAATATAAGTTATCAATTATCTATTTCCTAACATAGATTCTTATGGTCATTCATGTTTCCTTAATAATAGTTCGTAATAAGATTAGGAATTTATGAAAGCATATCCTCTGATAGTGTCAAACTAGGTGTGAAACAAGTCCTATTGTCATTCACCAAGACCCAATCAAGTATATATCAATGTGGTGTTTTTAGGTGTTACCCCTAGGTGAATCTATTCCAAAGCCACATCTACTTGTAGTATACAAATAGGGATGTATTTTCTAAGAAAAAAAATTAATCTATAATTTAACAAAATTCATGGATGTATTATTATGTTTAGTATTATCCCTAAGGATTTATCTTTATTTTTATAATCCTAATACCAAAAATGAATAATACTTCATTTGATACTAACTATGAATACCCGTGTCATTATTACACATTTAATTCATGATTTATTACATAATAATATACATAATAAAACCTTGAAGATAAAAAATTATAGTGTATTCTAGAATGAATTACATATCATAACATCTAGAACATGAGATATAAAAAATTATTGAAAACATCCTTAACATGATATTAGAAATCACCGATTCTTCAAAAAATGCATGAGATAACCTGGGGATGCACATATGAAAGGGGTGATATATAAAGTCCAATAAGAGAATAAATATCGAATAACATAAATAAAGTAATAAATTTTATATAATAATCATATAAATAATACATAAAATGTGTGATAATCATAAACATGAATAATGAGGCATGATATAACATGACAACATAAAGGAAACATTTAAAATGTGAAAATAACTATAAACATAGAATCATAAACATAGGTCAAGGAGAAATTCCAAGAAATCATAGTAAAAAAATTATTCTGATGGATTGAGTTCACTCCAAAGTAATTTACATGATTTATCATGAGACTAAAACATTACCCAATGCATTGGATCACTATATAATTCTGAGCACATATGTTACTTTCATTCTATTCACATGCATAAGTGTTCCACATAGATCATACAACATTGACTCATTTTCACCACATTTTATTCCAAGATCAAGTGGTGTGTAATAAATACATGTAAGTCCCCAATAAAATAAATATAAGTGCATAAAGGTGAATGAACATGATAGGAAATGGTTATGGGTATTCACTACACAATTGTTTGTCATGAGAAATCATGGTGAAATTTCGGTAGCATAGTAGGGGTTTATAAATGTTCATGGGAGTGATTAATGAGAGTGAAAGGGGTATATAATCATTTATAAATCATAGTATAAATAAGTGGAATATTTTATAACATATCAGAACAATAGTAAATTCATATAAAAGTCATAAGATAATGAAGATGCTTGAATAAATAGGAGAAGGAGAGGACCCATTACTAGATTTTGGCATGGTAATTGGTGTATATAAAGGTTCATGGGAGTGTTTAATGAGAGTGGAATGGGTATCCCATCACATGTATGTAAAAAGTTAAGTAATAGGGTTGTATGAAAACATACCCAAACAAGATCAAATATAAATTAAGAGTGAAGAAAAAAAGAGGTTCTTGAATAAAAAGTAGAGTGGGAGATCCCTTACTAAATTTTAGCATTGTAATGGGTGTAGATAAAGGTTCATGGGGGGGATTAATGAGAGTTAAATAGGTCTCTCATCACATGTACATAAAAATTAAAGTAATAGAGTTTTATTAAAAATACCAAATAAACCAAAAATATAAACTAATAGGCATAACATAAAAGTGATGCTTGGATAAAAAGGAGAGAGGGAGATCACTTACTAAATTTCAACATAGTAACGTGTGAGGTAAAAGATATAATGAGAGGAAAAATGGTTTATAATTATTTGAGAATAAATTGGACATTATAAGGATCATTATAATTACATTACAACATAACTAATTGGGATTAAAATGGTTAATTACAAAGAATGTGATTGAATGGAAATGAGATGAGAGAAATACCTTACTAAATTCCAACATGATAACAGGTGTAGATAAATGATCATGGGAGGGATTAATGAGAGTTAAAAAGGTCTATAATCACATGTAACTAAAAATTACAGTAATAGGGTTATAGGAAAACATACCCAAATAACTACAAAATAAATCTAAGAGGCATAACATAAAAGATTTGCTTGAATAAAATGGAGATAGGGATATCCCTTACTAAATTTCAATTGTGATTTAAAAGGATAATTACAAAGAATGTTCTTGAATGGAAATAAAAAGAGAGAAATCCATTACCTTGAGATGGTGATTATAAAAGATCGGGAAGAGATTATTGAGATATTGGGGGCACTTTGGGAGGGATAAAGATAGGACAAGTCATATTAAGTAAGTATTCCATGATTTTTTAGTGAGTAAAAATGGAACCCTATGTTTCTTGATTTAGGAAAAGAGAGGGGAGTTATTTATTTTCCAAACATTGGTTTTTGACTCTATATAATAAAATAATCAAAACCACAAACATTCCCATGGTTTTACCAATTATTTATTTCAAATAGAGGTGGTTTTAATTATTTTATAAGAAAAAATGTGGGTTATATTAACATATCACCCATTCTGATGTGGAGGTGAGTCATATGTATAAATTAATGATTTTAAAAACATAAAATATAATATACATTTTTGAGGATTCATAAAGGATTTATAAAATTAATAGAATAAACTAAAAATAAAATTATTTTTAAGGGTAAACATATATTTGGTCATTTATACCATTTATATCACTTATTACATCACGTTTGGGTCATCAAAATGTCATAACACACATCATATATTTATACAGTATTTAATTTTTACCTGAAAATTCAAAAAATCTTAGAAAATTATGAAGAATTAAAAATTAGATAATTTTGATGTTATGATTCGAAAAATAATATTTATTTTATCTAAATAATTTTCAAAATATCAGAAATTTTACTTTTAAAATAATAATCGATATTTATTGAGAAATGATGGTTTTTTTGACAATAAAACTTTTTGAATACTTATAAAAATTACATCCGACTTAAAAAAATTATATGATCATTTATATTTAATAAAAATTATTTAATAATAATATTTTATTAAAATATTATTTTTTTGAAAAATCCACTAATTCCTCAAAATAACTGTCTTTTTTTAATATTACCCAAAATACAATTTGTGTTTTATTTTATCAAAATATAATTTTTATCAAAACAATTACTTAATTATTAAAAAGGTAAAAAAATAAAGAATAAATATAATCATAATTTAAATAAAAAGAAAATATAACTATTAATACAATTATGGTTACTTTGTTTTTAGTATATGTTAAATTATATTTACTCTCTATTAACCTATTTTCCTTTTTACCATGGTAATAAATACTTACTATAGTTACTATTTATATTATTCAAAAATTAATTTGAAATTATTCCCTAATATTAATTATTATGATTCCCACTATGGAATCCATTTTATGAAAATAAATTAATATATGTGGATGAATTTATTTTAAAATAAAACTTGTAATCATGAGAGAAAATGGGTTTTCAAAAAATACATTTTATAAGGAAAATATGATTTTACTTAAACTCAATAACAAGTAATCTTCATTATATGAATTTAAATATATATATATATATATATGTAATCTAAAAATTTAGTTTATATAATTCATCATTAGGGGTTATTTTAATAAATTATAATGGAGAAACATTATTATTTTTAAAATAGTTCTTAGAAAAAATCATTTTTAATCTTAAAAATAATCTTGTAGTAAAATCTAGTATAAAGATGATTTAAATGTAATTAATTGAATTATATTTGACCAATAAATAATTATTTTAACTTGAAATAAAAATAAAATAATATTGAGACTTTTATATTAGTTAATTTATCATAATAAATGAAAATTTCACTTAAAACTATATTGTTAAATATTCATTGAAAAATATACATTTTATGAAAGATTCCAAAATTTCACCTTAAGTTAATTTTGATATAATGATATAAAATATGGATATTTTTTTTATCAAATAAATTTTCTATAAAATAATTATAATATTTTTTCATGAAAATAAATGAAAATCATTTTCTAAGAAAACATATTTTGTAGAACAAAAATAGATTACCAAAAAATGATTGATTATTTACTAATAATTTATCAATATATCTAGGTTATATATACATTTCATAAATTAGTTATTATTATTCATTTCCATAAATTTAATGGCTATGTTATAAATATTATATTTAAATAATCATGATTTGTTTGGGTTTGATGATGCATATCACATATGCTATAAAATATAGTCTTATCTTTTAAAAACATAGAGTGTTACACACTCAACACTTTTTGTAGAGATACTATGAAAGTATTCCACCCCTAACATAGTTAGGTGCATGGTTAAAATAAATAGTACTTCAACCGTGCGATACACTGGTAATTTATTACAAAGGTTTGAAAAATTATCTATGACACCTTGCATGGTTAACCATACCATGATCCGTAAAAAAACAGGCAGTATAGTTGAGCCACATAGTTATCAATAATTGTTCACTAATCATGCTCCTTTATTTGTCTTTTCAAAAATCGGGCTTTTAAATCCTGATACTCTAAAAAATCTATGGAATGCCTGATACACCTCTCGAGCTTTAAACCCTATCTATTTTTTAGAGTGTTCTAAGAATCAAAATTCCATTCCAAAGTTCATTTTAAATTTTGTCCCGTCCACAAAACTGAAAATTTAAATTCATTTAAAAATTTCAACTAGTAAAAAACACATGATGTTACACCTTACACTATCCTCCACTTTTGGTATGTTTCACAAAAAAATTATCTTTATATTTTTAGTTTGGGGAGGTCTATAACCACTTTATGTTTGGAAATATTACTTAAGTTTATTTATCCTATATGGAAAAGTCTTATATTCCATAGGTTGTTTTAATCCTTGGCACTCAAATAACATGAGTTTAATGGATAACCAATTTGAAATATATTATGAATTTTTATTTCACCTCTTGTAATAACTCTCCTATATTTGGAACTTTTGATAAATCATAATTTATTTTGAAAACAATATCATTTTCTTCATCACACAATTGAATATCACTAAAAAATTATGTTTTATTACTTTCACTAATAACACATTTTTAAATTTGAGTCATTTTTATTGAATCTCAACAATTCCCACACCTTTGATTCTCAAGGAGTTATCATTGTAAAATGTAACTACTCTTCCTTCATAATCTTATAAATTTTTCAATACTTTGTTGTCTACAATCATGTGTGAAGAACACCCACTATCAAGGATCCATGGTCTTTATTTCCTGCCTTCAATTCTATTTCCACTATGAACTAATTCAATTAATGATTCTTCTTTTAAACTTAATTCCAATTTTCTATATTGGATAACTATCATGGGATATTTTTTATAAACTTCTTAACAAAATTACTAGGTTTCTAACATATACCAAAAAATTATTTCAAACTTTAAAACCTATTTTGCATAGGAAGACTTGAAGTAATTCTATTCAAATACTTCTTCTTCTTTAGAGATTCCTTCTTTTTCACTTCATAGTGGCTCCCCCTTGATTCATGTAATTATCCAGGTAGATACATGTTATACCAATATGTATTCTATTTGTGTATGGATAGTATACAACACTAATAGTATCCATTTAATCTGAATATTCTGTTATAGTTGTTGTTATATCCATAAAATTGCATTACATATTCTTGCATTTTCTATCTATATTTCCCTAATATATCTTGTTATTTAAGGGGGTTGATTTTTCTTATATTATTATATATTAATTTTATATAGAAGATATTTTATAATCATATTTTATAGCCTAAATTTTTCTAGATTTTGAGTTGTGAATTACACTATCAGTCAAGTTAGAGTTAATTTCTTTTCCAAATTTTAGATATAGTTTTAACATGATTTGATTTTCTTGAAATTCCATCTATTATAGATGATTCATGCTTAACTTAAATAGATTTTTAAATTATTATTTCATCATTTTAAACTCTTGATCAACTATTTAATGTTTTTATTCCACATTACTCATTTATTATTCTTTAAACATAATCTTTTATTTAAGATATTTCTTGATCTTTTCATTCTAAGCATCCTTAATCTTGAATTTATTGTGTTCTTCAATGAGTTTAGTATCACTTTTGAGATATTATTGATTTATTTCAAATTTTTTCCTATCATATTTCATATTAACTTTAATATCCTTCTATGTCATTGTGATTTTTTCAAAACAAACTTCTAAATTAGATTTGAGCATATGCTCCATGTATGTTTCTTTTCCACCTTCCTCACTTCTTGCGAAAGTTTCTTCCTTCTCCACATGTTCTATAAATTTATTAAAATTTTTAGATATTTCATCCATAGATTGGATACATGATTAAATTTATTTATTTTCTTCTTTACTCATCAAACCTCTTCTATTACTTCTTGGATTCAATTTTTTACTGTCACCTATTTTTCTAAATGAGTTATAATATTTTACCCACTTATTATTTTTTTAGTATTATTATGATTTTCCTCAAAATCATAATCAAGATTATTATTATATGGTAAGTTTATATCAACGTGTCATATTACTCAAATATTAAAACATTTTAGAGGAAGCATTAATTTTTTATTTACCTTTTATCTTCATAAATTTTTTAGATATAATAGACATTAACATCTTGTAATCTTTATATTCTTTATTATCATTGTCAATATCACTAGATAATTCATGTTATTCCTCTTTAAATATCATCTTTCTCATGGTTTTAAAGTACACCCAATCATTAATCTTCTTTTTAAATGTAGTTTATTATATCATTTCATAAGAAAATAGGATATTGTGTAGATTATGAAGTGAAATATCCTCCCTATATTATAGAGAAGAAATTTTTTGATCAAATTAGCCTATAAAGTTCCTCATGATTTTCATAATAATAAAAGAATCATCCAATTTTCCACCAATTCCTCTTATATTCTCATTGACTCTAGTGAAGTAGTTGGAAATGGATTCTTCCTCAAAATATTTATATCTTCAAACCTAATCATCTAAATTTATAAATTTTCTTCTTTTAATTTAATATTTCCTTCATAACTGATTTCATATTTATATCATAATTATGTAGTAGTTTTTAGTACCATAAATCTTTCAAACACTTTTTATAAAGGGACATAAAAGTGTCATTCCTATCCTTAACATAAACTAGAATATATATTTTATCATAAAAATACATATATTCACCTCTTTACATGGATGAAAATACAACTGTATCTACACCAAGAACTTCAAGAACCAATGAAGAAAAGTATATAATAATTATATTTTTTCAACTATAAAAACCATTTACATAAAATTTTAGAACTCCTTTGTTGTTGACATAATTTATATTATCCATATTTCTGAATAAAAATAGAATTTAACAAAGGTAACCTAATATATGATGCCAATTGAAGTGTTGTGAGAAGAAATAAGTGATACCTATTAGATAAAAACATGATGGATATATTTTCACTTCATATGAAACCATAGGGTAGGTGTAACACTATGATATTTTAAATTATATATTTTCCTTAAAAACTTAATGTGTTCAACAATTTTCTTCACATGCAACTCTGAAACAAAATGAATCATGAAACTTTATGTAATTGTTAAAATGTTTCCATTGAATTGTAGAGTAAATATAGAGGTAAAAAAATTATTAAATATAAGTTGAAATAAAAATAAATGTATTTTTATGATAATCCATTGATAAAAATCAATTAATATAGTTACATAAAAAATTAAATCATTTTATTCATAGAAATATTTTTTCTAAAAAATTATCATTTCATGTGATATGAAGTTTTTTATACTATAGTTAAATAATGTTTTAAATGGATCTTTTGGATAATATATTTAATAAAATGAGTTAATATCCATCCAACAGTTATTACTAAGAAAAAAATAAATTTATTTTATGCTTAGAAGATACCTTTTCCATAAAATGTTATTATTCAACATGAAAGATTATATTAAAATTAATTTTTACCACTTTAAAAATTTAATCATATAAAATGATTTGATTATTTTTAATTAGTATGATAAAATTAATTAATGGGTTCAAATACATTTTTAGGCATAAAATTATGTTACCAAGTTAAATATTACATACCATAATAAAACAGTTATTTTTCAAGGAATGATACTTTTTAAAATATTTTGATTTAAAATTAAATTGTTATATTTTAAAAGAAATAATCTAATATGATATTGAAACCTATATATAAATATTTTTATAGTCATTTAATTGGAAATAAATGTTCAAAAATATAAAGAAAACTTGATGATTAAAATGACATTTTTCTAAAAGAATAGTTCTTCAACACATTATATATTTTTTAATTTAGAAGTTAATTTTCTCAAATTTAGAAATTGAATTAGATTAAATAGAGTCTAAAGTCATATTTTACATGTTGAATTTTGGAAAAAAGGGTCATATTATATTTTTATTAATATAAGAGTTACTATGGTCAAATTTTAATCAAGATTAATAATTGTTAAACGGCTAATCAAATGTGTCCCAAATTTTACTAAATAAACTTAGAACTTAAACCTTATAGAATAATGTTTTCGGTTAGAAATTTATACCTATATATCTCACCGATATCCCTCCACTTAACTCATATAACTCTCATGAAATTCTATTCTTACCCCTTACATAACATTCCTATCCAAATATTTATCCCACTTTTTCAGCTATAAAAGGAACTCACTTCCACCCATTTCATGAAAAACCCATTATTTTAAATTACCATGAAAATATACCAAATTTAATTATTCTAGAACCCCCATAAAAATTTATAAGCCTTTAGGCTCAAAAAAGTTCCTGTCATGACCTAACCCTAACCGGGGCTCGAGCCGCAATTACCCTAAGCCTACCTCTATAGGTCAGGGGGTGACAAAAAGTGCCAAAAGGCTTATACTAAATGGGAGGCCTTTTACAAATGTACCTATATGCATAAAAAAAACATCTCAATACATAAGTTTAAAGGAATAAAAGAAAAATATACAATAGCTAGAATGTAAACCAAGCATGCAAGACCTCTAGGTTGTACTAGATTATGAAAGTGAAAACTAAAAGGTAAAGGGAAAAAGTACACACCCAAACAGAATGATATCCCAAATTGAAAATATATAAAATAAAAGTTCCAAGAGATCCCATCTCCTGATATCTAATCTATGACCATTTTACGCAGTCTAATGCACAAAGTTTCCCTAAGATCCTCTAAAGTCACTACTGACCTGTCACTTATATGTATAATACATGACACATGCTGGAAAAGCCCATGAAGTGGTGAGTATATACATACCCCGTAGGATTTACTGATAGATGAAGGGGGATTGGTAAGAGACATTAAAGTAATAGACATTATACAACTCTACCCAAAGGAAGATAGTAAAAAAATAAAACAACATGGAGACACACACACACATAATAATAAAAGAAACCCAAATAATAGAGAAGAGAATATCTATATAATAAACTAGACTAGTAAAAGAGTGTCATTAGTTCAAGAAGTACATAAATGATGCCCAATATCTCACATGTCTTCCCATAAGAAAACATCCAAGTCAAGCCACACCTCACCACTGTATCAAACACTTAAGGAAAAATTATCTCAATGTAGAGGACCCATGCCCTGATACAATAGGAGGGTGCCACTCAAAAAATAGATAGAGGACCCATTACCTATCCTAATAGGAGGGTGGAACTCTGATGGTCGAGGACCCATGCCCTGTCTCTATAGGAGGGTTCCACTCAAAAATTGATATATGACCCATGTCCAAACCAACAAGAGTGTGCCACTATAGTAATAGATAGAGGAACCATGCTCATACTAGATAGATGTTTCCACTCTAGTAGTCAGTAGAGGACCCATACCCAGCTCAACTGGTGGGTTCCACTCTAGTAGTCGAGGACCCATGCCTTTCCTAACAAGAGGGTTCCACTCAGATAATAAATAGATGGCCCATTCCCTACCCAGTATGAGGGTTCCACTCTAATAGTCATTTGAGGACCCATTCCCTACCTAATAGGAGGGTTCAACATGAGTATTAGATAGAGGACCATGCAAAACCCTACTGGAGGGTGCCACTTTATAGATTGGTAGAGGACCCATGCCCTACCCTAGTAGGAGGGTGCCACTCTAGAAGCCTATAATGATCCTTCATGATCACAGTAATTATCGATCATCACCTAAATAAGTGTAAATATTGTAATATCTCTTATCATATCTCAAAAAAATCACTAAGAGGGACACCATCACATTCTACATGAAAACAATACTCAGTATAGGCTACTCACAGTCCAAAATCCAAGTCCAAATGAAGAAGATACAAGAGATTGAAGTTTCCTAAAAAAGAAACAAGGGGTACATGGTGTGTGAGAGGACCCACATGGAATTTGGTACCAATACATATCCTATATGTGTCGCAAAAGGTATATGGATCACTGTCCAAGTTACCATACACGGTGTGTAGAGAGTCTACATGTTGTGTCCGAGCCACCCATGGTCATACCTGTGCTCACCAGCCGTGTCCATGTACTTTTCCTGTTACTAGGTACATTGTCACATGATATATTCCTATCTGTAATCATACCCATGTAATCATGGAGTAAATGTAGAGTTTTCTAGTATAATGTCACATTAAGGGTGAAGGTCCCACATGGATTCCATGAAACCCTAGTCGCTACAACTAGCGACCTACATGTCGTGTGTTCTTCTGACTACACAGTGTGTAGTTTCTTTTTTCAGAGAATATCATATCTAAAATCCAAGATACATATATGATTATTCCACCTTTGAATCATGCCTATTCTCCTCATGATAATAGTAGATCTAAACTATGGCTGGTGATTCTGACCCTCTGGTGGATGGAAATTGATTTCTATTTCTTATCATGCGGGCCCATATGCACGGCCATGCCTTCTCTTGATCCTATCACCACCACCATTCTCAGATCTCTAATACACAATAAAATACTAATTAATCCAAAATTTTTCCCCAAATTCATCCTTTATCACCAAACTATTATCGGCATGTGAAACCATCATGAATCTGGTGGTTTTATTGGCTAAGTCCCTCCTAAAAATGTTGAATCGTGACCTCATGGTCTAAAAATGATTAACATAAAGAAATTTGGGAATAAAGGTATCAAAACTAAAGGTTTATCAATATTT
The DNA here is from genome assembly GCA_963277665.1 of Viscum album. Classification (NCBI taxonomy): domain Eukaryota; kingdom Viridiplantae; phylum Streptophyta; class Magnoliopsida; order Santalales; family Viscaceae; genus Viscum; species Viscum album. Next base: position 917,359,143 of record OY728156.1, read on the forward strand.
TCCAATATTTCATGGAAAAATATAATGAACTAGGATATCCAGGGTGAGAAACAAAAGAATAATAAAATTAAACCAGTATATATGCACATGCCAATGTTCAATTAGTGCAGAACAAAGGAGAAGATGATCACGCTAAATTGATTTAATCAACAAGTGAATAATACAAAAATTTATGAGTTATACATAGATATTGGATTGTTTTTTTTAAATAATGTGCTCTACAATTACTAATAGGAGTCATTACATTCACTGAGCTTTGATCTGTTTTGATCTGAAGTTCTGACATCATCGGGTGTCGATTCTCCAATGGAAGAATAGAGAATGCCTCTCAATTCTACCAGGGTTTATAAGTCTAACCCAAAGAAAATATCCATAAAAAATAATTTATAGATTAAATTATTTGTGTTAATTTAATTAACTAATTAAATTAATAATTTACTTATTCCATTAAATATACAACCAATGGATGTCATACCCGAATACCTCCATGCTGACCCATTTTAATTTGCGGATAGGGTAAATCTCACATTATGGACTCAACTGTGGTATCCAATTTCTGATTTGTGATATATTTTAATATTTATCCCATTTTATTTAATAAATTATTTTCAAGTGATATAAAATATATTTAATATTTTTATAAAATTAATTTCACCCTCACCGGGCCTTGGAATCATATGTTGTCTGAGTACCTGATTTTGAAAATAGATTTAGAAATAATTCAAAGTCTAATAAGGCCAAAATAGAGTCTCTAAATCAGTACCTACTTCAATATTTTCTCCCTAAAAATAAAATCTACATAAAAATCTACAAAAAAATCTTGGGATACTGAGTCCGCATCTGGATCTCCCACTCATAGGAGCTCTCCTGCATATTCCTCTGTTTCCACAACATGCAAACCATGCGGATGGTCCATCCACACAAGGTCCCCTCCCACTAATCCCTGATCTCTACTTAGTGATCCAAAAAAGTTCCCCACTTCTATGATGTCTTGATCACTCCAGTTAATAACCTGCATATGTTTATGAACATATTTCCTCATCTACAATACATGGAGGACTTTATGAACCCGCTATAACTATGGGGGTAGGGAGAGGTGGTAAGAAACCTCCCAAAGCCTCTTTAAGATCTCGAAAAACATAATGAACCTTAGGGACAACTTTCCTCCTTGGATGAATCTTCACAATCCTCATCATGGGGAGACTCTTAGGAAAACATGGTGCCCCTTCTCAAACTCCAAGGACCTATGACGTTGATCTGCATAACATTTATTCCTACTTTTGGATGTCCTCATCTTCTCACGAAAGACCTGAATCTTATCCGTTATTTCCTGCACCAACTATAGACCCACAAGATATGACCCTCCAATCTATTTACATCATAAGGGTGACCTAATGAGTCTCCCATAAAGGGCATCAAAAGGTGACATGTCCATAGTAGAGTGGTAGCTATTTTTGTACACAAACTCTACCAAGGGAAAGTGATCCTCCCAACTCCATCCAAAGTATAACATGCAAGACCTTAATATATCCTCCAATAAATGGATAGTTTAATCAGTTTTCTCATCTATATAGGGGTGGAAGTATTTACTCATCCTCATTGGGGTCCTGAATAGATCCTAAAAGACTCTCTACAACCGTGATGTGAACCACATGTCAAGATCAGAGAGAATAGTCGAGGGAATCCCATGAAGGTGAAAAATCTCCAATATGTATATCTTCCCCAAACTCTCCACCAAAATCTTCTCCCTAATAGAAAGGAAGTGTGAAAATTTCTTGAGTCAGTAAACTATAACCCAGATGACATCATGACCCTTCACTATCGGTAGAAGACCTATCACGAAGTCCATGTTGGATTTGATAGCCAAGAACTAACTAATTTGTACTTTATTCATTAATAAATACCTTATCACATCTTGATTGTTCTTTTGCATGAAAATTCATGTGATAATGTACTAAGGATAACTATTTCATTAAAGGGTCATTGTAGATCCCTACTATGATGGGAACCCGGAAGTTCCATAACACTGTTCTTGAATATATGTTATATGGATGGATGATGTTATTTGAGGGACACAAAAAATACAGGCCATTAGGGGTGAGGAATCATAAAACATTGACGAACCTTCTCATGGTGTGCATTCTTGGTAATATCAAGGAGGATATTAAGGGAATGAGACACGCCAGTAGGAAACCCACATTTCATAGTGTCATTGTATGTTCCTATATGTGAACGTGTGTATTGGTCCTTAGAATTTAAGATTATTATTAATGGGTATTACAACAAGCGCACTTAGATGTTCTGATGGAAACTATGATGACACACCGTTCACAGTGAGGTAGGATATGTTGGGTGCGTCACGAGTAATACGACATTAATAGATAACGTGAGAAAGTATTTGTCCCTTCTGTTCTAAAACAGAAGTATATATATCAGGCCCTTTTATGGAATTGATATAGGATAAATAAATTAATGGACATGGTCAGGAATGGGAAAGTTCAATTATGGAAAGTCAAAGAAAGAATAATCGAGATCATGGGTTGATGGCACTAGTATGCAACCCACTTGATTCAAGATATTGAGACAAAGGGATTACATTACATGGTAAGCATTCGTAGGAGGTGACACATCATTGTGGCATTAATTTCTTTCTCTATGGGTTCCTTGGCATGTTTCTGGACGCTAACCTTAAAATTTTGGAAGGCTCCGCCTCATACCACTGAGAAATATTCCTAGAGGGTCACACACAAAGTGTGTCTAAGTATCTCAGTTAAATATTAATTTAACATGTTGAATAAATATTATTCCCGAATGTGGTTTAATAATTATTCAAGAATTCCTGATCCCATTTATTTTGACACTAGTTATTCGATAGAATATATTGTGTGCAAAATAATATATTTATTAGTGAGTAATGTAGTGATATTTATTTTAGAAATAAATAGCCATTATTTAAGGTCTAATAAATGTGGTGGAGGAAATAAAGAAAAATGGAAAAACAAAAGTACATGCTGTGTATATTAAATATACACGTCATTTATTTTTTTTCCTAGTAATTTATGAGAAATAATAATATTTATTTAATTAAATAACATTAGGTGTAATTTGCTGGATGCATGTAAGGTAATAATAATAGTCAACTGTTATTATTAGACATGGGGTATTAATAAGAATTAAATGAAATGAATAAATTATTTTAGGTAATTAATTCATTTTATTATTCTATGTAATTAAAAATCCCAATTATATAGTTCTCATTAGCCTACCCATTTTTTGTGGTTGGTCACAAAATATCTAGAGAAAGCTCTCAAGACAGGAGAGAATCCTTTTCTTATAATAATTCTCTCAGGCTATAAGAGAGAGATCCTCCTCCACCGGATCAAGGCGATCAAAGGCGGACATCACAAGTGAAGGATATTATGAGCTAGCACCCAAAGATCCCTTTAGCGATGTCCAGAGATACGTGGAGCACGTGTTGATCACCACTAGAGGAATCCTATACTTAGATTCTACGATGCAACGATGGTCACATTGGATCTTGACCGAAAACATCAATGAAGAAAGAATTCCATCAATGTAATTCTTGTCAATTAATTAAATTAATTATAACCAACATATAATGATCCTATCGATGGTTCTGGGACTCCCCTCTTTTCCTTTTCATTGTTCATTCTATTCTGAAGATCTGAAATTTTATTATCATGACGGATCTCAGATTGATTGTTGTTAACGATAAAATTAAAGTTTGGTACACCGATGAATGCACTTCTGCTTCACCTGAAACCTAAAAGTGGTATTATAGGGGGCCATATCGTTGATTAAAATTATTTAATTTTTCATTTGTGATTTACACATTTAATAATTTAGTTGTTTCAATTCAAGTTAATCATTATTTAAATCTGAATCTCGAGATATTTTCCTCCTCTCTCGTTTCTTGTTCACCTTACAGAAACAAATTTTGTTTTTAATTTTGATTAAAATAAAATAGAGGATCTCATATGGAGGTTCCAAATGTTATTGGCCATACAACACTAGAATACACAGTGTGTATTCGGCAGTACACGCCGTGTAGTCTAGGTTCAATTCATCAGACTAGTCCGCCAAATCAGGCCGCGTGTTGGAGTATTTCTAAATATTAAATGATACTGTGTGTTGACCAGGAACAGGTGGAACAAATTTTCCAGATTACACACTGTGTGGTCCACTAAAAACGACATGTATTCACTTTGGGTTAGGGATAGACCGTGTACCTCGTACACGACTTTCCCGGTTGGAAATAATGTAACGTGGATACTACATGACGTGTGTCCCACTGAACATGTCGTGTACTCCGAATTCCAAATTACATTTACACTCCATGTCCATGGGCGTTTACTTCGAATGGATGGTGATTAAAAGTACACACCATGTATTCAAAACTACACACCATGTACTCATCCGAATTACACAGATTTATTATAATTTATTATTATATTATACAAACCCTTGAGACGTGTACCATAGTGTAGGTGTAAAGATGAGGCACAACACGTGATAAGTGTTATATATATATGTGTTTAATTTAACATCTACGTAATGTCCATTTCTACTCATTGGGTAGTTATGAATGAGAATTCACCAGGTTTCCTCTAATGTAAAAGTTACGTACAAAGATAATTTTAAATGAATTTATTTGTTTAAAATTACATTGGATGAGAATATTAAGGAAATTCAGAAAAAGGGTTTAAGATAAAAGGATTGATTAATTAAAGATAATTAATTGATTCGAGCATGATTTATCTTAAACAAATATGATTAAAGAATTTAATGTGAGTTTTATTTATACATAAATATCATTGCATGCATGGATGATCATGATCTTGACCAAGAACTTTGTATGTGAATGGTTTCTTTTAATTTATTTATTTAAATTAAATTTGTTGGCCTGTGAGCCTTCTCCTCATTACTATTTAGGTCCTGCATGCCCAAGGTTTCTTTTATGTAAAACCCCATTTTACCCCTCACCTTCATGTGAGATAAAAGCATATGTAATGGATGGAGCTCCCAAGCTAGTGGAGGCAGCTCAAGTTAGGAGCCAAGGTGAAACCAATCCAAGGAGATACAAAGGTGGACAAGTGAAAAGATGTAAACATGAACCCAAAAGGTTCAATGTGTTTCTCTCCTTGGTCTTGGATTAGTTTATCAACCGCTAGATAAACTAACCAATAGAACAAGCTCATGATCATACCATTTATCTTATTTCTGTCAGTTGCATGGTTTATTTACTTTGGGTGTGTTGTCACGATCGCACAATTAATGAATTAAACAAGCATTCAAGATATAACTAAAATAAGACTGGATTATACATAAAATATTATCTTAGACATGATAAATCACTTAATTATATCCCAATTAATATTAAAAATCATGTAATCAAATATAATAAAATGAAAATTTATGTATAAGGATAAAATCCCTCAAAGAAAATATCAAGTCAGTATAGCCTTCCATAATCTTGGTTAGAATCAAACCATAGTTCAAAGTGATTGAACAACCCTAATTGGGGTGATTTAAATTATAGGGGAATTATAATTAAAGGTTTTGGGTTGACTTGACTTGGTTTTCATCAAGGCTTGACTGCCAAAATAGGAATTGGTGTGATGGAAGAGCTTGTTCCAGTTGTTCCTGGTAAAGAGGCCAGTGATGAGGAACTATATCTCTATATGAAATATATGTATGATTCCACAGATGTCCAATGTTTCATGATATCATCCATGTCTAATGAGCTCTTGAAGCAACATGAAAACATGGACGCGTATAACATGATGTCTCACCTTAAGGATCTATACCAAGAGAAGGAGAGACATGAGAGATATGAGATCTCTAATGCTTTATTTACAACTAATATTGGAGTTTTTGTGCTAGTTGGGCCTCATATAGTCAAGCTTTTTGGCTACATTGAATGCCTGGACATCTTAGGGATTAAGTTCTCAGATGAGTTGTGTATAGATCTCATCCTATCATCACTACCCAAGACCTTATCTAGATTTATTATCAAATATAACATGATAAACAATGAGAAGATTCTATCCAAACTTCTAACCTTAATTCTCCAGGTAGATAAGGACATGGGGCATGAAAAACCTACAGTACTTATAGTGAATAATAAAAGTAAGGACAAGGAAAAGGGGTTAAGGACTTATAAACTGTCTGAATCCCCTGAGAATTGTCACTCAAAGAAGGGGAATATCTAGAGGCAAGGCAAGGAACAGGAGGTGGTATGTTTTTCATGTGGAAAGCCAGGCCACTAGAAGAGGAATTGCACCCAGAATCATGGGAACACTAAAGGTGCATTCGTTATCGAGTGTAATCTTTCCATTTCTACACATTGGATATCAGATACATCTTTTGGGGATCACATATATATTAAAATGCAGAAACCAAGTAGATTTAGAGATATTTCCAGAGGAGAGGTGGATATTTGAGCTACCGATGGCGTGAGGTTGGCTGCATTAGCCATTGGTGATTACCACCTCTCATTTCCAACTAGGATGATTTTTGTTTTACATAACTTTTATTATGTGCCTAGTGTTACAAAAAACATAACTTATGTATCATGTTTGGATATGGATGGATTTATTTTCAAGTTTGGAAATAAGGGTTGCTTATTTTATAATAAAAATGTATGTTACGGTTTGGAGCATTTAATAATGGTTTGTGTGTATTAAATTATGAAAACCAAGTGTTGGAAATCGATAACGAAACAAACTCACATGTCTCATACATCACCCAGTTGTGGAATCACTGTCTCAATCATGTAAACGAGAAGCGCTTGACAAAGATCTGGAAATATGGATATTTAGACTCTACTAATCTAAAACCACTAGATAGATATCATGCTTGTTTACAGGGTAAAATGACCACGCTGCCTTTCGGTGGACAGGGTGAGAGAGCCACATAGCTTCTAGGATTGGTGCACACAGATGTGTGTGGACTATTCCTAGTAGAATCTAGAGGTGGATATTCTTACTTCATTACTTTTACTGATGATTTGAGTAGATATGGATATGTCTAATTAATGAGGTATAAGTCAGAATCCTAAGAGAAATTTAAGGAATTCAAGAATGAAGTAGAAAATCATCTTGGTAAGAAGATAAAGAAGCTTTGATTGGATCGAGGTGGAGAATATTTGAACCAAGAGTTCATCAATATTCTATGGGAGTCTGGGATTTTATCTCAGCTCACTCCTCCTTATACACTATAGTGGAATGGTGTTAGTGAAAGAAAGAACCACACCTTGTTAGACATGGTGAAATCAATGACGAGTTATACAGATCTTCCATTATCCTTTTGAGGATATGCATTACAGACTACAACATACACATTAAACTGAGTACCAACTAAGGCGGAAAATGGAATTCCCTCTAAGTTATGGAATGAAAAGAAACCCATTTTGTTGCACACACATATATGGGGTTGTGAGAAATTTGTTAAAGCCTTCTCAGGAAAAAAACTAGCCCCCCTGGGGAACAAAGTGTATCTTTATAGGATATCCCAAGGAAAAGAAAGGATAATACCTATATAACCCTTCAGAAAAGAAAGTGACTATCGTCAGACAAGATGTCTTTCTTGAGAGGGAGAACATCCTCAAAAATGATAGTGGAAGTAAGATTGACTTCAATGAAGTTGATGCTCAAGATACAAAGGAATTGGTACAGGAACAAGTTCCATAGTTCCCCATGGAAGAGGTTCCAAAAACACAAGTACTATGTAGGATCTCAGGAGAGGTAATGGAACCAAAGAGATTTGGTTTCCTAGTCAAAGAGGATGGAGAATCATTATTGTTGGACAATGATGAACCTCTCTCCTACAAGAAAGTAGTAGAAATCTCAGAAGCTACAAGATGTCTAGAAGTTATGAATTATGATATGGATTTCATGTATTAGAACCATGTTTGGGTTCTAGTCGATGAGAAAGTTAATGTAAAGCCCGTTGAATGAAAATGGGTATTCAAGAGAAAACTGGACATGGAAGGTCAAGTTAGCACCTATAAAGCAAGGATAGTGGATAAAGGATTTAGAAAACATCAAGTAATTGACTATGATGAAACCTTCTCAACAGTTTCCATGTTTAAATCCATAAGCAACATACTTACCATAACAGATTACCATGACTATGAGATTTGGAAAATGGATGTCAAAATATAATTCCTTAATGGGAACTTTCAAGAAGATGTCTATATGACACAACCAAAAGGTTTTGTGACACCAGGTAAATCCAAACGAGTTTTCAAGTTACAAAAATCCATTTATTGATTAAAGAAAGCATCCATGTCTTGGAAATTTGATTTGATGAAGCAATAAAGGAATTTGGTTTCATTAAGAATGAATGTGATCCCTATGTTTATAAGTGTTTTAATGGGAATGTGGTCGTTATCCTAGTAGTATATGTTGATGACATATTGCTTATTGGAAATAATGTACCAGTCTTACAGTCAGTTAAGGACTGGCTGAACAAGTGTTTCTCCATGAAGGACTTGGGTGAAGTAGCCTACATTCTAGGGATAAAAAACATTCATGATTGATCCAAGAGGATTCTTGGACCAAGTCAGGGTACGTATATTGAATAGATACTAAAGAGATTTAATATGGAACAGTCCAAGAGGGGATTGGTTCTAGTGTTACATGGCCTACATATTTCTAAGAAAATGTATCCTTAGACACAACAAGAGAAAGATATAATGAGTAAGATCCCATACGCTTTGTCTATAGAATCCATCATGTATTCCATGTTATGTACCAGGCTTAATGTTGCCTATGCACTGAGCATGATAGGAAGATATCAAGCAGATCCATGAGAACAACATTGGACTACTATAAAGACTATCCTTAAGTATATGAGAAGAACTAAGGATATATTCCTGGTGTATGGAGGAGGCAGAGAGCTTGTCATTAGAGGGTATGCTGATGCTGGTTTTCAGAAAGATCAGAAAGATCTGAAGTCACAATCTGGATATGTTTTCTATCTCAATGGAGGAGCTGTGAGATGAAAGTGTTTAAAGTAACCAATTTTCACCGATTCTATAGTGGAGTCTGAATATATAGAGGCTTCTGATGCAGCCAAGGAAGGCATCTTGATTCAAAACTTTGTCAAGGATCTTGATGTGGTTCCTAGAAGTAAAGATCCTATCACATTATATTGTGATAATACTACAGCGGTCGCTCTTTCAAAAGAACCAAGGTCACATCAATATACAAATCACATACTCTAGAATTATCACCTCTTGAGGTATTTTTATCAAAGGGGTGAAGTTGCAGTGAGCAGAGTGTCCACAAAAGAGAACGTGGTGGAACCCGTGACTAAAGGCCTATCTCAAAAGAAGCATGAATATCATGTGAGAGATAGTAGGTTAAAAGTTGTTAGCAGTTGGCTCTAGTCCAAGTGGGAGTCTGTTGGAGTTGGTGGCCTAGAACCAAGTACTTTGTACTTTATTCATTAATAAATACCTTATCACATCTTGATTATTCTTCTACGTGACAATTCATGTGATAATGTCCTAAGGATAACTGTTGCATTAAAGGGTCATAGCAAATCCCTGCTATGATGAGAACCCGGAAGTGCCATAACACTATTCTTGAATATATGTTTAATGGCCGGATGGTGCTATTTGAGGGACACAAATAATACAGGCCATTAGGGGAGATGAATCATAAAAATTTGAGGCACCTTATCATGGTTTGCGCCCTTGGTAATATCTAGGAGGATATTATGAGAACGAGACCTACCAGTAGGAAATCCACAATTTCATAGTGTCATTGAATGTTCATATCTATGGATGTGTATATTGGTCCTTATACTTTATGATTATTATTAATGGGTGTTACAACTCACGCACTTAGATATATTGACGAAAACTATGATGAAACACTGTTTATAGTGAGGTAGGATATGTTGAGTGCATCAATAGTAATTCTGCATTAATTTATAATGCGAGAAAGATTTTTTCACTTCTATTCCATAATAGTAGTAGATATCTCAGTCCCTTTGATGAAATTGATATAGCCTAAATAAATCCATGGACATGGTGAGGAATGGGAAATTTCAATTCTAGAAAGCCAAAGAAAGAATAATCAAGCACATGGGTTGATTGCACTAGTATGCAACCCAATTTATTCGAGATATCGAGACAAAGGGATTACATTACATGGTAAGCATTCATAGGAGGTGACATGTTATTGCGGTGTTAACTTCTTTTTCTATGGGTTCCATAGCATGTTCCTAGACTCTAACCTTGGACTTTAGGCAGGATCCGCCTAATGCCACTGAGAAAGTGGCCTAGAGGGTCACACACTAAGTGTGTCTAAGTATCTCAGTTAAATATTAATTTAACAAGTTGAATAAATATTATTCCCGACTCTGGTTTAATAATTATTCAAGAATTCCTGATCTCATTTATTTCGACACTAGTTATTCAAGAGAATATATTGTGGGTGAAATAATATATTTATTCATGAGTAATGCAGTGATATTTATTTTAGAAATAAATAGCCATTATTCAAGGTCTAATAAATGTGGTGTAGGAAATAAAGAAAAATAGAAAAACAAAAGTTCACACCATGTATATTAAATATACACACCATGTATTTTTTTCTTGGAATTTATGAGAAATAATATTATTTATTTAATTAAATAATATTATGTGTAATTCGTTGGGTGCATGTCAGGTAATAATAATATTCTACTATTATTATTAGACATGGGTTATTACTAAGAATTAAATGAAATGAAAAAATATTTTGGGTAATTAATTCATTTTATTATTCTGTGTAATTAAAAAACTCAATTATATATTTCTCATTAGCCTAGCCATTTTTTGTGGTTGTGCACAATAGATCTAGAAAAAGCTATCAAGCCAAGAGGAAATCTTTTTCTTACAAGAATTCTATCAAGCTATGAGAGAGATATCCTCCTCCACTGGATCAAGGTGATCGAAGGCGAACATCGCAAGCGAAGGATCTTCCGTGATGGAACCCATAAATTACTTCGGCGACATCCAGAGATATGTGGAGCATCTGTGGATCAACACTAGAGGAATCCTACACTTGGATTCTACAGAAAATGATGGATCGCATTAGATCGTGACTAGAAACATCAATGAAGAAATAATTCCATCAAGGTAATTCTTCTCAATTAATTAAATTAACTATAACCAACATATGATGATCCTATATATGGTTCCAAGACTCCCCTATTTTCTTTTTCGTTATTTGTTCTATTCTAAAGATCCGACATTTTATTATCATGACCGATCTCAGATTGATCATTGTTAATGCTAAAATTAAAGTTGGGTACACCCACCAATTCCATTACACTGCGCCCAGAACCTACAGTCCTTAGATATGCCATCCCACTAAAACTCTGAGATCTCAAGGGGTTACAAAAAACCAGCTGGAACCTTGTTCTCAACGTTAAATTTCTGACATGTGAGGCTCTATGAAATGAACTCATCCATGATTCAACTCATTCCAACCCACCAAAACAACTCCTGAAGGTCTCTATACATCTTCCCCACATTAATATGTAAAAGTAAAGGATAAATGTATAACCCCCTCTATGACAACCCTACTCTTTATTACACACTTAAACATGATTTATTACAAGAACTTCAATTGATACAACATAGAAGATCGAGAGGTATAGTGTATTTGGGTATTAGGATATCTACATAACAACCTAGAACATTAAATACAACATCTTTATTGAAAACTTCCTTTACATGACCACTACATTCCCTCATACTTAGCATTTCATAGGATAACCTGAGGGCATACATGAGAAAAGGGCGATATATAAAGCCCAGTAAGGGAATAAACATGGAATTACATGAGGAATATAGTACATGTTAGACAATAGGAATATCAATGGAGCACAAGATAAATATTAACATAAAGTCATGATAAATCATGATAATCATAATATGGAAATGCGGAAACAATATTTAACATGATTTTAGCATGAGCCAAGGATCATTGCACATGAAGCATGAGTAAAACCTCATTGCACTTGAATTATCATGAGTAAACCCTCATTTCACTTGACGTATCATGATACTAATATTTACCCAATGCATTGGAGCGCTATCATGGTGCACCCTTCTTAAACATTTCATTTCATGCATAAATGTGCCACATGGATCATATAACAAAGATTTATTAAAACTCATCATTTATTCCATGATAAATGAAATTTTGAATTAATACATGAAATACTATAATCAATAAGTAAATTTGCATGAAGGTGAATACACTTGATAGGGAAATGGCCATGGTATTCACTACACAATGACATTGGCTTGGAAAATCACGGTGCAATTTCGTCAGTGTAACTACGTGACATAGGAATTCATAAAAATGGTTGATGAGAGAGAAATGAGTGTCTCATCACATTTACTTGAAATGGACAGTAATGGAGTCATATAGATACATTTAAAAACATAATTAATGGAATTTATATTCACAATACAAAAGAATTGCTTGAATGTAAATGAGGATAGAGAGAGATTCCTTATGAAATATCGGCATGGTAACAGGTGTACATAAGGGGAATTTAATGAGGAAGGAAGGGGTCTCCAATAATTAAAACACAGAGAGGGAAGTATGGGGGAGGTGATAAATCATACCCCAACATTTACAATTTAATACAAAATGGCATAACAACATAATGAAATTGAGACAAAAATGATAAAAGAGAAAATCCCTTACTTGGAAGTGTGATCCCAAAGGCTTGGGAGAGTCTTGAGAGAGGCTTCTTCAGAGCTTGGGGAACCTTGGGAGGATTATAGAAAAAGGAGGTAAGGGTTTGGTGGAAGTACGAAGGCTTTGAGTGAAGAGGAAGTGGGAGCTTGGGTGGGTTTATATAGGAAAGGAGAGGGAATTATTTAATATTTAGGTTTGGGTCACTACACATTAAACTAATCAATACCACAAACCAGCCCATGGATTTTGCCCATGGTTTTTTCCAAAGGGGATTGGAAAAAAATATTTTATAATGACAATTTATGAAATTCTTAAAATATTTAGGGTGATTATGTGGAGGTGAGTCACACTCTTAAGGAAAACAATTTAAAAAGACAAAATGTTTTATATATCTTGGAGGGTCCACTAATGCTTTGTAAAATAAATCAAAAAAACCTAAAATTACATTATTTTAATGGTAAAAAATATATTGGCCGAACATATTATTTATAGTATTTTATTACATCACTATTGGGTCATTATGATGTCATAAAACACATTATATATTTAAACGATATTTAATTTTTTCCCAAAAATTTGACTGTCTCAGAAAATTATGAAAAATTCACCATTGGATAATTTCAAAATCCCAATTCCAAAAATAATATTCATTTTATTTAAATAATTTTCTAAATATTTGAATTTTTACTTTTAAAATAAAAACCAACATTTATCGAAAATTCATGGGTTTTGACAAAAACAGCTTTCAAACCATAATAAAAATTACAATTGTATTCATAAAATTATATGATAATTTATATTTAATAAAAATTAATTTAATTATAATAATATTTTATTAAAATTTTATTGCATTCAAAAATCTATTAATTCATCAAAATAGATTTCTTAGTTGAATATTAACTAAAAATACTCTTTGTGCTTTAAAAACTATTTACAAAGTAACAATAATAAAATGAATGCACATTATTTATACAAAAATAATGTACATAGTCATAGTTCTTGGGTCTTATTACATAAACCCTTATAAAACCCGCATAATACTGAAGGGTAAGGTGTGCGATGGTGACAAACTCTTGGGGTGGCTTGGATAACATCGCTCGGGTGATAATCTCTATTAACTTACATTTCTCCCGTAGTCGGTTCCTCTCAAGCTTAATGTGTTCAAGATCATATTGGGCTTGGTCAAGAGAAAAGCCCAATGACACCACCTCCTTTCTGAGCTATGAAAAAGGGGCTTCGTATGGGGAAAGTCTATTGGATGAGGCCATCATTTCCTTTTTATGAGTAAATCATACTAGTTAAAGCCCTATATTTATACTAATCATGTGATCATAGTTCAACGACTATATTAGCAATGATCACATTTCTTAATGGTATTTTAGAAATCCAAATCATAAAACCAAAGAAGTTCACAAAACCTTTTACATAATGAGACATTTAATTAGATTAAGAAAAATTTCCATTAATGAAAGTTTGGGTCATTACAATCTTCCCCCCTTAAGAAATTTCACCCTCAATATTTCCTTTTCCCACAATAAAACATATGTGGGTAACTCTACTTCATTACTTCCTCTGATTTCCATGTCGCTTCTTCAAACTTGTGGTTTCACCAAAACACCTTGACGAGGGTCATTGTCTTATTTCGTATAAAATTCTCTCTACAATCTATGATCTTCACTGGTTTCTCCTCATAAGAAATATCATCCACCAATTGTACCACCTATAAAGAGAGTATAGGTGAAGGGTCTGGTATGTAATTTCTTAATAGGGATACATGAAAGACATCATGTACTTTGGCCATGGTAGGTGGAAGTACTAGTCGATAGGCCACAACCTCAACATAATCAAAAATCTAGAAGGGGCCGATGTACCCAGGACTTAACTTCCCTTTACTTCCAAACCTCATGACCTTCTTCCACGAAGATATGTATAGAAATACCATATCTCCTACTTTAAACTCAAGTTCTCGTCGAAAATTATCTGCATAACTCTTTTGTCAACTCTAGGCTACCTTGATATGCTGCTGAATGGTTTTCACCTTCTCCACCATGTCTTCGACCATTTCTTGTCCTGGAAACTTACACTCACCAACTTCATCCCAACACGCCAGTGTTATGCACCTTTTCCCATAAAGGGCTTCATATGGTGCCATTTGGATGCTCGAGTGGAAACTATTATTATAAGAGAATTCAACCAGTGGAAGATGTTAGTCCCATCCTCCTTTGAAGTCCATTGAGAAAGCTCTCAACATGTCCTCTGGTGTTTGGATAGTCCACTCAGATTGGCCATCAGTTTGAAGATGATAGTCCATACTGAAGTTTAGTTCAGTATCCAGAGTATGTTGAAGAATCTTCCAAATCTTAGAGGTGAATCTTGGATCTCGATCGGATACAACAGATAGTGGTACTACATTCATCCTTACAACTTCCCTGATATATATCTATTCTAGTCGATCCAGTGAGAAATCCTACCAAATAGCAATAAAGTGTACAGACTTGGTAAGATGATCCACAACAACCCAGATTTCATTGTTGAATTTGGATGAATTCTAAAGACCGGTGACAAAGTCCATGGCTATTTCCTACCATTTTCATACTGGTATGGGTAATGGTTGCATCATCCCCATAGACTTCTGCCTCTCTGCCTTCACTTGATGACACACGAGGCACTTTGATGTAAATTCTTCAATCTCCCTTTCCATATTGTCCCACCAAAAGTTTTCTCAGAGATCTCAATACATCTTTGTGCTCCCTAGGTTAATAGAGAAGGTTAAGCTATGTGAGTCATCCAAAAGCTCCTTCTTTATCTTTGGATTATATGGTACACATAATCGTGACCCAAATCTCACAATTCCATCCATGTTAACCACAAACTCTGAGGATTTCCCATTTCTGATAGCTTCCACACTTTTCATAATTTTACATCTTTTCTTTGAGCATCCTATATTTTCTCCAAAAGACACAGTTGAGCAATAATTTGTGAAAGGATTGATGATTTTCCCTTCTTTATGATTCTGATGTCCATCTTCATCAAATATAAGTAGATTGGATCCTTCTAAATTCTCATCAATGATAGAATTTCTGGGTCCTTTCTACTTATATCATCCTCCACCTTGTTCTATTTCCTAGGGTGGTAATGGATTGAGCAATCATAGTCTTTGATCAGCTCTAAACATCTTCATTAGTTCATGTTCAACTCTTTCTGTGTGAATATAAACTTGAGGATTTTTTGGTCCGTATATATTTCACACTTCTCCCCAAAGAGATAATGACTCCAAATTTTTAAAACGAAGATCACTACATCCAACTCCAGATCATGTGTTGGCTAATTCTGATCATGAAATTTCAATTTCCTTGAATCATAGGCAATGGATTTCTCATTTTTCATCAACACACATCCCATGCCCTTTCTCAAAGCATCACTAAATACCAAAAAATGTTCTCCAGTTGTGGGTAAAGTGAGCACGGTCATAGTGATAAGCCTCATTTTTAACCCCATGAATCTTTCTTCACATTCATCACTCCATGAAAAATTTACTCCCTTCCAAGTCATCTTGGTAAGAGGGTTGGACAATCATGAGAAATTTCTCACAAATTGTCGATAATATCCATGTAATCCCAAAAATCTATGGATATCTGTTACCGATGTTGGCCTCATCCATCCCTCTATTGCATCTGTCTTGGAGGGATCCACAGATATCCCATTACTTGTGATGATATGACCCAATAATGAGACCTCCTTCAACAAGAACTCACACTTGTTGTACTTTTCATAGAGCTTCTCATTCCGTAAGGTCTCTAGTATAGTTCTCAGATGCTCATAGTGATCCTCCTTGGTTTTGGAGTATATTAGAATATCATATATAAAGACAACCAAAAATTTGTTGAGGTAATCTCTAAAGACTCTGTTCATCAAGTACATAAAGATTTCCGGAGCATTAGTGAGTCCGAAAGGCATTACTATGAATTCATAGTGCCCGTATCTTATACGAAAAGGTAGTCTTGGGGATATCTTCCTTCTTTAACCTTACTTGATAATATCCCGACCAAAAATCCACCTTGGAGAAGTATTTTGCTCCATGCATCTGATCGAACAAGTCATCAATTCGTGGGAGAGGATACTTGTTCTTTATTGTGATTTTGTTAAGCTCACAATAATCGATGCAAAGGCGCATTGATCCATCCTTCTTCTTGATGAATATGACTGGTGCACCCCATGGTGAATAACTTAGATGTACAAATACTTTATCCAAATTCTTCTATAGTTGTTTCTTCAGCTCTTCAATCTCCACAACAACCATTCTATATAGAGTCTTGGATATTGGCAAATCCCTAGGTATAAGATCAATTAAGAATTCAACATCTCTTCTAGGAGGAAGACCAGACAATTCCTCAGGAAACACTTCAGAGAATTCCCTCACAATAGGCATGTATTCATGGATGGTAGCTTCCTTGGACTCAATCATCTAAGCCAGATATGCATGCTTATAGGGTAGTAATATACATGCTTGAGATGATGGAACTAAATAAGATTCATCTTCCTCCTTGCACTTGTATAGAATCGGGGGTTGATTCTCCATATGGAGAGTGATTTCCCTCTCATGGAAATTTATGTTGTCTCTATATAAGAAAATCCAATCCATGCCAAGAATTGCATCAAATTCCACCATAGGGTGTATGACTACATTCACTAGGAAGTTCAATCCACAGATTATGATAAGGGAGGAGTTATATTCATGGGATGCAATGATTTACCTATTTTCCGTACTCACTGAAATCTTTACTTCCATGATTTGTGGTGGTTTTAGGATTGTTCTACTAAACTTTAGGATATAAAAGTATGTGTAGAACTAGAATCAAAAAGTAAGTTCACTATTCTTGAATGAATAAATAGCGTACCTGTCACCAATTCATTGTCGGGGTTCACTTTGGTGGTAGTGATGGAAAAAGCTCACCCTTGCAGCCTTGGAGGTTGTGGGTTGCCTCGAAAACCTTTGGATTAGGGCACTGATTTGAAAAGTGCTCTAATTCTTTCTAGTTGAAGAAATGAACAATGCGTTGAGGGATGAACGGAGGATTCCTCTCCTCTGTCGTAACCGTAGGTTTTTCTTTCTGATAGTTAACAGTTAGGTTCCCTTCTCTTCCACACCTAAAGCATTTTCTCGTCCCCTTCAGGCAATTTATGGGTTCTTCTTTCCACACCTTTGGAAAGTTGGGTGATGGATCTTCTTAGAGCCATTGGATTTATCCATCGGACCACCAGCATTGAAGTCCACCTTACACTTCTTATCCCCGTGATACCCCTGAGATTCTCTGATCTTCATTTCGACCTTGAGGGCACATCGGACAATTTCCTCATAGCTGTCAAAGTCACGGATCACTAACGCTTTTCATAGGATAGGTTTCAGCCCACCAAAGAAGTGGTCAACCTTGCATTTGGGGGTAACAACAAAGCCGGAGGCGTATCGTGAAAGCCTTGTGAAGTTTTGCTCGTACACTCCAATATATTCTTTGTCTTTCTGCTTGAGGTCAAGGAATTCCCTTTCGATCTTAATTCGGAGGTTGCGTGGAAAATATTTATCAAAAAACATCTTCCAGAAATCCTTCCATTGCAAAGCCTCGATCTCCTCCACAGGCTCCATATTTTTGATCTACGTCCACCATTGATTAGCTTCACCCTCCATACGATAAACAGTCAGGAGAACCTTCTCTTGTTCTGAACATTGAAGGATGTAGAAGATATTTTCAATGAAGTTGATCCATTGTTCATCAACTGAGGGATCAGATGATCCATTAAAAGTATGAGGCCTTTGTCTCATGAAGCTCTCAATAGAGACTTGTTCTTTCTTGGGAGGGGGGGGTTGAACGTTCCTATTGACCCATGTTTCTATTTAAATCTTGAGTTAACTGAGAGATAAGCGTGACAAAGTTCGTGATTCCTACTCCCATAATATTGGGCATATCATTAGAACAATCATCACATTGATCTTCATATCAGTTGTTATCCCAAGTCCTCTTATTACCGTTCATTGGTTGGAATAAAGGGAAAGTTAGGGGTAACACATAAAGGGTAATCCAAATCCAAAATGGATGACATATACATTACTTTTATTTCATTAACTTATGAATCTGTAGGCTTTAATCTATGTTTTCCATGATCTATATTCCAACATATATTCTTAGGGGAATTTTTTCGCCCTTAATAATGGTTCATACTAAGCTTGTGAATTTACCAAAGCATATCCACCGGGAGTGTCGTAACCAAGAGTGTAGTAAGGACCGTTGTTGTGCACCAGTTCCCGTTTGAGTTTAGCTCAAAGCGGTGTTTTCAGGTTTTACCCCTAGGATACATCTATGCCAGAGCCACCTCTACGTGCTCATTTCCAGACGGGGATGTATTTTCTTGATAAACCACTTACTCAATACTCAACAATAATTAGGGATTTTTTTATTATACTTATTCTTATCTCTAATTCTTCACTAGGGTTTTCTAATCCTAATCCCAAAAATAACTAAACCTATCCTCTAATACCAACTTTGACAACCCTGCTCTTTATTACACACTTAAACATGATTTATTACATGAAATTCACTTGATAAAACATAGAAGATTAAGAGAACTAGTGTCTTTGGGGCTTAGGATCTTTACATAACAACTTATAACATGAAATACAACATCTTTATTGAAAACTTCCTTTACATGACCACTACATTCCCTCGTACTTAGCATTGCATAGGATAACTTGAGGACATGCATGAAAAAGGGTGAGATATAAAGCCAAATAAGGGAATAAAAATGGAATAACATGAGGAATATAACACTTGTTAGAAAATATTCATATCAATGTATCACAAGATAAACATTAACATAAAGGCATGATAAAGCATGATAATCTTAATATGGAAATGTGGCAACATCATTTAACATGATTTTAGCATGATCCAAGGATCATTGCACATGGAGCATGAGTAAAACCTCATTGAGATTTAATTATCATGAGTAAACCCTCATTTAACTTAATGTATCATGATACTAATCTTTACACAATGCATTGGAGCGCTATTAGGTCGTACCCTTCTTAAACATTTCATTTCATGCATAAATGTGCCACATAGATCATATAACATGGATTCATTAAACCTCATCATTTATTACACGATAAAGGAAATGTGGAATTCATACATGAAAAACTATAATCAATAAGTAAATGTGTATAAAGGTGAATACCCTTGATAGGGAAATGGTCATGGTATTCACTACACAATGACACTGGCTTAGAAAATCGCGGTGCAATTTTTGTAGCGTAACGGTGTGACAAAGGAATTCATAAAAATGGTTGATGAGAGAGAAATTGGTGTCTCATCATATGTACATGAAATTTACAGTAAGGGGGTCATATAGATACATGTCCCAACATAATTAATGGAATTTATATTCACAATACAAAATAATTTCTTGAATGTAAACGAGGAGAGAGAGATTTCTTACGAAATTTTGGCATGGAAACGAGTGTACATGAGGGTCATTTAATGGGATATACAGGGATATATCATCATTCAAAAATAGATAGGAAAGTGTGGGGGAGGTGATAAGTCATACCCCAAAATTTATAATTGAAAACAAAATGGCATAACAACAGAATGAAATTGAGAAAAAAATGAGAAAAGAGGAAAACCCTTACTTGGAAGTGTGATCCCAAAGGCTTGAGAGAGGCTTGAGAGAGGATTATTGAGAGATTGGGTAACTTTGGGAGGATTATAGAGAGATGAGGCCAGGGGTTGGTCAAACTCCAAAGTCTTTGAGTGAAGAGAAAGTGGGATCTTGGGTGGGTTTATATAGGAAATGAGAGGGAATTCATTAATATTTAGGTTTGGGTCACCACACATTAAACTAATTAATACCACAAACCATACCATGGTTTTTGCCCATGTGTTTTGCCAAAAAGAAGTGGAAAAAAATATTTTATAAGGCCAATGGACAAAATTATTAAAATATTAGCGTGCTTATGTGGAGGTGAGTGATACTCTCAAGGAAAACAATTTAAAAAACAAAATGTTTTATAAGTCTTGGAGGGTATACTAAAGCTTTGTAAAATAAATAAAAAAACCTAAAATCAAATTATTTTAATGTTAAAACATATATTGGACGAAAATATCATTTATAGTATTTTATTAAATCCCTATTGGGTCATTATGATGTCATAAAACACATTATATATTTAAATGATATTTAATTTTTTCCCAAAAATTTGACTGTCTCAGAAAATTATAAAAAATTTACCGTTGGATAATTTCGACATCCTGATTCCAAAAATAATATTAATTTTATTTAAATAATTTTTTAAATATGTGAATTTTTACTTTTAAAATAAAAACCGACATTTATCGAAAATTCATGGGTTTTGAAAAAAAAACGGCTTTTAAACCATAATAAAAATTACAATTGCATTCATAAAATTATGTGATCATTTATATTTAATAAAAATTAATTTAATTATAATAATATTTTATTAAAATTTTATTTAATTCAAGAATCCATTAATTCATAAAAATTTATTTCATAGTTGAATATTAACTAAAAATACTATTTGTGCTTTAAAAACTATTTACAAAGTAACAATAATAAAATGAATGAAAATTCTTTTTAAAAAAATTATGTACATAGTAATAGTGCTAGTGTCTTGTTACATAACACCTTAAAACACCAAAATAAGACTAAAGGGTAAGGTGTGCGATGGTGACATACTCTTGGGGTGGCTCGGATAACATCGCTCAGGTGGTAATCTCTATTAACTTCCATTTCTCCCATAGTTGGTTCCGCTCAAGCTTAATGCATTCAATCTCAGCTTGGTCTTGGTCAAGAGCGAAGCCCAATGACTCTACATCCTTTCCAAGATCTGGTAAATGGGCTTCGTATGGGGCAAGTCTACTGGATGAGGCCATCACTTCCTTTGTCTGAGTAAATAGGATTTATTAAAGCCCTATAATTATACTAATCATGTGATCACTGTTCAACAACTATATTAGCAACGATCACATTTCTTAATGGTTTTTTAAAAATCAAAATCATAAAACCAAAGAAGTTCACAAAACATTTTACATAATGATACATTTAATTAGATCAAGAGGAATTCCATTAATAAAATTTTGGGTCATTACACCCTCATCACCTACTACCACATCAGGACTGAGACCACCATCCATCCCTAGAAAAGGATGACATGATTCCATCCATTAAAAAATACATCAGGTGAATCTACAGAGGATATTTGGTCATGAAATACCTCATAGTCGATGTATCCCAACTGGGATTCTCTCATATGATGAAGGAGAGGAGGAGCCAATACCATCGACTGAAGAAATGTTGCACCCTCCCGCTCTACCATGTTTAGCTATAAGGAATCTAACTAATCAGAAGCCTCTTATACCAAACAAGTATATGAATTCCTAATAAGGAAATATTCTACCATGTTTCACTTCCCTAGAGTATATAATATCTTGAGGTCATAGTTATAAAAGAACTCCTACTAGAACCATTATCTTAGGATCAAGTCCCTCTATGTGAAGATGTACCTGCATCTCTGATGGTCTGAGTAAATCAAAAAGTACTCTATTAGAGGATAGAGACTCCATATCCTTAGATAGAAGACTACTGCTTCCAGCTCTTGGTCATGAGTCACATAGTTCTTATCATGGGGTCTCAACTACCTTTACTTGTATGTGATAACTGCCTGCCACTGCGTTAACATGTAACCAAGACCAACTCCTGGGGAATCCAAATGCACTAAATAATCCACACCTTCCTATAATAGTCTCAACACAAGAGCACTCATAAGACTCATCCTCAACTCCTATAAGGCCCTTTGGAACTACTCAATCTAGATAAATGGATTACCTTTAAATGTAAGGGTGGTTAAAGGGGATGCAATCCTAGATAAGTATGCCATAAATCTATGGTAGTTCCCTACAAAGGTAGGAAAACTCCACACCTATGACACACTCTTAGGTGGATCCCAAGAAGGAACTTCATCTATCTTCACCGATACATATCCAAACCACGATTATAAATGAAATTCCCTAAGAAGTAAACCTCATGAATATAGAAATGGAACTTTGAGAGCTTACTATAAATCTGGTTCTCCCAAAGAAAATCTAAGACCATCCTCAAGTTCACTACATGATCCTCCTATGATGCAGAGTAAATTAGTATTTCATCAATAAAGACAACCACAAACTAGTCCAAGTATGGATAAAATATCCACTTAATCAAATCCATAAACAAGGCTATCACATTCATCACATCATAAGGCATCACCAATAACTCATAGTGTCCATAGAAACATTGGAATGATAGATTCAGAATATTAGCCTTGAAAAATCACAACTTGTGGTAGCTAGAAAAATGATCGAACTTTGAGAACAGTATCACACCTCGTAATAGGTCAAAGAGGTCATCAATCCTCGATAAGGGGTACTTATTATTTATCATGGCCTAGTTTAGGTGGTGATAATCCACATAAAGTCACAAGCTCCCATATTCCATTTTCATGAGCAACAATGGAGATTCCTAGGGGGACAGACTGGACCTAATAAAACCCTTTTCTTGAAGGTCCTTAAACTATTACTATAGCTTCTGGATCTTGGTAGGGGCTATACGATATGCCACAGAAGATATCTGAGATTTCCAAGGATGAAAGTCAATACAAAGCTCTATCTTCTGACTTAGAGGTAGTCCCAAAACATCCTCGAGGAAGAATTCCATGAAATCCTCTACAAATGAAGGAATATAAATTCCCAAAGAGAATACTACACCAAGGAATATGCTCACCAACTGATGGGTGATGGGGTATAGCCTCCGGATCACATAATTAACTCATCCATCCATGAGATTTCTCTCACTCGTAAAGGAGAATATCATCCCATCAATGAAAAGGAATATGTATTGTCTGTGGTGACTATCAATCCAGGCTTGGATCATAGAAAACCAACTCATACCTAAGATGATATCATAAATTTACATCATGATAATAAAAAGGTACCATGTGAACCTATCTTTACCAAGAGATATCTCACACTACTTGCAGATAAAAGATACATAATAAGAATTCCTTGTAGGAACCTCAAGAAAAAGCTGTTGTGAAAGCACCTCAACTAGGAGCTCTGAATATTGCACCATAAGTGTAGAGATGAATTAATGAATCAAAAATGTGTCTACTAATACTGATTAAAGAGTATAATCAAAACAAATTGTACCTATAATCATCTTTTGTTCCATTGGGTCATACACCTTCATAGTTTGCAACTATCCGTGACACCAGATGCCATCTCCATGAGCCTGACATGATTTGATTGGTGGTGGTGGTGGAAGGATCTCATTGCATTATCCACCACACATAACTCCTCTTCCCGGATCTATTCCTGCTCCGCTTCCCCCACCACCTCCTTGGGGCCACCCTTCCCTCTTTTGGATGATCCTTGATCACAATGATATCTCTTTTGTGGAGATTCATCTAATATAATCCTGTACTCCTCATCACATTTGGTTAGACATTATGGTACTACGTGACCTTTCTAGTCACAAGCATAACACCTCCCCTCTCAAGGTTTCACTGGTCCTATATGATTTCCCTGAATATATGCCAGAGTTATTTCTTGGGATGATCACCTGCACTGAGATCCAGTCGTCTTTCAACTGCTTGCTACTATAGAAAAATCATCCCTCTAATTCCCACTACCATATTCAGTTTCTTGAAATCCCCCTAATAGGAATATCTCTATCACTAGTGCCCACTCCAACACCCCATAATAGGTGGGAATTCAGAAGGGTACCACAGTAGAAAAAATCTATCTATAGAGTCCTAACTCAAAATTCCTTTCTCAGAAGTATCCATCCTAGATCATGTTAAGGGAGTACCATGTAAGGTTTGTGAACCTCACTACATACTCACCCACTATCATCCCTCACCATTGCAGCTCTAGAAGCTCCTAATTCTGAACTGATCACAAACAGGATGGATATTAATCCTCGTGAAATAGATCCTAGAAGTTAAGTCACAAGAGTGTTAAGTCATCATGCATCTGGGTAATAAGACTCCACCAGCACCCAACTACTATATGGAAAGGGCTTGATGCCCACAAAACAACCTTATCCATTAGTGTCTAGATGAGTCTAAAAACATGGACCATCGAATATAAATAATCATCCACATCCTAGGGATATGTATCACCGTGGAACCTTAGAGAACTTTAGAACTAGAACTTGTGGAGTGTGCTAAGCCAGTGTGCATCCTGCTAAGATGATTTTCTACTCTATAGGTGGTGTTGATGCTACCTGTCCACCAAGAGGAAAGATCTAATGGGATCAAACCTGAAATAAGGCCTCATCACTCATCAAATCATCATCACAATCCAAAATTGGTAACCTGGATGAATTTCACTATGGAGGCATCCTGGAAATTTAATCAAGACGTACCACTATCAGATGAGCACATATATATACAATGAGGAGATGAATCAAGAAGGAAAATCAAAGACTCAATCCTATATTATGCATGTATCATTGTTCCCAGCAACCAATGTCTCAATATGACGAGTCAACAAGTAGGTAGTCAAGGTCCTAGTGAATGAATACATCAGCCGCCCATACCATCTCTAAGTTCTATAGCCTAAGAGCCGTACTCAAGACACATTGAAAATATTTCCCTAATTCCCAACCAAATTCATGTAAGGGAACTACTCCAAACACTATCACAAGGAATTAACATATATAATACCAATCTGTCATGACCCAATACTAACTGGGGATTGATCCATAACTACCCCTATCCCACCTCTATAGATCAGGGGGTGGTGACATGCACCAAAATCATATCCTAAATGGGAGGAATTTTCCTAATGTAACTGTATGCACACACCCAAAAATCTTAATGTATAAGTGTATAGGAGTAAAAGAAAAATATTCAATAGCTAGAATATAAACCAAGAATGAAAAACCTCTAGGGTGTACATGACTACGATAATGAAAACTGAAAAGTAAATAGAAAAAATACATGAGAAAATAGACAAATTCCTTATTCTAACAAAACTGAAAAGTAAAAGTTCTAAGAGAGACTAGCTCCTAATCTCCATGCTTCCACCACCACACATGGTCTAATGAAATAAGTATACCTAATATCCATTGAAGTCACCGAAAACCTATCCATTGTCTGCATAATATCAGACACATGTGAGAAAATCCCAAGAAGGGGTGAGTATATAAATATGTTGGGAAAAAATCCCTCAAGGTAACATTGCATCATTTTTGGGTTGGTTGTGTTTTTTGATAATTTAGGTTTTAATGGTGAATTTTCGTGCTCCATAGATGTTTTTGACAATCCATTTTGATGAAGAACCATGAAAAAGTAAGAGAATATTTGGAGGCGGTACAAAAGAATAGATACAAGGTGGTGCTGTTTTCCAATGTTTGCCAATTTTTTGGGACCAAAATTTTGGATCTGGTGAGCATTGAGAAAAGTAGATTTACATGAATATATCATCAAAATATGGCAAATGAACGAGTTTTGTAAATATTGGATTTGTGAAGTGGATTTCGTGAAGACATGAAGAATGGTGATGGTGTTCTTCTTGATTACGACAAGCTTTGTGAATGGCAGAGACGAAGAGCATGGAGAAGAAGCATTGTGGTGGTGAAGAGAATCAGAAGTGTATAATCATAGTGGCACAAAGGATTTTACGGAATTATTTGCGATTACGAAGTGCTTTGAGAATCTAGAAAATAACCATAGTGCTTCGTGAAATAGAGTGAATTTTAGAAGAAAATTTGGAACTTTGCATTTTGAGCTGACGTGGTGCTGACTTCACGTGAAAGGTTCTTGAGTTGGTGGAATTTCCTATAAATAGGACTTGAACCCCTTGATATAAGTAGATATTTTTCTAAGAAAATTTCTTTGCTCTCAAATTTCGAAGGATGTTCATGGAGGCAGTGTGATTCGAGAAAGACAGGATCTTCACAACGACTAATCTAGCTTCGTGAAATAGGTTTTTCCCACATTGGCTTAGTGAGCTTTGCAAAGGAAGTTGCTTTGCAACGACTTGAGCTATGGGATGCTCTAAGATCTACAAAGGCTTGATCTTTACGAAGGCTTGAGCTCTGTGAAGTAGTGTGCTCTGCGAAGCAGCGAGCTCTGTGAAGGTGTGTGATTTATGAAGAGGTAAGGACTTCACGAAGGATTATTTGAGCTTTGTAAAATTGAGAGATTTGAAATGTAGAGATATTTGAAAAGGTATTTACAAAGTTTGTTTCCTAGTGATAAATGGCAAAGGGGTATTCATCAATGGATAAAATTTGGACTTCAACATAGCATCTACATACAGTGAAGGATGCAGTCATTAGAGATAATAAAAGGACCTAAAAGTCTTTAAACTGTGAGTGGATCTTCTGAAGAAGTAGTGATATCACTTCAGTTGAGAGATCAGTGAGTTATCAAATTGTGATTGGTTGTAAACCAGTAGGGATAGTTAGTCTTCTTCGATCTTTTTAACAACAGTGCACTTATAGTGGATTTGGTACATCATCACATCATCAGTTTATGTTCCTTGTACGTAGCCTAGTGTGGGTGAACCAAGTAAAATTGATGTGTCCTGTGCATGCTTTAAGATTTATTCATACTCTTCAATGGGAATGAAAGATAGAAGTGAGTTTTTTATAAAAACTAAACAATATCAAAAGGGGCGGTTGTTTTAATCTGTCAAACCCCGATTCACCCCCCTCTCAGGGTATCTAGAATAGTGGAACAAACAATTGACATTAGAGGGAAAGCTTGATATTAGTTTTTCTCTCTTAAATGGAGGTCACCAATCATAAAGGGATTCAGATCTTCGACATGAATAATTTTCAACTTTGGAAGAATCGAACGCAACACTATTTCTGATATTTGGTAAGGGATGTGTTTATAGCAGCAATGCACAGTATAACTACCGATATTAATAGTGGTGCATTATCGGAAGACGAGTGAAGAGAATTGGATGCTGACACCATGATAATCAATGATTTAGGGGGATATCTATCCAATTATATTTATACGAAAGTGATTTCATGAAAAACATCACATGCTATGTGGGAAAAGTTGTTGAACATTTATGAAAGAGATACAAAGGTTAGAGAGGAAAAGCTACAAGTGTTGGGGAATAAGTATGAAGATCTGAAAATGATCCTGAATGAGTCTGTTGATGAATTCTTTTAAAAGGGTAAATATTTTTGTGGAAGATATGTTAGGTCTTGGAGAATTCATTGAAGACTTTAAAAGTGTGAATCCCATCTTGAGAAAACTTCCACCTTAGTTCAATACGAAAGTTTTAGTACTGGTAGATAAAGATCTGAAAGAGATGACACTAGACAATTTGCATAGTACCTTGGTTGCATATGAAATGAGGAACGATGATAATGAGGCTATGGAAAAGGGGAAATCCAAAGAGGTGGAATTCAAGTCCATGAAGAATCTCACCATTGAAGATACTCAGAAAGAAGAAGATACAAATGAGGTGATTTCATTCATTTCTTCAAATCTGCAAAGAGGAAAAGAAAAGTTTAGAGGGAAACTTCCACTAGAATGATTTAGATGTGGAATGGTTGGTCATCTTGCAGCAAGTTTCCCCAAAAATTTTCTAGATGATGATAATGATGATGATAAAGTTGAAATTCCTAAGAAGAAGACTCCAGCCTATGTGAAAGGGAATAAATAGTTGAAGAGAAATTTCTTTAAGAATAAGAATATTCTTTCACTAGAATTTGACAGTTCAGATGAGTCTGAGGTTGAAGAAGTTAAGGATATTGAAAACTATAAAGATCATGGTGAAAATTCTATGGTGGATATTGTCAGTAATACTCAGGAAAAGGAAGAATTTGATATTGATGAAGAAGAAGAAGTTGAAGGAATAATTGATATGTAATCTTAGTTAAAAGCCTCTATTGAAGAGATAGATGTTTGGAGAGCCAAAACAAATAAAGACAACAAAGTTTTATATGACACAAAACTCTACATGAAGCAACAACAAGAAGAAAAGTCTAAGATAATGGATGAAATTGAGAAAATCAAGTCATCAGCAACGAAGAACTCAGAATTGGTGAGTGAGTATAAAATCAAGGTTGAAGAGTAGAAGAGGGAGATTGATGGATTGAATAACACAGTGAACGTTCATGTCAAGCATATTGAAGAGCTTTATGAGGAAGTTGTCGGTCTGCGACAAAAATTTAAGGACCAATAAAAACTTATGACTCCCAGAATGTTATTGGTAAAGTAGACCATTCAGAAGACTGAAAAGATGAAATATAAGCCTAGTAGTTCAGTAGGAAAGAAGCAGCAATTGAGCTCATATGTTAAGGCTGATTCAGGGCTCGATCAAAAATAGAAATAAGTCAAGGATGAAGTCATACCACAAGTGTTAATTCCAAGGATGAAAATTGATGTTGGTACAAAGAATAATCTAGAAATTCAAAGAACCCAAGGGAAAATTGGCAGTAAATAAGTTCCATTCAGTAATGAAACTTTCATCAGGTGTTATTGCTGTGGAAAGATGGGACACTCAAAGATTGTGTGTTCTATAGCCAGGAGATACTAAAGGGCACAAGAAAAGAGGTGGAATCCAAAAAGAGAATAGTTATCTAGAACATACTTCAAAGGACACTGTTTTTGGTGTGGAGGATTTGGGCACATGGATAGATACTGCACATCGACCATACAAAGGAATGTGCCAAAACAGAATAAAAATGTTTGCAAGCAGCAGATTAATGAACCAATAGATGAGTTTACAATAAAAAATATATTTTCAGATTTTTAATATGAATACGGTCCATCATAATTTGAGAAAGATTGTAAGTCTCAATCTATGCTGAGTGTGAAGAAAAAAATATGGACCCAAAAAAAGAGAGTATAGAAGACAACAGTTGCTAAAATTTCTCTTAAATCATCAGACTATTTTTGTGTATGTATCCTTGATAGTGGTTGCACATATCACATAGAGCGAAATAAGGATATGGTTACAAGCATAAAATTTGACAAAGAAGGAGTTTTTAAGTTTGGAAACTATGAAGTCCTGAAGATAATTAGATTGGGAAAGTCCAGGTTTGGGGGAAAAGAAATAAGACATGAAGATGTCTTGGTTGTAGAAGGTCTCAATAAAAATTTTCTTAGTGTTAGTCAACTGTGTGAATCAAGGGGATTCAATACGATTCACCAAGAAGAAATGTGTCATCAAGGTAATAAATGGTACAATGATACTACAGGGAAAAAGAACAAAGGGGAATCTCTACCTTGTAAGTGGAGAATAAGATATGTTTTTCTTATCCATAGAGGAAGAAAACAAGTTGTGGAATAAAAAACTTGGTCATTTATGCCAGCCATACCTGGAAGAATTGGTAAAGTGTGATATATCTAGATACCCCATGAAGCTATCATGGGAGCGTACTCATACATGTGATGCTTTCAAACAAGATAAGATCAACAGAAATATGTATAAGGAAAAGGAAAAGAAGTTAACAAGAGTGCTCGAATTGGTTCATGCTGATGTTTGTGGGCCTATCACACTGAGAGAAATTGATTTAAAGAGGCATTATGTTCTTTTTATTGACGATTATAGCATAATTTCATGGGTATTTTTTATTTAACATAAGTCTGATGTTTTTAGCTACTTAAAGAAGTACCAGAGGGAGTGAAAAAGGATTATTTGAAAGAAAATTCCAAAGTTTCCTACTGATAATGGTACGGAATTCACAAACTGTTAGGTAGAAGACTATATTGAGAAACACTGGATAAGTCATCAAGTTTCCTCAATGATAACTCCCCGATAGAATGGAGTGGTTGAAAGGAAAAATAAGATTATCAACAACATGGACAGAACAATTCTTATAGAAAAAGACCTACCAGAGAAGTTTTGGAAGGAAGCAGTGTTGAAATCGGTCAATATTTCTAACAGGGCTCTATTGTGTCCTAAGGAAGGAAATACTATGTATAAGATGTGGCATGGAAAGAAGAAAATAGTCAAATACTTTTTAATATTTAGAAGTAAGTACTTTATCCTCAACCAGGAGAAACATAGGAAATTTTAGTCGCATGGAGATGAGGGGATAATCCTTGGATACTCAAGAAAAAGAAAAGAATACAAATTATTTAACAAGAGGATAAGAAAATTAGTTGAGAGAAACGATGTCACTATTGTAGAAAATGAAGAGAATACTCAACAGCATAGTGAAAAATTTATTTATGAAAGTGATGAAGAGGAAAGTAACACAGGATTAGTAGAAGTGGCCGATACTGATTCAGAAAAAGATACTGATGATGAGCATGAGGTAGTAAAATCCGTATCTACACAAAAGGAAAATAGTCGAGCTAAAATTGATAGGAATCATATCATTAGTGATTAGTCAGCTCCAGTTCAGACAAGAAAAATGAAATAACCATAGAAGACATATTTTCTATCTCATGTATATCCTAAATGCTTTGCTGATGTAGCTGATGATGAAAACTAGGTTCAGGATATAAATGAAGAGCTAGATCAGATTGAGAATAACTAGACATGAGAGATTTTTTCGAGGCCAGTAGATAAGAATGTCATTGGGACTAAATGGGTTTATCCCAACAAGATGAATGAAAATGGGACAAGGATTTGAAACAAAGCATAACTGGTGTGTAAAGGATACTCCCAGATAGATGGAATAGATGTTGATGAGACATTTTTACCGGTTGTAAGGCTAGAGATAATCAGATTATTCCTATCCATTGCAGTGAAATAGAAGTTCAAAGTGTTCTAAATGGATTTCAAATCTACATTATTAAATGGAGTTCTAGAGGAAGTATTGTATATCGAGTAGCTAAATGGTTTTATCATTCATGAGGATGAGAAAATGGTTTGTCAGCTGAAGAAGGCATTATATGGGTTGAAATAAGCACTAAGAGCATGGTATTCAACACTTGATCAGTATTTGAAGAAGCTTGGTTTACAGTGTAGTGGAGTTGATTACAATCTCTATTTCAATAATAAAAGTAATAAAAGGGTGATGGTGATGGTTTATGTCAATGACATAAAATTGGTGGATTAGATGAAGCTCTGTGTAGACAGTTTTCCAAATCCATGAAAAGTGAGTTCGAAATGTCAATGATTAGAGAGATGACATTTTTCTTGGTTTACAAGTGTTACAAGGAGGGAATAACACTTTAATTTCTCAATCCAAATATTCTAGGGAGGTTCTAAGTAGATTTGGAATGGAAAATTACAAGGATATGAAGACTCCAGTTGCTACCCGAATCAAAAGATGATGATGGAAAGACAGTTAATATCACAGAATACAGACATATTATTGGGAGTTTATTGTACCTGACATTGATGAGACCTAATATTGTTTTTTCCACATATAAATCAGAATGATATCAAATAAATATGAAGGAAAGACACATGATTTCAATCAAAAGAGTACTTCGGTATATCAAAGGAACTGTGGATTTTGGTTTGATGGATACTGAAAAGTCTCAGCAAGAGATATTGGGATATAAAGATGTAGATTGAGCTGGTTCAACGAATGACATGAAATCAACATCAGGAGGTTCTTTCTATATTGGTGGTTTGTGTATTTATTGGCTAAGTAAGAAGAAAGATTTCATTTATTTGAGCACCGTAGAAGCTGAATATATTGCCGTCACTCAAGAATGTGCACTGTTATTATGGATGAAGTAGTAGCTTGATGATATGGGAGTTGAAGTGAAGTCTCCGATCATAATCTAGTGCAATACATCAAGTGCTATAAATCTCAGTAAAAATCCTGTCCGTCACTCAAGGAAAAAGTACATTGAGATAAATTATAATTTTATCAAGGAGAAGGTTGATCAGGGAATTATGAAGTTGGAGTATGTTCCTACAAAACTATAGGTTGTAGGAATTCTGAAAAAGGCCTTACCCAAGTAAGATTTTGAGAGGCATCAACTAGCTCTGTGAGTTCATTTGACTCCATGCACTTAAACAAGTGTGGATG
The DNA here is from genome assembly GCA_963277665.1 of Viscum album. NCBI lineage: Eukaryota > Viridiplantae > Streptophyta > Magnoliopsida > Santalales > Viscaceae > Viscum > Viscum album. The sequence continues at coordinate 917,391,896 of OY728156.1, forward strand.
TGGGACCCCCTCTCCCCGAGGTATGGTGTGTTTTTCCCTAATGTGCTGATATGGGTTCTCTACTCTCTTGCAGACCAGAAAGAAGTGGCCTTTGGGTTCATTGACAAAGGGGGAGAAATAATTCTTTAAGAGGGAGAAAATGTGTCTAAAGAAGGGAGAAAATTTCTTAGTCAAAGACACAAGGAGAAGCTGATAGGTGGAGCAACGAGATAGGGGGATAACAACAGGATAAGGGGAATATGAGTTTTAAATATGATGATGCTTGAAGTGATCAATCAAAGATTAGATATCACAACAACTGAGGTTCATGATGAAAGAAGTTTATTGGAATCATCATGGTATCAACGATTGGTGTCAGAAATGAAGTGATTCGCTGGTGATCTTTTTATACTACTCTTGTTTCTCATGCTAAGCATTGCTCATGTGGGATTATAGTGTGTGGTGAGTGATTATTTGGTCACTATCTAAATCTAAAGAGACGAATGATGGTTGATGATGGAAGGAGATTTAGTTAAATATCAAAGTGCATATAATCATTTTGAGAAGAGTTTTCAACAAACCCAAAGGGGGATATTGTTGGGAAAAAATCCCTCAAGGTAACATTGAAGAATTTTTGGGTTGGTTGTGTTTATTGATAATGTATGTTTTCATGGTGAATTGTCAAGTTTCAGAGATGTTGTTGACAATCCATGTTGACAAAGAACCATAACAATGTAAGAGAAGATCTGTAGGTTGTAAAAAATAAAAAATACAAGGTGGCACAATTTTCCAGTGTTTTCCAAATTTTTGGGGTCCAAAATTTGGGATTTGGTGAGAATCACAAAAAGTGTATTTTCTTGAAGATCTCATCAAAATATGGAAAATACATGAGTTTCATGAAGATAGGCTTTATAAACTGGATTTCATGAAGACATGAAGAATGGTGATGATATTTTTTGTGATTATGATGATTTTTGTGAATGAAAAAGATGAATAGCATGGAGAAGGATAATTGCGGAGGCGAAGATAATTACGAGTAGAGAATCACAGATGCATAAAGAATTTGATGGAATGATTCACAATTATGATAAGCTTTGTGAATCATAAAAATATACATGGTTCTTTTCGAAACAAAGTGAATTTCGACGAAAATTTCAGAGCTTTGAGATTTGAGCTGATGTGGCACTGAATTCACGTGAATGGTTCTCGAGTTGGTGGAATCGCCTATAAATAGGCCTCAACCCCTTTAGGAAAAGTAGAGAGTTTTATAAGAAAAATTTGTTTCTCTAAAATTGAAAAGGTGGTTTGCGGAGTTAGTGTGCTTCACGAAGGACATGATCTTCGCGACAACTAATCTAGCTCTGCGAACAAGATGTGTCCCATGTTGGCTCAGTGAGATTTGTAAAGGAAGTTTATTTATGATAGATTGAGCTCTACGATGGCCTAAGATTTAAGAAGGCTTTAGATCTATGAATCATTGTGCTCTACAAAGTTGTGAGCTCTACAAATGTGTGTGATTTGCGAAGAGGCAGGGACTTTGTGAAGTCTTGTTTGAGCTTTGCGAAATTGGAAGTTTTGCAAAGTAGAGAGCTTTGCGAAGGTATTTATAAAGGTTTTTTCCCAGTGATCAGTGTCAAAGGGGTATTCATCCGTGGATGAAATTTTTACGTCAAAATAGAATCTACATATAGTGAAGGATGTACTCATTAGAGATAATAAAAGGACCTAAAAGTTTTGAACCGTGAGTGGATATTTTGAAGAATCAGTGTGCTCAATTCAGTTGAGAGAGTAGTGAGTTATCAAATTATGATTGGTTGTAAAATAGAAGGGACATTGAGTCTTCTTAGAACTTTTAAACGTCAATGCGCTTATAGTGGATTTGATACATCAGCACATCACCGGTTTATGCTCCTTGGACGTAGCCCAGTGCGGGTGAACCAAGTAAAATTGCTGTGTCTTGTACATGCTTTAAGATTCATTCATAATATAAAATGATAAGGAGAGGGAGAAGTGAGTATTTTCTAATAACAATCTAAGATCAAAATGGGAAGTTGTTTTAATCTGTCATACCTTGATTCACCCCATCTCAGAGTATCTAGCCTAGTGGACCTAACAAAATCCCTAGTAGGACACCTCGATAGCTGAAGGGGGATATGTAAGAGACACAAAAGGAATAGATAGTACACAACCCAACCCAAATAAAGAGTAAAAAATCTAATAACATGGATATATATATATATATATATATATATTCTCAAACCAAATAAACCCAAATGAGAGAGAAGGGGATCCCCATCTCATAGCCTGGCCCAGGAAAAGAGTTCCATCCATTCCAAAATTCCATCAATGATGCCCAACATCTCATGCTTATGTCTAGAAGAAAACATCCAAGTCAAGTCACAACTCACAACTGTGACTCACAGTCAAGGAGAAACAATCTCAAAGTAGAGGATCCATACACTAGTACTACATGAGGGTACCACTTAGAAAATATATAGAGGACACATGCCTAGTCTTGGTAGGAGGGTGACACTATGATGGTTGAGGACCCATTACCTATCTCCACAGGAGGTTTCTACTCAAAATTTGATAGAGGATCCATAACCATCCCAGTTGGGGGGTTCTACTCCAGTAGGAGGTAAAGGACCCATGTCTAGCCCAGCTGGAGGGTGCCACTCTAGAAGTCAGTAAAGGAACCATGCCCAACCTAAACAGATGGTGAAACTCTAGTAGTCAGTAGAGGTCCCATGCCCAACCTATCAAGAGGGTTACACTCTAGTAGTTGGCAGATGACCCATGCCCAGCCCATCTAGAGGGTTCCACTCCAGTAGTCAAGGATCCATGCCCTGCCAAGTAGGAGGGTGCCACTCCAATAGTCAGTTAATGACTCATTCCCTACCCAATAGGAGGTTTCCAACCAAGTAGTAGATATAGGACCCATTCCTAGCCCAGTCGGAGGGTGCCACTCTATTGATAGGTAGAGGACCCATGTCTTATCCTAGTAGGAGGGTGCCACTCTAGAATCCTATTGTGATCCTACATGATCACTGTAGTCATTGAGAATTTCCTATATATGAATCATACATAGAACATATTGTATCATATCTAAAAATCCACTACGAGGACCACCGTCATGTTCTGAATAAAAAAACTCTAGATAGGCTACTCGTGGGACAAAATCTGAGTCCAAATGAAGGATATATGAGAGATTAAAGTTTCCTAAAAATAAAATAGGGGTACACGACATGTGAGGGTACCCACACAGTGTGTGGTCCCACTCCATCATCTAGATGTGTCCCTAAAGGTAACTGATCACTTCCCATGTAAATATACATGAGATATAGGGGGTTTCCATGGCACGTCCAATCCACTTGGGGTCCTACCCATGCTCTCTGGTCATGTACATGTACTTTTCCTATGTCTGTGTACCTTGGTACATGATGTGTGCCTAATTTTTCTCATGACTGTGTACTCTAAAAGTATACACTAAGTTTTACAACACAAGGAAACATGATGTGTGGGGGTCCCATATGGTGTGTGATACTTATATTTCCATGAAACCTTAGCTGCCACAACTAGTGAGCTGCATATAGTGTATTCTTTAGACTACATAGCATGTAGCCAATTTTTTCATAGAATATCATATCTAAAATCCATGATCTAGATTTTATTGTTCCAACTTTGAATTAGTCCACATATCCTACCAAAAATTTTAGATCTAAATTTCATATAGTGATTTCATCCCTCTGGAGGACGAAAATTGAATCTTGTTCCTTCTCGAGTGAGACCATACCCATCATCGTGCCTCCACTCAATCCCATCACTTCCATATATCTTGGATATCAAATCCATGAGAAGAAACACCCATTATTACATGATTCATCCCCAAATCCATACTTGATCAATGAACCAATCATCACATGTGGAACCATCATGAATCTAAGGGTCCGATCGAGCTTGGTCCCTCTTGGAAATGTCAAATAACAACCTCGTGGTCTAACAACGACTAACGTAAAGAAATAAAAAAAAGAAACAAAGTTTTATTGATCATTTTCAAGCGTTCTAGGACAACAATCATGAATGGGGATTTTTAGGGTGAGAAACAAAAGATTAATCAAATTAAACTGGTACATATGCGAATGCCAAAGTTTAATTAGCACATATCAAAGGATAATATTTCATTATTCTTAATCAATTTAATAAAAAGGGTTAATATAAAAATTGATGATTACTACCTAGATATTGGATAATTTATCATCAAATAATGTTCTCTCCAATGATTAAGAAGATTCGTTTCATTTATTGTGCTTTGATCTGGAGTTTCCTCATTACCAGATGTCATTTCACTGATGACATGAGGAAGAAAACCTATTTATTATCCTAGGATTTATGTGGATAAACTTGAAAAAATATCCATAACAAGTAATATATAGATGAAATTTTTTGTGTTAGTTTAATGAATTAAATAAATTAATAATTTAATTAATCCAGTAAATGCACCGCCAACAACCATCTTATTTGAATGCCTTGTTTTGACCTATTTTAGGTCGTGTAGAGGGTAAAACGCATTCTTCAGACTCAAATGTGGTCTCATATTTTTAACTATGAATTTGTTCAAGATTTATCACATTTTATTTAAGAAACTATGCGTGCATGATATAAAATATATTTATAAAATTAATTTCAGGCACACCAGGCCCCAGAATCACATGATGTGTCCATTCCTGGAACTGAAAATATATGTAGAAATATTAAAACATCTTACTAGAAAGAGGCCCCCATAGTTCCTCAATTCATTCATTTCTAAAGAATATTTCAAGATAAGATCAAAATTTTCAAAGTATTACATACACTTTAACATCTTTCTTTATCCATCTTATCCACCCTGCTATAGACCCATTCTTACCATATGTATATAATAAAATATGTATAAATAATATAAGGAATTTTTATTATATTTATTGTATAACCATTATTTTTTTACCTACTATTAAATAGAAAAATGAAAACATTGCTCATGCGTTCAAGCATATTACCGCTTCCATGAACAACATGTTTAATTTTTCATTACCACCCTTTTAAGATAGTTATTGAAATGAGTATAGTGAATATATATGTTATTTATTCACAAATTTAAATTCTAGAAATATAAATTAGGCATTATATAAGTAATATTATCAATAAGCGATCATTGTTAATCTAACAATATAAAACGAACATACCAAGATAAAAAATGATTTATTTATAAGAGACAATATTTTTTAATTTACCTTATTCTTATAAATATTATAAATCCTGATTAATCACCTTAATATCATCCAAATAACATCATTGTACATTTTTTATAATGATATTATAAAAAATAATCCCTTCTAAAGTCATACTCACACATAGATTGTAACATGTTCTTGTTGGGTCAGTTAAACCACCTATATGAACAATGATATAAATTTATATTAAGGATGAATTTTTAAAATTAATATTGGATATTAATAAGTAAATAATAAATTTTTATAGATATTTAATTTAAATACAAAAAATTAACACATTAATTAATACAACACCGTTCCTTCTTTTCAAATTACCAAAATAAGCTCATCACAGACTTCGTCATCATGAATAATAATTAAAATAATTATAAAATGAAATTATAATAGACTAAATAATTATAAAACACCAATTAAAACACCATTTATGATCTATTAATGATTAAATTGGGGGTATTAATGAATAATAACACTTCTATTAAAAAATGTTTTTAGAATGATCAAGATAAATCACACCTGATATTGAAAATAAATTACAAATAACATATATACATGTAAAGAATAATAGTAAATTAAGTTTATAAATGTTTTTAGATATTAAAAATGTTCTTAAATAGGTGATTGAGATATTTATATTTTTTCTACATGAGATTCTAGAGATTTATTGATAAATCATGAATTAAGGTAAGAGGTTCTTTTTCTCAAATTAAATTTAATGAGACATGCTTGACATTTCAGAATATTATTTATTTTATATGGTGTATTTAATAGCATATTGATTTAATGTATGAAATAAAATCCATTTCAAGATATTATAATTTCTATTTCATGAACTTTCTCTCAAGCACCTTTAATTTTTTACATTACCAATACCGTGAGGATTTCATCACCAATATCATTTTCAAATTAATATTTATTTTGAAAGATAATCCATTTAGGGAATTTATATACTTTTATCTCTAAAACCATTATCATTTTATTCTCAAATGTTAATTGTTTTGGTTTTACATATCTTATCTTTATTTTATTTTCCCCCTTGGAACATTACATACCGGTTGTAAGGAAACCAACCATACCTTATATTTTTTGGTCGGGATCCACCTTTCTTTCATGTCCATATTAATTGGATGATTATAAAAATGTCCTTATATATTCTTAAATAATTGATAAAGGTTATTTAATACCAATTTAAATTCTTTAATAGTTTTATATAAATGTTTAACATTTTCTATATAGTCTATTTCAATAAAGTATAAAAAATATCTATTTTTAACATTTTTCATGTGATAACTTATTTATTACACATTTATTATTTTATATAAAATTTTATCTCAACATTTTCATGGTTTATAAAAGAATTTATTTATATCATAGTTTTAGAAAATATTTATTTTTAAATTATTGGAAAAGTTCAATTATATTTCTTATCTCCAAAACATTTTTTTTGCAAAAACTCTTAAAAGAGTGTTTTTCATCTAAGTTATTTTCCTTTAAAATATCTAATACTTGATTGAGAAAATTATTCAAATTATAAAATCCATATTCTTTCTTTGGATAGATTATGCTTATGTTTGGTACTATCATGTCATCAATTTCCTACACAGGTTAATTATTATTTTAGGGAATTATATATGATTTCCCTTATGTGGAACACATAAAGTTAAAAATCTGAAGGGTTCACCCTAAAAGTGGTCTAATACACTGGGTAAATAATTAATCTATATATATGACATTGTCATGATACCTTAGAATCATTCCTCAGTATTTTTTTATGATTACTTGGTGAAAAACCTTGGTAATATTTTTTTACAAAATCTTACTGATGGAATTTTATGATATGATTATGAATGCCTATTGTTTAGTCTTTAACCACATTTCTAAGTTATTCTTAATGTAATTATTATCATGTTATTCCTCGTATAATTATCTTCATGTTCGTATGTTAAAATTCTTATGTTATTCACCAATTATTTCCTATGATAAGTTTTAATTTCATTGTTTATCCCTTATTGAGGATCTGAGCTCACCCATTTCTTATTTTTTTATTTTTCCAAGTTACGAATAAAAGTAATACATACGATGTGTGTAGAAGATTATATTATGTGAAGAATTTGTTAGATATATTTAAGACTTTTTATGGTGTAAGTAATTTCTTATATAGTGGGAAAATTGTCTATTAGTTGAAAAAGACATAGGTTTTGTTAGTTAGTGTTATTTCATAACTCTCTAAAACTTGAAACCTAAAAGTTATTGGGAATATATTTAATACAATATTTTCTATAAGTATTTTTATTATTATAGAACCATGTTAGTGGGGAATTTTAGTTGGCATAAAAGTAGGGTATAAATAACTTTAGAGGTTAGGATATTAGTTTAGGATAATTGAAGTGTTGGTATGTAAAGGATGATCATAAGTTTGAAGGTATATATAACATCCAAAAGTTTTGGGAAATTACATATTGTGTGGTTATCTTAGTAATTACATCCATATCTGAATACTAGAAAGTGGATGCGGCTGTGGCACAAATTCATGAGGGGTAATCCCCCTGAAAAATACTAGTTGAGTATCAAATCAATATTCACTCTAGTGTATGATGAGTGAGCTTAATATTTCACATCAAGTTTTACACTCCAATGGATATTATTTGGTTAATCACATTCTCTTTAAAAGACTGATAGCAAATTAACTTTTTTATCATAAAAAAACTTTTAAGGGAAAAGTGGGAAACCACATGGTTAAAGCACTAAAGTATATAACCAATCCATTAAAAACAACTTAAATCTACCAAAACCAATTTCCTTACATAATTTCTAGGATAGAGTTCTAACTTGAGTATCTGGATCATCTTTTAAAAAGTCTTCAAATCAATACGCTAGATTTTCCCAATTTTGTATCTAATGTGGATTGGATTTTACTTAATCAATGAAACAAAGACCTTATAGAATACCTTTGTTAGGTTGGAAAGTAATATCTACATATCTCACCTAAATTTTCTAACCTAACTCACATAAATTCCATGAAATTATATTATTACACCTCGTAAACATTATTTTCCAAGTATTTGTCCCTCCTTTTAACCAATAAAAGGAGCTCACTTCCACCCATTTCAATCCACACCTACAGTTATAAATTCCAATGAATAAATTTAATTGTTTTATATATCTTATATACTCAATCTCTATCCTCAAAAATTCCTTTACGTACTTCATTAATAAATACACTTCAAGAGAAGATGAAAATTCTCAACGTAAGTATTATTTATCCTTTAAATTACTTTATTTATCCTTCTCACCCACCCTCATATAAACCCATTATAACCATATGTATATAATAAGATATGTATAAATAATATACAGAAATGTTATTATATTTATGGTATAACTATTATCCATTACACCATCAGTGAATCAAAAAAATAGAAACGTTGTACATGCGTGTGTGAAGACTACCTCCTCAATGAGAGACATGTTTTTTTCATCACCAAATTTAAAGGATGGTTTGATAAATGGGATGATTAAATATATATGATATTTATGTCATGATTTATATTATTTAAATATATACTAGACATTATATAAGTAATATTAGTAATAAGGGACCATTGTAAAACTAATTTCCAAAAATGAACATACCCAGAGAATAAATGATTTATTTATAAGTGACAAATTCCTATTAATTTACCCTATTATTATATGTAGTCCCAATTATTATTTTACACATTAATTACTTATAAATAATTTAATTATAGTTTTGTAACAATTATATTATAACAAAATAATCTCTTTAATATCTATACTTATACATAGATTGTAGCTTGTTCTTATTGGGTCGGTTTAACCCCCTTCACGAACATTGTTACTAATTTCTATAAAGCATGGATTTGGAAATTTAATACAAGATATTAATAAATAAATAATGTTTTTTGGTTCTTTAATGATAATATATACATTTAAATCATTAATTAAGGCAACACCATTCATTCTTTATAAATTACTGAAACACACTCATCACTAAATTCGTCATAAAAGATAATAAAGAAATAATTATGAAATGAAATTGTAAAATATTATATAATTATAAAACACAAATTTTATTATCTTTTAGGATTTTAGAATGATGAATTTTGTTAAAGTAACTAAGAACAAAACCACTATTATTAAATTAGTTCAAAATAATTAATATTACTCACACCAGATATTGAAAACAGATAATAAATAACTAATATACATGTAGAGAATAATTATAAATTAAGTTTATGAAAGGTTTTAGATATGATTTTTTTAAATAGTTTGTTAATATATTTATATTTTTTATATATGAGATTCAAGCGCTTTAGTGGTAAGTTAGGAATTAAGGTAAGGATTTATTCATCTCAAATTTAATTTCACAGGAAACGTTTGATATTTCACACCATTATTTATTTACATGGTTTAGTCATTTACCTATTGATTTAATTTATCAAATACATTACATTTAAATATATTTTAATTTCCTTTTCTGTATCTTCATCTCAAGATCCTTTGATTCTTATGTTACCAAAACAGTGAATGTTTGGTTCCCAATATCATTTTCAAATATATATTTACTTTGAAATATAATAAATTTATGGAATTTTTATAATTTTCTCTCTAAAAGCCTTATAATTTTATTCTCATTTCTCATTCTTGGGGGTTTGATTTTCTTCTTCTTATTTCATTTCCCCCCTTGGCACACTACTTATCTGTTGTAAGGAAACCAGTACTACATTTTCTTTTTTGTTGGGATCCTATTTTTTGATGTCTATATTCATCAGATGTTTTTTCAAAAATGTACTTCTATATAACTTAATAATTTATTAAGGTAATTTTATAATACTTTACCATATTTAATAGTTTTAAATAATTTTTTAATTTTTTACATGTGGGTCATTTTCATTAAAGCGATAAATGTATATTTTTTAACGTTTTTCATGTTATCACATCTTTCCACCACATTTTTCATTTTATATGAAAATTTCTATATAATTTTTTATGATTTATAAAATAAATTATTTATCTCTTAGTTTATAAAATATCTCTTTTAAAATACTTTCAAAATCTCAAGGATATTTTTTACTTCTAAATTGATTTTTTTCTAAAAATCCTAAAAAGTATTTTTTTCATCTAAGTAATTGTACTTTGAAATATATTATGCTTGATAAAGTATATTATTCCAATTATACCATCCACCTTCTTTCCCTAGATGGTTTGTTATTATGTTTTTTATTATCATGTATCCAATTCCTTGTTAGGTTAATTATGATTTGATGGATTTATATATGACTTACCTTACAAGACACACATAATTTTATACATATAAAGGGTGTTCCTTGATAGAACTCTAATACACTGGGTAAATAATTAATCACTAGAGATTACATGTTAATGATACCTTGGTAGCATACCTTGGTAATGTTTTATA